>OX384542.1:45842246-47042246 GCA_947538895.1 Neoitamus cyanurus
TTGTAATTTTATTTATATCTTTTGATATAATTAACGCAGCGTCATAAAACGCCACACAACTACTACCTTAGTGTTGTTTCCAAAAATATTGATTTGCATCTACTACTGCAGGTACAGTCACTTGCGAAATTGAAAAATTCTCTTTAATTTCCTAAAATTCACGTTTTTCTCAAATTTTCTCCGTAATTCAGGTAATCAATATACCTCGTTTCTATTTTTATTTAATTGCCCATCTTGTTGCCTTTTGAAAGAAGTAAAACATATCCAGGTAGAGAAAGAGTGTACAAATTTATACGTAAAAAACCTTTTGCGAAATGTCGAAAAATCTAAATATTAATATAGGGTCTTTCAGTAAGAACGCCCGACTCGTAAATGTAAATTTTTATTTTATTTGAAAGAATATTTTATGGCATTAAGTATGAAATATAAAGTCGTTTAAATGTCCCTGGCTTTGCTTGGTGGCACGTATTCGGTAGTTGACCCAAATATAACCAAAAACGGTGAGCGCTACAAATCGATGATGACAACTTCTTGTGGCCCAAACTGGTTGATATGGATGCCGATGACATGTGGTTCCAACTGGACGGTGCTACGTTCGTACGTAGGGATTTGCAGGAGACGTGAACTGGCCACCGAGATCGTTCGATTTAACGCCTTTAGGCTTCTTCCTTTGGGGCTACCTTCATTCACAGGTTAATGAGATTAAACCGGAAACAATTGATGCCCTCAAAGTCAACATAACGAACGCCATCCAAATCCAGCCAGATTTATGAGACAAAGTCATTGAAAAGTGGACCTCCCGAATACGTGCCACATTTGAACGACTTTATATCCCCTACTTAATGCCATAAAATATTCTTTCAAATAAAATACAAATGGAGTGGATATCTCACACACACAACTTGCTTTATTTACATTTAAAAATTGAGCGACCTTATTGAAAGACTCTTTAAGTACTCTGTCCCCAAACCAAATTTAAAAAAGTTACTCTAAGACATTTTTCGAAAAATTTGGAAACAAATTTTTATCCTCATGTTCAGTAAACATCTATTTCTACCAAGGCAACGTCTCCTTCCTTCATTTCGTTAATTTTTCCGGTGTGGGTAGTTTTAGTGGTATTCCGCTGCAACAAACAAACATCGAGATGGGAAAGCCCAGGTACTGGTATTGATACGGTTAATTCAATATTTCTGGCTAAGCATTTGACCAAAGTATCACGAGTAGAGGTTATCCAGAATTCTGCGAAAGGCATCCAAATAATTCAATAGACCTGCTGGTCTGTTTGAACTCGACTGGGACCTCAACGTTCCTGAAATTCCTGCGTTGAGCTTTGCAACTGGAATTCCCGTTTCTGCGGAGTTTATATTTAGTTGCGAAAGTAATAAATTAATAAACCCCGCATTCAACAAAGACCCCGTAAGATTTATCACTTGGGAAGTGTTCGCTCCAAGAAGTATCCTCTGCTGCATCGAGGAGTGCTGTCCCGCCACAGTCACCGTCTCCGAGCGCCTCCCGCAAAAGTGCTCAGTTCCATTACAGTGCAGCAAACTTTATCCCTTAACAATGTTGCACACTTCTTAGGAGTCGCTTTTGGGCAAAGTTCAGACATTCGTCTTCTCCTAATTAACCACACAAACGAACGCCTTTAAAACTTTCGGTGCCTTTACAGAGCTGCTCCTTGGCTGTAGCCCGGCACTGTCGTGGTGGTGGTGCAGTCCTGGGCGAACTGCACACACTTTGCATCCGGCCGGCTCCTTGTTTCGTGTGCAATTTATCTACGTTTGGAATATATTTCGGCAAATATATTATTTTGGGGATCGAAATGGGATTTTAAGTGACTCCGAAATATGCTCCTTTGACAAATTGTTTGTCATAAAGTAAACTACTCTCTCCCAACCTTACGGACTCGTGTGTATGCATAACGAGGCCTGTTAATTGGACAGACAAATGTCTTGCAGAGTTGATATCTCCCCTCGCTTCCGTTATGAAATTTGAGGCTTATGAGGGTACGGATCCTGCACGAGAATGCTTCTTAATTGGGGAGGGTGCCAAAGTCCATGAATTTCTCTTTTATATTCATCTTTTGTTGAAGGCTGTAATTGAACTTCATGAATAATAGCCAGAATCACACTTTCAATATGCGACCGCCATTCAAGAATTGCATTAAGCTCTTGAAATTATTCAGTAGGAAATAATGGCTGACATACTATTTTTATATTAAACTAGCTTGCCTGGACCTGGCGTTGCCCGGAATACTATTAAATGTTTATTCCTCAATTTTACACACCCTCCCGTCTGCACCCTTCTCCTGAATCTATTGGGGGTTGTCTCATTAAATAAAGTGTGAATTCATACACAATATCCCCACACATCACGTTCACATATTCCTAATACTTTTTTTACTATTATATAAATAAATCAATTTTTCATTTGTTTCCAATCGGCAGGAGTAAATTTTTCGCCGCTCTCAAAAAGATTCCACTTTCAACACCAACAGTTTCTACATTTACTAATATTTTTATCCCAAGTTTAGTACACACATTGCCTCGCATGTTTCCTATTTTCTGAAATTATTTTCACATCCTTACCTCCACTTTTCTTTTGGAAAAAATAAACAGTAGACTCTTACCTCTTTTACACTTTATTACATTTTACTAAAACTGTATTAGTCATTAAATATTGTTGTATATACGTAATTATGCCACTCTCCAAGGCGCTTCCATTGAGCTCACCCACAATACAGTACGTCTATTAATTATCGAGATATCACAATTTTTCTCCTCAATCTCGGAAAAACTCATGCCTTCCTCCTTCGATTTTCACGTGTACAAATTTTTTTCAACTTCCTCCAAATGATTTTCTATTTTAATTTTTCGCGTGTTTTTAAATATTTTTCGACAGTATTATTACATTTATTTATTTTTATTTTACACCCCCTTGCTACTGCACCCCCTCTCCTATATATCTCAGGCGAATGAGGGATAGCAGATTCAAATCAGTGACCGCAGAAACCCCATGGTGTGAATTTTCATGGTGATTCCTTGAAGTTTGACTTTTAAGTTATCCGCCATCTTGAATTGAAAAATTTTGAATGCAGATTCTGGATTAGCTACCCTGAAAACTCCGAGTGCCCCTTTTCATGAAGATTCCTTGAAGTTGGAAAATTCGCGGCATATTGGATTCTCCATCTTGAATTCCAGACAATTATTTTTGGCAGAAACCTTCGGGGGCAAGGATACAACATCTCACCAAAATTTCATCGTAATCGGATGAACGGTTTAAGAACACGAACAAACAAAACTTATTTTTATATATAAGATGCATAGATACATATTAAATATATTTTAGGCAAAGAAGAATCTACTTTTGATATTATCGAGAATGCCACCCCCGTATAGATATACAGAAAATACATTGTTGTTAATTAAAATATAAATTAAATATTAATTGAACTGTCTTATGTGCAAAGAGCATTGCGATCACTGGAACAAATGTCTCCTTCTAAAAGATTTACTCAGTGCTAATCAATTCTAGAAAAAGTAGAAAATAAAAATTGCGCGAAGTACTCAAAGTAAACTACTGGGGTGGGGTGTCTTATTTAATTGGCCTTACTGCATATTTTGACTTAACTTTGAGGTGGGTGTCGTTTACCCATGTCTCGTAAATAGCAAAAACTTCGCCGTTAAAATAAGTTAAGTAAATAGCAACCACCTATTATACCTATATTATTAAAATCAGCGATCCCAAAAACGCCGATATCTTCTTTTACCGTTGAGAATTTTCAGTCATAAATGGATTCGAGAGATCTTAGAGGTTAGCGACCCCGAAGACATAAAAGGATCCGTTTTTCGTTTTTGAAGCTTTTCGGCCACCATATGGGATCCGCCATCTTAAATTTCCGAATTTCTATAGTAGATTAATGATCAGGCCCGCTAATAACCACCCAGAAGTTTCAGTTAATTGAGAAATTTCGGTTCATATATTGGATTCGGTATTTCGAGCTCAAAAATTTTGATGGCAAATTCGAAATCAGCGACCCCGAAAACCTCCTCGTGCTAATTTTTACAGCAATCACTTGAAGTTTAAATTCTCGGCAGCCATTTTAATTCTGGGTCCGCCATTTTAAAACTTTGCACTTTATCAAAGTAACAAATGTCCTATATAAATAACCTATATATTTTGTTTGCATATGTGCTACCTCACTCACCAAAAATTTTGAAAATATTTTTGGAAAAGCAAACTTTCCAAATAATACATAGCTTACACTTACGCGATAGAGAAAATAAAATCTTTTTTTTGAGCGAGTCCAACTTACCCTCATTAAAAATTAAAAGGAAAATATTTCATAAATTTTGACTGTTGAGATACATTTATGTATTATATGAGCGTTTCGAAGGCCTGACATTATGCAAACTTTTAAATTACTACCTCACGTTTTTTTTCGAGCATAATGTCTGTGACAGACAGGACAGGCGGACGCAGACGTAGACTTATGTATAACGGTTCCGCTTTTTTTTCCCTTTTGAGGTACGGAACCCTAAATTTGAATGAACGCAGATTTTTAGTTATTGGTAATTGTAAAAAATTATTGGAAAATATTCCACCAGCGACTGCCCAAATTAAAACTGTTCTTGAAAATTCAGTTGATCATATAATGCCAATAATCTGTTATATTATAATCTCTTCTCAAGATTTTGCCAAAAACACATGAATATTACTTGACGGGTGGGGAAGAGGAAGGGTGGCCCTATCTCTACTTAACTCTTTCTAAGTTTTACCTGCTGGCATGAGTGCACAATGATAAACGTAGAGGCGAACGCTGCGCTGGGTTAGGTCACTTTTGTTGTGAACAGTGAAGAACTGACTAATGCGTGACGTGTTCCAGGAATTTGTAGAGTGACTCCTGGAGATGTAAATTCTTTTCAACAAATGCCACGATATCGACCTCGTTTCAAATTACAGTTAAAAAGTTAAAAACAAAGTCCCCTTTTTAAAATGTTGTTTTAGATTTAATGGCATTTAATATCATATTTTAATTAAAGAAGGCAGCTATGTGTTAGATTTGAACCAAGACTTTTTCCTTTTAAATTAGTTTTAAAGTTTTGGCAAAAAAGGAGGGCTTTGGGGTGACTTAATTGACCGACCATTTAGTAACATAACATAAATGGAATATAGCACGTTTTTATAAAGCGTTGCTTAATTGTCTAAGGTATGAAAAGCTTTTTAATTTGTGTAGGCACCGAAATACTTTGGCAATCTTGTCATCAGACCCTTGAAAATTCTTAATTCCTTCATGGAAGCAATGAGGGGCCCCAGCACCTTCCATCGCATTTTTAATTTACTGGAGGCGCCTCGACCCACTTCCCGGTCCGTGTCGTGTATAGCTGCGAAGAGGCAAAATATATATGTTTGCAGCACTTCACAAAAACAACGACACCCACACAGCTGGCACGCAGCGAGGAGGACTCAAGGATGCCATCCAACAGGATGCCCGGGCGTCTGAGGATAGCACCAGCGCTGGCAGTAGCACGACCGCCCCCGCCCCCACCCCAGAGAGGGAAATATCTAAAAAGCAAAGGAAAAAACCCACGAAAATTTTGCACGAAAAACCAAGGCGTGGGGGCGAGCGATATAGCATGAGGGATTACATGGTGATTTATATGGGATTCCGAAGAAATATGGCCGGAGTGTGTCGGCAATTTTTATTGGGCATTTTAAAGAGCAAGTAAGACATTTCTAAGACTTTGGAGAAGAAATATTTATTATTGCATTATCTGCGCCTCCCGGCCCCCTTAGCGTGGCATGGCGTAGTCGGCACGGCACACCCGCAGCTCCGTCGCGGTTTCGGGGGAAATTCGCCGAAATCGCCAAGAAAAGAGCAAGCCTAACAGAATGTCGACGCGCAGTGAAATAGATGTGGTCGCGACTGTGAAATGTGTGTGTCGCCCGGTTCGCCCGGGGCGATTTTTCACTTCTTCTACAGCCCGCGGTTACCGAGTCCGAGCACGCCCCTGAGTTAAGGAACTGCGCGGGCAATTTGCATATTTTAAAATGTCACTTGTCACCTCGTCTGTCAAAATCAAATCACTTTAAACAACCAGCGGTGCGACCACCGCGGCATCTTAATGCGCTGCTGCCTTGATAGTCCGCGGCCGCGCAGAGCCGGTAGTTGCTCACTGCATTTGTGCACCACGCAAGGCGCATGCTTGCGGGACTGGTGCGCCAAATCCACAGCTCTGAATTAAGCACTATTAGAATTCTAGGTGCATTCCGGCTGACCAGCGAAAAACTGCATTTGCTTTGTATGCAGATCTGGCTACGACGTGATCGGGGGGACAGCCGCCAATCGCGCACCGGTCCTCCTGCGCCTTAAGAGTGCCAATCCAATGACTGATTAATCATATCCAGCCGCGACCACTTGGGCCCTGCGCACCACCGTGTGTATCGGCGTGAAACATGTGTTCTGATTTAAAATTGCATGATTATCAGCAGATTGCGATCGACACCGTTTAAACACTGCCCGCAATTTATGCGGGGACGTGTGCGTCCATTTTGTGCTGGACTTTCCGGTCAATTATGATTGAGTCGTTTCTTTGCAGCGCACTGACCATGCACTTACCTGCGCAATGCCCTCCGCGAGTGTGTGGTTCGTTTGATTCGAACTGCGCCAATATCGCAACACGGTGAAACGCTGCTTGAATTACTGAGCCAAGGCGCCGACGAATGCGTCTCTAGTAGGTTAGTTGTCCTTTCACTAATTTTGGAATGCGCATTAGGTATGGCAACTCCGTATGCATTAGAGATTTTTTAAATACTTCTTTTTAAATTCTATTTCTCTATCATCGTTGCAAACGCATACCTAAAAACGGAAGAAATTCGACGTAACCATAAAATAGTGTGTAAAAATGGGCCACAACAATCCTATTGTTGAGATGCTTCCGTTTCACATTTATTACAAAATTGTGATCCAAAGATTCTGTGACGTCACTTGCGTCACACGGGTTTAAAAATCTACCCTTTACAAAATGTCGGGCAAAGTGCTATCGGGTAAAGTGCTGTCGGGGTTATTACTTGTTGGGAAAATGGTGTCGTGAAAAGTGCTTGTCGGGAAAGCGGTCTGTCGAAAAATTGCATTCGGGAAATTGGATGGTAACTTTGCGCGTCGTATAAAAGAGGCGCGCGGTGCGCTGTTCTATCGGCTGCTGACGGCATTTGTTGCGGTATAATTCGGATTAATTATGTTTTTCTGAATAATAATAATATTCCCCACTTGTAGACCGAATTTCATATTTGCTAAAGTACTTTCACGATGCATAGATGACAGGCTTTTTGTCAAATACAAATGTAACGTAATATAAAAAATCGGCCTTTCGAAAATGGTTTAATTTTTTTGTAGCTCACCTCTCGAACTATATCGATCGACACCGTATTCGCTTCTCTTTGGATGTGTCAATAATCATTTCTCTTTTCGTATTCATGTTCCAGAGAGCAGCGAATACGTCGATCGATACACATTTGACCTCATCTGCCGTATTGAGGGCGTCGACCAAATGTACATATGTATATAAACCTGCTACTAAAGCAACATGTGTTCTCAACGTGCTATGAAACATGTTGGGACCATTCCGGCTCTTGTATGCCATGCGATATATAGTTGTGTAATTGATGAACAAAAACAACTGTTGATTTTCCTATGGAATCACCAAAATGCTAATAAAGAAATCTCGTTCCCGACTAGAACCACCAAATGCCCACAGCAAAACAAACAAGTTAAATAATTCACATGTGGTGTGTATTTCTCAACTGTATATGGTGATGAGATTCGTGTAGCGGTATAATGAAAAATTAACGGCGAGTTATCATTCAGTCTATTGCTCATAGAATTCAATAAAAATAACACTTGTACAGGCATTGGGTCAAGTTAACGTAACTTCTCAAACAATCGGTACAATAAGCAAAAGAACAGATCAATTCACACACAAATTTTTGTAGCTATTCCTATTGTCGCAAATCCTGTAAGAAACAACCAACAAAATCGCCGGCTAAGCTAAGACTATTTGTAGAGTGTTGCATTGGGGTAAACTACTAAACTTTAGTCAAAGGAATCGGTTGTTTTCCCTGCTAACATAAGCACAAACAGTGGCGAGATGAAGTCTTGTCTCTGTTTATGGTATATACGCGAAAAATTCAAAAACAGCCTCTTTTGGCCAAAAATTAGTCGCATCCGCTGCCTTCGATTTGACAACGAGGAGAGTCGCTTCTTTCGATTCAAAAATGGGTCCGACAGCTTTGAATTTCTGCTCATGGTGTAAAGGCTGGCCCCCGTAGAATCCTTCACCGTCAAACTTCGCCTTCGCCGCCGCTGCACAACTATTGAATACATTCATTCATATGGGAGCTAACCCATAGTCGACGCAACTTCAGCCCGTTGCAGCGAGAAATTTAGAGGAACCTTCAATAATTTCGTTGCTGCGGACCGTCCTGAGAGAGCTTTGCTGAGAGGGCTTTGACAAGTTGGGATTGGCCAGTTGGGATTCGTTGAATCAGCTGTGTATTTGACAAGTAAAGATTTGAATTTGATAGCTGTGAATTGTTTTGGTGATTTTGTAATTATCCGGTTTCCTGTTTCTTCGTTTGGATTTCCTGGAGGGTGCCGAGTTTTTTCCGAATTCATTAGTCTAGTTTCTTGACGAATTGGTACTAGATTTCTTGTTAATTCACCTTCGGAGCATACTGCGCCAGTTGACGGTTGGTCTCGAATTGTCATAAACAGCTGTTGCGTCGAAGAATTCTATGGGTTCGGGTCGCTCTTGCTGCACTAAAACTCTCAAAGCTCTGCATCAAAGGTGAAGGCGATGGATTCTATGGGGGCCTGCCTTAAATGTCGTTCTTCTCAGCTGCCGTCTTCCTCTGGTGGTGCGATGTCAAAGCTTCGACTTCTGTCATCGAGGAAGCTCTTTCAGTTCCGCTGTTTTCAAATTTGTGCTTCGTCTATTATTGTGCATCTATAGAGAGGTCAAACGTTCCGAACTCGGACTATAATTAAATTAATAATTAAGTGTGGTATGTTTATACCACATCTTCGTACGAAAACCGGAGGTGTGAAATCTCAGAAATTAATGTTTCTTTATGATCATTACCCGGTTTTTTTACGTCCTGTCATAGGCGAGAATTTGCCTGAATTTTCTTACAGTTATTTTATTTTTTTGCAGGTTTAAGAAAGATGTACCTGTGCTGACCCAGGCACATCAGGTAAGTAGAATTCAATATTATTCTTGATTTAATTGCTAATATTTGTTTCTTCGCAGTTCAGCGAACACTAGTTCTTATGCCATCTATGATATAAGTCAAAGCAATTTGATGTTCCTTTCTCCAAATTAAAAAGTTTTCCTTCGGGTAAGTATCCATAAGTTTGAAGTCATTGCGAAATGTACTGCTGCTCCTAATCCAAACTAGCATCTAAAAAAAACCACAGTTAATACCATCAGTGTTTATCACTTAAGCAAACAGGAGCTCAGAATAATTACTGGGCTCTTCACTGGACATTGTTCCTTAAGGTACCAGCTTAAAAAGATTAGGAAAGCTGACTCTGACACCTGTCGCTACTATGCGGAAGCACCAGAGACAGCGGTGCACATCCTTTGTCACTGTACAGTACAGCCCTAGCAAGGCTCCGACTAACACAATTAGAGGATGCCTTTCCAACACCTGAACAGGTTTGGAAAACGACTCCCAATAAAATTCTAGGCCTCTATAAGAGGCTAAATTTGGGATAAAATATTAATGGGGATTCACAATAGATCCTAGCGGTCGCGGTGAACGGAAGGCTTTATTAGCCTGAACGCCCCCTTTCAAACTAAACTAAATCAGTGTTTATCTACCTTATCCAATTTTTTAAGATTCAGATTTTTTGATGTTTCCCGTAAGGTTTTCTGCGCATACTCTTTCGCTACCTGGAAATACTGTACCTACTTCCTTGGAACAGTAATAACATGGGCAATTTAATAAAACTAAAAAAGAGGTATTATATATTAATTAATAACTGACAAAATGTGGGAACAACGTGAAGATAAACATTTGTACCACTTTTGGGAGAAAATTGATATAATAGTTATTCGGGTGTGATTTTGGTGCGTTGCGCTGCGTGGAGTAGATCTAAAGATCAAAATAAAATAATAATTAAACTCTATCGAGGAAAGGATACCAGAACACATTTTGTTTTATCAAGGTAAGACCAACAGCTTCGTGAGTGATTCACTAGATTACACTCAACCGACAAAATAAAATTGTATATTATCGTAATAGAATCTTATTTATTATTATTATATTATTTTTTACGATCAGTCTTTTAACTGTACTAATATCTTTGTTAACACCTTTTCGCTTTTTGCTGGTTATGTCTACCTCCAATTTCCATAGTCGTGTTACTTGTCGTATAACATGACATACGTTATTCTCTAGTCGATTTAAGTGACTAATGTCATATGTGGCAATTATCTTGGGATATAAAGGCTAAATTTATCACGCATGCATTGGTGGGACGTGGAGGCTCAGATGGCTCAGTAATAATAATAATAATAATAATGATAATAGTAATAATAGCAATAATATTTTGTGACTATTACTCATATTATAATTGCAACTTTGACGAAATTTTGAAATTAAAGATCCAATATGGCGGACTGAAAGTTCTCATCTTAAAATGATTTGTCTGAAAACGGGTCCTTTCTAAAAATTTACTACACGCCAATCCAAAAAACGTGGTTTGTAGAAAAACGCGTTTAAAGTTTTGAAGGACTCCTTCACGAAATTGTGTACAACTCATTTTCAAGGGCAGATATGATAAAGAGGTTTACATAGGGTTATTTTAGACGCTTCAGAATATCGAAAATGTGAAAAAATGGACTTTGTGAAGCCAACACACTAGAACTCCTCATTAAGACATTATCTTTATCTTTGAAATATGTGATTTTCTTTCACTATTTTGAATGCAAGTGACATTTCACAGATGTGATTCCAAATTGCAACGTTAGCAGTCAAACCGTCAAAATGGGGTCATTCGACTCTCGGAATTATAATTAACACCGACACGACTCGCCACAATTTACTTCACTTTTAAGTGAACATGAGAGCAAGGGGGCAAATGTACCCCTTGGTGTTTTTCGGGCCGGTTTTAGTTTTATAAATTCAAGTTGGTAGCTTTAATATGACAAAACCAAAATGCTAAGGTTTCTATTACAAAAATAGAAAAAAAATGGCTCATGGGGTTTTTGTGGTGGCTGATGTTAAATACAGTTCCCAATTTTTAAAATTAAAAATATGCTTGTAGGTACACAAATTTGTTCATAGGTGGGCGAAGGGATTAATCAGCCAGTAATTAAATTCTAATCTTAAACAAATCCCGAAATGTGCTCCAATAAATCAGAGCTTCTGTAGACATCTTCTTGCTCGGGAGGTGGACTGCATTCCTATACGTCATACAGCATTTCAGCTTTGATACTCTCCCAGCGCTTGGCGCGTCAAAGCGGTTGCCCGAGTCTCAGACGAACCCTTATCGGACGTTCCTATCCATCCGGATGAGCTGCACTCGATGCAGTTCATCTCGCGTCTCATTTATCTTGCAGGTCTGATCCGTCTTTGCTCCAGCGCCATAGCTGCATCAGGTGCTCCCCTCGTTCCTCCGTCACCAACTCGACGACCGAGCCCTACTAGCCCGCGCTTTCCAATAAGCTCGAATCGAACACGCGGCGGCAAGGGCTTATGATTTATGGCGCGGCGTAAACGATTCGGCCATATATTATTATCGAATTGAGTTGTTCCCCATATATCCGCTATTTATATGCACGTAAGTCACTTTTTGCAGTGCAGGCCCCCACCACCCTGGCAGACTCCGCAGCAGTACCCACAGCATCTTGGATTCTTGGCCTTGCCTCGGGCTGCTCGGACAATTGATCCGCCGGGAGAATGGAGCCGGGGAGTGGTGGGCCGGTGGCTCACTTCTTGCACTCCTCCTTGGGACCTCGACTCGCCCGGAGTTCGGCTATCGATTTCAATGTTTGTCGCCAGCTCCTTTGCCGCTGACTGACATGGGAGCCGGTGACATTCTAGATCGCTGTTGGTTTTGACAAAACTCGGAGGACAGCCGTGTCTCGGCGGCTCGGCCACAGTGCCGGTGGGGGTTTCCTTGATGTGTCAATCTCCCTGTTGACATGACAGTTACACTTCATTGAACCCGCTCCAGCCGGCATTCCTTAGCATTTCATGCGCAATTTAGTTTTAATGTGCCTCCAGGAATTTTTATAGTCGCCCGGCTCCTCGAGGGTCTCTTGATTGTTTACATAGTTCCGACCGCCTGGGCGCTTCCTAGTTTATGGCCGCATGAATGGAGTAACAAGACTCCGGGCGGGACGTGTTCACTGGCAATTTCGGAGGATTTCTGAGATACTTCCCTGCCATTAAATTACATGATTGAATTGAAAATACCTCATAAGTGCGATCCATCTGCTTGGCTCGAGCTGACAAGGTTGCTAGCTCTTTTGGAGACATTGTTTTCAATTATTTTAAGGCTATGGAAGCGAGGACATACTTCGCGCTTTTTAAAATGGAATTGTTTTCTTATCGTGTTGCGCCACTTTTACATAGTATGTCGAGCCAGTAATATATATAGAATTCCTATCAATTCCAAAATTGTTTTCCTTGGAAATTGGTAAATGGAGAAAGCTTGAAATATATTAAACATAAAATTTTAGACATATGCCACGGGCTCGTACAGGAATAAAGATATAGGCAATTTTGTATATGTAGAATGTATATACATACATATGTACACGCTAAAATATACTGGAATATAAAATGTGGGGAAACAAGGAATTATTTTGTTTATTCATAGCCACGGATCACACAGTACCTACATAATTTTGAAATATTAAAAATGTCTACTGACTGAGTATTTTAATTTTAGATAATATCAAGTCTGATATTTGCCCATAACAAAATGTTTACAGACTGAACATTTTTTTTCGTTTAGTTGACAGAAAGGTGAAATATTTATTTTTACAAAGTATAGTTTTGTATCAACTGCGATTACTTTAAATATAAAATCTTGTTGGGATGTGCGATGGACACTCAACAAACACACTTAGATACTACATCGCAACAAGATGAGAGAAAGAGAGAAACTTCTAAAAATGCTAGAAGTAGGTATTATTTTATTTTTTACTTTCAAGTGCATTTGACTTAAATAAAAGCACAACATAAAAATGATACACGCTTGGGAACGTGCATGAACAGGAAGTGAAATTAAACAAAAAAGGTAAAGGCTCAACAAAAGACAAAACACACTCACGTAACTGACCCTCTTTTATGGCAAAACTTTTATCAGATAATAGTAATAGAGCGACGGGATACTTGAATGTGAACATTGGCTAACACAAGATAAAAACAACAATAAATTAAACTAGTTCTTATTCCCGGCTTCGCACGGTGTAAAACAATTTACCAGTATGGATCATCCATGCCATTGAAATTGGTATAGGAAGTTGAGAGTTTTCAGTCGCCATATCGGATCCGCCATCTTTAATTTCAATATATAGAAATAGAAAAATAGATTCGAGATTAGCGACCCCGAAAGTTTTATTAGTGATTTCGTAACTCGAGAAGGGTTGAGATTACTTCCTCATATGTACAGTGCTTTTTTGTTTGGCTAGGTGAGATCTATCACCACCTCATTTGCTTCCGAATGCGTTGTAAAGAACAGCCTCTATTTAGATGTATCCTGTACATATATGCACTTTATATGTTACGTATAAATTTTAGGGTTGGTTGGTTGTTTTAATTATTACCTACTATGTTATTAACAACAGCTGTCTTGATAAGATTTGCGACAATCAGATATAATTTTGATTTCAAGACCCATTCATCTTAATTAAAAAGAAAATTAGTCAAGCCCGCCAACTTGCGAGTACATATCTGCGCTGAAAAGAAAGTAATAAATCTTAGAGCCACCTTCTTGCGGAATTTTTCAAGCGAAACATAACCCACGAAGGCGACTGTGATCAACTGTTTTCGGTATATCATAAACCAACTGCTAAACTCATAAATAACAAGGAATCCTCCAATTTGCTGCCATCCTGAATTTAAAATCCTTCACAATCCCCAACAGTTCGCTAGAGACGTATATGGAGATCCCTAGGAAGCAGTGTGAAGGTTCAATAATCGCATAAGTCATTGGTTCGTTGCATCTGATTGTGAGCAGTAAGAAGGGAGCACCCTATTCCCGTGCGCCGTGAAAAGTCGACAGTAAACGCCATAAGGACAAAAATCGGTCACCCTTTTCAATTTTAGCCCGAGGGTATGTGAAGCCGATAATTTTATGAGGCCATATCGGCAGTACATGAAATCGTCTTATGCATGCTAAAAAGCCCTCACTCTCTGTCCCCGGAATATCTCTGCGCATTCCCTGTACGATGCCACCAACGTACCCAGGTGACCATTCTCCACTAGGGTTTTGTTCTACCTACATCCTACCCATGAGGCCACGATAGCTACAGTTATGCAATATGCAAAAAAAGTGTTTGATGGCCAGATCTGTTTTCGTGCTTCTGTTATCTTAGAAACCGAAAGGAAAATTCGTATTACGTAAGGTGTCCTGAAAAGTGACAGAGTACCGTTATTTCAGTTATCCCCAATAAATCATTTACGGCTAAACGTTTGCCTAAAATCGGCGGCGACCAAAACAGTGTTCCCGAGAATTCCTAATGCGTCGTCCTTTCTCCGGGGGTGCTCTTCCGCAATAAATAGCCTACGACGACGATCCTTAGAACATTCTGCGAGCGAGCAGGTAAATTCACCTGAATTTATCGCACGTAAGAAAACAAATTTTTATCTCTGCCACATAAAGCATTCTTAGGGATTTATAGCCAGGCCTTTGTGTCACTCCTATTTGCTGAGAAAGTAATTTCGGCAATTTTATGCAATTTGCGCACTGCTCAAGGACGACGGAAAGGAGAAAGGTCTGTCCTCAGGCTTGTCCCAACCGCTTTGTTTGCAAAATTCACTTTACCTTAGTGGGTCAGTGGCTTTTTAGCTGCGGTCCACCTTGTTTTGCATACCTGCTGATTTCCCTGCCATTGTCTCTCAAGGGCAAAAATTAGAGCACGACGCTCAAGGGAGAATGGAAAGGCCTCTGCAGGTGATGCTTTCTTCGGCGATAATGGGCTTGAAAGGAAGGTGAAATTGTTTTATTGCCAGAGATAATTAGGAATCCCTTTGCTGTGTCCTCTCTGGCCTTAAGTCTCGAAGAAGTTCTTATGTCATTAAAATAAGTCCCACAGTAGAAGCAACGCAATCTTGAATAATGTTAGCTAAATGGTTAATGGGTCTTTGAAATGCTTATTGACAAATTTATTTGAATCTCATGAACTCGTTTCTGGTCTATCAAAATGTTTCTAAGATTATAATTTTATTGATTAATCAGAAATTTAAAAAAAATTATTTATTATGTTATCTTTGTACATAACATATACTAGGTTTAATTATGCGTATGTAATAAATTTCACTTCCTAGAAAGATATCAACGGTAAATATAATTTTTTTACGCATATGGTAGGTATCTTTAAAGTAGCTGGGGCCGTTTGTCGGCAATAACGCGGCGAATGTTGACGTCCAAGTGGTCCAAAGTGGTCTATTGGCATATGTTAGAGTAGCGACTTCACATATTCCGAAAGAAAGTAATCCATAGGTGTAATATTATTAGATCGTGGAGGCCAATCCAAAGCTCCATTATGCAAAATTATGCGCTCATCGTATATTTCCCGTAATAAATTGAATATGCCGCGCGCTGTGTGCCATGTTGCGTCGTCTTGCTGAAACCAACACTCTTCCACATTAATGCTATTCAACGAAAGGGGAACGAAAAAGTCAGTAATCATGGAGCTATAGCGCTCTCTATTGACTGTAACATTCTGGTCGGCATCATCTTTCAAGAAATATGGACCAATGATTCCACCAGTCCATAAAGTACACCAAATAGGGACTTTTAGTAAAATGACGATATCTTACTAACTATGATTTGAACAGAAAAGATCATATGTACCTTTATTTTAGTTAATTGCCTCATGTATTATATAATATTGTAATAACGACATTTGCGATGGGAACCACCCTTTAGGAGATATTTAGGAACAACGAAAAATTTGAACTTTGACCTAGAAAAAAAAAAACTTCAGTCCAATTTAACAGAACTTTTCACATTTTACTTGAAATGATTAGTTTAACGTACATATACATATACCTATTTTCAGCCACATCGGAATAATTCTCGAGGCTCTATTTTTGTGTATGTTTAGTGTGGTCTTGGTTTGGTTGCGGTGTGTAAGATTAGGCATTTGTGTTACCCGGCGAGGTGAATTATCCCGAGTTTTTGTCAATGTTGAACATTAACGTGCCGACAAGCAATCTTACAAATAGAACAGATTATGTTTTTACAAATGATACTCATCGATCCCATTATGCGGTGTATGGTGCAATTGATTCCCTAATTACCTTTTGCAATAAATATTTTAAGAGAGTAGGGGCGAGCTAAAAATGGCAGTGATACCGCAGTACTGTACAATCAGCGTAGTTGTCTCTGAAGCTGAATTCTGCAGAACTGCGGTAATCGCTGCGTTTTTGAACTCGCACTAGATTTTAATTTAAATTAGAGGGAAATACAACATAAGTTAAGAAATATTAAACCATAAATTTAAATGTATTTAACCTTCATTAATAATAATTATGTATAGTCAGGAAACATATCGGTTGGCTTTAATAAATAAATATTTCCACCATTAAATGTAAAGCTATAACTGCCGGGCAAAGCTTAAAGCTTTGATTCCTTTAATGTGTTTGCTTATTTTAGTTCATACTAAAAAGAGAAAACGTGATACAGGGTGTTTTGGAGATGTGGGCAAAGCTGTAAGCCGAAGCTAGCATAGACCATTTAGAAGCATTTGAACCATAGTTGTCTTAGACGAAGTCTGACTATTTTCTTTAACCTAATTTATGGTTTTTGGCGAAAAACTCAAAATTGTACATTTAATTCCTAATAATGGCCAGTGTGAAAGATAAGTGAAATCTTTTGTATTTTATTTAATGAAAGTAATGTGTAAACAATCTAGCAAAACATATTTAGACACAGATGCGTCTTCAGACATTTGAAGCTCACAAAAATTTTCAAAGATTGCGCAAAAAATCATAAAAATCAGGTAAAAAAAATAGTCAGAGATCATCTAAGATAACCATGGCTCAAATGGTTCTGAATTGTCCATGCCAGGTTCGCCTTAAAGCTTTGCACGCACTCCGAACCACCTTGTATTTAAAAAAAGTTTAGTAGTTTCTAATAGTACAGGCTTTTGGCTGCTGAAGAAAGATGGAAGGATTCATATATCAACCAAAAATTCCATTTCGTTTTCCAGAAGAGAAATTGCTCCCGTTGGACTGTCCAAACGTGCGCAATACCTCATAGTTGGTGCGGCCATTCCTCACCGAAAATTGCAAAAGGACTGAAAATGGCACTTTCCTCCCAGCATCTGTTTCGTTTCGTGTAGGAATTAATGGGCGGACATCGGGGGCTGCAGTGGGAATGAAAAATCGCGTGACCTTGTCCAATTAAATTTTCCACTTACGTCAGCCACACACGCTGTCCCGGGGCCGTGGGTACAAGCGTTCTTTCAACATTACAAAAGATTTTGCCCTCCTGGCCGGCTCCGCTCCAGCTCGGCTTGATATATTAACCGCCCTGTGGATGCTGAGATTATATTCAGCAGCCGGGACCCTCCATATAGCCGGAGCCGCACAAAGGGACACACATGGGAGATTTAAGAACTACCAAGAGCCGGTCGAGGGTGGGGTCAACCCTTTTGCGTGTTCTGCAATCGTTTCAGATAGCCAGCAGCAATGATTCCATTCGGGTCCACGCACAATTAGATTTGGCCGGATTCGTGGGTCCCTTCGGACGTGTCCCTAATAGCCGGGAGTATTGTGTAAAACACCGAAGGCTCCCCGGAACAAAGGCGGCCCAAGAAGCGTGCTAAGTACGCGCCCTGGCAGCAGGATTAAAACGTTGGCCGGCTTTGCTGCTTTTTTTCTTGCCTCCCTTCTGCTACTCCTTCAGCAGTTGCTCACTAAAGCGATCCAGAGGGATCCCTGCATCGCGGCGGGGGTGTAATTTGAGGTTTCGGGAAGCGGCCATGAAAATTAAATTATGGTTAATCCGATATTGGGCTAATATTTATCGAGTTGCTTCCGTGCGCAAACACCCGCATCCGAGCGTGCACGCACACACAAATTGGCAAGGCCGGTCCGCCCTGCCGATTTGCCCTACTCTCCCGGGTGGTGGCGCGAACGGGAACAATGGGAGGATTTACGTTTTAAAGGGCGGGAAAATCTTATTAAAATGGAATTTAAGAAAATTTATTGGCAAGCGCTGAAATTAGATGTGAGCGAATAAATAAAAATGACGGACGGCTCGGCTGCGCTGAGGTGCGAAAATTCAATTAGAACGCCCAAGCTCCTTTACGGCACGTTATCATGCGACCTGCCACGATTTATAGCACTACTCTCCAGGAGCGTGTGTGCGACGGCATTTGCAAAAATTTCCCCCAAATTGTTTCGTTTCCTTTAATTTGTAATGTCAACGGCAGGAATTGGTTAAATTGCAGGATTATCCTTTTATAGGGTAAAGGTTCTGTCCAGTAATTAACTTCCAACCAAACCACTGCAGTAAAGCACCAAATATTAGAATAGAATGGAATGGCATTTACTAACATTATCTTCAATGAGTAAGGAGAATTCGTATGAGTTTACAGTGGTTCTGATTAGAATCGTTGTTCTTCACAATTTGAGATTTAGTTACTGACTAATGAAAAGCTAATCAATGGAATAATATAATAACAAGTGAAAACCTTTACTAAAATAATACAACTATTTTAACTGCACCTAATTATTGCACTAAAGTAACACTATTTACTGTTTTATAAAAACAAATTTGATACAAGAAAAATTGCTGTATCGTCCGCATATCTTCATAGAGAACTGGAAATTTGGGAGAGGCGGAAAATCCGATGTGTAAAAATCAGAAACCGAAAATAACTTATATTTTTCAATTTTGAAACTATTAGGGAAGATGTCATGGTATAATTTTAAATCTGAAATTCAAATGTTGTGCATGATACATAGATTTTTTTAAAAAAGGTAAGTAGGCATGTCTAAACTGTTATTTTTAGCCGATTATAATTTGAAGCCAAGAGAAACCAGCTCAGAAGCTTAATATTTTGTCTGGCAAAAACAAAAGCCTAGTTTTTTTTTTTTTGCAAGCTGGAATCATTGGTATAATAACATGTCTGACGAAAATTTGCACAATTTATTATTTGTTCACGTACAGTAAAGTTGGCCTCTTATTTTTGCCAGTAAAAATAAGAAACTTTAGAATTTAGTATTCCTGGCTCTGAGATATAAAAGGCAAAACTGGCTTTTTATTTTAGCCAGAAAAACATATCAGGCCGTTTAGTGTTTTTTGTCTTGACTCGAAATTATTTTTGGTCGGGAGTAACAGGTAAACAAAGTTGTTTCTTCATAAAAAGTCGAAACTTGTGCTGTTACTAGTAAATAAAGGACCCATAACCGTTCCCTTGCGGAACTCCAAAAACCAGTAGAATTTATGTTTTGCTTATTATACAATTTATACAATTTTGCTATATATACAATTTTTTATTCGTAGATAATAATGTATGTCTAATAAAATTGAAGTGATTTGAAAATAGTATTGAAAATACATACTTCAAATTAAAACGTCGCCACTTTAATACACCTATACGGATATCCAACTATTTTTAACGTGAAACAAACAAAATGTTCTAAGAATATTATATCACTATAAAATCCTGCATATTGACAGTGCCAGTCCCCCGAACGACCGTAGAAAGACTGTTCCACAAACGTACAGTCTGGACAGGGAATGAGCGCTCCATAATTAATTTATGTCGAGGAATTATGAGGATTCGGCTACGTAAAGACGATGAAGTTCGAAGGTACAATTTTAGGAATTTTGAAGAGGATCATAAGTGCTCTATGTTTTAAGAACGAATCAATCGAGCAGGCAACCAATTGACCTCTATAGGGCCAGACGTGCTCGAACCTTGGGAGGCCAAAAAAGGCAAAGAATCTCAATTATGTGGGATTCGAACCCGGGTCCGCTGGAAATTAAAATATCAATCCAATTTTGCACCTGAAAGAGTGAATTTTAAATTATAAACTATTTTTTCATACAATTACATTGGAATTTCACTTCCACACAGTCATTCGCAATGTATTAAATCAAATTTGGGAAACATTAAGTGCCTCATAAACACTGAAAATGTAATGAAATACAGAACAAGAATGAGCAGGTCCGCGGTTCTACCTTGGTTGAATTGGGATTTCAAATCGATTGAAGTGGAAAGTCCCTTTTATGTGAATTTCACACCGATTATGTTGTAAACTTTGCTCGACAAATTTGAATTTAAATTTCTGGATGGGTAATTTTAAACTTAATTTTGAATTCGAAATGTTTCATGTATTATTAAATTACTGATTAATTTTGATTAGCCGCATTTTCCTTTGTTATTTTATATAAAATCTCAAATATAGGTAATAATGACTTCATAAACAGATTTATTATGCAATATTTTAGACATTCAAGTCAAACAAAATCTTTTTTACATTTAATCTTAGGGCTCCACTTGCCAGCCTGTCTGGCATAACCAACAAAGATATCAACCATATTGCATATTTTTAATTTTTATTTATTTTAAGGTACTTTGAACTTCAGTTAGTTAAGTTCTTGAGTTGATTCCCGATATTGAAAAATAATTTGCCTAAAAATGGCTCCTTTTGTTTTCAAAGTATTGTGATTCACAAAATATTTTACTTAGAGTAGGTTCGAAACCATGTTGCATGAAAAACCGTCTGGCGGAAAAATATGGTGGAATTACTCAGGACATCCGCTCGCTAGCAAAAGCTTGAGTACTTGTGTGTTGATACAAGTACTCGGGAGTAATTCATATAGCCCTAAGGAACGCAGCAGTTTGCATTTTGGATACATACCGTTACGAGTTATTGTATGAAAAGGTATGTATGTGCAGTATTTCTTGATTTTTGAAAAGCCTTTGTCAATCATCAATTCATGATTGCTAGTTCGCTAAATTTGCATAAAACGACGTATTGCACCTATTTGACTTTTGGTGATACATAACTGGAGGTGCATAGTGCAAATGAACCAACGAGCCACTGACAAAGCTTCCAAAATACTTGGACATTAATTTAGACGAAAAATTTAAGTGGGAGAGACATAGGACTCTGCTGTGTCACAAATTTATAAATATTGAATAAGACTTCTTAGTTACTTGGTGTACAGAATCACCAATCCTGTTCAAACAGTTTACTTTGCGGCTGGTTTAGTCTGTTATTGAATTTGGAGCTACAACTAATTAATATTTAAACCCATATTAAAAAACCTTGTCTAAAAGTAATAAGTATTAGGTATTCTACAACTTCGGCATGCCAAGAATTGAACGTTATGAGTATAACTAAGTATAAGACAGATACTGGATACTTACAAATACAGCTACTACTGCTAATAGACTTGGGATGAGGAAAGTGTAATTGTTTCCTTTAGCATGGTTTGGTGTCCCACATTTGGGGGCCGTTAGACGTATGGCCTCATTTGATAATTTAAAAAAAAAACACATTTTCACAAAAAGTCATCGGCTTGACGAATTGCCCACTTTGTATTAAAAATTCAACCTAATCCGAGAATTCCCTGGGAATCACACGGAATGGAATGAACCGGTAGTAGGACGGGAGCCATTACAGGTTGAGACATGAGAAAAAGTAATTTCACCCTGCGAAGGTGAAAGGGATGATAATAAGGAAGAGGGCAGGCCAGGCCAAGAATCAGCCAAGGTTCCGCGCCATGGAGGGAGGGACCTACGTGCACACGAAAAAAGTAAGAAGGATCAGGCAGCAGTGATACATACAAAGGAATACCAGCTAGAAGAGAGATTTATGATCAAATTAAATTTCTGACAGGATTTATTGCTTTATCTCTAGCTCTTATTCTTCCACACAAACACAAGCGGGCAAACATATTTTGGGAGCGCGATGGCACACACAGCCGCACGCTGCACCCGTACACGACAAGCAATCACACAGGCGGGCCATAAATTACCCGGCTGGCTTTTCGGGAGAACATGTACCCGTTTTTCTGAAACTTTCGCAGCTAGCACATATGGGGGGCCAAGACAGCGACTCAGCCCCAGCCGCCGGGTACTGGGTACTCGCCCGTCAGCCCAGCCACCCAGCCAAGGTATAATTTACATACGAAATAACGGAATGTACCCGTCTATTTATTTTTTCTTAAACATGAGTACATAAATATTAAGGAAACCAATTTTCCACAGTTCACTAAATTTTCCGACCGAATGAACTATTCACAAAGCCAGCGCACGCCAGGAGTGAGTGTCGGGCTCCTCGTCTTCGGTGCACCGCCGAGAAAGTGTAATATATCAGCCGGCACTGCCATTCTCATCTCTTTGGCATCCTTAGGAAGATTTACGGCACTAAGGTTGGCAGCTTTTGCTTATCTTATCGAAATTTTGGCATCATCGCAGAATTATTTGATAGTTGGGAGTTTTTCAGCCTCCGGCCGACGACGGCGGGCCCGGGACTACTCGATGTCTCGCCCGGCAGCCGCTCTTGTTTTGCGCGAAGCAGCGATTTTTTAAACGCTGACAAGTCAGCTCTCAGACAAACCCCTTCCGGAAGGGGGATCCGGGGCTTCGAAAATTGATTGGGTCCAAAGCATGCACAACTTGACAAATGGTCCTTGCGGAATCCCCGCGGCATCGCATTTCAAAAGACCGCTAATGCCGCGGATTTCTGACGGCCATTTGGCAACGCAAACGATTTTTCAGCAATCTGTCTTATTTTCGTACGTCGATCTGCCCTTGGACAGATACTTTGATCGAACAGTTAATCTATGTAGAAGAAGTTATTCAACTGTTCGGTTGTGTGACTACTTGGAAAATATTATTCAAGATTTGTGAATTTTCTAAACAACTTGAAATTATATAAAATAATAAACGTACAGGGTGTTTCACCTATGGGGTATAAAAATGAATCTCGTGATAACTTACTATCATACCAATTCATTTTAATTGACCCTACTTTTAAAAATAAAGAGTTGCTATAATCCCTAATTATATTTTCGGCCAACTAAAAGAGGCAATGCGGCCATGGAAGAACGCTTTGAGGCATATACCAAAACCCAAACATATGTAGGTACCTACATACACATACATATGTCGTATGCTACTGGTAAAACCCGAGGGTATCTAGATATTAATGGTGAGAGCTGCGCACTACGATTCCAGAGGTCTTGGGTTCGAATCGCACATACGACAGTCAGATTATTTTGCATTCACATGCGTAACAACTAGCCTTTCAAATTATACATATATATATTCGATGGCGTATTGGTAGCGATTCATACTAGGAGTTCAAACATCCGGAGTTCGAATCTCATGGGGGGCACCACACTAAACCAAATGATTTTCAGAAGCACACTTCATTACATTAAAGTAAACAGTTTCATTGTCGCAAATTCCAATTTCTTAAGTTCTAAATCAAATTCAATTTTCATTGGGTTGGCTGCTGTTTTTCATTGCAGTATGTTTTTTTTCTCAGTGAACCTACATCTAAACAACTACATGACGATGTACAGTGGTATCTTTGTTCCAAAAAATTACGAGGTTGATCAGCTGAGCAGTAAGCTTTAAAATGCGATAGAGAAATTACTCAGGAGTGCCCCTTAAAAGCAATTGGCGCGAAATATTTCTACAGTGAAGAAATTAATTTTTATAATATTTTTAACGCTCAATCTTTATTGTGCACTTTAGTGCTGAATATGAAGAGAACCATTCGGAAATACAAGAGCTCCACTGAACGTGCACAGTCAAGCAAAAACTTTATTGAAAAAGTGGTATTGTATGAATTTGTCTTGTTTTCAAAGTAGTTTGTCTGTAGTTCAAAGGCATAACTAAAATGAAACGTTCTCACTTGTGAGCCAAGAACTGATTTGTAAATAATATTAGTTTGCAGCTCGTGAGCGTGCCTTTGCATAAATGTAAGTGAGAAAGCAAAGGCATGCTCAAGAGCGCGAGCTAAAAATTCTTAGATTGCGTTTTCACTGTGAGGTTTTTTCTCGGTGGGAACGAGTAAACTAGGTGGAGGTGAGAGACAGATAGGTTTCTTTCTGTCTCTCACCCTCCTCATCCTAGTTCTTCCGTTCCCGACGAGAACAAACCTCACCGTGCAAACGTAGTCTAAACCACCGCCCATGAGAGATCTTTTCAAGATCAGCGACCTCGAAAACGCTCGGTGTTCACTTTCATGCAAATCCATAAAACAAAGAATTTTCAATCGTGGAAACCAGTCGTGAGTGTTCTCTGCTAAATTACCCAGGCACCTTCTGTTGCCAATTTTATGAGATGGTACGCATACGCAAAATGTAGCATGTCCTTTTAAGGTTAATATTTGTTTTCATTTGAATTTCACGAAATACCTGAAGAATTGCTTTTTCTTTCCCCCTCTACAGTTCGCTGAAATTACTTTTCAAGATTTCCACAAACACAAAGCCCACGCAATCCGGCGAATTTAATGGAATCCACCACATCCCTTTATTCCTCGCAAAGAATTGGCGTTGTACCCTAGAGGAAGGGATAAAAATTAGGGATGGACATATGGACCAATTGTTACGCACTTTGTTTTGTTCCTTTACCCGAATGAATTATATGCGATACTCCTCCGCTAGCAACGCAACCGCCATCCATCTTCGAGAGAGCTACAAAAGAAAAAAAAGAAGGAGGACACTGAAGGACTAAAACTTGAGCATCCCTTGCCCGGGGAGTGCAGGGGAGTGGGGATAATTTGGGATACTTGAATTTCCTAGACGCATTATTAAGGCCTTTTGATAAGAAATAGTCACTTGAAATTAAAGAGGTTGGCAGCCAGGCCGGCAATTTATGGTGCCCGGCAGTGGGTGGGTCCGAGCCGTGATGGGAGGATGCAAATAACTCAAAATAATGTATTTTTGTAATGTCCACTCTTGACCATTAAAATTGTCCTGGATATTAGTTGGGGCCCATTGCAGAAACTTATTCCTTCACGAGAGCGATGCGAAATTGCTGCTATTTCGTGCGGGCCTGTGAAATATTATGCGTTTCCCTTTCGGAGAGCATATGTCATCGTAATGGCCACGGTCATACTTCCAGGGAAATTTGTCAACTAACAATCAAATTAAAATTTCTAAACGAAGACGTTGGAGCCAAAGTATGGGAAAATTGCGTTTTAGTATGAAATATTTGTTCAGCAATTTTAGTTATATCATATCTAAAAAATAAAAACTGACACCGCCTACAACCCCTTTATATAATTTATATGGAGCACTAGTGTATTTGAGCCTTCTGGATGGTAGGTACGCTCAGAATTAAGGCCCCTTGGAGCCCACAATTGAGTTTTCTGATAATAAAATGAGCATACAAGAATTGCAATAAATTGCTGCAACTTCTCCAGGAACTCCAGACTGTTTTTCTACCCATTCTGATTTAAATTAAAGTAGAGACCTCTAGCACGTAGATAAAATTCCAAAATGATGAATGACTTTATTTTTCGTGGGTTCGCGCGTTTTATACTGAAGAAAACTGAGAAAAAAGCACTTTTAATGCATTCTGGCGTTTGACTAATTACGTCGGGAAAATTCTCACACCTCCACAGCACAAAAGCGGCGGACCGTGAAATTTCCAGCGAGTGGAAAATGCTCAGAGAAAATGTGAAAGGAAAAATATAAGAAAGGACCGGCCAAAACATCGTAACTCCAAAAGTGTGAATTAATTCAGTCGAGTTACAATTCAAATTAAAAACGCTCAGGCTGCGGCCATTCGTTGAAAAGGTCGGCACAATTTGGGTCGTAAATTACACAGCACCTCATGGATTATATCACTGCCCGGCTTGCTTACGCTTCTTAAAGGATATGCTCCTCCGCACCGGGCGGGGGTGACCGCCGGAACGGGAAAGGCTCGCGCACTCGCTATTCTTCAAGCGTTTCAAACGTTATTTATGCCCCTGGGCCTCTGACGTGGATTTATTGAGACTCCGAAATCATGGAAATTCGGTTCGGTGCGGATGGACATTTTTCAAAGTGAACAATTTCAGGTTCATGCACGCGTTCATTTGCTAATTGTTTCCTACATACATACATATATGCATCCATTTGCGTGTAGATGCCAACAATAAAATTTACGCTGAGGCACAGCGTCCATTTTAGTGTTTACCATTACCACATTACTTACGTTACATTAATTTATAGTTTCAAATAAAGAAATCACACTAGTAAGGTAATTATAAATTACCGCATTAAAAGTTACCATTATTATTTTTAATTAAAATTTCCAATAGTTCCTCATCGTGACACTGTTAATCATACAATAACTGCACAATACCATTTAGACTTGCAATATCGATGTCCAACAGAAAACCCTTATTATTATCGCACAATACTTATTGACTTATTAACTTTTTCAAAGGATGAACAAGTTCTGGCAGGAATGCTATTCTGATATCATTAACTCACGCGCGTTTGAAACGCATAAATGAAGTTCGATCACTAGCTCAGGCAAAATAAAAGTCGATCTTCGGACAAAATCCTAGTGGAAGTTCTCCTTCGCGATTTTTTGTTATTTGGGTAGTAGAGTAGAATATTCTGTCAAAAGTCCTAAGCTAAATCATGTCGGCGTTGCGGTGCGCGAATGTCAAAAGTCGCGAACATTGTTTTTTCGATTATCTTGTAAACTATTAGTTTTACATGAATTTTCGTTATTATAAAATTTTCCCCCCCTCAAAATCTACATATAAATGGTCTTATTCAAAATTCACGTACGACTAATAGTCTTCGAGATATCAGGCTGAGAAAAGGTGGAGCCAGGCGCATAATCCACTGTACAATTACGTATACGCATATGAAGGGTGTTTCATATAACGCATGCAGGTATGAGGGGGTGATAGATCTCACCTAAAAAAACATAAAATTGTATTGCGGGGAGAAGGTAATCTCAACCGTTTTAGAGTTACAGGGTGATTCACAAATTCGGGAATCACATTATTATTTAAGTTTGATCTTCTGATCAACGCAGCGACGCCAGCGACTCACAGTTCTTATATCGACACCTATGTATGTGCCAAGTTTTATTAAATTCGGTTAAAAGGAAGTGGGTGAAATTCAATAAACGGGATTTATCCCCTAATTTTCACCCTTAGAGGTGGAATATTTTCTTCAAATTTACATGGAACTACCCACGAGATATAACCTATTCAATAGATAAAGAATCATTAAAATCGGTTCACAATAGGCGAAGACATCGCGTAACAAACAAACAACACATAAAACAAAATACAGTCGAATTGAGAGCCTCCTGCATTTTTGGAAGTCGGTTATAAACACATTTCCTGGAAACAAAGACAAGAAATGAACCATTTTTTTCAAAAGGTACGTTTGGTTAAGGAAAATATTTTCAAATTAAGGTTTTTTCGTTTATTTCAAAAACAAAATAGATAATTCAATGATCATCTCGCATACTATGCAGTAAAACGCGGCGAATAGTTAAGTATTATTACAGCACACATTTTTATCAGTGGTGAGAGCATTTTGCTTCGCGAAGAGTTTGACTAAGTTTTTAAACTTGTTTGCTCCTAGTGGTGATTTCATTAGATACAAATATGTTTCCTATATTTGTGGAATATATTGGAATTTCAAGCGCGAAGTGGGGTTTCATTTTTCCACGGGAACCCAAAATAATCCCGGCATGAAAAGTGGACTGAATCATGAACTACAAAATAATTTTCCACACAGTGAAAGTCTCATCGAAATCGTCCAATCATTCCCGAGATTAGCTCCTACAAGTGGATAAAAATTGCATAATATACCAATATGTATAGGGTAAATAAAAATATTCACTAATAATTAGAAAATGGCGCTTATTTCGAAACCACAGACCCTAAGAACTCAATTTCGTGAAAATTCATTTACTTTTGGTCGTCATATTAATTCGAAATTTTAATAACAGATTTTAAATCCCCGTCTCCAAAAACCCTCACATATTTAATTAGACGCTAAGTAATGCCAAGTAATACTAACTACTATTTACTGTAATTGTAATTGGACTTTTTGAACTACAATTAACATTAATGGTAGGTACGGGTAATCAATGACACTGGTAAAGCCGTTTTTTATAGGTCTGATCCGAGATCAGCGACCCCAAAAACACAAAGGAACACATTTTCATGGCGCGCCTTTGCAGTTGAGATTTTCGGTCGCCATATTTCAGGGTAGTGAAATACTAAAATTTCGATTCAAAAGTTCAAAAGATTATACACTATGAAATAAGACCCGCTGAGATCGATGAGGTAAGTAGAAGCAAAACCATTCCATGAAAAGCGGAAGACACCCGACAGGAACACAGCAGAATTCTATGATTGATTCTGTCGAAATCTTTGCTAAAGTTAGTGAAAATGCAATCGACCTGCTTTCCCTTTTCAATATTGGTTAATCCAACAGGTTGGTGGAAGTAGACCTTCCTTTGATGAAGCCGTACTGGAATGAATGTAAAAAGGGTTTACAATGAAAATAAAAGGCTTCGCAGATCAAAGACTCAAATATCTTAGCTACACAACACAAATTGACGATTGGCCTATACTTGAATTTTGTGCAGCGGAAGTATGACGGAGAGTTTCCAGGGTTTTGGAAAAAGCCACAAGAAAAAGATAAATTATACCAATAATTAAGAATAGGGACTAGAGGTACACTACTTCGTTTAAAAAAAGAGGCAGGAATGCCATCAACTCCACAAGAGAAAAACAATCAGCCAAGCCCGAGATTTGACTCGAAAGCTTGGCGTCGTCAAAAACTAAATCCGAGTAAAGCCGGCCATACACGCTACGGTCCACCGGAGAGGTCTACTTGTACAGGTTCGCCTGTGAGAGGTCTCAGTTCACCGTACGGTGTCATTCTAAAGAATTGATTTCCATTCTTGCGCCGGTCGCCTGCCCAGGTTCAAGAAACAGGTCTATTGCAACACACTGTGAACCTGCAAAGGTAGACCTCTCCGGTGGACCGTAGCGGGTATAGCCAGCTTAAGAGAGGTCGGCGTCGTTAAGTGCGAAAACGACGTAGGACTAATATCACAGTTATCGATATCACAGTTGTCAGTAATAAATGCGATTTCAAAGAAATCACTAAAGAGATTAGAAATCTTCTGAGGATCGTCGGTAGTAATATAAATGGAGCTTAATGAGGAAGGTACCCATCACAGCCACGCTTCGAGTTAACGAAATTCCAGAAACGTTTAGGGTCCTCACGCATGGAGTGCTTCGCCCTATTTAGGTAATTGTTGTAGGAAGATTCCTGTTCCGTTAGAAATTTATTTCGAAGAGAACAGTAGGAAGCGTAATCGTCACTAAAGAAGATTTAGTAACTAAATAGATCATGAAAAGAACCTATTATCCAAAATTCGTGTTTATGATTTCAGTAGTTACGGCTCTGCGTTCATGAGTCTGTCAGTTCAGGACTTCTATCTTTATTTTTTATTATAATCTATATATACATATAAGTATATACAGGATGTATATACACGATCGCAAAAAAAAAAACAATTAATTCTGAAATCACATTACTATAATGCAACTAAAATCAATTCACAATTCTGCAAAACTTGAATATGACTTTGGACAATAATTATGTTTTGCTGCTTTCAGAAGGTCGTCGATACGATAAATATTTATAAATGATTCACGGTTTATTATTCGCTACAGAGCACGTGCGATAAGGAGGTGTGAAAGAATTTTTACGACATTTATTGGCCCACACCGCGCGCAGCGTAACAACGCAGTAGAGACTAAAGTACTCCAAACTCGCGCAAGAAAGGTAACAAGCGATTAAGTCACTTTCTTGAATTCTAATTAATTTTCGCCTTTCGAGCGCTCTGCTCTGTATGCGGTTTTGCCTTGTCTCTGCAATCTAATGATCGTGTGTGTTGAACGTATTTTTCTATGGCGGTTAGATCACGCCTATTTCGGCACTACGCCAACTTTTGTTCCATCATGAACATATGTGAAAACTGAAATCGAAACCCAGGTTTGATTTATTGATCTGATCTTCCATAACCCGTAACGTGCCTTATGCCATTCGCCATGCGATTTTTGGTCACTCAACCCAGAGTTAATCCATGCTGAGATTTACGACTGATCTGTTTTTGGTGAATAGTTTTAGGCAGAACGTTGAATCTCCACCTCCATGCCCTCCAGGAAAGAATTTATCTCAAGCTCATCGGCGCGCCTCGTCAGCGGGCAAGAAGTGTAGACCGGTCAAAAGCGTTTGATTTATGTTGTCACCATCACCTGCCCGACATGACAAATTCGAAGAAAAATGATATCGAGAGCATGTCTCCGACGCCCTGGCGAGGACTTGCATCCGCACGCCGACTTGCCCAGTATGTTAACACATGTTCGCGAAGATAAATCGCCGCGGAATTTACTTAAATGAATTTTTAACACCATCAAATTTGCATTAATCGAATGCAAAGGCGAAAATTTCTCAGCGCGAAATTTATTGGTGAATTTAGTGACTCTAGTCTTTTCCAGCTCCCCGTTCGTCGCCCATCCCCCTGCAGTTGGGCAGTTGGCGAATTTGAACTTGTTTCTACCTCTGATCCATTTAACGCATTTTTTTTTCGCGCAAACGACGTTGATTTATGCCAACTAAACTTTATTAATATGGGCTTAATACGTCCGTGTGATTGTTGGAGCGGTCATATGCGATGCTCATTTATTTTTGTACACATGCGGACGGCACGGTCATTGGACATTTATAAATGTAACACTGTGAGGGCTCCGGGTCCAGCATTTTAACAGAGAGATAAATTTTTGTGACGGTTCCCACTAATTTATGAGTTTCCCTGTAAATAAATTATATAACTGTGTGAACTGAAGATAAATTATTTGGGCCTGGCAGGGCACCAGTCCGCTATGCTACTCTGAATATTTTATGTTCCACTCAAAGCGTTGTCGTTGGCTGAAACATCTTCAAGCAAAGGGGGGCGGTATGCCGAGTAATTTCTTATGTCAACTCTTCACCGATTTTCTTCGAATGCAGTTGTTGTAAGGCATTTGTTAACAATCATTTATTCGTAACAGAGCGTCTAAATTGGAACTTTGTGAAATTTCTAGCCGTTATTATAAATGTCGTACATTCTATGATGACTATAGCTTCAAGCCGAGGAATTTATCTGCGTTGCTTAAAGCTTGGACTTAGATGACGATTCGAATAAAAAATATATTATATAATTGTATAAATAAAAGCTTCATAAGCAAAAAGACATTCCAAATATACAAAAAACAGACAACTTTTTGGATTACGGAACCAGAACGGTAACTTGCACTTTGTACATTTCAAACGTCAGTAAGTTGGCGCAGAAATTCTGAGAAAGGGGAAAGACTATAAGTCTTTTTTTGCTTTTAGCAATTAAAATTAAAATGATTAAAATTGTGAATTGTGCTGTAAAATTAATTTCCAAAAACTACTCAAGCAGTGTGCTAATTGAAGAGAAGTGGAAATGTGGAAAAGCTCACCCGTTTAGTCGGGAGCAATTTATCACCGTCAAGGCGGCGGCGGCGAAGAGGAACAGGAAACCTCAAAGCGCCAATTATTCACAGCCATTTATTAAAGGCTTCCTGGCCACAAGCACAGTCCCACCATATTGCAGGGGATGAATAAGCAAACTTTTGAGAACTTTCGTGCTGATCCCAACACGAAAGGATATTTCTAAATTAAAAGGCATCCGCATCCGCGAGGAACTTACCTCAGCTGCATATTTACGGACTCCCTGAATATATTCGAGCTGAGCAAAAACCGCGATGGAAAAGTTTTCAACTCTACCAGAATTTCTACTTTTCTTCCACCCACTCCCCGAGGAGGCGGGCGGGCCGGGAGCGCCTGAGGAAAAACTACGAGGAGCAGCAACAATCCGCGACTGCAGAAGAAAGGTTACTCGGGAGCAGGATAGCTCGTCGCCCTATCGCAGCAGCCCCACTCGAGATGCGGCGATCCGCAGATAAAAGTTTTCTCATATAAAGCCGCAACGAAGATAAATAGATAATATTATTAATTTTTCTTGTTGTTGAAAGAATTCATCTAAAGTTTTTGTATTAGTTTAACAAATACATTCATCGCTGCTGTGGGATAGATTTATGGCTGGGTCCAGACACAGCGTCTGCTGCACTGTGCTGCTGCTGCCCCGACGAAATTTTTGCAACTTTCTGCATTGCCAGGATTTCAGGGATCCTGCCCACCCGGGCTGTGTGTGCGTGCGTGTGTCCATGCACATTGTGCAAGTTTGCCCGCGGTGTATGGTGTTTACTATCTGACGGGAATGCGCCCGGAAGCGAGGGCACCCTGTTCTTCTATTTCACCAGTGGATGAATACTCTTGGAGCTGTGCCCTTCCTTGCCAAGAAATATGGCTGGGAGTTTGTGTGATTCTTTGGTGCAAAAACGGAAACCATTTCAGATGTTTACAGAACTCTTGAAAATAATTTTTATTGTTCTGTATTTATCAAATGAATTAAAGGAGGTTACTGTGGGGCGCTGTTATTCTTTTTTGCTTCTACGTTGCTTTATTAAAAGCTTGTGCATGCACCGTATAGCGAAGATGCTTGGACACAATTGAATTAAATGCATTTTGTCTCAGGTGGTGAAAGGAGGGTAATAAAATAATCAACTAAATGCAGAAGATCATGCAAATTTGATGACACCATAATAATATAATGTTTATTATAATTATTACTTAATCCACTACAAGAATACGTGCAGCAAAATCACATTTTCGAGAAAACACAACGCAATTTTTCAATAACAACCATTTGGGAAAATCGCTTGCACAAAATATATATGTATAATACTTTGGAGCATTCGATTCGAAACTCAATTTCTTTGTTAATAAAATGGTTTTTTGTTTGCATCAAAGGTGTTACAGTAGTCGTAAAGGTTGGCCGTGACTTTATCTACAAGGCATTATCCATTGATAATTAATTTTAATAAACCCTTTAAATATCTGATTTGAGATGTCCTTTGACTGGGTTCATTCTTCATACTTGGGATGTTTTTCTGAGAGTGCTGCAATAATCACATACATTTTAGAATGCAATTTAAGAAATATCTATTATCCTTTTCCAAGAGGCTGAATGCTTTTTTGTGAACTAGACTTAAGGGGTTAGATGTAGCCAGAGAAAAGAAAAAAATGACAATTTTAAATAATTTTTTTTGCCAGTAAATTATTTTATTTTATAAAAGTAAAAACGTAGCATCATTAAATAAGATTTTGACTTGACTTGACAGAAATTTTAGAAAAAAAAATTAATAATTTTAAAAGTAATGGCTGTTTGTGCTGATCAGTTCCAACCGACTGGTGACCATTGTAGCTCGAAAACCGCTCGGTAGATTTTAATGAAATTTATACAGCTTTTTGAAAACATGAAAAACTAGTGCTTGATCGAAGGAATTTTTTTTTTTTAAATTTCGATTTTTTATTATATAAACAATTAACTGTTGGTTTTTTCGGGAAAACATTTTCCTGAGGCCGCCATTTTGTTAATTTAAAAAAAACACAAAGCTTCGATCAGGCACTAGTTTTTCATGTTGTCAAAAAGCTGTAAAAATTTCATTAAAATCTACCAAGCGGTTTTCGAGCTACAATGGTCACCAGTCGGTTGGAACTGATCAACATAAACAGCCATTACTCTTAAAATTATTAATTTTTTTTCTAAAATTTCTGTCAAGTCAAGTCAAAACCTTATTTAATGATGCTACGTTTTCACTTTTATAAAATAAAATAATTTACTGACAAAAAAAAATTAATTAAAATTGTCATTTTTTCATTTCTCTGACTACACCTAACCCCTTAATTCATCGATACCTATGCACCTGAATAAAAGGCATATTTTACTTAAGATAGAAGGTATCTCCTTGAATAATAAAAAAACAAGGCCTTCTGGTGAACACAATTGTGGGAAGTTTTAAATGACATTATTTCTAATAAGTTCTAAGAAGTTCATAAATTCTAATACAAATGTAAAATTGCCTTTTAGAGAAATCAACGCGCCTTTATTCAAAATCATTTATATGAGTTTATTTACTTCTATTCGAAGTGACAATAATTAACCCTCATAAAGGCTTTCAAACGGTATGGACAGATATCTATCCAATTCCTTACAACTTCGTCGGTCGATATTGTCATCCAAACAGCATGGGTTTGTTAATGGCAGGGCTACTGTTACTAGCCTTGTAGAATTTACAAACTTTTGCTTGAATGAGCTTCAGAAACGAAATGAAGTGGACTGTGCTTAGCAAAGCTTATTTTTAAACTTGAAAAGCTTGCTTTTCAATCTCATTTAGTCCGTTGGATTGAATCCTACCTCTCTGGCCGTTCATTCAAGGTGAAGTTTTCGCATTCTCTTAACTCTTTACCCTATTTTTTAATTACCTCTATCCTCTATTCACTAATGAAAAACTCTAATATCCTTGCTTACGTACGAGTATAAGCGGATCATGTAAAAATTTTTAAATTGATTGTCAACGAGCTTGATTTACTGTATCTTCAATTGGATCTTAACATATTCTCACAGTGGTGTTCAAAAAATCATATGTACTTGAACTTAAATAAATGTTCGATCATCACATATGATAATATAATTAACCGTGCCAACTCTTCTCTTGGATTCATTAAGCGATGGTCCAAGGATCTCCAGGATCTTTTGTGATTTTGTTCGTCCCATAGTAGAGTATGCATCTGTTATTTGGACACCACACCATTCGCTTTACATTTCACGTGTGGAAGCCATTCAGAAGTGATTTCTACGGCTTGCATTGTTCCACCTTCCTTGGTGTGATAAGGAATTCCTTTTCTACGAAAATATACTAAAGCTTTTGGATATGACCCCTTTATCTAACCGTAGGGAGGCATTGGGCTTCGTATTCTTTCATGATATTGTATCTGGTAATATAGACCTCCCCTTCAGTATTGAGTCTTATCACTATTAATACTCGTCCTCGGTTAACAAGGGTTCACTGCTTTATTTATGTCGACAATCATAAAACACTGTATGGGTTTCATGAGCCACTTTCGAATCTTGCCAGACGATGTTTTCTTTCTTATTGAATTTAACTTATCAAAAAAATCCATTAAACGTGCAATAAATAATAAATAATTGCTTAGTTTCGATTATATTTTCGCTTGGTTTATTCGTTTTACGCATATTTTTTTACTGCTTTACTATTAATTATTTATAATGTCACATGGTTTATACCTGTTGTCATATAAATAAAACTTAACTTATAACTCTAAACTTAAATGTGCTACACACTAAATAATAATATATATAGCCTTACTTATTTTTCTATTAGTTAGATATTTTAAAGAAGAACCCGGTTATATAACGGGGTGTAGTATTATATGCAATGCATGCATATGGGGTTGTCACTTATACATACCTATTGGGCACACAGTTTTTTTTAGAAATCTGATAAGATCACCCACTTAATTTTAACCCGACTGCTACAGAAAGAGGGTATGGGCATCCTGTAGCCTAACTAGTAATTTTTTATGGATGGATTTTCATAAATCTTATCGTCTATCAGGCACTATATTAGCTATTAAACAAATGATTTTCTTTGTGATTTTTTTTTTATTTTAGATAAATCGGTAAATGTTGTCATGGTCACCAACAAATATGGCGACAACTTGGCCTACAATAAAAATTTTTTTATGAATTTTTGCTATGTAAAGTTGTAATATCATTTAATAACTTTGCACAAGCTACTGTAATTAATTAATTATTTCCTAGCAATAACATCGTCTAGATTTCCGCCAACTCGTCGCTGGCATTCCTCAAAACTGGTACTAAGATTTTCGAAAACTTTTCGACACAAACCGCCGCGGGGTATGTTGACAATTTCTTGACGAATGTTCGCCTTTAGTTTGTAGTTCGCCTTTGGAGTATTGTCGCTGGTTTATTTACGTAGACCCGACTTTTGAGATAAACCCATAAAAGAATCAGGTGAAGTTGCGCGAGATCAGTTAGGAAACATATCTTTAATCGCAGGTTTTTCAATTTCATTGAATGTTGCAGGTTGCCCCATCTTGCTGCATCCAAGTCCTATTGTTATAACCATCGAATCGCTGCAACTGTGGCCCTGCACCCCTCGCCCGCTCGGTATGATGCAAGAACGATTACAAAGTGCAAAAATATATGGCCCACCCTGTATTACGTATTATTCCTTGATAAAGCTGTTGATGCCAGCTAAAAATGATCTTATAATATTAATCTGCCAATCAGCTATGCAGTGGTTACATGTAAGTAATGAGTGCGCGAACCACTGAGTTTATAAAAATTACTTAGGTACTCTTAAAACTTTTTGACTAAAGAGTCGGCTCAACAAAACTAAATAAATCAACGACACTTTTAATAATTTTATTTGGCTTTCTCTTTTCGGGGTCAAAAGGCCCGTAGGGCCGTGAATGTAAAAATGGTCTCACCTGCCTCCTTACACCTGCATAGATTGACTTCAAGCAATATTGCTCTGAGAACCAAGATAAATAATTTGCGCTGTGTACATATATTTTCACACCTTAAAACATTTCAAATAACTCTTCTCATCAATTACAGTGCGGATCGGCTTCATGGACTTGAGCATTTACACCGGGCTACGGCAAGTACTGTGCCGCAATGGATGTGCATAACAAAGTGCTGCAGGAGTCCTCCTCTGCTGGGTCTCCTTTGCAGCTGGAGTGCACTACCGCCGCTCATAAATATATTTACGTGCGGATGTGTGTGCACTCAGTCCATCCATCTAAAGTTACCCGCCGGTACCCGGGGCCCAGAGCTAGTGGACTCGAAGGGAGCCATCGTCCAAGTTCCAAGTCGGGCGGATGTATTAGAAGCACCAGATGATGGATTACGTGCTAATGTAATGCAAGGTTCTTACATGGATGTAATATGAATTAACATCATGAATTGCATTGCGATTAATCACTGCGCCTGTGAATTATTGAGAGCCGGGCCGAGTGCGGTTGGCCGGCAAAAAATCCCGGCGTTGGCTAGGTGCGTAAATTATGGCATGATTACGGTGGACGGAGTCGGACCGGTCACATCGCGACACACAGTAGTAAAATCCCCACAGACAAACAGTTTCATTTATTTCAAAAAGTATAAATAAAATAAATCTCAAATATTAAGGTGAAGAAAGACCTGATAGCTCTGAACCAAATACAAATATGGAACCTTTCCTTCTTTTCTATATTACTTACAATTAGAAGAGCTGCTGTTATTAAACTGTTTTGCAAAAGAGAGCAATGAAGTTGCTTCCTAATCTCTGTCATCTTATGTACTCTCAAAAATCATTAAACTCTCTCTCAAGTAATCCCATTGCCAAGGTAGATAAATACTTGAGCTGATAAGATCCCGTCCGTTGTTAACCAAATCGAAGGCCTTCGAGAAGTACAACATCACTAGAATAATTTGGTTGTCATTATCAAGGGATTGGCAAACTACATTGATTGATTTAAAAATGTCAGTAGCACAGCTACGCATCGGTCGCGCTTTAGGACTGATGAGCACTAAGAAGATTGTTTAGACGCAAGTATGCATCAACATAGACTTTTTGATTGATCTTAGAGAAAAGGTATAATGGTAATTGGGCGATATCCCGAGTTATTATGCTGTTTACCCTTAGGTACGGGAACTATCTTTATATGTTTCCAAGCGTCAGAAATAATTGATACGCTATGGGATACCACAGAATCCTAACAATTGGATTAACCTCGTCCACTTCAATAGCATTGGACATAAGACCGCAAAGAACATCAAGGACATCATCAACAGAAATTTGAAGAAAATTAAACGCGGGGTTGAAAACAGTAGATGAAAAACCATCAAAAGGTATTGAATCCAAGACGCCACCAAAACCATCGAAAGAGCCAGAACTATTTAGTAGACTGTAACGAGGATTTACTATTGAGTAAGTCTGTGTCAACAACGCAACTACTTTTATCTCTAGCACACATGATTGATATTTTTCCACAGAGTCTTGGAAGATAGTTACAAATATTGAAGTAATAACGTGTTTTAGACAATCGATATCAGATGTTCTATGGCGTTTCCACAAGATAAATCGGGGTCAGACATTGTGTTAAGGGCGGGGTAACGTATTAAAAAATTTTATTTTTCCTTTTTTTTTAATTGTTTCATATGATTGTACAACATCTTAAGATTGTTGTGTCAAAATTTCAAACAAATCGGAGTAAAACTAACTAAGATACAGAACTTTGAGCGTTTGTTGCTCCGATACGGTTATGTCTGCCCAGCAAGTGCGTGGCGCGCTGACTTTGTGCTCCCGGGATCACTAATTTTTTTTTATTTTTTCATATGATTGCACAACATCTTAAGATTGTTGTGTCAAAATTTTAAACAAATCGGAGTAAAACTAACTAAGATACAGAACTTTGAGCGTTTGTTGCTTTCATGTATACTACTCGATTTTCAGGTATGCAAAACTTTAAAGCGATTTTCTGACGCTTGTCATTTTGAAAACCGGTGAACAGTTTAGAGCAAAATCTACTCGACCGATTGTTTTGAAATTTTGTATACAGCTTCTTACATAAATGACCAGGTAACGCTGGGAGCTTTTTTTTTTTTTTTCATAATTATAGATTTTACAATAACAAATAGGTTCATTTTTTAGACGAAAATCGGTGTTTTCACTTCTAAGTGTCAGCAAAAAATGAAAAATCGAAAAAAAAAAATTTCCTCCCAGGAATACCTTTGGAAAGCGGTTATCTAATGACACATTTTTTTTTTTTTAATTCAGATGATCCACTCTTCAGTAATATTGTTCACCGACAAACAACTTTTTTTCGAGGCGCCTCCGAATATTTGCTGCCGTCGGCTTAATTATTTGTATTTTGTTTTGAAATATTAAGGAAAATATTGTTCATAGGTTGTACTATAATGCTGCGATCGACTAATTAAATTTGTACTGCCTGTAGCGTCTGGAAAAATTCTTGAAAAAGGGCCTTTTTCACGCCGAATTAACGTTACCCCCCCCTTAAGAATGCGCGTTGTGAACCTACGGCGAACGTTCGTTTAGGTCTAGAACTACTTTGTTAACCAGTTTAAGGGCGGGGTAACGTATTAAAAAATTTTATTGTTCATTTTTTTTTTATTGTTTCATATGATTGTACAACATCTTAAGATTGTTGTGTCAACATTTCAAACAAATCGGAGTAAAACTAACTAAGATACAGAACTTTGAGCGTTTGTTGCTTTCATGTATACTACTCGATTTTCAGGTATGCAAAACTTTAAAGCGATTTTCTGACGCTTGCCATTTTTAAAACCGGTGAACAGTTTAGAGCAAAATCTACTCGACCGATTGTTTTGAAATTTTGTATACAGCTTCTTTACATAAATGACCAGGTAACGCTGGGAGCTTTTTTTTTTTTTCATAATTATAGATTTTACAATAACAAATAGGTTCATTTTTTAGACGAAAATCGGTGTTTTCACTTCTAAGTGTCAGCAAAAATTGAAAAATCGAAAAAAGAAAATTTCCTCCCAGGAATACCTTTGGAAAGCGGTTATCTAATGACACATTTTTTTTTTTTAATTCAGATGATCCACTCTTCAGTAATATTGTTCACCGACAGACAACTTTTTTTCGAGGCGCCTCCGAAGACTTGCTGCCGTCGGCTTAATTATTTATATTTTGTTTTAAAATATTAAGGAAAATATTGTTCACAGGTTGTACTATAATGCTGCGATCGACTAATTAAATTTGTATTGCCTGTAGCGTCTGGAAAAATTCTCGAAAAAGGGCCTTTTTCACGCCGAATTAACGTTACCCCCCCCTTAACACACTGTCGTTAAGTTGTAGTTAGTAAATCATATTCTGATGTGTTATCTAGCACCACCGAACTGAATCCACAAATTTTTGATGTTATGTCTATCGACGGGCAGGTTCAGGTTAATATAATTGTAATAGTTGACTTTTAACTGGCATTATGGTTTTAAAAGTTACCAATATTACAGCCGATATAGTTTACGGGCGAGAGTCAAATTGGACAGAAATATGTATTTATAATGTCTAATGGAAAAATAACTTGTCTAGAAGCTTCTTGTATGGAAAAAATGTGGTTTGTTCAAAAAACATTTGCAATTCTTTACAGCCCGTTTGCAAGTTAAGCTAAATATTTGTTTACATATGTAACTAGCGCCAAAATAAATGCTAATTATAAGATAAAAAATATCACTTGCTCGGACAAGATGAGGGCATGACTTTAACCGTCTTCCGCAAACGGCCATAAAAGTGATGAATAGGCGCTTGGCGCTCTCGGTCCCATTCAACATTGTAATTGGGAAATTAATAACCAAATTGATAATAAACGGCGATTTGAATCAATTTAACGTAAAAAAGTGTAATAACTTTGCGATTACGTGTTAACGTGTGCACGATAGCCAGGCCGGAGAGGCATGGGTCGGCTCGTAAAGAATCCACCATTCATCCGTCGGGCCTGGGTGTTGGTGCATCCACCTGGCCTAAGCCAGAACGGAGTACTGTCCCTGCTCTGGATGCTATGCACACGTATGATTTAGAGTTATCATGCAAAAGTTGCCCGGACAGCCAGCCGGGAGGATATCTGCACGGCTTTCCCGGTCCCGGCTCGAGCTGTGAAATTTTACAGTGTTGAAGTATTGAGTGCAAATTGCCATAAATTTCCGGGGCATAATAAAGCGGGCCGAGGTGAGTTACGACCTGCCGAATTAGCCATTTCATGCCATGTTTGCATTAAAATTTAAGGCGGTAACTAGCGCCGCTAATGGCTTGTTTTGATTTTTTCCCGGTCGCGGTGGCGTTGTTTTGATTCGCGGCAGTCACGTGTTGCCGTGTTACCGGCCACATGGGAGTGAAGGTAGTTGTTGTCAGACACGCTTTTATTGCTCCGCGATTACTTAATTAGGGAGGGTGTTCAATGGATGTTTGGTTAACGCTCATAAAAGAAATCCATCTTCAGATCATATGTATATCTGGAGGCTGGAATTTCTTGCAAACCCCCCATATTTGTCTGGCAAAAGCAGGCTCCTGTGTTAACGTAACATTTAAATATTTAGTAATTTTATTGCCGAGCGGCTAGCTGACAAATCTCTGTGACGAAAACCTTCATAAATTAATTTGCAGCGGGCTCGAACTGCGGACTCAAGCGTGGAAATCCGGGCGAGTTCTAAAACGCAGCGATGCCTACCTAGTACCGTACAATTCAGCGTGGTAGTCCCTGAAGCTGAATTGTGCAGTATTGCGGCTTCGCTGCGTTTACAAATTCGCTCTCCGTGTGTTTTCGGCTGCACTGCCGGAGATTTTGTAGAAGTGCTCGATAGGAGGGAGCAAAACTTGCTACAGAGTCGTAGTACCGGGCGCATTAAGAAAACACAATAATTCGAGTTTTATAATTCAATTTAGTTTTCGTTCGTCCGTAGGTACAGCAATTGATATCAATTTTTAAAAGCCTAGCTGTCATCAGCGTTATCACCCCCACACACTCGATCTAACTCGCCCAACGATGACGATCTCCTCTTTCAAGGTAGTCAAACTGGAAAAAACTTCTAACGGCAGGGAAAAGTAGAAGTCGTGCCAGCTTGCGTTGGGAGCTGCTGATCGGGAAAGACCGGACAAACGCAAACTGCACTTTTTGCAACAAAAGTATGAAAGATTAAGGGGTAAAACTTATTAAAAAAAATAATGATTGTAGATTGTTTTATTATTTGCAGAGCTTACATTCATTATTATATACCTACATAGGGAAAATTCAGCGCTACAATTGGTAATTCATTCACTCTACATTATTATTACCTGTGATGTAGCCAGAATATATCAATTTGAAAAAACATTTTTATTAAATCCAATGAATTATCTATTAATTAACTGCTAATCACTATGGCTGATTAATTCTAGTTATAAAAATTATTTATTCTGCTATTGTTGGGCGTCTGATTTATAACTAGCTACCTAAACTCAGAAAGAGAGCCTATGATCCTCCTGTAATTTTATTTCTATGGATTGCGATGAAAATGGGTGGTTACATGTCTTTCGAATCGCTGATCTGGAATCTATTGTCGAAGTTTCCAAATTAAAGATGATGAATCTAATATGGCGATCGGAAATTCTCAACGTCAAAGGTTTGCGACGAAAACCAGTCGTTTTTATAATATGTTTTCGGAGGCTTATCTCAAATCTACTAGTGAAATTTTAAAACTAAAGATGGCGGATCCAATATGGCCACCGACAATTTTCAACTTTTCGAAATGATTTCTACAGGATGGAGAATCTGCATTGGTATATTTGTTTACACCTAAGAAATTTTATGCAATGGAACTGCTTACTTTAATATAATAATTGTAAATATATTCGAACAAAAATAATTTTGATTTTACAGCTAATATATTTTTGTATTGATGTAAGGAGCTCCTTTTCAAGAATTCAACCACTTCGTCCAAAACAAAAATGGCTTTTTGTTCCCTAATGAAATTGTGCCGCGCGAGCACTTTTATTTTTCTTCTATTTTTTTTTTATCATGGAACTAATTATATTTTAACCTTTCTCGCTTTTGAAAAGAAGACATTTGGGTTTTGTGTGGTCCCCGACGGGATTCGAAAACCGAATGTTTGAATTCCTAGAATGAACCGTTACCAGGATGTCTTTCAGTATGATATTTCATATCTAAGTTACAGCAGATATATGGGATTCGGACCCGGGACCTCGGGAAACATAGTACACAGTTCTCACCATTGATTTGTATAGGCATACCTTCAAGTTTTACGTTAACTTCTTTAGCCAATCAGGGGGAGTTACTGGTATTACCATGAATTGAAAATTATTTACGTTTAAATAATAATGACTTCGTAGTAGAGTTTGAAGACTGTATAGTGGCTCTGTTTCGGAGTACTGGAGTGGAAAGTAGTATTAATAGATGGGAATAACAGCATAATTTTTACTTTAATTCGTTTGTTACTATGTGTGTTATCACTGTGCACATCAGTGTGATAATTTCTCCAAATGATCTTAACCTAAATGGAACTCGGTACCGCAGTGGATCAAGTTTTGATTCGAGTTAAAATTTAAGTTTTCCTAGGGGCTTGTCTTCTTAGATATTCGATACAGTTACGAGGCTGAGGGCCGTGAACGATGTATTATAGCGCTACGGGCGTTGTATAGACATGTTGATATTTACTCGGGACAGAAGTTAATATTTATTAATACAATGTGCTAATATGATATTGTATTTTGAAATACTTTTATTGTAATGTAAATGAAAATATATGTTCTTTGACGACACTAGCCCAATTTCTCTAATGCCTCGGACGCACGTACACATCCAAATGCTCGGCATGCCTCGACTCACATGTCTACCCGGCATTAGCAAACTTACTAATATGGGTTGCATTGAATTTACACACATTGTGTAAGTGATTTAAAGAACATAATCTGCAATATATTCTAACACGTTATTGAAGTGTTAAATTTTACACGTTTTTCTGAAAGGTGTGTTAAAATAACTCATATTGAGAGAAATTACACAATTTAAGTTCTTTGAATTATTTTCCTTCAATATAGTGCACCCTTGGAATCCTATTAAACAGAATAAGTACTCTGGTATTATTATGACAAGATACCTAAATTGCGTGGGTCCTCCCCATCCACCACCTCCCCCTTTTCTGTAATGGTTTTGCAAACATAAAAAAATTTTACAAACATAAAAGGTGTAAAAATATTTTACTCACTTACACGGATTAAATGCGTTTTGGAAACACTCGGATGAGAACGAGTAAAAAGTGAATACATCAAAATAACAGACATACCTAAGTGAGTTGAAATAACCCACTTGGATTTGCAGTGACGCCACTATATAACTTCAGTAATTTCACGAATTTGTTTGTATGTACTCTACATAGAATGAAAGTGTGGAATCAAAAACGTCAGCATATTTCATTTCCTACGCTGGGACATCTCATAGGTACTAACGTAGACATTGCAGGTATGAAATGAGTGAGATGATAAAGTGGCTAATAAAAAGGTGTCTTTAAATCGATTATTGTTAGAAATGGTGAAATGCACGGAAGGATTTGCATCCAGAAGTGATAACCTTATCGCCCTGAATTTGAAAAGTGCATAGAAATGACAAAGAATGCAAGTAGCCCTTTCCATCCCTCGTACGCAGCTAGTTACTGCAGCCATTATGCTAAACAGATGACTCCAAAAATCACCAAACGGCAGTTTCTCATATCGAAGGCACTCTAATGGCGCGACATTGCCGCAAGAAAGACACCATCCATTACTAATAGATTCGCCATTGGTCATAAATTATTCTTATCAGCAGGGATCGCCCCTCTTCGATCTGGCCGGTGGACTCACTCGAATCGATCAGGAGTTGATGCGATGCCATTTTGGCACACAGAACTATTGCCCGTCCCCACTATGGTATGTCCTGCCCCGTCCACCACTCCGCGGAGGTGGGAAGATGTAGCGCTTTCGGTGATATGCATATCTCGCAAGATATCCTCCGCAAGGACTAGATAGATGGAATTTTTATGGTAAATACATTGGGGGCAAGAGTTTCGCGCGTTTCCGATTTGGCGTTTCGTCTCGCTGACGCCACACTTTTGCACACAGCTCCTTTGCCGGGGCCATGAATCTTTGCCGAAGCCGAAGCTATGTGCACGTCCCCGGCCCCTGGCGAATTGGAAAGTAAAATAAGAAATTCGCAAGGATGTTTTCCTCGAAATTCCTCTTTCACTTTTTTTGACTTTACATATAAATATCCTGGCGGAGATGTTTGCTCCTACGAGTGCCTGCCTAGCGTCCGCCGTACGTGAGCGCCCGACTTCCGAAAAGTTTATTTATTTGCATAAGAAAATTGTTGTTTGCTGAAAAAGCAGAACCAAACTTTTCCTGAGGTTTCACAAAAGCGAGGCGCCTCGTGACACATGGAGACGGGCAAACTTTCCAGCTTCGCCGCGGACGGGGAGGAGGCGGCTAAAATGCATCACTTTCGATCCCCCGGACAGGATGGTACTTGCGACCGTTGCATACCCGGGACCAGGACCCTTCCATGGAAACTAATGGGGCCGAATAAAGCTGCTCGAGTCCTCCCTTTATGGCCCATACGTCAGCGGAGCCATCTGAAAGGTACAAAAACCTCAACTACAGCCTGTGCGTAAAAATTACTCTCGGCCGGCACAATAAATAAGGGTAAAATGGTGAAAACCTGTGCATTGGCCCAAAATATGCGTTTATGATTTACTGGCGAGCATAAATAAATCGCGCGCACATATTTTACACGGCCGCACCGAAATTTATAGCCGTGCGAGTCGGGGCCGACATAGCCGCACATAGCGCTCGCCGCGCTTATATGGTATAAATTAAATACAACTAAATGCACATTAATATCGTATAAACAAGTCCGGCCCCAGCATATAGCGGTGTGCCCAGAAAAGCTCCGGAAGTATCCCTTTTTGTGTGTACATTTGTTACAGGAGAGCCGTATGGCAGGTCATGTTGCGGAGGCTGCGAGGACTTCGCCTCCACGCCATGCCATTGCCATCGCTATCCCAGCTCCCACACGAGCTCCTGTAACACTCGCCAAACGAAAACGTCATGTTCAAATGCCCCATGATGTATTGTTTTCATTTTCTTTATCTGCGGACCAGCTGGATTTCAGGCGCCGGGACGTTATAGCTCGGGCAGGCACAGGAGTTTGCTTTATCGGCCTGGCACATCTTCCCAGTGTCCTTTTATTTAATAAAACCTCGACCAACTGGGCCATCGGCCTCCTTGAGCTTTGTCCTTATTTTCGCGTCTTTCTTTTGCACTCCTGCCTTCAGGGTGGCTGACCAAGTTCGAAGGATACAGGGAAAGAACCTAGTTACGAACGTCCTATATACAGAAGTAGGTACGTACAAACATATACATATCATGTTTTTTTCAAATTTATCTTTTGTAAAATTTCTTTTAGTTTTGACTAAAATGTAATCTTAATTCAAGAATCGGCTAAGTACGTGTTGAAATTAAGGTTCTGTAGATAACATAAAAAAAGTCTTTTTTGTGCAAACTGCGTACTCTTGTCAAAAAGAACATCGAGGTTTGCGTTAAATGAGTCCACCGAAATTTTAATGGCAGGTAGGGGTGTCATATCCCCTAAGTTCCCCCTCTCGGTAGCCGCTATTTGCATTACATTTAATTTTCATTTATTCTATTACTCATTCGTACAAAATAAGGAAACAGGTTAGCGGAAACTTTCTCAAGATTTTGAAGATTAAAAATTTAGAAATTTGCAAAAACAGTTTAGGGGTGGAAACGGCTTTTCCGATTTTACGACGAGACCATCAATTCGAGGCGGAAATAGCTATAACAAAAGTTGTAGCCAACTTCAAATTCACTACAATTCTCACATGTTCACTATTTTTAAATTTATGAAAACTTATGATTTTGAAAAAAATTGTTAAAACAAAAGTTTGTTTGAAATGTTTTCCTCAAAAATGTTGTATTTAATAATCATATTTCAAGTAAGACCAATATATACCGAGACTATTGATTGCACCCCAAAAAGTGAAAATGGCGGCCACGTCTTGCGGAATCAGAGGGGGAAATTTAAGTGCAGTGTTCTGGTGGCACCCCTCCGCCCCATACTCACCATTAAAATTTCGTTGGACTCCGATTGAACTCAAATATAACCCATTTTTTTCGACGATTATAAATAGTATGTACACTGAGAAAATTATCACATCATAGTTTCAAAAATTGGAGGTATTATTCATAACATATTTAAAATTTATTGTTGATAATTGTAAAATTAACAACATTTTCAATTCATTCAAAACGTTTTGCTTTTGATTCAAAACTCTCTCTTGTCAATGGAACATATCATAAACATACAATTTTGAATTATTTGCTTACGCGGTTCGTTTGCCCAAAGATAAACACAACCTTTTCCCTTTTCCTGCCTTCAGGGTATCTGTAGATTAATGGCGAGAGCAGCAGACTAATGTTCCAGAGGTCCCAAGCTCGAATCCCACATGAATGAGTTTGTTTTACTTGCTGACAGGTCTTTATATGTATATCGGTTACAACTTAACTATGTAGTGTCATCCTATTGCCGTATTGCTAGCGGTTCCAAACTTACCGTTACCGTTACCGTTCGAATACCATATTACAAATACATTTACGATATCAATATATAACAATTTCCATTTTAATCAAAAATCCTGCTTTTTGAACCAATATGCTTTCATATTGAATTCAGCATTGGAAACTTTTGTTAAATTTTTTATTAGTTTTCATTGTGAAAGTAACAATTTTTTACATTGGCGCCAAATCGCATTTGAAAGTAATTGAAGTAACATTACCTATCCCACTGGGATCAGGACGTTTTTTGCTCACGAAATGTGACTAGAGTTTCGTGTCTTGCAGAACGGACTGCACATAAAAAATCAGAACTCCTGTTTGGGCAAAAAGGTGTCCTGCTTGCATTTCGCGAGTTTAATCCGCTGCTGCTAGCTACACAAGGTGACCGCAGGCAAAAAAAAAGAACATATTTGTCGTTTTTACACAATTTTTAAAATTTCGACACACAATGCCGCACTTCTCACGAAAGAATCGAAAAAAGTCAAGTCGAACTGAACTCAAGTACTGAAATGAACTCTCGCAATAAGAGCTTAATACTTAATCAACAAAATATCAACTAGGAAATAAATGCTGTTTGTTGACTTCGATATTCATTAAAAAATAATTTTACAAATATACATATATGTATATATATATATGTGGTTAATACTGTCGAAAGTCGATGATATCCACAGCCTAATATAAGTTGATAAAACTCTTGCATTTCCACAGTGGTTTGGAAACCTTCCCGGCAACTGAGTTATGTTCTGCATAACTGCAACAGTCGATAATTCTTAGAATTCCTATAAAAAGTTCTTAATTGCATGAACTTTAGAAATTAATAATAGGGGTATTCACTCTTCGGTGTATTTGACCTTGTATCATAGCAAATTCATGCTACATTGTACTCAAATACAACGTGCAACAACAAAATACACGTGACAAATCTTGCAATAGATGTAAAAGTTAACAATAGGCCTTGCCTCTAGCTTTTGAATGCTACACTCTTGTAAATCATCTTTTGTCTGTCAGCTGTTTTTGACACTTAAATCCTTAAAATTGTGAAATTCAATAAGCAAATTTCAGTCCGATTTATTCTTGAAATATGACGGAATCCATGGATGAATGTCGTCGACGGCATTATCAATTAAAAACTTTATAATTTGAGCCTTTTTGCTTTGCCTCAGCATTTTTAATACTTTTCAAAATCGTATGTCAAGTAATCAAATGATGACTGTCAATTTAATCAGCTGATGGAAATGTTACAAGAGTGTATTCATATTCTGCTACAGGGAGCTCACTCTTCGCTGTAAGAAAATACAACGAATTTGCTATTTGAAGGAAAATACACCGAAGAGTGAATACCCCTAATGTAAAAGAAAAAGGTCTTGAGCATATGTATTTCAAACGTATTTTTTAAGCAGCACGTTATTCATCTGGAGAGTAAGCTTTTATTTTTTACTCCGATGCTAATCATTATGTTTTTTAAATTTTCACTATTATATTAGGTATGAGAAAAAGTAAGTTCCGTTTTCTAATAGATGGCGTAACTTTTATTGGATGTATCACGTCTGAACCGGTTTGACATGTATTTGATAGGTCTAATGTCAGTGTTAGAATCCATTCTATCTCGGTCAGTTAAAGTGTTTACAACAGTTTTTATTTGCGATTGAACATGGAGAGTTTTGCGCCAAATAATCGAGATTTGTGGGAAGTATTGTTACTTCTATGTACTTCTATAATTTAAAGAAATCCGCTGCTAGTAGAAGCATATGGTGAACATCCTTTTTCGGATTGTATGTGTATTGAAAATGGCTTAGGTGGTATATAAAGGGTGTTATTTATCATGTGTTGCTGAAACCGTCTGAAACCATTACTGGCGATCTCTACAGGCGACAACTACTCCGTTTAAAGCGAGCTATTGAAGGAAAACGACCAGAATGGGACAACCGACACGATAAGATAATACTTTAACACGACAACGCGAGACTTCATATAGCTCAACCAGTGAAATTCTATTTAGAAAGGCTGACCTGGGAAGTTGACCACTCGCTCTCGCTGTACTCACCGGACATTGCATCGTCCGATTACTATTTGTTCCGGTCGATGCAGTCAGCCCTTAGTGGAGAACGATTTCCTTTGAAAGTATCCAAATTTGGCTCAATAATTGGATCATCTCGAAGGACGAGTTGTTCTTTAGGGATGGAATCCGCAAGTTGCCAGAAATATGGGCAAATGTTGTAGCTTCCGATGGAGCATACTTTCAATGATGTTCAAAAAAGATATAACTTACATTTTCTCATACCTAATAAATAATTAATAAATAGATTCTAAGTTTTTGTGGAGAATACTATTTGAGGACACCAATAACGCTGATTGCTTGTTGCAGACTTTTTCCCAATGTAAGTGATTTCTGACTATGTACCTAGCAAGGAAACTCATAACGTGCAAAGTGTCGACAATTTTCAATTTTGTTCAGATCCCACCTACGCCTCGAAGACCTCAAGTATTAAGCAGCTCCGTCGATTTCTCTTCCCAAGGTCAGAGCGGGCTGATAAGAGCAATACATCAAGAATCGCTTCCATCTCCTGCAGCAGGAGCATCTCGGCCCTATCAGGGCCCTGAATGTGTCATGGTAATAGTTTTACGACCACCTTGGGAGGCATTCGGGGAATAGAAAAATGAGCACGGCGAAATAAATAAGTGAATATACCTACCAGGGCTCCTGCAAAGAAACGTAGACGGATCGGAAATAAGACAAATTGGAACAGAAGTAATTTATGTCCCAACTGGTGTCTCTCTGGCAAGTTCTCATCCTTTAGGTCCAGTCTTCCTCGCATCCCCGGACCACCCCTGTACACATGGGTTGTACAGGATGGTGAAAATTAGCTTCTGCGATGTAGGGGAGCTGTGCTGCCCAGCAGCCGAGTATATAACCCGCCGTGTGTGCACATACTGCGCCATAAGACGGCGAAACTTGCGATGCTGATACATGGGAAAGTACATAAAGCATTTGCCCGAATAAAGTTGTTATAAGTTTGCCTCTTCTCCGAGAAAATCAATCATGCCACCCCCCGCAGTCCCAGCAAGGGCCGCTTTTCCCGCCCGAAAGCACGTAGAGACAGCCAAATTTATTGTGTATAATTAGGATTCACAAGTGGTGGAATAAAGCAGGGCGGCATCCTAAGATTACGCGCTGGCATTTAAGGAAACCAACAGATGTTTACGCCCGGCTAATGTAATTATGATTTTTCCTTATTCTTCTTCCGGACGCGCCCAGCAAAAAGAATATCCGCCGACACCGCGAGCCTTCTTGGACTCGCGAACTCGAAGGAGCCTTTGCCGCGTCCGAGCAACTGAATTCCTTCATCCACCACTTGAACATACAAAAGCCGCCCTCGGCTCGAAAAATACCGAAGAAAGTTTAAATGAATTGCTTTTCACACGCAGATCTCGTGCGGCGCCTCATTTGCATATTTCAGGCTCAGGGAGAAATTTATTCGCGCCATGATATCGTCGGATAGCCGCAGTAATGAAGGCTTTAAATTATTAAGCGTTTAGCAAAAGAATGGAAATGGTGTAAAAATACCACAGAATTCACTTTTCTTAAATACATATTTCGGATGCCTCATGGGAATCTTTCAACATCTGAATGTAACAGTATTGTGGCGCAAAAAACATTTTCAGACGAAGAACTTGGAATTTGAAATCAATAAAAGGCTTTACTGAAATTCTTGTTGGTCCTTAATTTTAAAAATCATTTTGAAATTTAAAACGAAAACCTTGAACTCGCTGAGAAAACATGCATACAGCATATACATAGGTGAAGGGCAACGTTCCCCGGTTATGTGTAAAGTTAAGAAATATCATTACTAATTTTTAAATTGTAAATAAAACAAGTGAAAATTAGAAGGAAGACAACTTGAAGACAAGTAAAACTGTGAAACCATTTTCAAAATCTAAGGCCCTTAAAATAGGTAGAGAGTGGTAGATTTTCGTGACTTTGGGGTAGACCCAAATATCATTACCAGCTCATCCTTCAACTAGATTATTTTTTCATAAACGTCCAAAAAACCTTTTGAATGACTCGCAATCGTTGCCATCCTGAAACTCGGAAGTTGCTTGGAAAGGGTCACCTTCCTCGCTGGCAACTTAGATTGATGCTCGTCCTGCAACTTGATTCAACTTCCTAAGATATTTTAACATTTTTCAAGTGAATTAGTTGACCAGATTTTGCACTGAGTAAAATTGTTGCGAGGACTTTCTCGTCTTTCGCAGGCCACGCCGCTTGCGCTGCAGCATCCACCGGTTTAACGACCGTTGTTCCAGCGACGCACGCAGGGCCAAATGTGGCCATGGACCAGCACTGACTTAATTTGCACTTTCGTTCCATCGTGATTATTAGTCAACAAAAAAAAAGTATTTTCATACCTTAGCATGAGATTAGTTAAAATACGTGTATTAAAAAAATGGAAACACACATTTTCTATAAAAAAAAATATTACTCTGAAGAATTTTTTTTGTTAGTTTTGCTTGTATTTTATAATTGTATGACGGATAATCTCGTTTTAATGTCCAACCAAAATCTGCGAGCATTCTAGATGACCATTTTACTTTGTATCTTTTTCCATCGCCATGATGCCTTGATGGAATCTCTTCCAGTGCTCGTCGCAATGATGGGAATCAAGGAAATGAATCTTCATGGACATATTATATCCCAAGACCTGAAATGTTAGAATAAAATGGAGCTTCATACAGAGCGGAAGCACTTTAGTAATTCAAAAAAGCGCTTTAGAAGGTCTTTCAAAGCGCTTCTTTTCCTACTGGGCTAACGCCATGAACCAACAATATCGTGTTGCAAATATACAGATGTGAGGGTATATCGTGTACTTACAAATGGCAATCTTGTTTTTGTAAGTAAGGCCGGTGCCCGGTTAGAACACTTTTTTTCGATATATGTATGTACATACCGTTTAAAATTTGGCATATGTATAGTTCATCACATATTTAGATATTTCGATCTCGATGTAATAGAATTTGATGCAGGGACGAACTTGTCGTCGTAACAACTCGCGAATTATCTTTTTGCTCAAGGAAATATTAATCACGTGGGTCTGGGACCATAACCTTTGTTAGAAATCAGGGTACGAGTCTCGACTGTTTTTTAAAGAAGCTCCTTTTACCTGTTACTTCCAACCAAAACTAATTTGAAGTTAAGAAAACAAAGCCCTACGGCTTGATATATTTTTCTGGCTAAAATATAAAGCCAACTTGGCCTTTAATTTTTCGCGTCAGAAATAACGAGTTTTGAAGATTGTTAATTTTTCCTGACAAATATAAATGGCCAACTTAACTGTTTGTTTTATAATGTGGGAACTAATTTGGTTCGAAAATACTCGTTTGTTTGAATTGTGTTTATATGCAATCATGAGCAAAGGTGAACAAATAATAAATTGTGCACATTTTCTTCATACAACTCACTGCAACTTTATAATTCCGGCTTGAAAAAAACATAAAAGCCAAGCTGTCTTTTTATTTTAGTTGAAAAAAAATATTAAGCTTTTGAACTGGTTTTTTTTTGGTTCCAATTATAATCGGCTAGAAATAACAGGTTAAACATATTTTTTTTAATAAAAGCGATACTTTGAGGTGCTAAGCATGAACATATCTCACGAGGGTATTATTAAAGACATTTGGATGTAGTTTATAAAATTATACGGTGATAACTTCCCTCAGCTTTAATAGGTTAAAAATTGAAAATACCAGTTGTTTTCGGTCCCTGTTAGAAATAAAACAAAGAGGCAAGTTGATGCCTACACTTTCAGTTTAAGTTAATCTTTTCTTTTTAAATTCCGCAAAAGGATTTCTTCGTATAAATTTATTTACCTGGTCATCTTGTAACTCTTTGGAAAGGCAACAAGAAGGCCAATCCAATAAAAATAAGATGGTGGTATATTATGTAATTACATGAATTTCGGAGAAAGTGTGACAGAAATTTCAGAACTAGTGACATTTTTGGAAAGTATATTGAGGTAATGATTGTCTGGTGTGAATTTAATGACGCTGTGTTGAGTAGATCAATACATAAAAATAAAATAATAATATGGTTTCCGAAATTGTGAATCACCTTGTACCACCAAACGGTTGATTTTGTCACCCCCCCTAACCAACCCCCGCCCTACCTTCTACACAATTTTGATTTGCCTAAATGAGATCTGCCATCCCACTCATTTTCATAATAATCATAATAATATTGTATTTTTCGCATCCGACACAAAAAGACAAACTCTAAACAGTGAAACAGAACATTAGTTCTAAAATTTGACCGACACATATAATACAAAACTTGCAGAGACTGATTTCTGCCTAAACGTATGCAATTGGTTAAATTAGCCGGGACGCAATCCTTTTGCTAGATAAGATGCTTCGATGTGGGATCCTTTGTGGAATGTGGCTTATCCTAAACCTAAAGCGTTCGAAAAGTTGGGGATTTTTCCGAAATTATTATTTTGAGCAACAGCTAGTTTGGGCGAAGCTTATTGCGCTCAGTAAGCATGCGTAGCGATGATAAAATGATAAATGGTAACCATACCCATATTATGAAAAGTTATTAGAACACTTTTGGTGAAAGTGAATGCCTAATTCTGGGTGGGAGGATTTTTTGATTGCCGAACCGAAGTAAGGGTGACTGGGGTTGGTTGTTACAGGCGTAAAACTTACAGTGTGATTTGCGGATCAAAAAACGAAGATACCGTATTTTTCGAAAAAGACGAATGCTCATAGCAGCTTCGCCTGTCACGATATACATGCCAGTGCCGTGAGTATTGTTGACAGATTATTTGGTAGAAGTAACTTACAAATGTTTTGTTGAATCTCGAATGGTCTAATTTGATGTTGGGGTTAAAAGTTACATATCTTAGGGGTAAATTGTGACATGTCATATATGCCCCATATTGTATGACCGAAAATATTTAAAATTGTATTTTATTTTTATAGAATGAGAACTTGTAAAAAAAAAACAGGGCGTGGGAGAATATCAAAAGATATTTACGAAAAAGCTGCTATGATTTTGGAGGAAGATAAAACCTAAAAGATCAGTGGTTTGACAAAAGACTTCGGAATATGTCACGTGTCGTTCACGTGGTATTTGAAGAAGAAAAAAGCAGTTATAAATAAAGGTGATTTTGTGGAATGCATTAAGTCGGATATAGGAAAAACTGACAAAGTTTTACCGATGAGCAGGAAAATATTTTAGTTAATTACCTAGTTAGATTCTGTCAAATTTACTACGGCTTGACACCAAAAGATGCCAGGAAATTAGCTTATAATTGTGCATATAATAGATGTACCATAATCATAAGAAGATAATAAAGAGTCAGGAGTAGATTGCTGTGAACCCATTTTTGAAACGTAATGGGTCCAAAATATCCATAAGGTGTCCAGAGGCGACAACTTTGAATCGAGCAATTTCATTCAATAAAACTAATATTCCTAACTTGTCAGAAGTAATGGAAAAATGCAAATTCTAGTTCCTAGTTCTCGCATATGGAATGTTGATGAGTTGTTGTTTATTTTTATTATTATAAATATTTGATATGTTCTTAATTAAAAGATTCCCATTATAACTTCAGTTGATTCTTAATAAAAAACTGATTTATTTAAAATGTTTATTTATTGTCACATTTTACCCCTTGTGGTGTAACAACTCACCCCAACATTAGGGACAAAAAGATACACTGACATTTTTGCAAAAATTATTGATTTTTTATAGTTGTATTAGGCCTGTAATCAAATCGCATAGAGAAATTCGAAGCTGAAAAGTTACGTTATTTGGCAAAATTTAAAAACCGTAAAATTGTTCAATAGGTGAAATGTAGGACGACATTGTGTTCAATATGTCCCAATCAGCCCCTATCTCCTCTAAGCATTGATCTAATAATCGGGAGTGTTTCGATCATGATCATGATGTTTTATCAACCCTTACTTCGGTTCGACAAGCTAAAAACCTCTAAGTTTTCTCAACTTATTAGTGTGGAAGGAAATAAGTGTTTATCATCCAGAATGCTACCCATATTAATTCACTGACAACATTTACAAAGTGCAAAATGTCTCAATAATTTATTCTAATGTGTGCAGGTCATTTGGAATACCCATACGTGCCTGTACATTACCTTACATTTTCGTCGTATCACTTCTACGCATTCTAGGAACGTAAGCAGTGAGAGATATATTCAATTATTCTTTAAATGTCGAAGTGTTTTAACAAATTGAGGTCCATAGGTACTATTCTCATCATTTCTTATGCGGGAAGCGTTACATTCAAACATTGGAAAAATTGTGAATGTGTTAGCAATGCCCAGCTAAGTTTTCAATTTTATACCTAAGAGGAGATTTTACAATGGCCCGAGGATGAAAGGCAGGGTTGGTGGCGGAGTGTATCCCCGACCACCTGGGCCTTGAAACTTCTTTTCATCTACCAGACCACATTTCGGAGGCACTGAGCTGGCTATATATAGGACACATCATTACTGGATGGCGTCTCTACCTTCATTGGCAGCTAGGCCGCTATCAAAGCTCTTATGGGGTGATCTTCTGCAGCGGAATTGTTGAGTAAATTCAACATTTCGGTAGGTACCTTCGCGCTCTCTGAGTAGTCATGATTTCTTTCAACTAGCTCAATTATGGATTCAATGACCTACATAGGTATTTGTTCTATGTAGCGCTCTTTGAATTCGTAATACTCTGAAATTGATTTTCATTTATCAAAAGCCCAAATACCGAGTCTGCTTCGTAGGGTTGGAGATTGCTATAAAGATTGTTATAATTCGAAGTAATCAGTATTTTGATTAAATTGCCACAGATAAAGAATAAAGAATGCACGACCCCCTGGGCAGTCGCGGAGTGCCGTTCTACACTAATTCAGAGGGCCGAGAGGGTGGAAATTAACCTTGTTCGGATTCCGAGACATAGCTGAAGTCGATTTTGAAAGAAAAAACATTATTTTACGTTAATTTTGCACTGCACCCCTACCAGACCCCATCGCGGGTCAATATTGCATTTATATTTATAAGTTGTAATACTGCACTAACCTGATGTATTTTTATCCGCTGAAAAAGAACTTGCCAATAAGCAATTTTTTCATTCGTAGATTTTCTATTGGCAGCCCTTTCAACCCTTAATTCGGGCAAATTTGTACTTACTTGCATAATAGCCAGAGAGGCGCCCGCGAAAAGTGGAACCCTTTGATGTACCATTAATTGGAGTGCACATATTTAAAGAATAAAGTTTTGAGAAGGGCCTTGGTAACGAAGAATGCGTGAGATTAAGTTCACTTTTTCGTAATGTTTGCGTTTAATGTCGTATTAATAGAACAAGACCACGTGCGCTGGATGAATGCACGCATGCCCACGACTACCCCGCCTACTTCATATTTCAAATTTTAATGGCCGCCAAGCTCCTCCCCGAAAAGCTTTCGCAATTGTACTTTATGTCCAGTCGGCAATAGATGGCGCTTAAATTAACAATCCCCATTTATAAAAATTTGTTTCAATGAAATTTAATGCTTTTATAAAGTAGAGTTCTTCCAAGTGTTAAGCATGTTATTCAGAAAGGTGTACCTTGTATAAGTTTATAACTTTCCTCAATTCGTAATGCCCTTTGAGATAAATGCATTTGTACGGTTTGGCTATGAGCGGGCGCAGGAGCAAGATTAGTTGTTTACCCACAGAAAATAATCTTTTAGTTCAAAATCTTGCAGTGTCACACTCGCACAGTGTGCAAAGAAACACACGTAGGAATGCATGCTGTTGAGCTACCCTTAGGAAACTAACTTTTCGCTCTAATGCAGCGATGAAATAGGAAAGAACTATTTCCTGCTCATTTTGCAGTTACCTCAAAAATCTGAAGGAACATTAATAACGGAAGAAGTAAACGCGAGGTAATAATATAATATGAAAGAAAGTAGTAAAAATATTGCTATCAGACGTCCAAAGCTAGAAAAAAGCCACAAGCAAATTTTCGAGTAAAAACAATATATGAGCCTCGAGCCCGTTTATTTTGTAGCGGCGGAAAGTCCCATTTTATGTCAAACTTTGTTACACTGTTTTCTCATTAAAACAAGGAAACAATCAGTCTGCTATCTAAAATAACTAGGATGTGACAACCTGTTATTGAAAGTGCCATATTTGTTTGAGCTTGTGGCGTAGACTCAAATATTGAGCAAACTCTAACTTTAAGTCGAGCGCGATCAAATCTTCAATTGTTCTGGCTGGAAGTTGAATCGACGAAGAGGCCCTATTTTACGATGCGACAAGTGTGACCAGTGCCCAGTGACCAGTAAAAGAGAAATAAAAGCTACCAAGACTATAGCCAATCTGCGAGCATTTTTAATGGTCGCAAAAGATTTGTTACTTCCTGAAATATGGCCCAAGGACCGCTAACGGTCATGATTTTTTCCATAACAATCAGAAGCACCATGCTTTCACGTTAAATGCTGTGGGTAAATTTATATTAGTCTTTCACCCATTTCCAGGTCTTTTCTTCCAACATGGTGCATGGTTGGTAGTTAGTTAACTTTCATATCTTCCCCGGCACAAATGTCCAGTACGTTCTGTTCTATCTCTATGCTTTCACAGGTTCACTGAAGAAGGTGGTTCGTGTCTTGAGAAAACATCCCTCCTGTTATTTAGGCATTTTCATGTCTCTGCTAAAAGTTGCATTCATTCCACACGTTCGTGTCTTCGGAATTGTACGGTTCGAATCTTTGTCGGACGAACCCAAACAGAGCTTTCAAACTTACTAGTTTAGTTTAGAAACGTAAGCTGGTTCTTAACTGATGTCTGGTGAAACTCCCAATTAAGCTATGAAAAGATATAAAGGTTCTGTTGGCGTGCCTCGGGCGGCCTATATTTTTTTTTTAAATTCAATTTTTGCTTGACGAACCGATTTGCTGCTTACTTGCTTGCTTACTGTCGATTTTTTAACATTCGACGCATATAATTAATAAAATAATAATAAAATGAGAAAGGGCTGTCTAAAGAGTTTCCACGGTAAGTTTCAGGAGAAGTTTTGTTAAATAATTAAGGAAGTAAGATATTTATATAAAACAAGCCCACAGCTCGCCGATTTCTTTCCAAGCAAGCTGATGTTGTTGGGCGGATATCCGTTGTCAGACGGCAGTCATCAGCTGGTCCTCGTAAAAGTTTGTGGAGCATTTGTCGATGACGAACTGTAAGCCGTCTACAATAGAATTGACCATAGAGATATGTGGGCATGTTAGAAAAGGTTAAGTTTGTGTTTCTGTAGTCACCTTAATTTTTCGCCGCAATGTTAATTATAGTAAGAAAATGGTTTTTCGTAAATATTTCATCTTCTAGATTTGCTAGATGAGAAATTGGAAAACCATGTTTTGCGGTCACCTGCTCTCTGCTTATGTACGTATACAGGGTGTATCATGTAACACCAAAATGATAGGGGTAATAGATCTCACTTAGCTGAACAAAAAATCACATGGCAGGGGGGTACCAAACCTGTTTTTTGGATTCCGGGTGATTCATAAACTGTTATTATATGTTACTGCATTTTTTGATTTAATTAATGCAGAAACACGCCAAACAACTACTATCTCAATTTCCCTTCCAAAAATCTCAACAGTGTTCATCTACCTCTACAATCCAGGTGCTTACAAAACTGAAAAAAAATGTTCTGCAATTTCCAAAAATTCACGATTTCCCAATTAATACACCTCCTCTTTATTTTTATTGGATGACCCATCATGTTGTCTTTCAACAGAGGTACAACACGTCCAGGTAGAAAAAAAATATACAAATTTATATATTTATAGAAAATGTGGGAGAAACGTGATTCTAAATAAATTTTAAAGCATTTTTCACTTTCGCAGGTGATTGTACCTGCAGTGGTAGAGGTAGAGGAAAGTTCATTCAGATAGTAGTTGTTTGGCGTGAGTGATGTTGCTGCGTTAATTAGATCAAAATATAAAAATAAAATAATAATGTGCATCCCGAATTTATAAATCACTCTGTAACAATCCACAAGAATTTCATTTGCCTAGGTGAGATCTATCAACCCTTATATTTTGGCATGCATTAACTGATACACCCTGTATATAGGCTGTAATCGGAAGCATTAACGACCACTATTTGCGCCGATTTCGCAACTTTGCGTTGCTTAGAGGCTTAACGATTTGTCGCAGGGAAAAATGTTACATATATAAAACTATGGCCAATTTTGTTCTCTACAACTTTTGTATGCACATATTTTTTATTATGAGCTACTCAAAATGGGATAAATGCGAAAAACCAATTGTTGTCCTAGGTTTTTCAACTTTGTGCGCTATAACTCTAAAATTATTTGCTGTACGGGAAAAGTTGATATAACTAAATTTGTAGAGACTTTTGAGATATAAAATATTATTTTGAAATTTTTTATCTGGCACATCTAGAAGGTCAGATACTTACGAAAAACGAATTGTCTACTATATTTAACATTGCAGCGAAAGCACAAAGTCTATGACTACAGAAACGCAAACTTAAGCTTTTCTAACGCGTTTCTTTGTGGACGGCGTGCAGCCAGAAAGTAAAATTTCGCTGGACTGAAATAAGTAACTATTTAAGTCTATGATTCCATAATTTTGTTTACGTTATCCGGAACCCCAATGCGACGAACACTTGTTGCGTTTACTGTTGGTCGCACGTGTAGAGCAAGAGCACGTGTGCTGGGAAAATGCACGCATGCTACTCCGCCTACTTCATATTTCAAATTTTAATGGCCGCCAGGCTCCTCCCAAAAAAGTTTCCACTAACTTTATATATGTCCAGTTGGCACTAGAGGTCGCTAAAACCAACTTTTCCGATTTGCAACAATTGTTTCACATTTGTACGGTTTTACCAATATGCGGCGCAGGAGCAAAATGTGTTTACTTGCAGAAATTTCGTTTTGAAGGGTTGCATTCGCACAGTGTGCAAAGAAACGCACGTGGGAATGCATCTCCAGGAGTTCCTTGGGGTTTTGTGTTCGCTCTAAAGCAGCGGAAAATTTGGTTAAAAGAATTAATTTAGGTAGTATTGGCTTTGTAGTTGCCTAGGTATAGCTACTGCGGAAAGTTAGGAAAATTAATTGTGTTTAATCTACAATTCCCATGGAGCTTAGCCTGTTTGCTAGATACCATACGGCACATACACCCAGCGAAGTAAATACATATGCATACTACACATTAAAAGTAAATTTCGCGAAATTATTTATGGACCTAAAATGGTGATACAAGATGAAAACAAAAAGTTATTTAATTTATTTTAATCTTTTCTTTCTTTTTATTAAAAACATTAAGAATCTGCAGGAAATAATGTGCGTACTCTGGTTGGGAGTGAAATTTGGCCTGGCGATTTTCGCCCGATCATTCTTCGCCTTCTAATTTTCCCCGAAACCCTGTTGAGTGAAAAAAAATACCAAGAATTTGGGTGTCCTGCAGAATAATGGCTTGTTTTTTGATACAGGATATTTATTTACTAACTGTGAATACTAACATTTAATAAACAGTTCATCCTGTTACCCGACAGGCTAGCTTTTTTGCAGTTAGCTCTCGCACTATCTGGGTTTCTAGTAAAAACTACGCAGCTTCACAATCTTCACTGTACTGCAATCGGCCCTGTACATATTATTATTTTAATAATAATAATAAATAATAAAAATAATAAATAATAATTTGCAAAAGTAACTCAATGCAAGGGCACTTCGAAAGACGACAGAAATTGCTTTAGACTACCATTGTGTTCAGAGAAAATGAACAGATATTATGAAATATCAAAATGTTGCAGACCGATTGTCAGTACCCAATATAAATGTTTATGTAGTTACCATATATTAACAAATTGATCATAACAGATTGCGTATAGTTAGTTAATAATTGTTTTTATTGTTATTAGATAAGTTTACCAATTAAGGCGATTATACTCACTGTATGTAGGCGTATGAAGAAAATCATAAAAGTGAAGTGGTCAGGGCAGGGCCGAATTAATCCGGGAAAGTTTCTTGTACCATATTATCAAAAATCAGTTTACAAGACTTCTCTGCGGGCACTATTTTCTTGCCTTTCCGGCAACGTCTAATTGTAAGAAGAAATACTTAAACTGAACCATTTAGTCTAAAACCTCAGGCTCAATGTCTTCGGAATAATTTCAACAATTATAAACTTTCATAAGCCTCTTTAATTTCATCGTCAGACTTGGTTGAGAAATCCGTTAAAATTCCTAATAAGGAACTAATTTCCCTGTGTGCATTTTCGTGAAAGAGCGATGAATAAAGTATAAGTGAAATAACGGTGACACATTTGTAAAACAAAAACATCAAATTATGATACCTATACAAGCTGTTTCATCTATGGAGGACAAAAATTAATGGGGTGATAGATCTCACCCAGCTAAACAAAAAATTCTGCAAAAGGTTTTATCATTATATTAATTTGTATACATGTTTCCTCGAACTGCACATGTTGTACCTCTTTGACAAGGCAACAAGATGGCTAATTTAATAAAAATAAAGAAGAGGTATATTAATTACACGAATTTCGGAGAAAATGTTAAAATATTTTTTCAATTTCGCAGATGGCGGTACCTGCAGTGATAAAGATGGACTAACGTTGTTGGCATTTTTAAAAAGTACATTGAGGTAGTAGTTACTTGACCCGAGTTTGATGTCTGCGTTGAGGAGATGAGAAGATTAAAAAAATAATAATAAGATGAAATTGCCACCCCCTTCTCCCTGCTACACGAGTTTTTGTTTAACTGGATGATATCTATCACCCCATTCATTTTTGTCCTCCATAGATGAGACACCCTATATTCGTACATGTCCACACAAATCATTTATTTCGAATAACTATAATTGGAAACGTGGCTGACTGAGTTGGATAAAATTGGTACAGTGTTGGTTTTCTTTTACGAAAGACATATTATGTAAGCAAATATATTTAAGAAAATATGTGATTTGCTAATACAAAATGCGGTTCATTATTCCGGACAACTTTTTTTGTGTGTGTAGTGTAGTGTGCATTCCATGGCAACTACACTAACATTAAACAAACAACGTGGAAAATCTTAAATTCAAGAAATATAATTTTTAACTTTTCATTTAAATTAAAAATCTGTTAATTCAAGTGAAGCATTACACAGCCACACAAAAAAACAAAAGTGGGGATTACTTTTGATGCCATACGTCATATCCGTAGTATTTTGGCCTGCTGAGCACGAATCTGCGACCAGAATTGAGCTTTGACGTCCAGATTTTTTTCTAACCTCAAAAAATGGGTTAAAAACAGAGAAAATCGTGGAAAATACACTCGTAAAATTCGGAAAAAAAATTAAATTTTTTTTTATTAATTTTTAGAAAAAAATCAGAACGTGATGGCTCAATTCTGGTGACGGATTCGTGCTCAGCAGGTCTCAATTCATATGAATATAGGTTTAAATGTTAAAAAAAATTTTTTCCGAATTTTACTCCACGATTTTCTCTGTTTTTAACCCACTTTTTGGAGGTTAGAAAAAAATCTGGACGTCACGGCTCAATTCTGGTCGCGGATTCGTGATCAGCAGGCCAAATTACTACGGATATGACATATGGCATCAAAAGTAATACCCACTTTTGTTTTTTTGTGTGGCTGTGTATTGATTTAAAAGTCGTACGCAGAGCCGGCAGTACGATTTCCTGGCCCGGATAAGCGTGTTCAGGCCCATGCCCCCTAAAAGAATTTTTACTCTAAAATACTTCGAATATTTTAATGCGAAAAATCAAATAAATCATTTTAAAACAGTTTAAGGGGTTAGGTGTAGTGAGAGAAATGAAAAAATGACAATTTTAAATAATTTTTTTTTAACAGTAAATTATTTTATTTTATAAAAGTATTAAATAAGGTTTCGACTTAACAGAAATTTAAGGAAAAAATAAAAGCTTTTTGTTTTTTTTTTAAATTAACAAAATGGCGGCCTCAGGAAAATTTTTTCCAGATTTTCGGGAAAAAACCAAAAGTTAATTGTTTATAAAAAATCGAAATTTAAAAAGAAAAAATCCTTCGATCAGGCACTAGTTTTTCATGTTTTCAAAAAGCTGTATAAATTTCATTAAAATCTACCGAGCGGTTTTCGAGCTACAGACCCACCAGTCGGTTGGAACTTTATCAACACAAACAGCCATTACTTTTAAAATTATTACTTTTTTTTCCTAAAATTTCTTTTAAGTCAAGTCGAAACCTTATTTAATACTTTTATAAAATAAAATAATTTACTGTTAAAAAAAAATTATTTAAAATTGTCATTTTTAATTTCTCTGACTACACCTAACCCCTTAAAACATAAATTCGATACCAGATCATCTTATACATATATAGTATAGTCTCTTCCTTGCTTTTTATATAATCTAATGAGCGAGCTAACTCTGACTCTATTGCGATCATATAGCTAATCTGGAGGGTCAGTGAGGGCATCCACCACTCAGGCCCTTTATTCAAAATTATGGGTGCCGGATTTAAAACTTCCATTTGAATTCTATTTAGTTAGGCACCCGTGCCTGCGGGCCCTTTCGGAAGGCGGGGGGCCCCCTATGGGGGCTTGGGCCCAGGTACTTTTGACCCGCTTTACCCCCTAACGCCGGCCCAGCGCGTACGTACATATTGGACAGACGATTTTGCTTAAATTGCCTTCTTATAAAAGTCTTTTTGTGAGTTTTGATGAGATTCGATCGGGATGCCAAGCTCCTAGTGTGAACACGTTGGCATTACTCCATTAGACACTTCATAACTGTCTGCTACATTATAATCTGATTCTTTAGAATGCAAAACAATTTCATTCATGTGGGATTCGCACCCAGGATTTCTGGAATAGTAGTCCACAGCTCTCACCATTATTCTACAGATAGTCTCGTGGCTATAAAAGTTCTTATAAAAGACGCCTGTAGCAGTATCAGTGTTTCACAAAGGTATTTGAAACACCGATACTGTTACGGGCGTTTTTTTGATTTGCTATGGGCCTGTTCGCGAACCAGTACTCTGCTGGACGTACTACTGGCCTCTGATTAAAATTGTCGATAGGCTTGTGATTGGTGTTAAAGCCATGATGATATGCGTGGAACTAAATAATGCATTTTGTTTATTTTAAGGGAGGGGCAACAAATTATATACTGATATTAAGTTCAATAGTGACCAATTTGATTTTAAACAGAAATATTTTTATTTCCGTTGTAAAAATTAAAACGATTTAGCGGAGAATTTGTGACCGAAGAGAACGAGTAGAATTTTTACAACTGACGTATGGTAAAAAGTACAGCTAACCGTTGTAGTCTTTGACGTAAAAGCTTCAAAAATGCAGAAAAACGCTTATGTCCTTGGCCAGCAATCGCCGCATTGCATCCCCATCCAAATTTTTCTGCCGGCGCCAATGCTGAGAGATCGTTGCTCGTTTGATAGAATTGTATTCCTATAGTCGAAAAGGTCTTTCTTCGTTTGCGCATCCAAAATTTGTAATGCACTACCTAAGAGGGACAGTCAATTTTCACACAAATTTGATTGTTTTTCTCAGCATTTACTTGCTTTCATATATTGTTCTACTATGGGTTGAGACGCTGATCTTGCGGCTCAGCAGAGATGTTGTTGCGTGCTCCAACTGTTCTCATTTTTAAATTTTACAGTACAATTAGCACTAATGTTTCAATCTGCAGTGCGAACAAACCAGAAAAAATTACGGCCTGTGTTAAGTTTTGCGCAGCTATTAGATTAGAAAAAAGTTCAAGGTGATCCTCCAGCTGCGCGCCAGGCGTGCTAAAGTCCAATGAAGGCGCCGCTCAAAGTCGAAAGCATCCAAGTGGTGAGAATGATACCACCTAATTGTAACTAACCACTTTTTAACAACTTCTTTGTTTTCTGAATAGTGCGGTGAGGCTGCAATTAGGCGCCATTGTGCACCCCTTGCAGACCGCTGCACCCTGACGTGGCTGAAGTCCGGCTCCTGTATCCACTTGTTGCGGGCATAGAAAATTTTGACGTACCCATCCGCGTAACCTCATGTGCCAGGGAAAAATCAGGCAAACCATCTCTTAATAATCATCGGCAATTAATGGCAATTGCGGTAATAAGCGGGCCGCCATACCAGCGCGGGTAAGTGAATTGTAGCCTGACAAAGCACAATGAAATGCAAATTGCCGCATCTCCGGCGAGCCGGCCCGGCCAAGAGCATCTCACATTCAATTAACTTGCCATTACTAACTTTTAAATAATTTTCTTAATTACGAGATGAAATTTTATGCGGCGCGGTCGACACGGTGCGGACCAAGATGTTCGACAGCACTGCTCGGGGAGGACTACATAGGCGCGGAGGATAAGTGCTGGGTGCTCGGTAGCTGCATCGCAGAGGATAACATTCCGGGCCGGATAGAGTTTTTTACGGGTGATAAAAACCCATCAAACCGGACCGACAATTTGCTCCCGAATTATTATTCAGGGGGAGCCCAAAAGGTACAATGCTTGGAAATCACTTAATTATGGAAGCCGACGCTGACCGGGTATAATTTATGTAAATTCGGGTTCGACGGCGACCGAGAGCTGCATGTGCCTGTGATCGAACGAATTAATTTTAATGGGAATTAAGATGTCGTCCGTGAGATTGATACTGCTGCCTGCGCCATTCTGTGATGGGACGAGCCTCTTTCATACATTTTTTGGGCATCCCGAGATCTTGGATAATTTTCAACTTTAGTTTAGCGACAAGTGCCACCAAGACAAGTGGAGTAAAATAAAATTTAAGCACCAACAAGTGGCTAGCGACCGCTCGAATGGCGTCAAATTGCCACCCTGGCCGCTCCGGAGCGTGCTTAGCATGTCAGCGGTGGCTGCATACGCAACGGTCTTGAATTTGTTTTAAACATGATGACATGCACTAAAAATTCATTTCTAGTGGCCGTTTGGGGCCACCTTGCGCGAGCCGTTTTTCATCCAGTAATGAGGCACTTTGCCTCCTCCCTTCTATTTCGAAAGGTCATAAACATAAAAGTGATGTCGACCGCCACAATTATCCCAAAAATTCGCTCGCGATGCCCCCGCTGACCTCAATTGCGCTAAATAGCTTTCGCATCGTAACTCACTCTCTACAACCTGCAGAAATGGAAACAAAAAAGCACCAAAGGCGCTCGACTGCAGGTGATGTTTGCCTGGTAAATGGACAATTGGCTGTCAATTACTATCGCGTTAACTAACTATAGGGGTAAATTATATTCTACCCATGTTCGTGGTACACTGCGTAACAAACAAATTGAAAATCTAACAGGGCAAGTGTTAAAGATTTGTATATATTAATCTGAAACACCACCAGATAATATTTTTCTTTTTTAAGATTTATTTATAACAAGACAAACATAGAGGCAGCCATGAAACTTCATACACACTATCGTAGAAGACAAAGAAAATTTGAAAGAATATATTATTCTAAGGCTCAGAAAAATACGAAAACCCTGCTATGTTGCCCGTTTACATAGCAAACCGTAAAAGTTGCGAAATTTCAGTCGGCAGATTGGATCCGCCATCTTAAATTTTTGAAAACAATCAGTGCAGGGGAGCGATGCCACGTTTCGTAACGTTTTCAGTCACATGAATCGATTTTTCTCTACTGTCTGCCTCTACTTCAAAAATTCAAAAGGGCATGATGGTTTTTTGAAAGACAAGCTTGTTCAACTTTATCATAAAATTGCAAAAAAAGTAACAGAAATTCATATTAAATTATACCTTAAATTAAACATTATCCTTACAAAGTATAAAAGGAAGTCCCTGGCGCGTATCTGTCTGTATGATTACGCTAATCTCGGGATCCAATTTTTGCGGTATTATAGGTTTCTTCAATTCTCTCCACAATATTATTGATTTTTATGTTAATCGTACCCAGGTGAAAGGTCGTCTTCGTTAATACCTATTTATTTCTGCTGTACTGATTGTGATTGTGACAAATATATAAATAAGTGATTATGATCACGGCATTCATCCCTGTTTTTATCGCTTGGAATATAGTATCAAATGGTACTTATCGCTATTAATTGTAGGACAAGTCGTTAATAAATTTGGTGATAGATTCTATATTTATAAATATCGCACTATATTTGCTACTCATATGGATGTGTTTCACAGGTATAAGAATAGGAAAAGAAGCCACGTTGTGGTTATTTGTGCTATAATTTGATGCAATCGCGAATTACCATATATTTATATCAGCAAACGTTTATTGTACCGCAAGGTACTTGTTCCAGCAATAGGATCAACGGAAATTAAATAGAATAAAATGTGTGCAGGTTTATATACACTTTTCATTGATTGAATTCAATTCACATAAATACACGGTTTATCGTTTATGCAATTTTTTTGATTTTATTATTTTTTCAGTCTTTGTCTTACATTATTATTATATTATATCTAGTCAAAATTTCTCGAGCTAGAATTTTCTTGATGAAATAATCCCAGCTCAGCTGGCCCAAGATTATATGTGGTTTTTATACAGTTGGCTCTTGAAGGTTCGTACGAATGTCATTAAAATGCCCTAGACTGGACATATAATTAATCACCTATTTTTGACTTTGGCTAAAAAAATTATATTATAGTGTTTGTGGTTAAAATAGGGACACAATTTATCACTATAAAATTATTAACAAAATCGCAAAGGAAGAGAACGAAAAAACATTACTACTATGTAAAAGAAAATAACTGAGAAAAATCATGCATGCACTAAGACAACTATTTGTTACTACCTTAATTGGAGAAAAAAACCACTAAGGAAAAAACGATACGCCTCACCACGATGTCCACACTTTTCTTGGCATATACGAACAATACCTTAAACTTGGAATATAACATAGTTCTTATGCAAAATTTATCTGTCGGGGGAAAAATACTAACTTTGAAATTACATTGCGCAAGAGAGCGAGTGACTGAAAATCGGGGGTTTATATACCCGAAAAACAGATGACTGCTTTTGAGGTTCCACATGATAAATGTTAAATTAAAATTAAAGTGCCCCCTGGATAATTATTTTACTGGCCCGGATAAATGGCGAAATGAATGCGTAATTTAATGTTTCCTTTATCTGTATAATTTCTGCACTAAATATTAAATGTAGTTAAAATAATAAGTTGCATTTAACATGACTGCCGACGGCCATATTTTAAATATTTTCCATTGAGAACGCGTTTTTGCTGCACCGGTCACAAAGTGTGTCTCTTTTCCACTAATGGGGAATATATGCGATTTAAAAGATTAAATATTTTGATTTACCAGGTAAATTTATCGCTTACCTGGTAACACCATCGCGATCGCCGTCAACGACTTCATCGATTTGACGTTTCAAGCAGTTAGGAACATTTTATAGCTGTGCCGTTATTTTTGTTGAAGGGAAGATAACATATCTAGTTTTGACAGGTTTTTAATCTTTATTTTTCTCATTATAGGTTAATTCGGATTGGCACTTGACCGGGTACCGCAGATAATTTTGTTGTTGTTTGTAATGTCTTATAATATTATTCTTATTATTTATTTTCAATGTTCATTGCTGAACGTATATAAACTTAGATTTTCCTGACTATATATTTGTTCAGCGCACTATATGTAGTATGCGATAAATTCCAAAGTTATCAGATTTTCATTATTTTTTTAATATATGTAGGTTAGGTTGGTTGAGTGCGGAATTCCCTAGTCCACTACAAATCCTAGCCCATTTGCAAAGAGTATGCTACATAATGAAGACAATTATTTTGTAGTTGTTGTGCTCTTATTCAATAGTGCGTGCTGAAATGAATTTCTAATTTATTTTTAAAATAGAGGCGTGTAATGAGAGTTCTCTATTATGTATAAGTTAATCTGCAGCATTTCAAGTGGACAATCTCAACTTATCATTTTATTACTAATATCATTATTATCATATTGTTTGTCAAAACTGGTGAAAAAGCAAATTAAAGCTGCATATTCGATATTTAAAATACATATAGTGAAAGCTGCATTGGTTGAATTATATTTCACTCCACTGATAGTGATTTACTCCGCACATACCTAAATATAATGAAAATGCACTGGATGAATTCCTTGCCCGACTCCAGTTTGTTTCATTTTCACCACCACAGCCGAATATTATAGAGAATGTGGAGCAAACAGTGTTACACCCGAAAACTCACAACACTTTTTTTTTATCAAAACGTCAGATTTTCAACCAGTATAGGTGACTGCAGATTGAAAAACATTTGGCAATAAACTGGTCTAAAGCGTTTCTTCAACACGATGTCAGTAGCCGGCACTCACCTCACTGAATATTCACTGAGGAAAGTTTCAAACATGTTTATACGATCTACTTTTAGTAAGCTATGGGATGACCTAATGTGGCGTTTAGCGGGTTCTATGTACATATAAGGAGCAAAATTCATATGCAATTAAATTATATTTCTTTAGTTTACTTTCACTAGAAGTTCACTTTGTTAATAACTAATAATTCACGAAGGTGAGTAGATTTCACAATATAAGGCAGCTAAGTATTTTAATACACCCTCACAAAACTTAGACAATACACTAACTATATTTTGAGACAACTTGCAAGTCTACAGCGCGGGTATAATTAGCTTCGACTGATAGGCTCGACAATCTTAAGCTACTCTTTAGTATAGTGGGCCACTGACTGCGATGACGATGATCAGCAACAGGCGTTCGGCCACCATTTCATATGCTAGCTTTCCTGAGGCAAGGTATGTTAAAAATTCGAAAGGAGAGCCAAAGTTCATTCTTGGGAGCTTGAGCCAGCTGTTCTTAGTAAGTTGTTTTATTATTACTTATTTTTACTGCAATTGACTTCATTAAGTAATTTTGTCGGTGTAGAATCACGATTTACCACAGGTTGCAACATCCTCCCAAGGATTTCTAAATTAACACTCTCCTGGACGAAAGTTTCTAGAAAGTACCCTACAGTTGCTCCTCCCAATTCCCCCCGGGAGGAAAATCAATTCAATCTCAGCGCACGCAAAAATCCCAATTCGCCGCTGTCGAGATAAATTCCTCCGTCTACAGAAATTGGCATTCAATTTGAGAAGTTCCTCCCCTCGATTCAATTTTCGGCTAGCAAAGAAATGGAAAACTTTTAGTGTAATAAGCCTCCGGTCCCGGAGATGCGGGAAGGATCTGGAGCCCGCCCGCCGCTCTGCCGCCCTGCCGCTATTTGTGCACCGCGCATAAATGAATTTGAAATAAAAAAATAAATTTCAATAAGGGCGGCAACAACAACATCGCAACTGCAGTCTATGCCGCTTAACCGAGCCACTAAATCAGCGAACTTAATAAAACTAGCATCGTTCGTTATTGGGAGTCGACTGGAGTAATCGATTTCGCATGTCGAGATAGTGCACAGCTCGCTCCAACTCCGGCCCCAAGTCTCGGGGTCGTAAATCGCCGAGCTCGCTAGTTTTCATGAACTTTGTATCTGAGTTTTTCCCCGATCCCAATCCAGGGCCCCGGACTCGGGCGCTTTCTTATGCGCTTAAAGAGTTCTGCAACGCACCGGAATTTAGAGCGCTTTTTACGCCCCGACCTTTTGATGGAGGACCGGCTCCTTATCGATTTTCTCATTATCGTCGAGGGACTTATTTGCTGGAGCTCCTTTCACTCCTTGAAGGATGCGCACGGCTTGGCTGGGTGATGGAGTGATTTAGGAATGCGCGTACTTAAGCCAGAGAAGACTGGCAGTTGGATTAACGCTAAAACTTTTACCCCGAGGTCACCGTAACATTTTTCCATGAATCCAAACTTTTATTATTATTACTGACGGTTTTGCTTTGTCTTGGATTGCTTTTTCCATTTAGTGAGCTCATTTGGGACCAAGTTCATTTAGCACACTTTGCAGACGAATTTTCAAGCTCATGTAGGGGTGTGTATTGGAGATATGCAGTTTCTATTACCCGCAAACCTTTCTATTTGTTAGTTATCGTTTGCCAAAAGGGTTAGTCCAATTTCGTCCAATTTCCTCAAAATTCACAAAGTCCATGTAATTTTTTGGGTTAAAACATTTTCTATCAAAGATTCTCGTGATAGTCCAGGCGGGATCTGTTTTGGGTTGAATGTTTAATATACCATAGTATCTCCAGTTTTTTTAAAACCTTCGGAATGCCATCACTATGGAATGATAACTTTGATATACGCCAGTTGAAAAAGTTGTTGAAAAATTCATCAATAAAAATGTGATAAAATCCAAAAAAAAAACCTTTTTCTAAACAGAGAAAAAGGTTTCGTGATGGAATTTCACACAAGATAGGATAACGCAGAAATACCAATATGCATTATTGTTGCAAACTAGGAATGATTACGGAAATAGGTGCATAAAAAACGTAGGGTTAGGTATGTGTTTATCATGCATGTACTTGTACATATATACATATGTATGTTTGTCCGGATGTTACGGCCTAGAGCCCCACTGGAACCGATTTGGATAAATGAGGGGTCGTTAGCATCGTGTTAACCCTCCGGATGTCATTGGCTATACATATAACGTCACAAAAAAATGGTGGCCACCGTAAGTCAAAATGTCTATCAATAAAAAACTAATTTCACCAAATATTATTAATATGAATATCGCATGAAAACGTTGAGCGAGCAGAATACGGTGAACTATGGAACGTCATTCTAAATCCTAAATGACGCATGCCCCAAGATGGCGGATTACCTCTTTCTTCACAACCTCCTCGATATGGTCATCAAATGAAAGGGTTTAACGAGCAGAACACAACACGATATATATGTGCTGTCATTCCAAACCAAATATGGCGTACGTCCCAAGTTGGCAGATTTTATTTTCCTTCATAATCTCCTTAACATGGGTATAAAATGAAAGGCCCAGCAAAACACGACAAGTTATGTGACATCATTGTCATAGGATAACAAAAGGCAATTTCTGGATATAGATATTATAGTATCATCGTGATATAATGTAAAATTACAAGTAAAAATAAAAAAATATTATTATAAAAACAAGCTACGGAAGAAACGAAAAGTATGAAACAAGATGATATTCATTCTGTCTTTACTTAATTCAAGTCGACACTTAGGTACGGTGATGTATAGCCGTCGTCACATGTCGTTTTGCCCTACTTACATAAATACACTATTATAGCGACATACGACTACGTCGATTTTAATGAAGTAAAGAAAGAATGAATATTTTCTTGTTTCATACTTTTGATTTTTCTGAAATTTGTTTTATGTAGAGCTGACAGCCATTTTAAAATAAAGTCGATTTTTTGTTGATATCTGAAGTTAACAAAATTAATAAAAAAATAATGTGTCTATGACAACCCATTGTTTTAATTGTTTTATGCACTTTTGCACCGTTTGCAACGATGCAAGATCTATTGGCAATTATGAAGAAGGCTGCATTATATTGAAAATATCACTGTAATATGTTAAATGGTACACTAACCATTCAAGTAAAAAAACAAGAAAATTAAATGCTATTACTACCGTAATAAAAGGTGAATGCAAAAAAGAAAACAAAGAGGTAAAAATAAGCCAATCTTAATGCAAGCCGAACAGATTACCCAATTAACAAACGAAGAATACTCCAAAACTCGCTAACTCGTCGGAAGCAGACCGAATATTAAGAGGTAATTTATTCCACAAATGGGAAGCTTCAATAATCATAGAAATTCGCAGGTGTTCTTAGCTTGACTAATTTAAATAAAAATGTCAGTGTCAGTACTCTATGTTCCAAATATGTTTCAATGCCATACAGCGTTGAACTAAAATCAGATTAGTATATGTGTATGCTCTGTCTCTGCAAAGCAAACAATCTGATGCAATCATTAGAAGGCACATTTAATCTACGCCTGAAAATAGAGTCAAGTCGGGGGAAAAAAACTGTAGAAGGTAAAATGAAGAAAAATTAAGCTACTCACCAACCTCACAAGAATGCGTTAAGGAAGCACACCAGTGGATTAACATATATTAAATATATATTTTGGAAAAAAAGGGGAGGGGGAACAGCGAAGTGCCCCGAGCACTCAGACAGATAGTCCATTCTACTCTATCCCCGCCCTAGCCGAACTTCTTCGTTGTTCTGATGTTCTGAAGAACCTCGGATAGGGGTCGAGGACAGGTATCTTCCAACCTCATTACATCAGCACCGAATACAGTGCGCCGCGCTTGGGAGAACGCGGGACAATCTGTGAGAAAGTTCTCGACGCGCAGGTCTTGTCATTAACGATTCCCAAGGTATGTAGGTATTTGCCTCATGTATTATGACCTGTTACAGTCTCTAGAAGATTCCTACATTCTTTCCTGCTTAATTTAACCAGAGTTTCTGCAGTGCACTTATTGGGACGTCCTATAAAGACCATCTCTGTGCATGGATTGTCCCCATAACATCCATTTACTTTACTTACAGTATGTAAGCGAGCTATTCAGCTTAACACCCCCCAGGCTCGATACCTCATCAACAAGCGTGCTGTTGACTAACCACTGGCAAATCAGCATGTTTAACTGATGATGATTAGGATTTGGGGGAGTTAAGTAACAGCCGGTTTCTGTTGGAAAAAGTACTAACTAAATCCGAGAGGTCGACTCATATATAGTTGAACGTCATCGGCATGAAGATGAACGTGACCATCGCGATATGCAGAAGGGAGGATATTAATGAAGAGAGAAAATAAGGGAGGTCCGAGAATTGACCCCTGTGGTACGCCCCTTTTCCAGGATTCTGGAGAAACCGACTCAGTAAAGCAACAATTTATTATGCATATTTATTTATTTTTTTATTAAACGATTCATACGATAGTAATATAGATATGAATCCAATCACATACCACCGTGAGGATAAATTTAAATGAAAATTAATACATTAATATGAGAAGTCGAAACAGTTACATATAAAAGGAAAAATAAAATTAACAAATTAAGTAAAGCAAAAAAGAGCAAAGAGCAAAGTGCAATAAGGGCAAATAATACGTACTGATACAGGCAAAGTTCACGTTGAATAAAAGCACTAGGGAGGACTGGCGCTCGCCCAGCAAGATATAATATGTGGTAATAGTAGCTTTAGAAATCTGGGATAAACCGATACCATCCGAAGCAACAACAACAAGATACGAGTAGCAAAAATTGCCACGGCAAAGGTGTGAAAGATCTACATTTCATCGGAAAAGAAGATGTTACAGTACTGTGATTTGATGATACCGCGCCACAAGCATAGTAAACTGGGCATGCAAGTCATCAGGATCAAAAGGACGATAACTTTTATTGTCTCTGTGCATACCGTACTTTCGCAGGGCACTTCACACCGAATGCGAAGGCAAGTCATACTTTAATTTGGATTGCAAATAGGACCTCCTTGCCTTTCGAGATTCAGCAGTCACCTTATTACGAACGACTCAGTATACGCAGCGACTTTTTTTTAAACCTTCATAACTTTTGAAATAATTAAAATTTCGCTAAAAATGGATTTTTTGGTCCCGACAAAGGAAAATGGCTTCACTAAAACGATTTATTCTAGTGTTTCATTAGTGTGTCGAAACACGTGCTCTAATACACACACGTATACCACTTACCTACCTCATCACTCTTCAGTCTGAAATGAAATGAACAAAAACCTCAGTGTCAACAATAGTATTTCTGATCTCGGACTCGATTTGACTTGCGCAAGAACTCCCCAAAACTCACCAGTAAAGCATCCACGACCCTGCACTCGAGTTAAGAATAAAATATCACTGGCTTACGCACTTTCGCCTAGAAAATGTGGCGAGCATGGAAAATTTTCACCTTAGATATTTTACTATTGGACAATTTATTTTGCTGTTTTGAAGAAGTGAAATTGGCAGAAAGGTCGAAAGCCGAGAGTTGATACTTACAGTGTTGGCGGGTAATGCCAGAAAAGCAATCCTGTGCTGCCTGCATACCTAAACAAATTGAGAAAAAAAGGAGGGCATGGAGCCTGGGAATTAGGCAAAATAAAAATCAATAGCATTCCATTTAAGATTTTATTGACAAAGAAATCATTTCAACTTTCATTTTGTTTACTTTTTTTGTTGTTTTTCTTTTCGTTATTTATCAATATTTGTTGTTCCTTTTTTCGACAAAAAAGAAAATTGTATTAATTTACTTAGTCTGCGTCATTAAATTAAATATTTATTTATATCATTTACATCTTATATTCTCTCATATAATCTTTATGCAAATATATATTATTAATTTCTAACCTAACGGCTAAAAGTTTTTTCCTAGTGTTTTGCTTTTTTGTTTTATTTTTGTTTGGAGTGGCTCTTTTTACTTTATTTTCTCTTTATCCCTATCTTCTGGCATCTTTTACAACGTTATTTGTTTCGATCTTCTGCAAGGTATAGTTTACTAAAATGTCCAAATGTGACGAAATGCTCTATCATTTGTCACGTATATCCTTTTATTTACGTATTTCGTTTACTCTTAGCAATATATTAAAACTTTATCCTTTCTCTTACTTACTTAGGGTCTTAACACCTAGTTACGTATACATACTGAAGGATTTACTTTGTATCTTGTTTCCTTTTCCTCAGTTTTTTAGGTTTACAATAGCTTTAGTTGTTTTCTTTTATAAATTACGTATTTTTACCTAATAATTTATACAAAACGTGGTTTTCTCCTGAATTAGATTACTTTTAGCATTTTTAGTAGTATACATGTAATGTATTCCATTTTGTGGTATGTATAATGAGTTTTGCTTCCTTTCTCGAAGGTATACCAAAAATAGTTAAGAACCGCGAAAATCAGTTAAATGTGAATATCCCAAAAGAGGATTACACCCGCTAAAGTAGTTTCTAATTTTATTTTTATTTTATTTTTCTTTTGGAAAAAACAAAACATAATCCAAAAATCACTGGGCTGTTTTCTTTGTGTCCTCGAAAACAAAACACATTTTTTACCTACGCAAGTATCTCTACCCTGTACAAATAAAATAACTGAAAAAAAACTTTAAGTACAAGATCGCCTTACAATTTCTAAAACTTCCTAAGATGCTAAATTAAGATTTTTCTCACAGTTTAAGTTACGTATTTCGTTTACATTGCAAGTTCCACAGTTGTTTTTTTTATTGGGGCACTTTAAAGCTACAGTTGAACTGAAAATATAAAAAATGAGACATTGAAATGCACTTCGGAAAGGGTTTTGAGCAGTGACACGTTTCGGTACATTTGTTGGGCACCTGAAGGGTTTCGGGATGTTTAGCGAAATTCTTCTCTTTTTTTCAAAACTGGTTTTCTGTTTTAGAATATTTCGAACGCAAAGCACTATTTACGAACACACGGATTTGCGGGGCAAAGAAAATTACAAGTTATAAGCATTTACATATATGGATGTATATTAGGAGGATCCTACGGTTTTAGGAAAAACCTAAAGTACATAAAGATTAAAATGTCGAACCTGAGAACATAAAAATAGGTGTGGTGTTTTTGGGCACATTTCTGGGCATAAGTCAAACACTAATGCGGCTTAAAATTAAAAAACAATATTTTTTGAATCCTTAACGCCAGCCCTTTCGAATGATACCACACACCGGTATGTATGTAAGACATGTTCGAGTTTTCAATATTGACTTGTACAACTGTGCCGAATTTCAAGTAGCAATAGCAGCTGCTGAAAAATACGGCACTGACAAGCAGACATACAGACAGACACCTAAAAAATGAAAAGAAGATTTTATGAGGTGTGGATTTTCCTTCATATATATATACGTAACAGTGAAATGGATAAAAATCTAAATCAACGCTTTGTATGCAAGAGACCAATAAAGATCACTCAAAAGACAGCTAATAATCGGGATAGGGGGGAGTGATTTTTTTGGAGTATTCTGCCCCACCTATCCTTCGGAGCAAGCTGCTATCGGTATTTTACAAAATGTTTAGATCGTGTTTCCGAATTGACGCTAACATTTTTTTTAAAACATCCAAAAATACATATTCCAGGATTGATGAGCTTCCGATAATCTGTTGCTGTGGAAGGCAGATCAATTTCTGCGGTTGGCGCCAATAAATTTATTTGCAGGCAGACAGACAGATAGACGTTTAATTTTATGTGTGTAAGGACTTCTTTCAAAAGTTCTAAAAACCCAAACTGATTGGTTACGTCACTTTCTATCGCGGTACTTTTTCCGACAAAATCTCTTTAATTTATGCTATTCGGTGTTACTAATACTAGAATTACACTGTTGTATGATGGGGCTCTTAGGATTAGGAAACAACTTGGCAGACATTTCACAAAAACTATAGAAATATGTGAACACAAAGAAACGGATTTATAGTTTTTTGCATATCGATAAATAAAAGTGTAAAGCTGAACTTAGGAACTATTGCTAACTTAAGGACTGAGACCTCAATCTTTTCACTTTGAGAATCACAAAGCAAAATATCACTCCACATCACGGTGATAAGGCTCGACAGTTACGTCTTTCCATTTTTAGAGCTCCTCTGAAGGAACTGTAAAAGTCGGTCATATTAAGATAATTATGGGGCGATGTCGACAACCTCTTTCGTCAACCACAAGTCGACTATATAACACGAACAACTTGTCGACATTTTTTGGGGGCATGCTTTCGAAATTTTCACTTATTCCTTCAATCATTACGATTTCGTTGAAATGCCTAAGTTGCGAAATGTACTTGGGCTGTGTTCTAAATCATTGAAATTGTTTCTTGGGCTGTAGTAAGCAACTCATAACATAACCCACTTTTTGCATTACATTTTTCCGGAAAGAAAAACGTTGCTTTTAAAAAAATACAGAAGATCACTACCGACCATCGTAGTAGTAGTGCACGATAATTATACCAATTACGGCGACCGGACTTCAATTTTACTGGCTGGACGTTCGGATTTAATTAGTTCGTAAATAGCTTGTAATGATATACTTCTTCCCAATTGCAGAACAAATTGGTTTGCGGGGAAAACTGGGTTTATTGCACATTAAGTCATATTGAAACGTGTCATTTGCTCACAGGAATATTACAGAAGTACAAAAATCCCTTCCACCGCCTGTGCACAAAGAAGTAAAAAGAATCAACAAAATTAATTACAACAACAAACAAAAGACTGCAAAATCACTTTGCTCTTTCTTTTTTTAAAGAAGACAATATCAAAGTAAGAACTAAATCCTTTCAACAATAAAAGGAAAACGCTTGTTTCAACATCTTCTCTTTGCTTTCTTCGTTTCTCTTTTTCTCTCCAAGACTTTTGTGGAAATTCCGAATTGCAGTTAAACATCAACCAAAAAAATCTTTCAAGTTTTGTATTTTTTCAGTATTTACAAAGGATAAATAAATTTTTAAAGTGTTTTAGTTTTTGGTACTTTATTTTGTACAGAAAATCCAGTTTAGCTCATCGTTTCCAACGAATCTTTTATACCCAAAGAATAGAAGACAGTTTGCACTTTAGAACAAGATTTTGTGACAATAGTTTTCTTAAACTTGAAATGTGTCTCGCGTATAACATCAATTTCGCTTTAAAGTTGTTCATCCAAAAACATTCACAGCTAAACACATGCTGTCTTTCAAACAGATCGATTCAAAATAAAAATAAAAACAAACAGCGAAGGCAAAAGACCTTGAGTGAAATAAATAATGTCAATATTGCGTGAAAATCGTTTGACAGCAAAATAAATACAAGGAAAAGTAGTAAAAAGTGATATCGACAAAGTGAGAGGAATTACGAATAATAAAACATAACTACGTAAAGGAACACATCCCTATCTATTAATTAATATCAGCAGTACGATCACTTCTCAATGACATTTAAGTTGCATTTACTCTAGCGCGCTTAACTATGACACAAAATGATTCAAAAAAACTCGACGAACAACTCAGCGCAAGTCGAAGAAACATCCGTCAAGAGAGAATCAGCACAACTTAAGGTCCTCCTAGTTTGTATCGTCTTTTAGTTTTACGAAAATATGAGTGTACGTTTTTACAGTGTGTTCTCCATTTGCTTCCTATTCTTAGTTAACCTCTAAATGTTACACATAATTTATACAGTCATCAGTTACACATACTGCAATAACTTTACGTATTTTGTTTGCCCTTACTAATTAGAATAACAACAAAGGAGGAAAACATCCTAGGTATCCGCATAATTTAAAAAATCATAATAAGGTAAAAAATAGGTACAAACTCACAGGGATCAAAATAAACATAAAAACATTTACCCTAAAATGAATCAATTTCTCTGTTCCTAGCAGCAATAATTAATTTAGTTATTAAGTTAATAATTTAATAAAAACAGTTTGTCCTAGTTTTGATCGGATATGACTTGCGCCGCCTGAGCGGCCGCTGCTGCTGCGGCGGCCGCCTTCTGTGCCTGCGCCTGCTTCTCCTGTTCGTTGAGCTCCTTGATCGCCTGGATCTCCTTTTTCAACTTCATTCGCCTGTTCTGGAACCAGATTTTTATTTGTCTTTCTGTTAGGCAGAGGGCGTGCGCCATTTCGATCCTTCGCCTTCTCGTCAAGTAATGGTTCGTGTGGAACTCCTTTTCCAACTCCAGTGTTTGGTAGCGGGTGTATGTTTGGCGTCCTCGTCTTCGGAGGCCATTTGTTCCTATTGAAGAAAATAAATAATTTTTTAGTACCTTTAAGTAAATTCTATTTCATCTTGAAAAGTTTGAGGTTATTTTTTTTGTCTTGGTAAAAGTTCTTATGCGATGCTTTTATTATCATGAAAACTCTGATTGTGATACTTTACGAGGATTCCACTTTTTTTTTTGTTAACTAAAACACATCAATTTATATTGCAATTGTCACGAACTACTAAGAGCGTTTTATATCTCTAAGGAGTCACATCGTTCTAGAAATTTCATTAATTTAATTGCATCAGAATGATTTGCGCCCTATAATATTTAAAAGTCAAAGAAAACAAACATCGTGATCATCTATACAGATGTCACGGTTACTCTCTATTATTATGCGAACCAAGTTGCTTATCAAACTAACCGTGGTGGAACTTCCAGAACTATTTTCCTAGTAGTACGAATGAAGGCATAATATTTTGTTCAGCTTTACTGTTATGTCAGACATTGAAGAAACACAAGTCCATGTATCATGCTTGTACTTTCCCCAACATTTTCTAAGCTAATCACTCAATTTTTGGATTTTTTAGTCGCTGTGGCTTGCTTGAAGTTGATTTTGTTTCCCTAGATTTTGTTGAAATGGTTTAGGTATAAGGTTAAAATGCTACACATTTCCAAACATAAAACACACACACACCCATAAAATATAAAATTGATTTGATTCTGAGTTTAAAATCTGGAGACTGGAGACCATGGACCGTACCGTACCGTCACCAATTGAATTCTAGTGCTAAAACAGTTGACTGTGATGTTTGCTCTATATCCCAATGTCAGTTAGTATAACCAGAGATAACGTTTTACTACGTCTAGATGTGCAATCCCATTGAAAATTTTAGTCAGAGTTTTCACCTCCAATTTACTTCCAATTCGAACGTAGGCTGTAAGCGAAGATTCTGAAATTATCTCTCACAGACTTCTTTAAGAGACACTCTCCAGTTTGCAGTTCGCTTCAGTCAGAATAAGCACAGTCTCATGTCTCGCGGGTTAGTAAACAATTAAAGAAACTATGCGCATCGTCCATAGATCGGGCTAGAATCACACAATTCCATGCCTAGCCACAAGTGAAATTATGTGAATCTCTTTCACAGCATGCTCACAGACTCTTTGCGTAGCGTACATTAAAAATTATATGAAAGGAAAACATTTTTGTACTAGACAAGCTTTCGTTTCGTGATGCCAAAAATTTATATTGGATTGCTCATCTGCTATACTGCTAGAAAATCGGCAGTTGTTGGTTTAGTTTGACAACGTCAGTTGATCTCCGACATCATGCCATTTCAGAATTTTTTTTTTGAATTTCTTTTTAGTTAAAGGGCCGATTACCATGCATTAATCAGAAAGCTGAAGTGAATATCTGGCGCACTGTCGGCGAAATGGAGCCATTTGCAAAAGAATTTCAAAATATAAACTAACCTTTGTCTAGTTTCATAATATTTATATAAAAAAAAAACCTGAAAACACACTTCAGATATCAACAGAATAGATTTAGCAAGACTACATTTTAAGCGCTTAAAATGTCGACCCAATTTCATGAACAGGAGCAAAATCACGTTCAATTTGTTTCAATCTTCGAATTTGATAAGTTCTGCTTTTTCTTTTCCAATAATGTGTTTCAAAGCGGCTCAGCGCACAGACTAAAGCATGACTATACCTCTGGGACAACATTTGTCTTTTCCGGAAAAAATCCCCGAAAACTAGGAAAACTCTGTACTTGATTGTTCAGTCTAGTGCCAGAGCCAGGCCAGTCGAGCCCGAGATGGATCTGAGCCAATGATGCATCCCGCCTCCCCGGTGGCTGCTGTGGCTATTGTCTCTGCCAGTAAATAACTCATTGGGGTTATTTTATTCGCCGTAGTTTATGTGGGCTTGCGAGCACGTAGTTTGCCACTTTATTACAGTCAGATGTAATAGTGCATCATGGCCTGAATAAGGTACCAGTCGTCTATACGTCTGGCTGTACCGGTGTACGTCTCCCGACCCGAGCACACTGCATATTAAGTTATTGTATATTAGGTGTTAAATCAGATAAATTTTCGCATAATACCGCATACAGCACTTGGATTTGCAAGATTAACGTTTTCTGTATGGAGTTTTGCGCTCTATGTGCTCTCCATGTTCTCATATTTTACACACGTACCCCGGCGCCCGGCCCTGCACCCCACACCCGGCACCCGGCTCCGCACGGCCCCATCCAGCACGGCCGGAGTGTGGCACGGCCGTATATTCCTGCAGATGTGGATGCTCTATATTAATACGCCGACATTATAATATTATCTGTGGATACATGCACGGAGGTGCCTCCGATTTATGGTTATACCTATCTGGACCGGTACAACATGCCGGGCGCTTGAAGCGTGCAGAAGAGCTCCCTTAACTCACTCTGCTTATAAGATGCTATCGGCCGCATCGGCCTTAGAGCCTCGGCGATCCCTATCGCCATTGAGAAGGTGTTGATGAGAACGCAATTAATTAAGAGCCTCTCGATTTGATGGATATTTCACCTAGAGAAGGTTCCGCACCGATAGCCATCGCAATATCCCTGCAACTTTATGCGTTCACCGGAGCGGGCCGCAGCCGCTTTGTTGTCGGCGCGCCGTATCTCAAACTGAGCACATAGCATCGTCATTGCCGCAAACAACTGCACAGCATCTCTCTATTGAGTGCATTGTTTGACTCCAGGACCCGATGTTGCCCTGCGGAATGCCCTTCCCGGGCCCGGTGCCCGGGATTTATCCCCGTTCGTTTGATTTTTCTTCCTGACTGGCGTGGCATTCTTATGGAGCCGCTCTGCTGGCTGGCTGGTGCAGTCAGTGCTCTGTTCCTGTCTGCCGCTGCACTCGGGCGCTCGGTTATTTATGGGCAGCTCTATGGTCGCGACCATTGAAAAATCCCCTCTCTGACCCTCTTTATGTGTGCGCCCTATATCAGCCGAGTGCAATTTTCTGCTGACTTCAAATTAAATAACAACAAATACGAATCAGGCCAAGAATTTGAGAAATGCACCCCTGACTCGCATTCAGGGAATTATTTGCCGCTGCATCAAATAAAAACAACTGCTGAAAAGACACGAAACATATCCGTATGCTCAATAAAAATTGCCAACCTAAAGAGGACCTATTGTTTCAACATAATTTGCCATAGGAAAGAAATCAGGAGACAATAAAAACACCTTGCAGAATAATGAAACTCCCACGCATGTTCAAATGGACCAGTCAGCAGCCGCATACATACACGTGTGTATGTGAATGAATTACTAGTCGGGAGTATCAGTAACCTCTGAGCAAGCGCTGGGTGATTGCTGGGTTTTAGTACCTCGGCAGATGTTTTTGCAAAGAAGGTTTCCTTTTAACAGATACAATGTACCATTAGGAACTTCCATATGAACTACGCATTGTATCTTTCGTAGGTACTGAGTAGACAGCTACTGCACTGAGAGAAAAAACCCTCTTTCAAATTAAAAGTCAATGCGTTTAATTGTAAAATATGCATTTTTATCCCTTAACGTTTTTGATTCGAAAGTCAATTCTTTGATTTCCAAAGTGTCGCTTTGATATTAAAATAGTTTCTTTTTGATTTAAAAGTAAACACCTCAATTGTATAGTGGCGTTTTAAAAATGTAACAACAGTTGGAATGTTTTAAAAGAATAATTTTCGATTTTTATAGGCGCGAGGCTATCTGTAGATCAATGGCTAAAGCATTGGACTAAGGTTCTAGAGGTCCGGGGTTCGAGTCTCATCGGAAACCACACAAATACTTTACATAAGAAGACAATTTAAGCAAAATCAACTGAGATTCCTTTCCCATCCAAACGGTTCCTCAAATTCAAAATAAAGTAGATTTAGAAATGTACGCTTTGTTACTTACAAAAATGTACGTACGCTTTTAAATCAAAAGTATGTTTTCAATTTAAAAGTGCTTGTATTTCATCCATTCATGTTTAAATAAGACATGTTGGCTTTTAAATTAACTATTTTCAAACACAGCGGACTATTATATTTGAAAATGTTTGATGTCAATACATTTTCGCTCAATTTTAACATCAGTGTGCCTATTATTCACTTCACAAAATACTCTTACTCATCGAAATTCTTTAACTGTCTACTGTCGAGCAGTTGTTGCCTGAAGGTGGCATGTTCAAATAGTTCCTTTTAAATACATATTATATTAGTCCAGGGAAATTAGACATTGCACTTTTTAAAATTGGGGAAATTAAGGGAAAACTGTATTTTGGTATGGACTATGATAATGTGATTCTAAACAAAATGTCAAAAGTCCCCATCGATCCGATTTTACGCGGGATCAAATGTCACGAATCGTGTGCGTCATCCTGATATCTCGTTAAGGGTCACTATTACGAAGAAGACATTCATTATTTAATTCGTAGCATAGGAAATTTCCGAAAAAAAATATAAAATGACTTTTATTCATAAGACGAACAGTTTCCTACATAATATTCAACCCTAGAAAAAATTGCGTTCACTTTGAAAAATTATTAAGTTGGAGGAAGTCATTAATTCCAACGACATAAATTTGATGAAGAAATACCTAGATGGTACGAAGATAGTGAATCTCTCATGTCAATCAGCGGCAAGGAACTGCACGACCCGATCGTATAAGTACAAGTATTAGTACCGGCTGCCGCGAAATGCTACCAATCACTAGGGGCGATCAAAAAAATTCTTGTAGCCAGAGGAATTGAAATATCTGAGCGAACGCTGTGACATCGTTTCGTAGAGGTAAATTTAAATTGTCGGCGATCAACAAAAAACCGAAACTAGCGGCCAAAATAAAAAAGGCGAGATTATTTTTCGGTAAGGCTCATCGACACTTTGCAGTGGATGACTGGAAAAAGTTAAGTGGTTTGAATAATAAGTTTCTCTTCTCATCAGCTAATTTATTTAAAATCTGAAATTTGTAATTTTTTTTCCGCTCGAGATCCACACACCACAGCAACGAAGAAGGCGCGAGAAAAATTCCACTCTTCTTATATTCAAGAAAGGGCGGCCTCCCGCTGGGGTCAAGTTATGTGGGTGCGTAAGTCGCAAAAGTCCTGGCCCTTCTATAATGTCTTCTTGCTTTATATTATCTCGGTAGGATTCATGTAAGAAGACTGAACGTTCCAGCAGGCGAATGCTCTGTGCTACACAGTCAAATTGGTGACACCATTATTTTTAAGCAAAAATATTTCTACTTTCCTTGGCCAGGCATCTCTTCTAATCTAAGCCACATAAAAAACGCTTGGTAGATTTTGATACCAATAATTTACAAAAGAAAAATCCTTCCGTAAAAATGCGCTTACAAAATATCCTCCAAATATGGCACGATTCAGAAGAAATATTTGCATAGAGAGCTGCATTACATAGAAGTATAACCGAAAGAGTCGCTGTCGTTATAAAATTAAAGGCCGAATATTAGCGATCTAAAATGTTGATAATTAACATGTTTAAGTAGATATTATGGCCTTTTTAATGATACTATTTAGGTATGCATTACATTTGGTCTATTCAAACAATAAAATATTTACGCCTTAATGACTTAATGGTAATTATGATGAGCTGACCACGTACTGTACTCTCACTTCTAATTGTAGGCACATACTATCAAACGATAGTTTTCTCAAAATAAATATGGTGAGTCAAATTTCATAAATAATAAAACCAATAAAAAAAATTGTCAACTTCTTCAATGCATTTTCATTTTTACGTCCAGCAAAAAATATAGAAATGTAGACTTCATTTACTTGACGAGTCATTTGCATCGATACCACACATGCACAGGTAAAAAAATTCAACCCCTTTCAACACTTCAATTCGTACAAAAATTCACTCTTTTCAAAATGTATGAGGTAAAATGAATACACATAACGTTTGTATTCTTAAGATAAGATGCAAACAAACAGCAAACACAATTGCCTTCCATCTTCCTACCAATTATAATGTATACATCGTTTAAGAGTAGGTACCTACTTTAAAATATTGTATAATCACATAATATATAGATGACAATTGTGATCGATCTATAACTCACAAACCGTGCTCGTTCAAAGTAATCCAAAGTTAATAAAAGATTGGACCACCTGCATTTATTCTAAAGATGTTTCGTTTGAAATTGTTTAACTAGGATAATATTAGCTTTAATTTAAAATTGCATTGCTTAGTGACTGTTGCAATCTATAGATTGGCCGTTTCCACATTCACATCATCGCAATGCAATATCTGCCACATGTAGTCCCCCATTACAGATAATACTTAATTGAAATAAAAAAATCTGATTCTGATTCTGACGTACATTATTGCTGGATGTCCTTTTTAAACATAAAATTATTTTTATGTTCGAGCACCACTGTCCCTGCTACCTGTCGGGATTCGAGACCCTTGACAAAGTTCCGCATCATATCTTCCTCGAAATGGACTCTTCCATCATTTGGCACCCATCAAACAACCAATAAAGCACCACGTAAAACTCCCTCCATTAAAAGTTCCTCCAGCCAGAGCCCCGGAGGAAATTCTGGGAAGACAAGGATGCTGGCGATGTCAAGCATCGAGGAACCAAGGTATGGATTTCGGGATGGCCGTGTGACGAAGTGCTCGGATCCGCGGAGGGATGGAACTACACTTTGGAATTGCGTACCCACCCGCTCCCGTCTGCGTTATGATGTCCTACGAACAATTTTTCTTACGATAATGTCACTCGAGGGACGCATTTCGATGAATTATTTCCGTCACATGGCTGGCTTGTTTCCCGCTTTTTGGGCGCACCTAAACTTTAAGGCGTGCCAGATGCCTGCTCCTTCCCTTGATTCTTAACTCAGCTCGTTCTTTGGCTCCTTGAAAGGTTTTTAGGATCCTTTTTGATTTGTACCTCCACTAAGCGGGGCACAAATAAATTTGGCCGTTATATATCAACCCAACGCAACATGCTTCTATGTAGCTGGAGGAGCGGGGGCCGGAGCTGTAAATACCCTGCGCACAATGACCCCAATATCGCTTTCCGGGAATTCCTCGATTCACTTAGCCCTAGTCATGGGAAGAATCGCCCCGTAAATTCATAAATGGCTGCCGTAGAGCACGTCTCGGTGGTTTATCATCTCAGGACATCTTGTCTTAACTTCACGCCGTGTCGTGTGTTTCGGTGGTGTGCTGGAGGGCCGGGTGATTACTCCTCGCCGCTCTTAGACAAACACTAAATCCAGCGCACGACATCACGTTAAGCATGACAAATGGGCGGCCGTGGAAATCCGATACATGAGGGAATTCCCCTTCCGCCCGCACCCGCCATTCCGGCGACACGTTTTTTATTTTATTCTCCTAACTAATTTCGATTCGGGGGATGTTCAAGTCTTCCCCTGGACCAAACCAAATGTGAACACCAAAACAAGAACCTTAATTTGTCCCTTCGCGGCTTGAGTTGGGCGCAGGACTGTGCACTCGAGCACCTACTTGGGAGAAAGGAAGCCGTAAAGTATACGTGCCCATTCAAAATGGGGAAAACATGTCGTTATGCGGTTGCACAAAATGTTTCGTTAAGGGCACGTTATTAGCCCGCCGAACGTCGAAGATTGCCCGCTTCTTTCTGTGGGCTTCCAGCCGCAATTTGTCTCGGCCCGTAATGAGTTTCCTTTCGTTGTTTACGAGTGTCCTTGCGTCTGGCAGAGTCACATATGCCGCGCTGTTTGTCTGCGACAATTTCTGTTTTTTCGCCTTGTTTTTCATTTTTCTTTTAAATAAGAGAAGGCACATAAACCAGACAGCGTTAAACCAAATCTCTGCGTCTGTCTAGCGATTTATGTAGTGGCTCTTGTGAAGGCTTCTGCGATTTGGCTGAATCCTAGGATGTGGGGGTGAAAGCGTATCCTCTTTGCGCTAGAATCACATATGTACATACTTCGAGGCTTAGTTTTATGGTGAACAATCTATCTACGCAGTGCTCATTTGAATTTCAAGGTTAAAGAGTCCCAAATGGTGACAAATAATTTGGACGCATTTTCCCATGCTACTTTTCCGCTTTGCAAGATCTTTTTACACAAATTAAAACACTACATCACAAAAATTCGTTTCATTGAGTCACATAGTGACCTGCAAGGAATTCAAAATTTAAAATAAATAAATAAATTAAACCAAAACTATTCCAAATGACAATAATTTCCAATCATTCCAATTTAAATTCTAGCAATTATCCTTAGTTGGAGTTCCAGAAAATTGTTCTAAGTCCAATAAAAAAAAATCGATCCCGCATGCAACTATCGTAATGAGTTCTTTCACTAACCTTGAGCACACACAAAAAATGCAATATCGAGTTTGTGTTATACCTTTGAAAATTCGCTGATATCCCTAATGGACAATTAATAATAGATACTGATGAGTGCTAGTCAGTGCTTTAGTAATGTTCTCACTAATGATTAGTGAAAGGAATACGTTGACTATTTAGTTTATATTTTTATATAAGTATTCATAAGCACTAACAGAAATTGATAACTTCTGATGATGGCTCTTTTCTCGGACTCCATATTGCAATGGTCCTTTCCTGTAAGGTATAGAGAACTTAAGGTAATATAGTTAAAATGAATCAGGGTCCGATATATTGCGCTTCGCAAAATCGGGTTGTGTTTATGATAGAGTGAATATTTTTGGAGTTTTTAATTGTTTCTAGTGCTATTTATTATTGAAATGAGTGATTTTGCAGTCCGAGAATGTACAAACAAAAATCCATAAATAAAACAATTAAACTCCACACGTTTCCTAAAGTTGCGGAAAATGCTGGCTAGATGGCTAAAAGTTAAAAATACTTGTCTTAATAGTAGTTAGTTAGTTTTAAGCAGTAATTAATTTTTCATACAAACTTGTATTCAGTGGCGTCGCAGAAAAATGTCAAAAAAATTCTTTACTATACCTTGCGTTCTGTATTTGCACCGTGCCCCTGAGGTGCTGTCAAATCACGCATGTGAGTTCGCGGATTTTAGGTACAGCATGTGCGCGTCGCGTTTTTTAGTGATTAATTTCAGCATTGTCCGTGTTGCAGTTGTCGTAAACTTATTGGCAGCATAAAGTGAGGAAGAAGACGTACATTTTAAGTATATTTTATCGGTTCTTTTATGTGTTCCAGTAGTATTATTTAAAAATTATTTTTTGCCGGTTTTTCTCTTTGCATCTGTCAGAGTTGATGTATTTTCGTTGATTATGTGTTTTATGTTCACGTAACGTTTCATGTTCTACGTGAAAGTGCTAGTCTTTTTACCCAACTGACCCAGAAGGAGGGTAATGTTTTTCGCTCGTATGTATCTATGTATGTATGTATGTCCGTTCCATTGTGACCTCTTGTAGCCTAAAGGGCTTGACCGATTTTGAAGAGTGAGGTGTCATTAGATTCGAATTCTTCCCCGGAGTGTCATACCTATTCAGTCAAACCATTAAACTGTCAATAACTGACGATCCGACCTCCGAAATTTACATGTATTTCTTATTGTATTTACTTTTTGAACTGGGATGTCGAATGGGTCCCGTCTGCTTTACAGATTGTATAGGAACAATTAGAGCCCTGTGTGATTGAGCAGTTCAATTAGCCCACAAGATTGATATTCCAACAGAACAATGCGCCATGTCATAACGCAAGAGAAAGCTAAGTGGCAATATCCTTGTATTTTTAAATCTGACGTCATATACTTGGTTTTCAAATTAAAAATGGTAATTCAAAAAAACATCATCAATATTGTTTACTTTAAAGGTGAAAAAGTACTTTAAAAAAAAATATCTACTTATGATGATGCACTGGACTCTGTCGACGACAAAGTTACATTAACATTAAACTAATATATTATATAATTCAGATGGTGACCAAATACAAAATATTTGAAATTAGAAAGCAACAGTGCATTGATTCACACCTAGTTAACGATCAGGTAGACTTTAGCGATCGGATCCCGTTACTAGATCGAACACTAGTAAACGTGCAATGTTTTATTCTATCTATTCTTTAAAAAAAATGTTCTAACCGATCGAAATGCGTCGGCTTCTCAAAATAAAAAATAAAATAGATTATAGATAGAGGTACACGCTATTCTTAAAAAAACAGTTTCAGCAATATTTTTTCTAAGGGTCTGTATGTATGTAACATATAACATAGTAACCACCCCTAAATTTTGATTTTGATTTGAGTACCTGTTACTGGAGGCAACATTGTATGATGAGCATAACTATAGTATCAATGTGTCCAATGTGATCCCAACAATAGCTAAAATAATCCACATCCTAATAAGTCGTACGTTTCTTCTCCCAGCACACCACCAAAATATCCACTAGCACAAATGATTTTAAAAGATTAAGCGGAAACCTAATGCGACCTTGACAATGCAATGAATCTACGGTCCCCAAAAGAATTGGGGTCACAGTCCATTCCAGCGAAAAACCGTCTGTTCCTTGCTCTATGCCTCGCTGCACTTGTCCTTCCATTTCTAAATCATTTTAATTAAAGTTTTCTCATCCCGTCCATAAATATTTGAAATTTTTTTCTCCATTTTCCCATTTTACGTCGACCCGGGAACCGTAGAGTGGAAAGGAAGAAAAGATCGAGCAAGTGCAGAAAAATCTTCAGGTATATAAAACATCCCTGGTAGAAGCCCACAACCACTCACACACACACAGAGGCACAACCAAGGAGCGCTCCAGCCATTCCCGAAATGCTCCAAGGGCCCCGACACAAGTATATACATCACACAGGGTGACACGGTATGAGAAGTGATTTATTGCTCCCGTCGCATAGCGGAATTTACACAAGACGAATGAGGGAAAGGTCCCAAAAGGAAAACACCAGTCACCCCTTAAAGAATGAGCCATATCACAGGGTACGAACACAATTTCGTACTAAGAGAGAGGAAGATTCAGTCAGCCGTTCCTTTGGGAATCTGAGAAAAAAGGGAGGAAAGCAAGGGTGCTGCACTGCGCCCCCTTTGCCCTTCTTGACTTTGCCACTGAATACGACCGAAGAAATTTCCTTTCCCAGCGAGAAGTTACAATTTTTCCACTTTTTTTCCTCGAAAGCATCGCCCGTTTTTCTTTTCTATCGAAGAGGAGAAAAGGACAAGATTAAACACGTCGCCCAGGAATGAGCGAAAACAATGAGAGCTCACGCACTCCTCCGCCTGCGCCCTCTTCAAGGCACCTGAAGCGCGGAGCGCACGCATAAATCCCGTCAATAGCAACAAACTGGGAACCCTGGGATAAACTGTGTCAAATAACTTTCCTGTAAAAAACACAAAAACGCCTCGCAATTCTTCTTATTTTTTACTTGGCCATTGGGGGAGGCGGGAGTACAATGCCAACGGCCCAAGCGGAGGAGGTTGATATCATTTCGGTGTAGGTGCGATGGTCATAATTACGGGTATATCTCGGCGAGATTATCTGGTCCCAGGCTGGGGTAGCATAATCCCCCGACTGATGCTTCACCTCCGCTGGCGAGTGTGCCAATTAAATGGTTTATTAGGGGATTTATGGTGGAGGCTTTCGGGGGACAATCAGAAGTTAATTGTGTCTATTGTGCCGCTGGGAAATCAAGCAATTGGTCAACTCAGACGTAAGGTGTAATTGCAAAAGGTGGGGGTAGGCCCAATTAAATGCTGAATTGTTTTCCGGTATCAAGAAAACTAATTTGAAGACTATCGGTTCCTCAAGTAAGTTTTCTTCAAAGTATATTTTAAAAGTATTAGCTGGAAAGATGTTAAAAACATTAATTCTCAAAAGACAGCCCTGCTCGGAACGTAAAAAAATAATGGAATTAAGTAGTAAAGAATGAAGTGAAATAAAAATAGCAAAAGCTGTAAAATATTACAACCTACCGTTGTACTAATATGTTTTTTTTTATTGGTTTTTATCGAAACAAGTGAAAACACAAAACAACAGTTTGCGATTATAACAGGTGTCTCAAGACCGGCTTTCATTTGAACTTGGAATCATTTTCGTTGTGCTAAATTTGCAACGCATATGTTAGTTTTCATCACGCACCATTTCAGCTCGCTGCGGCTGTGGGGAATTTGAGGCTGCTGATTCAATTCAGAATACTAAAAGAGTGACCGTCCTCGTACGGGGCCGCTCGTTTGAAAATATTGCGGCAGTAGGTGAAAGTGTAAACCAACGTCCATTTCACGAATCAGTATACAATTATTTTTGACTGTACGTCGTATACCTACGCTTAAAAGATTCAATTGATACATTTGAAGCCAGGAGACCTGGGCATCGTCTTAGCCAATTAGAAATTGGTGCATTCTAGCCTGGCGATGGTGGGGTCATTGGACTGTATTTAAGTCAGCAATGCCGTTTTTAACCAACTTTTAATGGCCAGCAATGTACAACATGGATGTGGATGACGTGTTATTCCAACAAGATGATGCAACCAGTCACACTGCGGCTAAAACATTGCAGTTATATGAGACGAACTTTAGCCCACGGTAGGTGTCCAAAGTAAAAAATGTGAGAGGGCACCAATATGTACCTAATAAACTCGAATGTATCACTTCCGATATTCAGTTTACTTCCGAAATTCAACTTCAACTAACGGTATATATGTATAGGTACATCCGATGAGCGCAGTTCGAGCATCATTCAGTAGTTAACCGTTCAAGTTTTCAACTGTTAGGAAAGTATGTAAATTACCCTTTCTGCGTATTCATTTCCATCATTCATTTTCCAAGTGATCTTCTGTAGTAAATTCCAACAACCCTAGAATTTCGTTTACAACACATTTTATCTTTATTTGCGCGATTTAATTAATTTTTGTTTGAATCTTTACTCATTTTCAAAATGTTGCTTTACTATTGCAGTAGTGCCAGACATACGAAACTTTCTGCAAAGGTAAAATAACCCCGCCAATAGCAGCGACGCTCTCTAGCTAGAAGACGATAAATTTTTTCATCCTCCGCCATATGCTCAGACGATCGAAATCCTTCTGCAATCCGGCCTTGAGTTATGATGGTGCCCGGAATCGGAGGCTTCTGGGAATACATCAAATTACGCACATGTGCTCCATGTGCAGCGCCATAAACTACGCAGACTGCCGCCAAAAACGACGTGTGAAGAAAATTTCTGACGCCTGCCGAAAATATGGCTGAGCGAAAAAACATAAGAAAAATCTCCGATATCAGGAGCCATATTTATGCAGATTAAATCTTGGGCCCATACGGCCCGGAGCGCGCCCCTAACTTCTAGTTAAGTTTTGATTTACGGCTGACACCTATCCCATCCCTCAGCGACGACGGCAGTACATAACCGATCGGATGTGTCCTTAATAAGGCCCGGGCCGAAACTTATCCCGGGCGATCAGGAACACGACGAACTACTAGAAGGAGTCTTGACTGAGGCGGGGGCTGGAGTGGGCGTGAGTCGCCATTCTTTTTAACGGAAGATTTATATTTGGTGAGAATTCGTTATGAACTCGACGGAAAGTTTTTTCGGTTTTTTGGTTTTTTCACCGTCAGCCTTGCGAGTGAAACTTCCAAGGCGTGAAATTTTATACAGAAAGTTTGCGCTTCCCCGGTCGTCCTGAAAGCTTTCTTAAGTCATTCTGTCTCTGGTGATTTCGTGATTGTGTTACGCGTGGTGGCTGCGCTGCGAGAAAAACACGCCGGGACCGGGGGGCAGTCGGACGGGGAGGCTGGGAATAAAGCTGGAACAAAGAGGACATAACTCAGGCAAGTAAATTACCCCGAAAAGCGACACATATTCAGTGGGGATGGCGGAGGAGCAAGCGCCGCCACCGACTTCTTCCAGTGGCCATTCAAGCCTGAAAGGGGTTGCGTCACCACAGCTCCATTGTGCTGCGCTCGGGCACCCGCCCCGCTCAGTCGAGCCGCCTCCGTGGAACAATGTGACAAATAATTAAACTCTGCGTAGGCGAACATAATTACTTTACAAGTTCATTATAAATACACATAAATCTATAAATAAAACACCTGCACCCCGGCGCTCCCGCCACAGGGTGTATTGGTGTCAACCGGGGCCGTAAATTACTCGGCCCTCCGGACTAGCGCCCGAGTTCTGGGTTCTTGCAATAAACTTGGCCATGACACCCCTTTTGACTTGCTGCTGCTGCTGCTGGTGCTCCTGTAGTGGTATCAGGGCTGCCACCCGATGCTTCTTTTGTTGCAACAACTTCGGAGCGAGCGTTTTTCTCTGTCGCTCGGCCCGCCACCACCACACCGCACTGCCCGCCCCGTAGAATGGAGCTGGAGTTATGCTGGAGCGTATCTAATGAGAAATTAACAAAAGAAGGGTCATATTGTGCACAGCACTGCTGTGACCACCCCGCGCAGATGGGTAGGTGTTCCGCCATTGTCGGAGGTGGGAATTCCTTGAAGAAAGCGCTTCTCACCGAGGAGCCGTTATGAACTGGGGGCGCCGTCGCTACAAAGGGTTCGTCGAAAAGAACTCCTCAAGTTACTCCGCCGGCACTGAGTGGAGGAAAAAAGGACGAAGCAAAGAAGCAGGCCGCTCCACGACGCTGCTGCCGGGCACTCTCGACGGGGTGCAGTGCTAGGTAATTTGTGGAACAACTTAAGTAGCTTCTAATACTAATTAACAATGAGCACTTGTTGTGAAGAGATTTCCTGCTTTATAGTGGCGGCGGCAGAAGTGCCTCACAACGCTACGAAACACTGAGCAATGCGCTGGAGGTGACTCCTAGGGGATTTTCGTTGCCTTTTTGGATAGTACGTTTCCATGGGTGGCTTGATTGAAGGAACTTGTAGGGCGTGCCGTGAACTCCAGGGAATTAATTACAAGAATCTTATAAGCATTTCGGAAAAGCCATTGGAGTGAGAGAAAGTGCGCTGCATTCCTTAAATGAATATTTTGACATAGTCTTTCACAACAAAGAGTAGTAGTAGAGATGATAGGATTCTAACTTATTTCAAGATAATATACAATTGTGATTCAAATTTAAATATAAAAATTGTGTGCATCTATTTCTCGAATTCAGGTAGGTACGCCGCGCCGTACAGAAGCTATCAGGTAGGCATGTACAATTGTACATCGTTTAAAGTTTGCGTTTAGGCTTTCTGAAAGCTTCCGTTCTCTAATTTTTCGATTAAAACAAATAATGGTTATGATTACTTCCAACGCCCAACGCAAATGAAGCAAATAAGGTTCTGAATACCATCGAACCAGCCATTTACACATATTTTCGCCAAAGTTGTCGAGATCGTGCTTGGATGTTATTATCCATTTCCTGGTATTCCTGTCCAAAAATTTCCACAGATGTTCTATGCGATTATAAGACCTAGAGATTATAGGGCGGAATCGAATCTCTTAGAGATATTGTACACCCGCCCTCTTGGTCAGTCTCGGTGTCTTAAAAAAAGTAGGTGGCTGGCCCCCCTGATTGCTCCTATGTAATCATCTGAAATCAATACTCCAAAAAGATTATATTCAGTAGGGTTGTCATTCTGTCCCGTAGCAAATTTAAAAGATTTGAGTGAAAAATAACAAAATGGCGCCTTGTAATAAAAATCGACTGTTTTTTTTCGGTTTAAAATCGAGATCAAAAAAAGTAAGTGGATAAAAAAATCTAATTCTGATACCGGACATAACCATTCATGTTTAGAATATTGTGTTAAAATTTCAGTCGAATCGGTCCAATAGTTTTTTTAATCATCCGGGCTGACGGAAAAAAAAGTAGTTTCGAGAAAAACACGTAAAGTTTGGAGAAGAAAATTTTCATTGAGGTATGAGTGCCGCAGCTGCAGAGTAGGTACGCTCTCCCCTATTATTTGCTGTAACTTTAAAATGACTTAGTGTATCGGGCTAAAATTTTCACAGTATATTCTCAACTTATTAAACTTTGAAAATATGGATCATATGAATCATACGCCCCAGCGGTCAACCATTGCTGTCACGATAAAAGTCATCATAAGCAAATTTGTAGTACTCGAGGGCGTATGACTGCATATTAGTATTTTCAATGTTTGGAATTGCGATATCTCAGGAATGATGATTCGTAGGAAAAAAAATATATAAACCATTTTTGTAGACAATTTCATGGTCTACAAGTTTTGTATGAACTATTTTTACGAGAACACTTACTGTTTAAAAGAAATATGCGGAAAACCGGTATTGGGGACTTATCACGTTGAATAACATTTTTAGCAGAAATCGGATCGGGACTCTTGACATCATTTGTAATGATAATGTATTGTAATAATGCAACGTCTATTCGAACTATTATAAACTTAAATGTCTATTTCGACTGGACTAAATATATTCAAAACCCAGTTCAACAATTCAGGGACATTTGGCGTGTTAGACAGGCAAACATAAAAATATTCGGAATATTTAAGTTACGGATATACCTACATATACCAACGCCTTTCTCGTGAGTTATTTGACTTAATTGGAGGGCTCTCCGCGCAGAAATAGAACGCCGCGGGGTTGCACAACCAATTCTGATGCACGGATCGATGGCAAAAACGGTGTTGCATAGGACATACATTTGAACGCAATGACACAACGCGGCCGCCACAGTAATGCAATATAGATATAGGAATAAAGTTGACGAGAAATTTTTAGTTTAACATTTGGTTGCCTTCTAAATGGCATTTATTATTTGAGTACGCAGTTTGTGAAAAAATTTTGTGGAGTTTCCCCGAAATCTAATGCCAGGCATAGAGGAAAGATGTCGATTTCAGACTTAAGTTTTTCTATTATTTTTTTCATGAGAAATATTTGCCGTCCCTACAATTTCGTCGTCCTGGGCTATAGCCTAGTTCATATGAAAATACGGCCCTGCTGGGATTCAAATTTATTTTTTTTACTGTGCATTTGTACATATATGTATTATTTCATATTGATATTCGACCCAATAGAAACAAGATTCTGAAAAAACGGCAATTGATGTTATCAGACTTAAAAACTTCTTCTTTTCTTCCATTTCAAATTCTTTTCAAGTAAATACTAACCAGTCGTTAATGATGATGCTTTCGGAAAGTTGTGAAAAGGTCCTCAACTAGTCATTAGAAATGCTTGGATCGCGGATACAATTAAACCGTCCGCTAAATGGATGTAAATCAGCGGATTATTGTAAAATGCACTGGAAAGAATTCAACGCCATTTACGTGCACGGGCATTTCTTGTTCTCTTGTGTGTAATTACCGCCGAACGACCGGCACGGACTGCATAGCACTTGCAAATCGGAAAAAATCCCACGAAGATCTTATCGGCGGGAAATACCTTCGTCCGGCGAGCAGTGGCCGCCCTATTAAAAACGAATAAAACTGGGCCCAAAGTGCACAATGAGCGTCCGCGGCCGCCGCCGCTCTTATTGCTCGCGCTGTAGCATAAATTACGTGAGAGCAATAAAAATTAAAAACGCATATACACCCGCCATAATGAAATTTATGAACGCCCCACAAATGATTTATTGCGTCAATTTAAATCTCATCAAATTTATTCAGTCTGCGCGACTACGGGCGCGGACCGGCGGCAGCTCGTTTGATTGGGTCCTAGGTGAGTGTGGCCCGTGCGGTGGTACGACGGGACTGTTGGCTTGGTGCATGTATTGCAAAATGGAACTGCATCGAAATTAAAACGGCGGGCCGCGGAATGAGCGCTGCACAAGGAGGCTGCGGTGCAGCTACGACTTAAAAATGAAGTGCGGGTCTCTTTGCACTTGCGGCGGTAATGAACAACTAACTCCGGGCAGGTTTGGCTGAACGATAGCTTAGGGAAATACGGTCAGGGGCCGGGAGGGGCTCGGCAAACAAAACGCAATCCATTATCGCGGTAGCCAATCAAGCCGCAAAGGGACCGAGCCAGGTACCGGTTTAGCCCAAGGTACACGGCCAGGTATGGTCATGAATAATTTTTTCGCAAATTTCCGAGGCGTTCAAGGGCCGAATAATTGGAAGAGGCGATGCAGCAGGCTATGCCTGAAATTCCGCGGTGTTTCCACCTCGAGCAAGGAATGCGTGTGCTTTTGAGGTACACGCGGGCTTATTTCGCGGCTCTCTCCTCTGGGAAGCGACGCATAAATAAGGCTCGGGCCAATCACTTACGAAATCGGAGGATTCCTTCAAAGGGAGCAGGGAGGACTGGTTCGACGACGGACAAGTGGATATTTTTCGGGGCACGACGGGGCTCGAAAAGGTCAATGGAACGCGTTCACGCAACCAATTTAATCAGATCCACGGAAGCACGTTGTCCTTGCTGGGGTCCTGCGGTGCGGCGCGGAGACGGGGCTCGCATGTTTCACGCCTTCTTTCGATATTGTACACATAACAAGAAAGGAAAAATAACACGAGAGAGGAAGTGGGAGGTGAGGCAAACACATAATGGATGAATTTTTCTCGGCTATTCGCCGGCCCGGCCCGCTCCCTGTCCACGTCGTCGGTCGATGCGATTCTGCTGAGACTGAATAAACGAAAGTTTCCACCCCCTGTAAGTCCGGTCTTTGTTAAATGAGGGATGAAATTGGAAATGTATTGTTTTTCCTATCCTCCGCGTCCGAGGAGGTTTGAATCTTCGTCGATTTATTGATTCCGCACGATAGTATCGAACTCGTCGATTCCATCTCGATTGAACTGCTGTGGGGCGGGAGGGGCTGGCGTTTCATAACTTTCGGCCCTTTATAAAGTACACACATGACCTCGAGCTATTTTCGTGTATGGTATCGAAACGTTCTTGCAAATTGTGGCCGCCCATAAATCGGCCAATTTGGGAGTTTGCTGCATGTTCTGCAGGGTATAGAATAGAGGAATTATTGTGTTTTGGTACGTCTTCGAATCAAAGGCAATCGTGAGGGTAAGACGGTAAAGTACTCGACGAGGAACACACCCCGTTACCCCAGAGAAATAAATTACAATCCGAATAAATGAATATACTCGACCATGAATGATGTATTCTATCTCAAATTAAAGCTCTAGTTTTAAATTGTGTAATACATATCTGCATAGGAAATTTGTCGAGAAAGTGAGAAAGACTGAACAACAAATTAAATTGTCAATTTCGAGAAGGTGTATTTTTTTTCTAAATATGGCTTTTTGTAGTTTATCATTCTACTTGCTTGTGTGCATCGTATCCTACGTAAACCAGTCATATTTTCTATTCGATAACAAGAGAAACGTCCAGGCACTCCAGGTACCTTTCGAAAGCAACGCGACCTATAAGATCTATCGTTCTAATCTCTTCCCTTTTTTAAAAAAAAAAACCCCTTCCACATCCAGACCCTTGAAGTAGGCTGTAGTGTACTGGAGGCCGCATTTGACACAACCATCGACGCCATGATGGGCGCTTCGAAGTGTGTCAGCTTTTGGCCACCTAAGGCTGGAGGATTGCCTCTTGCATGGGCTTTAATTGACGTGCACTGAGGGACTTATCAGCGGAAACACGTTACTCTGTCTAGGTGTCGAATGCCTCTGTTACGGAGTGGTCAGCCATCTCTTCAGAATGAGGTGAGTGAGGAACATTTACCCTAGATTTCCATTTCAGAGGTAGATATCCACTTTGTGTAAACTGATAACTGACTCCCAAAGCCCCAGGGAGAAAGTGAGATATACGACCAACTGTGAAAATATCCAACCCTGTAAATGTATTTCCAATAAAAGAAAACATTAATATATAGATAAAATCAGTACGAACGGCCCAATGTATAAAAACGTACTGGCCGTCCTGAAGACTTCTGGGAATATTTTCCACTGTCCAAGACAATGCGCGATGCCACACTGCTCGCAATGTTAAGTAACGGTTTGAGGGGCGTCAAATATCCCTAATGGAATAACCTCCATAAAATCCTATTGCGACTTAGTGGGCCATAATCGAAAGACGTGTTTCAAGAATAAAAAAGGATTTATGTTACACCATTCGCCAAGAATGGCAAAAAATTAGTTCTTAAGTCTTTTTCGGTACCAAAAAATTAGTGCCACAATGTTGAAAATGATGAATAAACATGTGTTTGAATGCCGCATCTTTGTGCATTTGTGTATTACTTCTACTTCCACTTTACAAAAAAAAAAAATTAAAGCTTGCTCAAATTATTATTCAAAATAAATTATAGCTTCGACTAAAAGTATTTTGTATTCCCTCACATAATTTGTTTTTATTAGAGAATCCACGTAATGATTAGGGAGGCACAACTGATTTAGCAAATTTAAATGCGAATTGAATAAATATTTTTTTAATAGACGAATTTTTATTTTATTATATTAAATGATTTAAAATGCCTGCACTAGCACTGGATAACTTCATTTGGGATTAATATTTTTATCATATGTACATATACTTGCAAAAGCAATTTCAGTGAACATCACTGCATCTATTACATAGGTGCGTCACTCAGTCGCCTTTAATTTCTTATAAAAATCAGTAACTTTCCAACCAGCCATACTACAGTACGTCTCCCTACATAATTAAATTCAGCTTAAAACCTCAAAATATCTTGCGACTGTTGGAAGATCACCTCACCTTAGCCTTATTGAGGGCAGGCAATCTCCGGACTCCATTGCTACTTCTCTCAGAAGCCAAAGATAAAGCAAGATAGCGTAAAGAGCCCCAGGCGAAAAGAAAATACCGGAAAATCCAGGAAGCGTTTGTGACCGTCCACCCGATCCGGCCAGGAGGAAAGGTCTCCTTTTTTTGTAGTTAACCACTTTAAAGGACGTAATTTAAAACCAAAGACTCGGAAACACCCAATACAAGTCACAGCTGGATTTATGTCATGGCTTTAATTGGCTTCGCCACCCTCCTGCGCCCGGCCGTATTTATAGACTTCCCCGGGCCGCCTGAAAAATGTATAAATCCACCCGGAGGCTACACAAACGCCTCGTATATTGCGACGGGCGAAAAAATCGGAAGCGCACCAGAGCCGTGATAAATAAGATAAGTAATTAAAATCGAATTTGAGTAGCATTCAAATAGGAGAATTTAGGGGGTCCCGCAGGCGCGCACCCGTTCTTGGGGCTTCGAGGAGCGGGACTCTATTAAGGGGACTTATTTTTTAGGGTGCCCGGCGACACTGCTCCCCGGCCCCCACGCCAACCCGGAGCGGGGGTAATAGGCAAAATGGGTCGCAGCAACAACTACAGCGGGTCGGAAGGTGTGAGTCTCAAGGATGGCAACTGTTCTAGACGAGGTGGGATAATAAGAAATTATGTAGACGGACCCGGCACCCGGCCCTCCCGGCTTTCAGGCGCACTAAATTATGAGTTATAAACTTTGCGGAATAAATTTGAGATTAAAAATAAAATTCCGAGGGTGCGTTCCTATTGGGTAATTATAAATTAGAGGCTTTGAATTCGCAAGGAGATGCTCCGGCGCCCCTTCTGCTTGCTGCTTGGTTAAGGGGAGGACACCGCACCGCACTGTGCGCCTTTGACGGGAGACAGCCTGTTTGTTTGGGAAATTCTTAAGCGCAAACTTTGCGCCAGGATTTATGCTGGGCAAACTTTTCGGGGGCAATTAGAGCACGAGTTTTGGGTTTTTGGGGGTTTATACGCTATCAGAGGAGACTTGCCACAGTTATGAGGGACTTAGTTTCGTATGCAATTGATGGCCTGTGGAATTACCTCCGATTTATGTAATTTTCGAAAAATGCTCTTATGGCGGTTGAATACAAAACGCTTCGTGACGAAAAGCAATGGTGGGTGCTAAGATTTCCTATTGCTAAAGGAAACAAAGACTTCAGATGGGCTGTTTGTAATAGCTACTAATTTCACATTTTACGTGATTTTTTCTTTCTTTTTAATGGCGGGCCGGTCACGTGCCCACACAGCCCTTGTTGTTACCTAAATTTATTTAAATTCACTTTTTTATTGTTATGGTGGCATTTTACAAAGGCCTAAGGGGTGGATTTTGGTTTAACTTCGTTCAAAAGGAAACTTTTTATATAACTCAACTCTTCAAGAAATGTTAAAAAAAGCAAAACTATTAAGGTGGTAGATGTAGATGTAGATTATCATGAGGCGGGTAAATAAACCCTGCACTTACACTAAAGGTCCATTGTACAAACCTCGAGAAGAGAGACTGACATCTGAGTTAATCTCGGTGCCCAGATTGAACCGTTAGACGACCAATTCTTCTAACAAAGTTCAAGATGGCGGGCAGCGTGAGTTTATGTAGATCATTGGGATCTACATGGTTCCCGAATAAAGCGGTTCTGGCGCTGTTGTAGAACGGACATGCACACAAAAGGTGAGCAATAGTCTCGTCCTCCAACTCGCATCCGCAAAGCGGCGAATCCGCTATTCGTAAAGTGTGAAGATACTTGTTCAGCCTGCAATGGCCAGTAATAATGGCCCTTGCTTGGCTCAACTGGCATCTATTGAGGTTGAGTAGACGTCTGCCGAGGCCTACGTCGACCCGATGCAGGAACATCTTAGACTGTCTACAATCCAATCTTGCGGCCCAACTCTCATTGTGCTCAGAATGGACCCAATCTGTAGTAAGGTGGTAATTTGATCACGAAATTGTAATTGTGCCCACCAAAATCGAAATCCCTATTGAAAACAGAAATTAAAATAGATGTTTCGAAATTTGCCAAATTTACACGGGAAAAGTGAAGAAAGTCCTTTTTTACAACACAATAATAAATAATGCTCAAGTCCGGTATTTTGCATTCGTACTATCTGGCACCATATGTCAAATCACCCAACGAAAAACCTCCATATACCTACTAGCTGTCATGACAATTTAAGGAAGTTTAATATTGTAAGTTCGCTATACTGAAGTCGCCATCTTCAATTTTCTAACGCGAGCACTGTCGCAGGATCGACACGTAATATCGCAGTAAGCTACAAACATATGTCGGGATATTTGGATCAACGTAGGATATATGAGCACATGCGGCGATAACGAACACTTACGCCTAGCTGCGATCCAGGAATATTTGTTCCTTCACAACCAGTCAACAAGCATTTGTTCGGTGCTACAACACGGAACAGTTGTTGCATTAACTGGTCATAAACAGTCACATCGAAACTAAATAACATACCCATTAAATCGCACTTTCCGTAAAACATACAAGATTTGGACATGTTAATATTATTATTGTAATTGAAACATACAATCTCACCATATTGCAGATCCTAAGAAGATTGAAAATTTAAGTAGTTGATATGCAAATTGTTTATTTGTTAAATTTAGTTATAGTGTTGATTATTGAGTTTTAGTGTTAAGATTATACATATTGAACCAGATTGACTGAGTAAATATTATATCGTTTAGAATATAAGTGTGTTTCACGCTGTTGATTTTGGTGCAAACTGTTGCTTTCAAAGTTTATTACATTTGCTGCTGCAGCTATAAGAGGCTATAACAAGCACCATATTTGAAATTAGCGATACCAAAAACCTCCATATTGATTTAAAAAAAAAAGTTTTGAATAAAATAAAGAATCATGATGATGTCAGAAGATCAAAACTCACAAAACAAATAAAGTTTTAGTTATGTGGAATTTTGATTTTTTAAGGCGCATGTACCTACACTTACTTTCACTTACCGCCCACCTGAGAAACATCAGTAACATAATTTATTTTTTCGATGGTACGTGCTTGATCGGAATCCATCAGACAGTGAGTTGCCGCAAGTATGCGATTTTATTTAACGTCTGGATTTCCGCGGTCGTTTTGTGGATCGTGTTGGTTGCAACTAAACTTTTCTACTGGAAAACGTATGACTATACTTGTGGATGGTCCTTTACTGAGTCGCCCGAAGTTAGAAATACCAATGGGCGGCGACATGACTGTAGCTGGGCGCGTTGAACTTAAAAATAAAAAGTATCGTTTGAAAATTTCCTATCTATGAGGCGATACTACTTTTGTTGTGGACACGGTATCAACGAACATAGCGACGTCACTAAATAAAATGGGTCCATTTTCGTACTTTGTTCAACTCTGTACGAATTAGGTGAGAATTTAGATTTAAAATGGGTGCTGAGACCTGTCTTCCGTCATGTTCGAGGGTTTCAAAGTAAATATGTGATTTGTTTCCATCATTTTACTGGACAAAATTTGAGGAAAAGCGCATTTTGGTCAGATTTTTAATTTCGGGAAAATAGCTCCTTTGCCCTTTTAATACCAATATGTTTTTACTTTAGAATAGAAATGCGAACTGTCATGTATATATATATATACCTACCAATTTAAAATTTTAACTAAACAGGCAAGTTTTTAAAACAATTGGCACGTCTTGATTGGTACAAAAATGTGGTCCAACCAACTGTCAATTTAGTGCCATAGATATTCGGTAGAATCACATTTTGAGAAAAGAAATATTTTTTTTAAAAAACACAACTGATGCTGACAACTTCTATTATTTATCTGATGGTAAAACTACTAAAGAATATTATGCAGAAACAGAACGCAAAAATATTATAATTTGTACAAATGGAATGCAAACAATTGATAGTAAAGGTAAGACTTTAAAAAAAAAAAAAAAAATTCTACAACTCGAAAACGTGAGACTTTTCATAAGAATATATTTAATAGTTATTAAGGTGCGATATCACCAGTTTCCAGCTTATCCACTATTTATGGGACACCCTGTTTAATACGTATGTATCATTTATGTGCAGAAAACTGAATAAAAGATTGTTTTATTTGAATTTTTGTGTTTACTTTAATAGAAAATGAATATGAATAAAAAAAATGGTGATTCCTGATTCTAGCCTTTAAAGTGGACCACAATTGCTCAATCGTATTTATATAGGTCCGGTGATCGCGTCAATCCAAAAGCCGAATGTTGTTTTCTTCCACGCATTTGCTTGCTGTCCGAGATGTGTGGCAAAGGACATATTCTTGCTGAAATATGATGTCATTGTAATCCCTAATTTCAAATATTCATCCAACATGCTTCTTTTTCTTTATATACCGTCGACTATTCATGCAACCCTTACATATGAACATCTCGCCAACGCCGTTAGCCGCCGTGCAGCCCCATACCATGCTGCTCCGTTTTTTACAGTAGCTACTTGAACATGGTACTGTAAATCAGGGGCGCCACGCCAATCGGTAAAATTTATTTTTTTAACATTTACCGTCCCCAATTTAGAGTTAATTTTATTTTAATAAACACCAATAAATTTATTTAACAAATATAATAATTCTATATACTAATGAAGACAACAAGATAAATGAAAGATATGAATGCTGCCGTTTTACTTACCCACCAATCATTTAAAAATAATTATTTATTTCCGGAGCCCAGTATAATTTAGAGGACCTCAAAACATGATACCTTATACTTTCAAAACTTTTTTTTTCTGTAATTTTGAAGATATTCCTGATCAAACCAAAAAGTGCTACTGAAGATGCCCAGAGAAAGTGAAACGTATCAGCTGTTTTTCAAAGGGACCATTTTATAAATAAATTGTGATATGACAATTAACTCTTTTGTTAATGTGCTTTCCACTAAATGCTAAAAAGAGAATCAATAAATTCACGTTAATTGCAACATGTTAGTAGACTGACTGAGTTGTACGGACAATTTTTGAAAACTTTTATGCAGTTATCAAAAATGTATAAAATACGTAGTGCTTTTATAAAAATGAAATTCACTTATATCAAAGCACATTACACGACGGATGATCATATAATTTTCGAAAGATAGAAAAAGGTTTAATCTTTGTTACAATTTCATAACTGCAGAGTTTGATTATTTTTATATTTTTGGAAAACAGGTCTCGTTCCTGGCGCCATTTTAACAATCCCTCTAAAGTCCCCAGGGCCCAGAGGGCAGAGTAGGTACTGAAAAATTATATTATATGCCTGTTTTGGGAAATAACTCAAAGCCAAAAGAGCATATATCCACCGCGCATATTCGTCACACGGTGGTGGTAACAAATTCAAAAGGTGAAAATTAAACGTGGAATTTATGTTGATGGAAGTCCCTCACCCCCTTCCTGTAAAAAAAAATCAACAGTTACGCACATTTTGCGTTGCGGGCGCGACATTTTTCACAAGTTATCCGCCATTACATCAAACTACACGGCGCCCCTGGGGGTGATAAGCGCCAAAAGTGCGAAAATTTATTCATGTTTTGTCTATGGATTGCGCTGTCCCCTACCCCATAGGGCCATAGTACCTATACATCCCGCAGTGTATATGGATCGCGACCCCCTGTCATCGTCTTTTTTTTTTTGCAATAATAAAAAAAGCGCAGAAAAAAATTCCGCGACTCTGTACACAAATTCAAGATGACAAATTGCTCAAGAGATCCCGACCCCGCGGAAAATTTGTTCTTGGCAATATCAAAATGAAGCTGCTCAGCAGGCGTGCGAGTCGAGGGGTCGGGGGTCGCCGATTTGTGCAAAATATATTGGGCTTGTTTATGCCCGCCGCCCCCTTTATCAGAGCTGCACACGAGCGGCAGCGAGTTAATATCTTTTAGCGAAATTCGAATGGAAATTGTTTCATATATTCGGCCAGAGCATTAGTTAAGTGATTTTCGGATTTTAATAAAATAAAGAGCACTGCGGGGTTGGGACTGCGTTATCTGCGTCTTTTTTTCGGGCGGCTACTATCGCACTGGAGGGGGACCCTTTTTCCCGGACCCGTTTTGTTCGGTATGCAAATCAACGCATCCATCTTGCTGGATGGAATTTTTTCCAACTCGTTTTTGCCCGGAGGGTATTTTTGGCTTGTTCTCGACCCGATTCGCACTGACTGCTTATTGGGGAACATTAAAAAGGTTTTTAGCATTATTAAAAAGGATTTGTTGAGGTCGATTGGAGAAGAGCTCTTATCAGGGCACGGGATGTCGGGCATTAGCGGTGGGCTTATATGGCCGCGAGGCTTTCATTTCACCTCGCAGGAGAGGTTTATGCTCTTTTCAGGTTATTTGGGTCAAAACCGCCTCGAAAGTCTGTTAATCTGGTGCGTGAGGCCCAGGCGAAATGAGATTGGAATCGGCTTTGGCTGATCAGATAGCCGCCATTAAAAGGTCAGAAACAAGCAAAACCCGTTCTGGCAATTAGGTTCCTTCTTTCTGGACCATGTTGATTTTCTCAGTTTTTGTGCCCTCCGAAAGGGAATAACGAAAACATCTCCCACCGCATCGTCGACAGAACAAACAAGCCGACATTTTCGTGGTGAATTTAAGTCATGGCGAGTATCTGAGTGCGGCAGTCGCGCAAAAACCCCTCAACCCTCTTCGGCTACAGAATCTTGGCGCAATTGCCCAATTTTGACTTTGATGAATTTACGCGGAGGGAAGGAAGGCTGAAAAAAAAAATAAAAATTGCCCGGATTGAAATAACCGAAAAGTCGGCTCCGTCGAAAGCTGATTAAATTTCTTTTATTTTGCGATCCGCCTGCCAAGAGAGGGATTCCTTGAAATTGGGAATTTTCGGACACGTTTCCTGGTAGGTACCTACAGAGGAGTATGCTGCGGCAAATCAAGCCGTGCATTTTTCCCTTTTATGATGAATTGCTTCGTCTTACAAGATCCAGAGCAAAGCATGCACTTAGTGTTTAACCTCTCATCCACCGCACCGAGTTTCTGTATTAAATGCATAATAATGCGGTGGATATACCGAAAATAATAAGAAAAAAAGTGCGGCCGCGTTGATTGGCCGGTAAGCACCACCCTGTCCGGGATAAAAAGATTTCCATTTTGCGTGCTTAATACGTGCAGTAAATTGCTGTTATTAAGGAAATTGATTTTAAGTGCAGCAGTTACAGGCTGCAATCGCCTCTATGCGCGCCCTGATTACATTGTCGTCCTTATTGAATTTTATAAGTTCCCTTTCTGCGTGCTTCGCAGTTTTCGGCGGGCACTCTTTTGTAATTTAATGCATCTTAATAAAACGTTTCACTTAATTGACGGCGAAGAAAACAATGCGCTGATGACATTTTGTGCCTTTTTGTGACAACTAACTTCAGCTGAGCGAATTGCGCAAGCTTGGTATGTGTTGCTGATTGGAACCTAGGCAGCAACGCCCGTTCCGAAAAGTTTTTTCACAATTGCATCAGTCATTAGTAATGTGTGGACGCGAATAACAACTCTTCTTTTTGCAGTGGGCGACAGCGTAAGGTATTGAAGAATCCCAACATTCTGTAGATGGCTTAATACTTTTGGCTATATACCCTATATGCAGGGTGTTAAAACAAGACGTGTTATTTTAATTTATTAAAAAACCGTTTTTTAAGAAACGCTGTGAGAATTTTATTTCAATCCAAAGTACGAACTATGCGTTTAATTGTGGAAAGAAATATCAGTCAAATGACCGCCTCGGCTTTGGTTGATGGCAACTATTTTGAAGACATATTCAAAAATCAAGTTGCTGTCTCTGTTACAGTGTGTGATTTGCGTTATCGCGAGATGCTAAGCAATTATATTTTTACTTGAAGTTGATGATATAAACATGGATGACCTTTATTTTCAACAGAACGGCGCTACATGCCACACATGTCATGCAACAATCACGTCATTGTGATAAAATATTCCTGGAAATGTGGTTTCTCCAACTGGAGATTTGCTGCCGAGGTCGTGCGAATTAACACCGTTTAAAGATTAAATCTAAGCCAAGCTTGGAAGGAACCGAAGCGGTGATTTGGCAGACATTGTTTTCCATAATTAACTGCATTCGAAATGTCCAGCTCATTCCAGTCAAAGAAATTAAATAACCAAATCATTATTTGCCGCAATTAGAAAATATCGTATTCAGAAAATATGTACAGGGTCTTTCAGTAAGGACGCTCAGCTTTTAAATGTAAATAAAACAAGTTGTGTGAGAGATATTTCCTCTATTTTAATTTTATTTGAAAGAATATTTTATGACATTAAGTATGGAACATAACGTCGTTCAAATGTCCACCGCGGCTTTGCTTGATGACACGTATTCGGGAGGTCCAATTTCCGATGGCTATGTCGCATAAATCTGGCTAGATTTGCTGGGTTGCGTTCGATATGTTGACTTTAAGGGCAACAATTATTTGCGGTTTATTCGTATAGAACTGTGATTTAAGATAGCCCCAAAGGAAGAAATAAATCTAAAAGTGTCAAATCGCAAGATCTCTGTGGCCAGTCTCAAAGCGCTCGTGGAATGCTCTGCGTAGCACGTAGCGCCGTCCTGTTGAAATCACATGTCGTTGGTATCTATATCATCTACAGTCCACAAAAAGTAGCTTATTATCGATCTATAGCACTCGCCATTGACGTCGCTAAAGATGGTTTTTTTGGATTTGGGTCAACTTCCGAATACGTGCCGCGGCAGACATTTGAACGACGTTATATTCCAAAATTAATGCCATAAGACTTTCCTTCAAACAAAATAAAAATGGAGTGGATATCACACACACAACTAGTTTCATTTACATTGAAAAACCCTATTAAAGAAGGATATGAATAGTACGCGCGTCTAGTAATACCTTTAAACAATTTTTTGCGCAAAATAGCAGAAAAAAATCGTCTTAATCTAATCGCTATATTAGATCTCTCAACATAAGTGTCAAATCTGCAGCCCGGAAAAGTTATAAGCACTCATTTTCATAGAAGTCTGCTGAAGTTGAGAGTCGCCAATTTTGATTTAGTATTTCCGCTATAATGAATTTCTAATCGTGGGCAAATCAGAAGCCCGAAAAACTCCCATGTGACAAGTTTTATTACAATCTAAAGAAAGTTACATGGATTATAATGAGTACGCCATATTGCAGCCGTCATTTTAAGTTTAATTAATTACTACCGGATTTACGTAAAAGAAAATGGAGGGATATTCTTGAATCGTACATTTTCACATACCAAAGTTTCAAAAATTATTCGTGTCCAACAAAAAGACAGATTTTTCAAAACCGATAAATATCGTCTCAGTAACGATTTCAACCCTTTTCCGTCTTTTACTACACCCTGATAAAATGAATGTGCAGACAGGCATCATCATTTTGTAAGTATGATATCAATTTCTAATAGGGGTGAAGTTTCAAAATATGCCCAGAGAGTACCTAAAACATCCCTTAACGACACTCTGTGTATTGATCACAAAATTGCATAACACGCTCAAAGGGCCCCATCTAGGCGAGGACGAGGAAATAAACCCATCGCTCCAAATGAAATGGGATCTGGCCGGACGTGGAAGAAGGAGCAAAACATCGGTGGCCATCGTGAGTCCGCTATGGACCACATAAATAAGTTGAGTCGATTAACTTAGAGATGAAGATGTATGCGTCCAAACAAAGCATTCATTATCCTGCAATCGGAAGGTGCCCCCAGTGTCCCCGGGGTCAGAGGCACCAAAGCAGGGCACAAGCAGGCACACGAAGCATTGCAGAGGAAGATTTTTTCCTTGCTTTTCTTTTTTTTGCCTTTTTTCCCCGGTGCTTTTGTCTTTTCGTTTTCTTACCGGGAACCCTTAAGAAATGTCCACGTATGTAGTAACACACGTAGATAGAGCTCCTCGGGCCCGGAGGTTGTTTGTGCACTCTCACGACGAATTTAGAACGACGGGGCTGGCTCGGGCTGACGACGACGTCGAGGACGGTGACGACACTAAGCTGCAAACTGTGCTCACCTCCACCGCCTACCCCGGCGGGTTCGCGCCCAGCTCCAAGACACCGCACCAACTCTAGAATCTTATTCTTGGCTGGCTGTTCCTGTTTCTATATTTTCCGTGAATTCCCGGACTGCACGGCCCTCGAACGGGTTGTCGCCGTGCACGTATAGAATATTTTATATCTATCCATCTGCAGTTCACTTTATGCGACAAACTTGTATTGTTGTCTCCGGGCAAATTTATGCGGACTCATGAAATGAAAATTCATTAAGAGATTCCGTCAGACTAGTTCCTTCTATTTCTATGCGAATTTCTAAAAAGGCAGGTGGGGCAGGGCGGGCCAGCCCGGCTGCTTTTTACCGCGAGCCCAGGAGCCCCGGCCAGAAAGGCAAAGGCAAAACGGCAGCCAATTAATTTTGACGGAAAAGCATAAAATTCCAATTAAGATTTTGAGCAGCCGTTGAAAGAGTTATGGCGGATTGTTTTTGCGCGCACCACCTCCGTGCAGCGAGCCGGCATCCAACGGGATTTCGACGGGATAATACAAACGCAGCACTAATCCGATTTGGATTTGCTGCTGCTGTTCGCTAGCTGCCGAGGGAGATAATGGAGGAGGCTGTGGTGCGACTTTTGCCTCCGCGGTACTCCGCGAATCTTTTGAGTGGCTGCCCCTGGTGGCCGGGATGCTCGTTTGCTACAAGGAACATCTGCACATACCTTTCCAATGGCGATATCGCGATCTTAGGAATTGTACCGGAGAAAAGTTGTTTGGTTCGGGTCGTGCAACAAAAAAAACATATTTGCATTCTCCCGTGGTGCAATCAGATGGTCGACGGAACACGGCATGGAGACACAACACATGCCACAGGAACAGATTGTTCTAGACTTTATTTAGTCGAACTATGCAAAAATTAAACGGAGTTGAGAGTTGTTTGATTAAAGCGATTTTCCTTAGCGTGCACAGTTTAAAAATATCCTCAACTGGATGTGATAGGCAAGCTATGATAAGCTTCGTCCTATATCAATCAAACAAGACAGTCACGCATAAAACTATAGAACAAAACTTTCCTATCGAGGGAACTCCAGAACTCCTCGACAGGTGGCAGACATTTTGACGACTGAAGACATATTTTGTAATTTTAAATCGGTCCTTCGCCTTATATTATAGACAACTGGATGGGATATAAGACGATTTAGCTGAGAAATTTTCGTGATGTGCAATCCAGAACCTTCCATGCTCTCCATATAGTTAACCAACACTCCATGTAGTCTAATCTGGTTTACTTCGATCGATGGAAAATATGATAAATCCAGGATATTTCTTCTTAAGACTTTTAGGATTAATTACTAAATTGTTCTTAATAGACCATTGAAAAATGGTTTCGAGGTTCTGATGAGGTCCTGGGAGATACAGTTCTCTATCAGGCCCAATGGAGACACATTTGTACATCTTCAGCGCAGAGATGAACTGAATAATTTTTAATAACCTCCAAGAGACTGAATAATAGTGGACCGAGTATTGAGCCCTGTAAAACACCAGACGTCATCTCCGATCTGAACTCTCTGTGACCGATTAAGTAGGAAGTTTTAATGAGCTGAGTGAAGTCGATCCAAAAACAAATATCTGCTTGAGCTTATACAGGAGTTTAAAGTTTGTAACGCTGTCTTTTGCCTTAGACTAGTCCAAGCGAGCAAAAACGCCACATGATTACTATCCAAAACAATAGGTAAATCCGAGAAATCTGAGAACTGTGGCCGGACCGAAAGCCAGACTGCCAACGGCTTAAAGATTACATGCACTCAAGATCTTCCGTAATTTGGTATGAGCTTTAATAATACCTTCGGTAGAAAACATAGCAGATTTAATGATTTAAAGTAGACGTCTCCATGTTTGATCGATGTAGTTGTTCATCCTGAACACAAGGATGTTTTTTTTGTATAAACGAACTTTCTTCACAAACTTCCGTACAGCACAGGTCGTGCATTAATTCGACCGAAATTTCTTTACACTGTTTCGGTAACACAGCATTCACAGCGTATATCTATGTATACATTTCGTACCCTGCAGATATGATACCTTTTGACGTCTATCTAGAACAAGGAAAGGACACTCACGGATCAATACTATACTAATTTGTTAGGGTGATATTGAATTTCTCTTCCAACAGGACAATGCACCAACACACTCGTTCGAAATTGTCATAGCGAAACTTATCGAATCTGCTTAATCCACCGTACTCTCCAGATTTAGCCCATATGACTTCGTTTTATTTCCAACCATGAAAAAATGGCTTATTGGAAAGCAGTGAGGCTTTGAAAAGACAACTGCATTTTTTCAGCACAGTGATTTATTTGAAATCTTGAAAATCAAAACCCTTACAAATTGCTTAATCTTTCAAACGAACATAACTCTGGGAAAAATATCTTAGAATTGCATCGCGGAGCACGCACATTCTATCCGCCTCCAGAGGAACTGTGTAGGTAGATAGCACGGACACCGACAGGAAGTAATTATCTTCCGCCGCTTCTTATCTAATCTACGTGTGAAACTTCAATAATTGTTCTTTTAAAACCCCAATTAAAGGCGGATAATTTATGGCCGAATTATTTTTTCCATGCTCTCCTTCGGCAGCACCAGCACCAGGAGCAGAAGGCAGGCGTTCCAGCGCTTGACTTCTTCTAACCCCCCCAAAAATTGTAGTAAAGCACGTGACTGGCGTAATTTTCTCGTAAATTAGACAGATGGAAGGAAGAAACTTTGCTCACCTTCCCAGTCCCCTTTGCCAGCAGGAAAAGAAAAAAATTCCGTTGTTTCAAAAAGAAAGAAAAAAAACTCATTCCATCTTGCTCGGGATAGACAGGAGATGAGATCTAGGAGGATTCAGGCGGCAAGGCAATATATTCCTGGCAAACGACCCCAGTGGGAGTCACCGCGAAATTTAATTGTTGCATTCCTCACAGAACAAGAGAGGAAAAAGAAAAGGAGGGAAAAAGCTGAAAACGTTTACACACACTTTACGACGGTAGCAGGGCCGGCAAATAGCGTTTATCTTTTTTTCGGGGAGACTCCAGGGCAGGGTAATTGGCCCTTTTAATTAATCGCCCTGGGTACACCAGCAATCGGGCAATTTCACCGCGTCTCTAATTACCCCGGATGTGTTCCCGTGAATCATTTTTCCTGGCCCAGGCGGTGTGCAGAGCCCCTAATGGCTGAAGAATGGCGGCCAGATAAAAATTAACACAAATCAATGGGGAACGGGGTTAACTCCTGATCCCACCCACAGTTCGCTGTTCTGCTCGCAAGTAGGCCGGCCGGGAAGAGCTAAAGGATTCCTACGGGCGATACGAGGCTAATAATTCACTCGAGGCCGCACCGGGTGCGGCAGAGGAGCGCAAAAACAAGGAACACGGTGCCCAGGGTAGTCCCGAAATGCTCGTTACGAATGTAACTCGGTCTGGTGCTGGGTGTAATTTTTTCGCGATAATCAGAACTTTCTGGGACCGCCTAGCCGGAGGGCGCTCTTCTATCGATTTTGGTCCCTTCCCGCCCCCGTTCGCTGCGTGTATACCCACATGAATCACAGTGGCCCCAAAAATGTGCCAAAACAAGTCTAAAGTTCAAATCCAAGCAAATCCGCCCACACCCCCGAGCGGCCGGGCCAGCTAGACGGCAAACAGAGCAACGGGCGGCCGGGATTTGGCAATCAATTTTTGCACTCCCAACTGACCAATAAAATTCATCCAAAATTCAAACATCATCCATTATCTCCGGGAGCAGTTATACACTCGACTGGACAGTTGCAAAGTTCGATTGCCGCTGACTACTGGGCTTTGTTCCTACATAATCGAAACGGCATAAATCCAGGCCCCACAACATATCGCTCCCATACATCTGGGCAGCAGCGCCCAGCAACGCCGCCGGCCGACCCACACTCCCGGCCCCGTATTTGCACACAGGAACTATATGGGCGAAGCAATTACTATATTTGTCTCTTTACTCTTATGAAATCTTATTTATGCCCGCCCTGTGTCATTTGGAGCGAACGCTAAATTCCTTCCCGGCTAGCTACCCGAGCCGCCCGGGCGGAGTGCTGGGGACGGGTCGATCCCCGCAACCCGAACCGGGATGGAGTGTATTATGTTTCGGCGCACATACAGCGTGCATATCTAATGTCTGGCTTTATGGCGCTGTTGAGGAAGTTGACGCAATTTTTCAAAACACATTCGGGAGATGGTCACTTTCCCCGGCAGGGAGATCTCCAGGCGCCGATTAGGCTAATTGATCAATGGGCCAGAAGGGCGCTGCGATTATTGCTCGCCCAATGGCCGATGGAGTCCTGATAAGGGGAGCAGTGCGAGAAGGTGATAAGAAAAATATGGACAGACACAAACGGCGTCTTCAGGCTTGGGTGCACCCGGAAAGCACCGAAAGCTGGCTTAATACATTCAAATAACATACTCCAATAATGCGACATATTTGACAGCTAATGTGGAGACTATGTATATGCAAGAAAAAGTCTGAATTGATGTGTCAGTAACCATTAGTACCCAACGATTGGTACTAAAATTTATGAGAGGGTGTGTGCTTTCGGTTGATACCCATGAAGTACTCGTAGGGTTCGGAGAGAAGATGAATTTAAAGAAATCTTCCGGCAGCATCGTACAAATTCATATTCCTTGAATTGGAACTACGGTAAATGAGTTTCTTTTTGTATTTAAGACTTAAGGAATACTATGTAACATATATGCAAATACTCAACAAAATCCACTTATAAAACAAAACGAAAAATTGAAGGTACAGGTATGCAAAGTAAAAGGAAAGTAAGTACACTGCCAAATATGGTTGCGATATAACTAATACATAGGCCACTTATAATGTTGATAACTAAACAAAAACCGGGACCATGGCCGTCTAGAGGGGGGGGTTAGCCTCGGGACCAGAGGGCCCGGATTTTCAAAGACTTTTCACTATCTAGAACCTTCAATGCAGAAAAACGTTTGATCCCAAATAGATGGGAAATGGAAATTTGAAATTGACAAGTCTGTGAGCATATTTTATTCAAATTTGCTATTTTCAGACCTATGTAAATGTAGTGCACTACCGCTACGCGGTGGCGCTGCTATAATACGAAATGCTGCACACGGCCCACGTGCTATTGGCTTATGGCTATACTATTATAATACAGCGGACAGGGTTGACACAGCAATTCATTAGTGTTTGTTGTGTTCTGGTGTCATGACTTTGAAAAAAAAACAATAATTTTACTTACTAAACTCAGGCTGACACTGGCAAAATGTGTTTGAGAACATGGATATTCGTTGGTTTCTATATGAAAACCCTTCCCGCACATTTTTTCTGCGTATGCGCCCCATATTCGGTATATTATTTAGGAATCGGCCGTAATATAGTTCAGTCCCGGGCCGGATTTTTTCTCGGCGGCCCTGACTGGGACCACTTTGAATATTTCATTCTGTCTAAACACCTTTTTCCACTGGCCTTAAAAATTTCAATGACTTTTCTACAACAGCCAAATTGAAGGAAAAGTTTTTAGGTATTGGAGTCCAAATAGAAGGCAGCTGGCTCGTCATTTTTTTATAATTGTACATACATGAAGGGTGACGTAAAGTGAAGTTCAACTTTTCTATTTTAACACACTTGTCAATCTCCCAGATGAAATAGCCAAACATACGCTGAAAGAACATCCAATCACAGGGTGTTTCGCATAATTTCTACAAAAATAAATGGGGTGATAGATATAACCTAACTAAACAAAAAATTGTGTGACAGGATGGAGAGGGAAGGGGGCGCGCATCTCAAACGTTTGGGTATTTCGAGATGATTCATAAATTTTGTATGCACATTATTATTTTATTTTTACCTTTCGATATAATTAACGCAGCGACATAAACTCACACCAAACAATAGCGATTTAATTCCAAAAATGCCACCTATGTTTATCTACCTCTACCACTGCAGGTACAATCGCTTGCCAAAGCGAAAACATTTTCTGAGATTTCCTAAAATTTACGTTTTCCCCTCATTTTCTCAAAAATTCAAATGCCCCATCTTGTTGCCTTCCCAGGTAGAGAAAGTATTTAAGTTTATTTTCTTTGGATCACCAGGTTTCATTAGACATCTCCCTCCATGGGGTTTATTTTTGTTCGATAACCTGGTTGATCCACTAGTCATGTGAAAAGGGCGCACATAATTACCGTATTTATTTTTTTTTAAATTCCATTGGCCCCCGGGGCCGGGTCGTCATTTAGACCAAACTTTTTTGATTTGAATCAATCTATGCCTGGAATGAAAGAGTATACATGCAGTAACTCACCGCCGAAATTTCGCTCCCAAAGACTTCTGTCGCGAGTTATTTAAGTAAAAGATGAGTACCATTAACGTTTCTATAGTATTATTTTAATAAATAATCAGGTAATGTGATGCACAATTTCGAAAAGTCATTCCATTCATTTTATACCAAATTTCACTTTTCAATACGAAAATGTAATTCTCCTGGAGTATTTCCGATATGAAAAAAGGGCAAGGGAATTACTGCTCTTCCATATATGTAAATAAGCTGATAATTCAATCCTAAATTTGGAAGTTTGAAAAATAAAATCTGGCCCACTTAGAATTATCGCTACTTTAACACAAAAAATTCAGAAGTTCATACAAATACCTTGACTAACTGTGTGGCCATTGTTGTAAAAGTGGAGGTCCCATTTTCAAACATTCACCCATTAATACTACCAAAAGACACAAAAAAAGTTAACTAATAGGAAACGTAGGGGAAAGCAATGAACATTAATATACTAAAATAAGTGTCGCAATTGGAATAATAAGGTTTTAAGTTGAAGTTTAAAAACGTAATTACTTAGCTAAATGTTCAATTGAGGACCTGATAACTAATAATAAAATACTAAAAATGGGCACTCACCAGGTACTTATTATCGAAGAACTCCTAAGATGTTCCCTCCAGGGAGGCCAAGATGATACAATGTGTCCAAAATATCACACAAATCGGTCGGGTAGTTTTGGAAAATCCCTTACAAAATTCAATTCTCGATGTAATTCGATGTATTTATATGAATATCGAAAAGCTCTGCCATGCCCGAAAACGAATAATTTTCCTTATTTAGTATAAAGACTGTAAGATAATACAGGCTACTAAAAAGTCGATATTCTATCAATCAGAATAATATTTCTAAGGAAAATCCAGATATGTACACGGCAAAAAGATTGACGTCTCTTTCGCAATCACATAATAACAGCCTAGAGGTCAAGTGAATAAATTGTTGACTATTACAGATTCACCAAAAATCGAAAAATTAAGTGGAAAAGACAATTGAATTTGACCATTTTTACTGAATAAATTGCCACCGAGCCTCACCTTGATTAATTTCTTTCAAATTGATATTAAAATTCAAATTATAAGACAACATTATAATGGGCCAAATAGACGCAGAGTACTGTAACTGCATCGTCCGTCATCAAAAATCCTTTCAAACATCTTCAAATAAAAATAAAAAAGTGTTAAGTTCAGTGATCTATAGAATTGCAAACAAGTCCCATTTAAAGATGGTACTAACAGTCCTTTTCATTCCCAATATTCCCTAATATACCGTCGTCCCGCATGAATGTAAAACACAAGAAGCTTCCGCGAAAAGAAAACAAAGGATCGTCGCACTGAGTCTCATTAAAATGTCTAGCCCGGTGCCTGGTGGAGTGAATAATTCGCGAAAACCGGAAGCTGCCAGCGCTGCAATAAAACTCGCTTAAGCCAGAAATCTGTCATAATAATTACAAAGTTGCAGTAAATATGGGCACATCTATAGGACTGTGTCGGGGGGCGACGGGGACGCCGCAAAACCCACATCCGAATGCTATACAGACATTTTATCATAATTTTAAAAGTCAAGAGAGATAGACACTGTGCCCGGCGGCATGGTGCAGGGTGTTCGGGCCGACCGGGAGTTCAAAACTCGCAGCCTCAATACATGAAACTTTCCGTTGCCAAATTGCTTTAGTTGTCATGAAATATTATTCCTCTGCATATATAACCCGAATAGAGCGGCTGGCGGGTGGGGGGACGATTCTCTGGCGAAAAGAATAATCGCGCCTCGGACCATCCAAAGTCTGCGGTACTTGGCCATCAGGGCGCTGGAGAGTGGGGGTGTAGGTGCCCCTTCTCGTCCCGGAATGTCCTTGCGAACAGAATAATCTGGCAATGTATCTCGGGGCCCAAAAGGCGCACGGACATAATCGGAGCCGTCGAGGAAAGATGTGTGGAATATGAGTGCTGCCGGAACTGGATCTCGGTTGCACACAGCGGAGGGGGGGGCGGGCCCGCCGAGACGAGTATCTGCCATACTTGAAGGCGCATAATAACAGACCATCGCTTTTCTATTCATCGAAAGTTGGCGAGAAATAGCACGATATTGGAGTCCGGGCCGTCTAACGTTATGTGATCATTAAAATGTCTTGGAATAATGTCCCGACTTATGTCACATAATGGATGCCCATGGCCAGTCTAGAGGTCATTCGAGACGGATTTTCGCCATTATTATGAATGATGGAGAGCGCTGGAAATTGCATTTTTCCCTGGTCCTGGCCTTGCTGAAGGAGTGGCTGTAGCTGGTGGGGGTGGGATGTAGTAGGTAGTAGGAATTATGTTGAGGTTTAGGACACGAAAATGAATTATTTCCGGATTGTGTGAAGTGGAGGGCAGACTATGTTTGAGTTATGAGAAAATTGAAAATTCACCAGCTGAAAGTAGGTATTCCTTTTAATTGCGATGTCATTTTGAGGGAATTACGGGTATCCTCTTGAGCAGTCGTTTAGCGAATAGAAAGATAACTAGTATAAGGCTGTAGCACTTCTGTATGCCTGCATAGCTTCGACGACGCTAGCGGATAGAGTTAATTACGTAATTAAATAAATAAATCCGTTCGCATATGCAGAGATTCGCTGATGAAAAGATAATTTGCGCGAATGAGTTGTAGTCGAATTTAGCTAACTATAATTACTTTAATTATATACGAGCGCATTTTCTTTGTAAAACAAGCATACGCAATACTCGATGATAAATGTAAGTGAAAATTAAAAGTATAGGTACCTCATCGTGTAATTTCTAAAGCAAGTAGGTACCTACATGTTCATGTGTATAATTGAACAATTTCCAGAATAAATAAATATTTAAGAGCAAGAGCCAATTAGTTTAGTTATGGGTGCGTGGATATTAGAAAGACTCGCATTGGTTTTAATGAATATCGTTACATTGTTTTAAGGATGCCTAACTTGTTCAAAAAATTATACTCTAAAGAGTACGTCGCTTAAAACTCTAGTTAGACAATGCTGATTTCAATTGTTTGACTGAATGGTGTTAGGCGGTATATTCGAATTATCACCATTTCAGTTTTGTGAATGTAAAACACAGCGTTGCTTAAAATTAGAATTCAGCAATGAGTATGCTCGATGTCGGGCAGAGCGTTTGCGATTATGCACAATCTCAATTTATCAGAAACGACATTAGAGAGATAGAGATCGGAAATTGGAGGAAAACTTTTGATACCGGAAATGTATCTTGAAGAGGAAAGCACTTATTCCTTATTAAAATCGTGTTGCAGGAAAACCTCGTTATAACGCACTTGAATATATCGAGCAAATTTCTCGGTCCCTCCGAAGCTGAACGTATAGGTATGTTACGCAGCGCTCGTTTATAACGCATAAATTCCCACACATAAAAACATATCTTTGAAATTAAAGAAAAAAACCAATCGACATTAGCAATAAAATGGAAATCTTTGGTGAAGCACTTTCGAAAACACAAATTGTGGAGAAGTTGGTTATAACGAACTCGGATATAACGAAGTTTTTTTCTGGGCCCCATCGAACTGTAGTTTAGGATTTACGTAAATTTTGAAGCTAATCTTCATGTTTGTAATGTAATTCAATCAATGAATCTTATTAATCAAAAGTCAATTGAAAAACGCGGTAAGAAAAATTATTCTTACATTTTTGTTTTTGTGCGCCTTCCCTCAGAATAATTTTGTTTGAATTCAAACCGGAACTGATTCTCCTTATTTTTGGAGTTTTGAAGAAGCTCTTGTGTAAGACGGACTCATTTCGGTTTTGATCTTCTTCTGTTCTTTTAATTATTTTTTCAGTTGAGTGAGTTCATGGTGTAGTGCGCGGCTGATTATTTCTTCTATTCTTTATACTTATTTTTGTATACATGCATGCTTCCAGGAATTGTTGTGTATGGTAAATTGGAGAGCCGAGCAAGAGAGGGAGGAGTTGTATTTCTGAAAACTAATTCTTATTAGTATTGCACTAGTATTACTATCTGCATTCGAATATTTAAAAATTCCGCCGTTCGTAAAATTGAAATTTCAAATAAATTGACAAAATAGCCATGCGTCAACCATAAATTTAATGATCTTCAAATGGCATGTCATTCAAGCACTACCATGTGCCAAGGGTATAAGGATGAGCGATTTACATGGAAATCGAAAGATGGCAACCCTGCGAAATAACGGAAAAAGATGGTGACTATGCATGATGTTATAATTTTCTTTTGCAATCTTCTCTGAATTGTTTTATAATATTTTAATTTTTAACTTATGCTACAATCCCAACAAAAAGTACATTTGTGTAGAGAAGCAATGCTCTCACATTGTCTGTCTTAACAGTTTCCTTTTCCTTTGGGTATAAAGAGAGTATTTCCAATAGAGTAATAACTTTCATTCTGAAAGTATCCAAGGAGATTTAAATTTATTGATTCACCGTCGGTCGCAGCAAATGGCACTTTCCCCGCCCCCTACGTGGGAAATGTCGCTTAAAGATCTTAGCCTACATCCGTATAAGACGTATAATAAGTACAGGAATTAAAGCCACAAAACCATCGCTTGCGTCGATCATTCGCTGATTGGGCTGCAAAGCAGTTGCAAGCTGCGGTGTTGTGTTTTTTTTGGGTGGGGTGGTGTAGTGGGAAGTCCCTTAATTTGGTATTGTTTTTTACATTTAAGAGAAACCGATTCGAACAGAAGCATACAATTACACGAAAGCTGAAGTTTTCTATTTTCAGGAAAATATAGGTTGCCTTTTACCAAGAACTTTGATCAACACGCCGGAAATGTGAAAGGGGTGGAGATCAAGAGAGTGAGGCCAATGAATATTCCATATGATTGTAAGTTGTATGTAGGTACCTGATACTTGTAATCTGGTCTTTTATAAAGTAAACCAATCTCATTAATGTGGGATTCGAACTCGGGACCTCTGGAGCAGGAAGTCAGTGCTCTAGCAATTAATCTATAGAATAATCACGTTGGCAATTGATTCAACAATGTTCGTTTATGATATGTTCCATTTACTATACAGACTTTTGAATTAAAGGACGTACATATTTATAAAATACTTTCCTGTGAGTGTAAAAATATTTGTTTCAACTGTTTCATATGCCTTTTGATTGCAAAAGATCTATATGCCATCCGAGAATTTTCGCTTTTAAGAATATTGTTTTTTTAAACATGAACCCCTTCCTTTCTTATTTTGATAATTGATTTATCACACTCTAGATTTTAAATTCCTAATTTCATGTTTCACAAATTTTATCTGCCATATTTCTGGCAAGCTTTAATAAAGCTCTGTAAAAACTGACGTTTGCACATACCATCTTTGCACATTTGTAGGCACATTCATCGAAGTACGCACAAACGGTATACGAAAAGTTCAACATTTTAAACTTTGTGTATACATGCATGCGCAAATCTTCATCCGTTGTCATTAATTGGCAGATTTGTATGCGCAGTCGCGATATATGTATGTCATACATCTATGGCGGTGGATGCGCCGCTTAATTAAGAAATCAACACAATCATAAATACATAGAAGTAAATCAATATTATCCCGTGGATTATTAAAACCATAAATAATACAATGTTATTTTTTAAGCTTAGAATTGAATACAACGAATTAACGTAAGTCATGAACGGCGTAAAATTTTCTATAAAGTTCAGAAAGATGTTGAGTGGGATGATTTCACTGCGACTGCAAATAATAGGGAAACTGTTTTGTATCTATCCTATTGGGCCTGAGTATACGTCCAATGTAATCTTAAACAGGTGAATCGTCCAGACTCCATCTGTTCGGAGGAATGCAATAAAAATCTTTAAAGTGCCCGGCTGCGCTTGTTCACCAAATTTGAACGGAAAAATTGGGCAGTTTACGGTGCGGCGCACCAGCTCCTAGAGTGCCCCATCATTACTCACCATCAAATTAGCATGTTAGAAATTTTTGGGGAAAAATTAAAATGTAAAGAAGCTCCGCGAAGGCAGAAAGAAACAATTTATCGCGGCAGCAAAAAAGGCACCCAGCAGTATAATAAAGAGGAAAAAGTGCCTGACAAAATGATGGACCACCCAAGATGCGTTATGGCGCACGAGCGGGACGGAGCCCGGTCCGTCGGTGTTCACCAGAGCGGGAGCAACCTCGCATAAATATGCTTTCCTCCAAGAATGGTGTACACACATATGACTTTAATGGCTTCCGAGTGAAGAAAGAGAGACGGAACCAATAGGCGGTGAGTTATACCCGAAGGACTGGAAAGGGACGGCGCACTACCTTCGCGGCAGCGGCAAGCAACAGCAAAAGTAGCAGCAGCCTCGGCACAGCACCACCATCAATGGGCAGCCGGCGAGCGAAGAAGAAGACGAAGAAAAGTGAAGAAGAAGAATCGTGGCCGAGGTGGCCATTTATTTTAATTGTGTGACGGTGTTTGTGCGCCGTGTGGCCATTAAAGATGTTTTGTTTGTGCACTCCTCGTGCGCTGATACATCTCGCCCTGGGAAAGTCGAATAGCCGCGGGCGGTGGGACGGAGTGAGAAGGAGAAAGCCCCGCGCCACAACGCATCGGGCATTTATCTGATAATGGGAATTGAGCATTTACGTTGCCTCCTTAACGGCAATTTCTGATTAAGTGCTGTCGATTTTTTATGCCATCTTGCCATCGTAAAACCCTTTAGGAGCACTCGAGGTAGCCACGAGAAACAATAACGCCACACGGCACCGCGCTTAATTGATACCTGCCGGAGTTGGTGAGGTGTTTCAGCAAGGATCAATCAGCTCCTTTGATTGCCGGTGCTGGGGTGTTGCGGATGGCCTGATGGTGGCTGCTGCTTGCTCCTGGCCTTCGGTCGCGGAAGGGAGCCGGAGGGTAGATCCAGGTGATGCGATTTAATCGCTAAGTACAATTTTTGGCTTCCGGCGGAATCCCTGCGAGTCCCGGCAGATATTACGCACTCGTTGTCGTAATTGTTTCGAAGTTATTCCGCGGCCGCTTAACTTTTACGACTTTCGATTAAGCAAGGGGCATCCTTCAACTGATGGGAGCGGGCCCTTGTGACTTCGCCTTCTTCAGGTGCATGGGGATTAATGAGAGATAGCGGTGGATCCGATTTTATAATTGTACCGCCCGCATAGTTTGTTTATTGTGTAATCACCAAAAATCTAATTGATGTCATATTTTCATGAAAATGCGTACCGAAGGGTTTTCAGGATCGCTGATTTCAAATTTGTGGTCAGAATTTTGAAATGCAAGATGCTGCGTTTAATGTGCCGATAATAATAATAATAATAATCAGCGTAATGAGAATTTGAGAGCTCCGCAAGAAAGTAGACTTTTTTGTTCATAACATCCTCAGGATTCGTCTAACAAACTAAAAGTAGCACTTCCTTATAAATAAAAGTAATAGCTTTGGAGTATTTGTTTTTAACTGACTGCTGTTTGAATAATAAAAGTCGAGTTTTTGTGGATTTTCCTAGTTAAATAAATTATTAAAAAGCTCTATGCTACTTCTTAGTACATGAGGAGAAGATGTGGTGCAAATTTGAATACAAGCGGAGTAGTTATCGAGATATAGTCTCCATCAGTTCGAAAAATTGTAGCTTCAAGTAACTGCTAGAAGGTATGCAGGTATATGCTCTGGCGCGCTCACTTCACATTGCTTTAAATCGGGTAACCTTTTGAATATTTGAATATTTAGCATTACAAATTGTTCTTAAACATACAAGTAGTATTAAATTAAAAGAAAAAAATAAAAGAAAAATCCTCTCTTCGAAATATTCTCATAACGCACGAGGATACCTCTCTTTAGACGTCTAAAAGTAGAATAGCCCCTTAATTTGGAAAAAATGAGCTATATATGGCATTTTTTATTTAGAAATTAAAAATCTTATTATTTGCGTTTTGTTCTTCGTCCGTATACTAAATTGCATCTTAAAAGGTATATAAATGAGAGCATCGCTGTGACATTATACCTATGCAAAGACAGACATACAGAGCAAAACTATAGGTAAGGTTTCCTAGTTGGCTACGGAACCCTAAAACCGACATAAAACTCTATGCAATCGTTTATTTTTATTCGCTCTCTGTAGTGCTAACTTTGATTTGTTCATAGCGAAAGAAAGATAAGTTCTCCAATTTTTTATTAATTATTTCTTTTGAACGAAACGCATAACAACACGATTCAGTTAATTAAAATTAAATGAATTCTTGGTGTAACGTTTTCAACACACCATAGGGCTTTTCCCCATCGCCAACTCCGTTGCCCACGACAGATCTAATTTTAACCCTGTCGCCTTCCAATCAACGCCTCCCGCCCCGTGACAAATGGAATTATTCAAAATTCTTCAAATGTTCAATTTGGCGTCGAATTTTTACGTAATTACTGCGCCCGGGTGTCCGACATTTGTCACTAATGCTCGCTGTCTGAGTCGTAATGAATGGGGGCGGCCCCAGCAGTACCTAAAACATCCAAACCCTTGCCGAGGTGAAGGGGTTCCCGAGCTCACAAATTGAACGGAACAGGAGAATTATTCAATCCTGCCTCAGCGCCGCCAACAAAGAGCTATAGTTGGTCGATGAACGGGCGGCGTAGAGCGTAGAGAGGGGTGGGGGCCTCCAGATGAAACAAACTTTGGGCACCCAACAACACTTTTCCTTCGGTGAAAGAATTATGACGTGGGATTTTCCTCAAACACACATAAATAGCCCCACACACACTCGCCCCGCAGATAGATCCATACGCATGGGAAGAATTCTCTTTTTTTTTGTGTTTTCTGCTTGGTGGAAATACGGTGGAAAATAAACCCTCGAGATGAACGACACCCTTTAAATTAAAGGATAACCGTAAATTTCCCGAGTTGACAGGAAAAAGTTTAACAGGATTTTGAGAGTTTGAGCGGGTGGGTGCCCGCCCCTTTCCCCGCACACCCACAGATGCTTTGTTGGCCCACCAACTTGTTTCGAAGTTTTTTCATTTTTAAATTTTCGTAAGGAACTTGAGCGATTCCCGAGGATTTCTCGAACGTGATTTCCAGCGAAACGGGAATGTTTATCGGCCAGCGATTACCGGGCGTCGATCACTTACCCTGATGACTTTTCTATTTCTGTTGTGGAGCGCCCCCGGGAACGGTTGCAGACGGGCAGATGGCATGGGACATATTGAGGAGCGGATTGTCTGACAGACACGATTAGGCCGGGAATTGAATGGGTTGCCTAGGGTTATTTATGGGACTCCCGAATGAGGAAAATCATTTGATGCAAAACAGTTGGTCGACTCCAGAGGGAACGGCGTTTTCAACAGCATTTTGGGTTAAAAGAAGAAAATGGGAGTTGATACTAACAACAGCAATTTCGTGTTATTATAATGGCTGAAGTTACTGTAGTAGGTAATTTGATCGTGATAAAATTTGCAATGTTCAGCAAATCGGAATTTGGATAAACCTTTATGCGATTAAAATAAAATAAAGAAATTTCATATTTTTTTAAATTTTTGGATTCCTCATTTGAGCCCAATGGAGACTTGTGGCTACAATTTTGACCCTAAAATGTTCACTACCTGTAGGTAAGGTAGTATTTAATCCACTATTAACTGTCCCGAGCTTTTATCAATGTTACAAACTTATCAGCTATTGCCTATATTATGTACTTCCATTACAATTAATTCCATGCTTCATTAAAGGCAAATGTGCTACTACTAATCTGTAGAGAGTTCTTAACTTTTGGCTTAACCGTAATGGAAGCCAGGAATTATGTTGACTGTAGTTTCACAGATTTCAGTAAGGCGCTCGTTTGGATTTCTCTCCACTCTCTCTGTCGAATAGATCCGGTCACACCTATCATCTTGCACTCAACATGTCCTATTTCGCGTCTTCCTTTCTAAACAGATATCTACTAAATACTTCCGGAGTATAGCTGACGACACACGCTAACATTTTGTACATTGTTTCTTCCAGTCGTCATTGTGAAATATTGAACGCTCACCTAAACGCCTTTATGAAGTGGCACTTCGATATCCCTATGCCATAGAGTGACTCCTATATTTTATAATTATTGTATTGTGAATCGTGCTTAAGTCAGAGTCAATAGAATCAAGGATTTGAGTGTCCTTACGATAATCACATGTGCTTTACTGTTCACATTGATTCTATCGTCGACAAAGCTAACGTGACACTTCACCCTTGACTTCGTAAAGAGGTGGGCCAAGGAATTTCGGGATCTCTATATAACCCGGACCATATATTGCAGCTTTGTTCATCCTATTCTGGGGTATGCATCTTGTGTGTGGTCTCCTTATATGTATCTCTCTCCAATTCAATCGCGTTGAATTGAATCAGTTAAACGCCGATTTGAACGTTTTGGCTTCCGACGGCTCCTTTGGGATAACCCTGCCCTTTTGCCCGCCTACCTGAATAGGCTTAAAATCATCAAATTAGACACGCTTCAACATAGATGTGACATTTCTAAAACTGTTATTGGTTTTGAGTGGCTTAAAAACAATCCAACTAATAGATTAGCATCACATTAAATTTATTTTCGACAACTGGACGACCCAGTTGTCAACGTACTGTATTTTATGTCTCTTAGGTTCACAACAATTTTGTTTATATGTAACAGATATTCCAAGGTCCAAATTATATTTTTTGTGAGAGTTGCGCAGGGGTAAAAAGTAATGCAATGAAAATTAGAAAATTAAGTTACAATTAGATAAGAAAAAAAAGGTCGAGGCATGTATGCTCACTGAATTCCGCAAGGGTGATTCAAAATGAATATTTCTAGCCTGGCCTATATCCCCCTGCTGACACCATTCCTGAGATCAAAAAATTTTAAAAAGAAGAATACAATTCAATTCCAATTTTTTTTCATATACCTACATATAGAATAAGCCGACAGTGGCATCAATTGAGTTAAACAGCAGTATACATGTTAAATTAAATCAAGACCAGCTCGTGCTCTACATCCCTATTTATAGCCTGGACTCCTCGCTACACCTCACCACTAAAGGAATTCCCACAAACAAACTGCACAACTAATTCGTTGAATTTTCCCTGAATTTCAATTAGAAAGTATTCAACTGAGCGACTATTGGTCGCATGTTCACTGCGCGACCACTAGGATCGGCCGGCGGCGGCGGACGGGCAGAAAATTAGAAAGTAGAAAAGTAGCAGCCGGGATCGGGATTTGTTTGTAGATGCATTGCGCGTTGCGTACCTGCCCTCGGCCTACTGTTCCTACTGTTACTGTATCAGTCACCCTCGAAATGGACAAAATGCTTTAATTAAACGTGCATAGTGCGACAGGAATTTGTAGCACGTCTCATCATAAATCACCGTCCAGTGGGATGGCATCCCTTTAACTTGGACTTGCTCGGCGGTAGCGTATGGTGCGCGCGGCGGGGTGAATTCTGCAGAGGGCATAAGTTGGGCAATACAATTCCAATAGAATTCACAATATGCCCCTTTAATTACAAAAACTATGGCCGAGCAATTTATCAATTTTAGTGAATTTTCCCTTTTTCCCCAGTAATTCCCAATCCCGCATACAGGGCAGGCAGGCTGCTTCGTTGGGAGCTCCTGCACAGCATCCCGGGTGGAGGCCCTTCCACCGAGGACAAAGGGAGATAATTTCACCTAATTTTCGCACCCTGTTTATTGTCACACACCCATACACAGCTGGGTCGAAAAGGGTCGGCGGGAGCGGAATGGGTCCCGAAACTGTGGCGGTATGCCGGGCACTTGTGGCCCACGCCCCCTGAAAAAGAGTAAATCGTCCAGCGAAGCACTAGTGGCAGACAGAGTAGTAGTACAACATCCGACACTCGCCGGCGATCTATGCCTGTTCCAATGTCCATTTATCTTCCTGGCAAGAGCAGGGAGCGGGACGCTGGGCGGCCGGGGACCGGAACCCCAGATGGAAGCTGGCAAATTCGGTCTCCCGGCGAATACTTCATTTTGAACGCAATAAAATCCCTTCGGAGGTACGTGACCTATGGGTTTTATTTCGATTTTATTTCCACGACTATGCACAGGAGCTGCGGCTGCTGGGCGGCGTGTGGGAGCCCCATCGCACCGGTTGGCGTCTTGACAGTGCGCCAGAGCCCCTGCCAGCCAGGCGCGCTCCAGGCACTCCCCCGCAGTAGCACAAGGAACCGCCGCAGCCCTCGTGTGCCTGTGCGGAAAATATTTGAGATGATTCGCCCATTTGGACTTCCTCTCCTTTATTCCTCGTTTTCGGCAATCTAACATGTACAACATGTTCATGAAAATGATGTGTCGCCATGTCTCATCCCAACCCCCGGAGACGGGAACACGGGACTCGGGCACCTACCACTCCATCGGCCCCGGTCGGCAAGGGGACACTCTATGCGGCTTTCTCAGGCTTTATGAACGCAAAAATGGCCATTCGTGTGACGTGCCAAGAGTTCTTTATGGGGAGATTTGCATTCGAAATCGGCGAAATTTTAAATTCCATATAAAGTCGTTTAGGTAATCCCCCGGAATGTGCTCTCGAGCACCACATGAGCACGACCCTTCAGAGCGGCCGGCAAGAACTGCGGATGAATAATTTTTTAACTAAGGGATGTTCCCCATGGATCATTTCTAAATTATTCATATTAACCGCATAAAATGTGGAGGAATATGAGTGCTGCTCGGCGGATGATGTTGCTGCCATACCACTGCACCCTTCGGCGGCCCTTCGCAGCTCCCACCCACCACCACCACTCATCGCCCGCATTTCACAGCTCATCTTTTCGAAGTGGTTTTAGGGGATTATACAAATTTAATTGCAAATGAACACCTCACTCGCTCCTGTTTGCAAGAGCTTTAGTAACGAGTTAAGCGTGAAATGCTTTGAATTGTGACGGATTAGGTCATACGAAGGCTTTTTGGAAATTGCCTATTTTGGAAAAAAAAACAATTTTTGTCCGCTAGCTTTTTGAGTTAAAATATTTCGCAAATTGCTCCTTTTGTGCTTTTGGTTTTGAAGAAAATTACTTCGCCTGTAATTTGTTGCTTTTAGAACTTGTTCGCGTTTAGTGTTTATTGTTAGTGGACCTGAAAATGAAGTCACCCGTGTTTTAAAAAAAATATGTTTTATAGCTGCTGTTCTATGTATTCGTAGACAACATTAGAGAAAATGTGAAAAGAATTAGAAAAAAATTGCTACAATTTAATGCGATTAAATTAGTTAAGCCATTTTGGATTTCATGTGGTATCGATTATGCATGTGTCGCCTTGGTTTTATTCAAATAACTCGGCACTTTTTTACGCTAGAACAAAATTAAGAAAAGCGTTCTAAAGGTTTTTAAGGCTACTACATCCTTTTTTACAAACACTTTTATCATACGATGAATGAATTTTGATTTATTTCCCGTCAAACATTCTTTTTTGCTCCAGAACTGCTAATAGAATTGTTTTCTCGTAAACTGCGACTTTTACAAGAAAAATGTAATACATGAAAGTTGTAGCTCTTGAGAAAACGTACAAAATGATTATTTTTTGTTCGTTTCATGATAATACTGCAGCCTGTAGCGTGCTGGAATACTTAGTCAAATTTACTTCGGCGCGCACACAGCAAACTCGTTTACACATCACGCAGGAGATAGTTTTCGGCGCGTTTATTTTTACGTATAGTTTCCCCAGGATCCACGGTTTGGTGTTACGATAAGTTATCCAACATGCTTTAGGAACAATTTTGTTCTCATTCGTTTTGCTGATTCTGCTCTCTTTTCGTTCACTGTGTTTTCTATTTCACATTGGACTTGTCAAAGTTGTAAAATAATCACAATTACATGGAACAAACTTCTTAATGTCGGCTCATGCGTAGGTGTAGTGAAACGCGAAACGTGCCCTTTAACCTTTTCAGGCAAATTTAAACTTAACGATTTTGTTTACATCCTCCCTAGTCCAGGCCTTGCCCAACTATTTTCTCTTCAGTAAATTGAAGATAGGGTTGAGGGAAAACAATTTAAGCTTACGATTGATTAAGAAATGAAGACGGCCGTATAAGAAGGAATATTTCGAATGCAAAGACGGAGAATATATTTTCAACGGGATAAAACCATTACATTTAAAAAAGCATTCAATTAGGGGGAATTATGTTGGAAAATATACATTGTTTTTTATTGGTTTTTTTATAAATAAATAGTTAGTGACAAAAAAGGGAATACAATTGTAAAAAGTGTAAATCACTATATCAATATGTATATTAATTGCTATCCCCATCCCCTGTCGAATGATTCTCGTAACTTAGTAAAAATCAATTAAAACCCTGAATCCTGCCATATCATCTTATTATTTTTAAATTTAAAGAATCCCAAGAACGCCAATTTCCAATTTCTATAAAAATTTAAAACACTGTAGTATTTTGAACACGCCATATTGTATTTGTAAAATGAGGCAGCATATCCCCCAAAAACCTACGCATAACTTTGTTCAAAACTATTCTCAAATGTCAAAAGGATAAGAGAATAGATGGAAAAAATGACCATAGCAAAATGATTTTTTAAAAATATATTCGTGCCGAGAATTTGTTGTAATTATTTTATTTTGCCTTTTATTTTTACTGAAAAAAAGATATTATACGCTTTGAAAATTTTGATATTTCTTGTCAATTTGGAAGAAATACTTAATTATGCAAAATACTGAAATTATTAGTTTACCAATAATTTCAATTATCTGACAACGTAATTGCAATTTAAAGTTTTAGGTGCATACCCAAACATGACACGCCGAAGGATATTTAAATTATTATGACGTAGATGGGAAATCCACTGAGAAAATTCATATTGTAGTAGGTGATAACAATTTTCATGCAGTAATCGTGAGATTCCTATTAATTATGAATTGCGAATACTTACGTAAGAACTTTTACCAAATTGCTATCTCATGAAAATATACTGTGAATATTTTTCTGCTTACCTGAAAGAGATGAAAACAAAATTTATTTTTATTTAAAAAACTACCCTAGAGTCAGTTTTGTTACAACATTTCAACATCTACTCTACGTACACATTTTTTACATTTAAATCGGTATATGCAATATAATCGGAAAATGAAGACACATTTAGCAACAGAAAAGTGTTGACGAGAGCGAAAAGCGCAGAGATAACTCATTTAAATAATTATGGAATGTTAAATCGAATTTATAAACATAAAAGCCAATTTATCGCACCAAAGCCAAGCAAAATTATTATTAAAAGCAAATTAATTGAAGTATTATGAGCGGGTATAATTAAAGCAGCAGCTAACAGGCAATAGTTCTATAGGTACAGCCTTGGAAAATTAATGCTGATTATTATGATGGTGGTGATGATAGCTGAGCTCTCCATTATTTAACTCGGATGTTTTGTTTCCGCGCCTTTTCACGTGTGATACAGTTTGAGAATACCACGTCTAGTTTATCACCTGTCATTTATATGCAAAATGTATAATTGTGAGATCCGCATACATGTAAATGCAAATATCTGTTTGTTTCAAGGGTTCCGTACTTCTCAAGGAAAAAAAAGGAAATCTTTTGGATCACTCAGTTTTGCATCTGTCTATTTATCAGTCGAGCATTAAAAATTTAAAACTCAAAATTGATTGTTTTATTGTGAAATGAAAATAAATATTTTGGTGTCAGCATTTATCATTTGAAAAGTATTATTTTAAAGATTTCAAAACTATTTTTTTTGATATTTTTTGATCGGTTTTGTGACGAGATAGCCCAGAAAATTTTGCTAAGGACTAGGGGTTCTAAAATGGCATGGTGATGTAAAATGTTCGACCAATAACAATTTTTATGAAAATAATAACATAGAAGATTTTGGCTGGCCAGCGAATAGCCGCGATATGAATTCCACGGGAAATATCCGAACTATTTTTAAACAAAAAGACAAAAGTCCCTCCGGACCAGCACGCAACTAATTACAGCTGATAAAGTAAGTCCGGAAAAATTATTGAAAATTATTTGGTCGTAAAAGACGAAATCGTCAGCATTGAAAAATGATATGAGATTTGATGGAATTCAAACGTAGGACCTCTGGAATGACACTCTAGACTGTTGATGTCTTAAGCTATCCAGAGCGAAGTAGCCACTACCATCTCAACTAAAATTCCGCTGGTTAATTTCTAGAAGGGCTTTATGGGGTGAACTCGACTCCACGTCTAAAAACGATCCTTTGTTTCTTGAATGGGCGGAATGTGCCGTAATCACTTCAAAGGGTTGTGCAATGCTGGCCCCTTGCACTTCCTTAGTTATGTACACGTTTCACAGCCGTGCGCCCATTGCGACTCCATAGAAAGCGAAATGATCCAAAAAGTAGTGCAAATGTTATCACGTCAGAAGCTGCTGACATAACGAGTTCACACCTCATTCAATTCTTCATCAGATAGCCGGGCAGAGCGTACCTGAACGTAGCCAGGCACACAGGTATGCAAAGCGGAAAGCAGCAGCAGCAGTGGCACCCGACAGCACCCAGAACCCAGCAGCAGCAGCCGTGGCAACGGAGGTGCAACAGCCAGCATATGCCGGGCCCGGGAGGCTCCGTCTCCGCCTCCGCCTCCGACGTCTCGAGCCGCACGGGCACCCCCAAAAAGAAAACCTATTTATGCATGACTTGTTATCTATTTGCAGCGAATGCGTCAATTAACGTAATTTAGGGCGTAATTTCGTAATGTATTTACTTTTATCTAAAATGTATGCGAACATAGAAAGCGAGAAATCTGCATTCGCGATATATGGACCCGGCCCGGTTGGGTAGAACGTGGGGCGCCGGGCCAAGGCGGCGCGGCGCGGTGCGGCGGAGGCGACGGAGGTGGCTGCGGTGTGCTCGTGCTGCTCCTGCTCGCTTTTTTCCGTCTTCTGCAACTTTTCTTACCTTCGGATTGCATTGTGCACGGCGACGCCGGTGACGGGGCGGCGGCAGTAGCACTGAACCGCTACCAACCAGACGGTATTTGGCGGTTTTTGCTCCCCGCGCGCACTTTGGAAAACGCCAGGAAAGAAAAAAGGAATCCCACCCACCCGCCGTACCGTCTCCCGTCATCCAGCCAGGTCGAGAGCTGCGGTAGCACAGCAGGAGGACAGCAGCGATGTGGACATGGACGTGGAAGTGGAGGCGGACCTTTGCATATTTTTACCTTTGAGAAATCTTTTTTTCCGAAGAAACAACAAAGTTTTATAGATAGGGAAGTGCATTTAAATTTCTATGCCACAGAGAAAGGCTACTTCGGTTAGATTCGCCCCGCTGCTCCCGTTGCCCCCGTCCAACTTTGTACTTTTTTTCGTTTTCCATTTCGTGCCTTTTTCCCTATCGCGGCTACCGTGTGCGACCGTGGCGGGACGGTGACGCGGGGCAAACCCGGTACTTGCCGGCCGAGGCCGAAGTGACTTAAAGTTGGAGACATGCCGCTTATTAGGAGCAGCCACGTTCTGCCGAGGTAAGGTGAGCGTGTATGGGGCTTGGGGTTTTTGTATGAATTTTAAATTAGTGCTAAAGGGAGATGGCGTAACGCTGATTGGGCACGTTTTCCCTTAAACACTGCACAAAGTAGATCGTAAGGAATGAAGCCGGAGGAGTGGCGGGAAACGTATCGCTCGCCGAAGGGAGAATTGCAAACATTTTTTCGCGTACCGCAGTAAGAGCTAACCAGATGCACTTCAAAGAGGAGGCGCAGAGATTTTGAATAAGAATTTTTGAATTCTTCTACCGCATTTGTATGCACTGGTTAAATGTAGTTCTAGCGGGAACAAACAGGTAGGTAATTTAATTCCTTGAAAAAGTACAAATTTGAAACTTTGACCACAATTTTGGGCTCATACAAACACAAGAAAGTGTCCTAGACTACAGCATTCTAAAAATATTGCACAAATAATATTTGTTATAAATTTCTTTAACATACTTAATTCCTAATATTTTCTTTTTTGAATGATTTAAACAAGTTATGGTTTCACGTGTGCTCTTTTAATGTCAGAAGGATCCATTCAATTTTCGTTATCTGAGAATCACATAGGAAAAAAATTTGTTTTCTCGCAAAATAAATATCACAAATGTAGGCATTTCAACTGCTTGATTTTCGATCATTTTTCGATGCAGTGAGTACCAGAATTTTGCCGAAAAAGTTCAAGTCCAATTTTATATTCTCGGACACTGCATGCAGGCTGCTTTCTTCCTATCTTGAGGGACGCAAACAAAAAATATTTCTTCCAGTTTCTTTACTTTGAGCAGCGGAATCCCCAAGGTTCTATTCTGGGTCCGCTTTTATTTGCGATATTTATAAGTGACCTTCCATCTGTACCTATAAGCAAACTTCAGTTTTCATTTGTATGTCGTACATTTCCAGGCCGATGGGGCTAAATGAGTAGATCAAACATCAAATGAATGAGGAAAAAGTCAAACTTATCAAGTATTACGCCTTTGATTTCCAGCAATGTCGTCGATAAGTCGTTAATGTGTTAATATCCTTACAGCGAATAGTACGGGATTTATTAACAAAGGCCCATGTTTAAGTTGGCCTCTGTTGATAAATCCCGTGATAAAAAAAAGTCTACAAGTGCGGTCAGACTCGTGCGTTAAGGGTTCAGAATATTGGCGGCAAATTGTAGTATAAAAATATTTCTTTCATGTGGTATAACTACAAATTAAGGATTTTCGGACGTTTTCGTTTAGTTGTGTTGTGAGACTTTGCTTTTTGCTAAGGCACCCTAGAGGTTTTGATTTATTTGCGAGTGTCAAAATAGGCTGCATAAATGGGACATACATCGCCGTATTTTTTGAGTGCGTTGACGTAGAAGTATTTTTTACAGCTCCAAGGGACCGTAGAGCTAAATATTTGATATTAATTTCAACTTGATACCTCCACGCGTTCCTGACAAAAAGGGTTTGACAGAGACAGACAGACAGACGGACAACGAAGTAAGATCCTTTTTTCCAGTACGGAACCCTAAAAAGATTGGCAATAGTAAGAGGGTCGTCACACACTGAATTTCCCAAACAAAGGCGACTTTAGGAGATCTAATCAACCCATTTAAAAATACTGAAATGTCATTATGGTGTTGTCATTGTGGATTTCATTTTATTTAGAGCTTGACGGACACAAAAGGGCGAGAAGTTGGGAACACACAGAACCGGTGGTCTATACCTCATTTGTATAAATTGTTGCTATATACATGTTCTTGGAATATCATTATTTTTGTAACATTATCCTGTTTAATCGTCTATTACCTTGAACAATTTTATAAGAGATGCAAGGACAATCCTTGGGCCTCTATGCCTTTAATTGCGAGGAAGAGAGGGCCATTAGTTTTGTTGAAAAAGTACATTACTTGATGAGCTATGAATATTACTTAATTAATACCAAACAGGATATTTTGGGCCGATTTCTATGTAAAATACATATATTGAACACCTATATATTTTAAGCAGATTTCTTTTCCCTACCTCCTTCCATCTCTTGCTCTCAACCAAAATGTCAAAATGATATTTAGTTATAATTACTCCAACAAAAAATAATTAGTTTGTTATTGAATTTTTCATGTTTCGCTCTACAATTTGAAAACATTAAACTGAAGACTGTAGTGTTTTATTTCAGAATTTTTTATTGCCATTATGAAAATCCTGTTGTCGTATTTTATGTTAGGAAAGAAACAAAAACCAACTTTTCGTGAAAAGCAAAGTGATTATTACCAATTACCCTTGAAGTTTACACTTATGTCGCTGTATCTCCTTAGTAGGTAGAAAATTTTAAGAGCTACAAATTCCTTCATCATCATTTTGGCGATATAACTGACAAGCAACGAGATATTCGCGAAAAATTGTTATTTGCTTCGATTACGCCATACAAAATAAAAGACTTGAGTCAGAGAGACAAGAAATTTACCACATAACGCGTGAAAAAAAATTAAAAATGTTTACTCGTATTACTAAAGAGATCGTAAAACCCTTAAATAACAGAAATAATAAAAGTTCTGACTCTATAAAAAAAATTCCCTTCTCCTTCTCTTCTCATTAATGATGACATGTTGGGGAAAGGTGTCAGCTTTGCAATCACAAGTCTACTCTTTGTAATCAATATCAGCGGAAACAACATACTTATTCGTTATAAGTCATTCACTTACCTAGACTTCAAATGAGCTCGCCATTAATTAAATATATCGAAACATCAAAAAACCTGCTGCACCTACCCCATGTGCTCATTAGCCCTAACCTCCGCTACTCAAAAATAAATGGAAACCAAAAAGTGTGAACTGTCATGTGTGCTATTTTAAATAATTTGTATATGAACATATCTAACTTTCTTAGGAATTCCGAAATACCTTACAGTATGCTTGCAAGACCAACCCACCAATGTTCGTATTTATGTCATGGAAAGTCACCAATTTTTGGATTTATTACACGGAACAATTGGAAATCTGCAACTGCATTTCAAATGTAGAATCAAATGGGCTCCCTAATTCCCACAACATCAATGGAATGGAATATCACATTATGGTATTGTGTAATATTGCAAGCTTTTTCGAACAGACCATAACACGGAAGCGTCTGCTGGAACAGAAAGCCAAGAAAATTTCCATATACTTTTGGCCACGACGAAAGTCCTCGGTGGTAATGACGGCATAACTTAAGCAGAGAAGACAGGGTACTGCAATGACCCCCGGAATTGGTGGTATCCAGCAACACGAGAAACAAGCACTGGCCCATGTACGGTGGTTATCTAGGCGACACTAAACATGTCATTTTGCTCTATATACGGACATTGGAACAGGCTCATCTCTTATGCCGTCACGTTTTTGCCCAATTCAGATCTATCTTACGGCGGATTAGCAATTGAAAAGTGTCTACTCTGGGCAGGATGAGCAGCCCTTGCCAACAAAGGGTTTTGCCTACGTGATAAGGTGGAGGCTGTTCTTTTTCAATGCTGCAACTCAATGGCCTCCCTGTCTCCGAATTTTGCACCAAATCCCTGACATCAAGACTTAAGATGTGACTTAAACCCGACCGCACATCTCCATCTCTCAGCACGGCTGCTGGCTGCTGTGGTAGTTACATTTATAGCAGTAAAATTGCGCATAACTCTGTCTACAAGTTGCACAACTTACGTATAAGCTCACCGCTAATTTACGACTACTCTAAGTCGGATAAAACCTTAACATGCTCCATGTAGGCTTTGCTGCTCGCCTGCATGCATGCCGTGCAGGTTCCCCTGCGTTCTGCACCTCCGGAGGGCTGGCTCTGGAGCACCGGGAGTGCATTTGCACATTCAACGCCGAGGAGCCGGTCGTAGGCAGATTGCAAGTGTAAGACGGGTCTGGAGCCCTGGCCCCCGGAACTCCGATCAAAGGCCATGCCACATGGCGTCTTCTAAGCCTGTAAGTCCTTCCGCACACACCACCACCACGCCGCGCCGTCTTAGAAACATTAAATCAAAAATGCATTTCAAGAATCGCTCGGGGAGCATAGACTAAATTATTCCCCGGTGGATATCCTGGAATTGGACGGTGCGGCGGCCACATGACGAGGGAGGCCACCTTCTGTCGCCGATAAATCAATTCGAATGAGAACTCAATATCCCATTGCGATTAAATATTAAAGTCGTGTCGTGTGGGGTGATGCCTCTGTCCAGGAAAGAATGTGCTGGGGCACGACTGTGGGGTGGAGGAACCGCCTTAGTGGCCTCGAATGCAAGGTACCGCCATTCTGCCGTGCAGGGGCAATCGAACACGTTTTAACCAATCGTGAAATTAGGGCTTTATATGCTCATATGGCGCTTGACTCTTCCTTTATGCCGCAGTTTGGGGTAATGTAACATATCAGGGTCTTCAGGATAAGCAGGATAATGTAATTTTTATGAACCGCACTCGAACCAATGCTCAATAGAAATTGGTCGCTTTCTCGAATTATTGTGCCACAAGACGGGCAATAAATTTGAGGATTTTGTAAGGGGGTGAAAAATGGTTTAATGCCCTCTAAAAATTCTGTGCATTATCCAATTGCGAGAAGGGGTAGGGTAGGTGTTGTGGTCTTTAAGATGCATTCAAGTAAAGAAGCTAAAGGAGTTCGTCATTTAAGTGCTTTTACAAGAACATGATATTTAGAAAATGTTCCAATTTAAAAGTTTTATAAAAAGGCAAAAGATCGGTGGAGGGGGAGGGGGGGGGGGGGGGGGGGGGGTGCAATTCCAATCGTTTGGGAGTTTTAATTTTTTTAATTTTAACATTAACCTCAGGCCAAACAACGACTAGCTTTATGTGCTTTCCCTCACCACTGCAGGTACAGTTACTTGCGAAAGTGAAAAAATACTTATTGAATTGCCAATATGTTTGCCTTTCCAAGGAGGTACAATACGTCCAGGTAGAGAGAGGTTATGCAAGTTATTAGTCATCCTGTAACTCTCCCAAACGGTTACATTACTACCCCACTGGAATACGGTTTTTTATTTATCTAGGTGATTATCAATTATTTTCGTACTTTAGGATACTCTTAGTGCTATTAGCGACTATAATGGAGGCCTAAGACTTCGGACTTAGGAAATTTGGAAGTCGTTTTGAAGTAAAGGCGGCCGGATTGTACCTACGAATGTGGAGTTCGATTTCTTTCTTGAGTTGTTGAATCGTTTCAGGGTTTCATACATATTAGTTTTAAAAAAACCTCTAAAGGAAGAAGTCCATAAGCAGATTAAATCGCAACTTCTCGGCGACCAACAATGACACAATTTGAGAACTTGATTTACAATAACGTCATTGTTACCCTTGAGGCTTGACAGGTCGTACCATCCTGTTGAAACCACGTGTCATGTAAGGCCATTCCATCCAATGCATTCAGCCTCTACCGACAATTATGCACACCAGAATAAGCAGGTACACTGTTGTGCAAAAGTCTTTGGGATCTGAACATAATCAGTCAAAAGGATAGAAAATACTCATACAAATAATTATAACGATACTATTAGAGCATCTGGTTTTGGTAGAAGTTGTATTTCTTGCGATATGGCGAAATTTCCTCTTAGCAGTTACACATTATCATTCCATGCCAGTGTGTGATTACTGATAACATTCACGTATAAAAGTATCGTTGAAATATTTATATTTCAAAGATATTCGAACAAGCTATCTTGAAAGGTTTTACTGTATTTTGTCAGAGAACAACATCGGTATTTTGTTAGTTTCCCTTTTAATTTAGTAGCGCTCCTAAAAAGGCGGCTCCCCTTTTGTATTTTCATAGAATATACCTCCGCGAGCGAATCTAGACCAAGAAAAGACAGATATCATAAATTCGTATCATCGTGATGGGATATTCATACCAAATATTGTGTATTGTATTCCCCCTCATTCACGTGTTTCTTCAATTGTTATAGCAACCCCATAGTAGTCACCTTTCTGGCGTATACGGTATATTCAGAAACAGATGTCTACCGCCTATGATCATGGTTTCAATTATTTATCGAGTAGTCAGTGAAACCAGAACGATCAAAGTCGTCTGTGTTCGTTCGGTCACATTGAAGGTAACTGTCGCCAAATAATTATAGAGCAAACCTTAGGCTTGCAATCTCATTCTATTTGTTAATGTTTAATTAACACGCGACACCGGTTTTTTGCTTTGTATATACAGAACCAAAAGTCAATCCACGATGATCAATTAGACTAGACGCTGAAAGCTTGTCGAACGGCCTCGTTTGGAATTATGATGTTTTTTCCTCTTATTTTCATGCAACTTATTTTCTCCTGATTTGTTTTTAAAGTGAAGCGATTCAATTGACTCTCTTAAAATATTATATAAAAACTAAATTTTGTGTGCTTCGTGATGAAAGTTACCGACAATGTGGCGTAATGTGTTACAATAGTTGGAAATGTTGATACCTCTGAATTTGAATCTAGTTTTTGTTGTAGAAATACATATTATAAAAAAAAAAAACAATTACAAATACTGATAGGTTATCCTATGATGAAAAAGTGCAATTTTAAATTGTTCACTTCTCAAAATTCTTCTATTTTGCCGTTGACGTAGAACAGTTTCCTTCGACGGGGAAAAAAAATACTTGGGTTTCAGGAGTTAATATTTTGACCTTACACTTAACATAATAAAAACTTAAGGAAAATTGATGGGTTTTGAAGGTCGCTCACAAAACAACGCCGGTTGACACATTCAAAATTTTCTAGCCCGTCGATCCTTGAGGTAACAACCTGGTCTAAAAATTCAGAATAATCGCTTTTTTTTAATTGATGGGTACCCGTTCGAGAAAGATTCGGTTTGGTGCCATTTAGTCAGTTATTAGGAATCAATTAAAATGTCTGCAGTGATAACAACAGTTTTCAACGATCTTTGCCTTGGTTGTAATTTGTTTCATCTTAATTTCACAAAAAAAAAACTGCTATACGCAAAATATATAATTTGGAGAATCCCTCAATTCTGCTGTGGATATTTGGATATTTTGTTAGAAAAAACAATTTTTTATATTTTTGGATGTTGCAGTTTTAAATAAGATTAAAAAAAACGTCAAATGGTTTGATCAATTTTTGATTAAAAACCTTGCAAAATATGGTAGTTCTTCTTACTTCCAAAACAGACTAACCTTTTTTAAGAATTAATCTTAAATTAATAACTTGCATTTACCACTTCTTTTTTTTCATCTTATGAAATTCTAAGTAGTGAAAGTCAGTTTTGTGGTAAAACATAAGTAAATTGTGAAACTATTTGTGTGATCAAACAACCTCTCAGACAACATACAGAGAATGCCGTCATCCATGCTACAATGTAAATATTCAGTTGTAAACCATTTCTGTGCGCTGAATTGATCTGAATTCTGATCTTGTCATAGCCCTTCGTCAAATCGATAGGTGCACAGCAGTCGTGTGTGTGCAGTTATTGAGCTGCAGAGTATATGCACAAATGATCGTTGCACCAATTAAAATTTGCAATTTAGCATGAGTGGAAAATGTCACCAATCAAAGCGTCTAAAACAGAAGCGTTTTCTTCTTCCTTTGCTGTTCGTTATCGCCCATTAGGCCCCGAGCAGTTGCCTTAACGAACTAGTTTGGCGACTGTGCTATACGTAGACGTATACACGGCACTGCACATTTATCTGCCTCAAAGGTATACCTGTCAGCGCATATTTATTCGCGTATGTACAGCTGATAGCACTGCAGGTATTCCATCCACTCCGCAGCCGGCTGTAGTGCCCCACAGGCCCAGCGCAGCGCAGCGCGCCAGCAACGCGATTCTGTTGCAACTTGCAAGCCATTAGTCCCGCGGCCCCGCGCCCGGCCGAGAGAGACATTTTTGCAATACAAAACACATCATTAAGTATAAAATTCTTAAAATGGAATTTTAAATCATTATAAACGAAAAAGGCTCGCCTTCTGTTGCCGTAACTGCCCGTGAGGAGCCGGAGCGTCTTCTTTTTGTGCAGCGCTTGTGCAGCGACACATCTCGTCGCGATTGCGAGGCTCTTCCTCCGGCGCTGCGAGACGGCTGCGGGGAGCCGTTTTCACCATTTTTACCTCTTCACGTGCTCCAGCTTTGGTCTCAAAATGCCCGTTTATGCCTCTTGCGTCGCATCGCAATCGCGCAACGAGAGAACCGAGTCGGACCCCTCGGTGCCCGCGACTGTACAAGGCCCCATTCCCCATATCGCGGGCCCGGGATGGTGAAAAATCCTCACAAAAAGATTTTATTTTGCTTTATGCGTCTTCTTCTTTTTGGTGAAAAACTGTCGAGCTGGCGAGTTAGCTTCACATTATCATTTCACATTTAACGTGTGGTAGTTGTCGTCGTGGATGTCCGAGGCGATTTTTTCGCTTTACTGCCGCTTTTGTTGCTGGTGCTGTTTTATAATTTCCCCCCGGGTCGCCCGCCCGACCGCCCGTGCGCCTGCAGGAGCATCTACCCGGCCGCGGTGGAGCGAACAAGTACACTTTGCGCCTTCATGCACTTTGTTGGCCGTGGCTCTTCCCGGCTGGCCAGCACTCGTACCTACCTTCAGTACCTGCATTTTGCATGTTTTTATCCACTCATATGCTTTGTGGGATGGGATGGGGCTGTGAAGAGTTCAGGGATTTTAGCAGCTTTTTTGCTTTACGATTGAGAAATGAAGTTGAAATCGTGTTGAGCGTTTTTTCCCACTCAATTCCTCTTTATAACAAGTTCAATAGCCGTGGAGACGCGATTATTTATGGCTCTGAGCGGGGATTAGGTGAGAAAACTGATGGTTTCGCGGATGCGGATAATTCCAGTGCAGAGGTTACGTTTGATGATCATTACGAGTAGGATAAGAGCCCTACTTAGGAGCTATTACCTATTTCGAGCATGCTTTATTAACTCTGCATTACAGTTACTATAAATATGAACAAGCATCTCTGTGAATTTTCGCACATGTTCTAGGCCAATAGAGATATACGAATTATTCAAAATTACGAATAATCCCTTTGACATCGAACCATTTTCTTATTGTTAGTTTCAATATAGGATCATAAATAGTAAACATCATACAATTCACACAATTTTTATTGAATCCTGATGAGCTGACAAATATCTCAGCAAAGCCACAAAATCGGCTCTACATAAAAGATTTGACGGATCTTCCTTCTCCCGTACCTAATTACACATAATTAATACTTGCTTGATGTCCTTTCTCTTCCTGATGGATGGAAAATTGTGAAAGTGATACCAGTTGCAAAAAAACAGTTCTTAAACAGTATACCTGACTATCATCCTATAAGTATGTGTATTCACTGTTTTTTAGCAAAAGCCCTAGACAAGCGAATGTTGGTGCAGATGCAGCAGTATTTAAATGAGAATAACCTAATGTCGCCATTTCAGCCTGGCTTTCCAGATGGTCACGGTTGCGAAACTGTTTTCCTCAGAAATACTTCTGACCTTCGCGGAGTTTCGGATGAGGATCACGTTGGTGTATTAATCATTCTAGGTTTCTAGAAAGGTTTTGATAGTGCTGCTCATTGAAAGTTACTATATAAGGTGGAATGCCGCAAGAGTCAGTTTTTGGCCCGCACTATTAACGCCATCTGTGAGGTAGTTCCAAAAGCTCACATTTACCTTTATGCGGACAATGTGCAACTGTACCTATATGAGCAGACTGGACCTATTGAGGACTTTATTTGCAGAATGAACAGCGATTTCGATTAAATATATAAATCGTCACTCCATAATGTTCTATCTCTCAATGCAACAAAAAAATCACAATGTACTGCCTTTTACAGGTCTGCAGCTGCTCCTACAAATGTACCTCTTATAACCTTAAATAATGCAACTTTGTCATTCGTAAGCAGAATTACTGATTTGGTTATCAAGATCAATGGCCGCCTTAGTTGCTGTGACCATGTTAAAAACTACGTACATCAAAATACTCATATATACAAATATCAATATGGAATTAGACATCATTGGACTTCGGGAAACAATTTTTTGAACGCCACAAAATTTTAAAGAGGTATTTACCTTGTCCTTTACATCCTATTGTCCAGATGCTGTGCTACTTTTTGCATGTCAGTAAGAGACAGCCAAATTGTTATAGTAAAGCTATGAATTTGTAAATGCCTTTTCCTAATCAATTTCGTCCTTCATATAATCTCCACTTTTTATTTACATGGCATCAGCTAACTTTTTCTTAAAGTGCACAAAACTAATTTTGCGAAAATTATGGCGCTGTGTTTAAAACAAAACATATTTTGTTTCAGCGTGTACTCTGACCCTGGGTTTCTCCAGCTTACCATTATTATGCCCTGCTTGAAATTTCTGAAAAAGGAAACCATATTGTGATTTTCCTAAAAAAAGCATGTGTCACTTAATCGACCATAATTTGGTCATAAGTCCGCACACATGTGGTCATGAGGTCTTCAATCTTTTTAAATAATTTCACTCAAAAGGTCTTCATAATTTGAGTTAATTACTTCTTCAAACAGAAATTGCGACTTTTGAAAAATGGTCTACCTCACCACCATCCCAAGTGCTCGCTGTTAGTTTCAAGGTGACTGAGGAAGTAAAAAATGTGAAATTTTTTAGAAATCTGCCCTTACCGTGCAGACTACATTATGACAAAAAGTCGAAGAACAAAAGCACCAAAGTGTCGAAGGTAACCAAATTCCGAAAGCAATAGAAAAGTGAAAAAATGAAGAGCCGGACAAAAATATGAATTCATATTTTATTGCTGTCGTAACTTTCTCTCTGAACAATAAGCCGGTCGTAAAGAAAGGCATCTCCTGGCCAGGACACATATTAGCGGAAGGACGCTTGGACGAGCGGATAGCCAAAGATGCTTCATGGAGGCCGTAAGAAAAAGGAACGGTGAAAGTTGGCAAAAAGGTAAATCAGCCGGGTAGAAAACATGCACGCAAACAAAACGGTTTTGTAAAACAGGAAAAAAAATCGGAAGAGGATCCTTCGGGAGGGTGCACCTTTTTACAATCCAGGAAAAATATGAATTATGAAAATTTCCAGGATAAACGGTCGTTTCTGCGTGCAACTCGGCTGCCCTTCTAAAAAAGCGATTTGCAAATTCTTTTTGGTTGTTGTGTGTTTTTGCTTTATGACGGTCCGATGAGGTCCTTCGCCTTTCAAGGATTTGGGTTTTCCGATAAGGTGGCTCGAGGATGAATGGACGCCAGTGGCAGACGGCAGCAAACATCGCAGCAGGTTAACTTTTGAGAGGTGATGTAAACAAATTTGTGTGCCGCCTCCGTGGCCGTGTTACGCACGGTCCTGGCGTGTGATATAGGGACGCACGTAATCGGCGAAAAAGTTTTCCAGCACGGAAATGGGCAATTTGTGTCAATTCCATTATTCATGTGGGAATTTCGGTGATTTAGTGTGGATGATTAGTGCCATCCGGACTGGAATATATCAAATTTAAGGGTGCTCCTCTACCTTTCCGGATGAAATATGCCCCCCAATAGGACTGCAGTGTGCCCTTGCTTTTTCGACAGAACTGGTAATTTCCACATAAACTGATTTGTCGTAAAAATCGTTCAAAATATACTCAGTGAAAATATCTTGTGTCAATTTTATCGAAAATATGTGCAGACGAATTAAAGAGATGAAGATAGATGTGTTGGGCTGCTACCAGGCACATTGGAGTGAGGGCTCTACCCGGGTTCGCATTTTAATTCTGGCTTTCTGACTTTTAGGACATTATTACATATAGTGACAAAAAAAGCCAGGTCGACTGAAGAAGAAGTGCAAAGTGGGCGTTACGATGTTTTTTCGAAGTAAATTAAAAGTTTTCTCTCATCATAACTTTTACTAAATTTGATGAAATATATTTTGAACTCAGTTGTTATCTTTTCGTGATAAACGGAACCAAAATCTCCAGACAAGACATACGCAGTCCTCAGACAACGAGGCCCAACAATCGATTTGGTATGTTACAGTAGATATATAAAGTTTTACTCCACAACAATTTTTGTTTGCCTGTGTTTTAACTGGACATCTATTTTCTTACCATTTTTCTCTTCTTTGGATATGAGCAAACAATTAATGTAGTCCTTGGCAAAAATTAACGCTAACGATCAAAATAATCGGATGAAACTATTCCATCTTTGACATGGAGAGCGTGAAGTGGAGACCATATACAAAAGGCGTACTAAAAATAAGTTGGACAAAAGCACAAAAAAGGAGTCGAGTTAAATGAAGACGTTGAAATTCCTTTCTGCATGTTGATCATTGTCTCAGTATCATTGGCGATGTTCATATGGTTGTCATACGAGATACTCAAGTCCTTCAGGCTATCGATCCCTGGATCCTTATTGATGGAATAGTGTAATACAATAGAAGACGAATTACGGCAAAGAGACATGGAAGACAGAGAACAGCTCATAAAATGGGTACAAAATATAACACGGAAACACTTGTCATCATCAGCATAACAAAATGCATCATAACACATGCAATAAGGCAGGAACAACGGTAAATTTAAATCGTAAACAAAGATATTAACGAGGACTTGGCCTAGGTGGCTATCTTGAGGAACTTCAGAGGTATTACCTACATATCTTCTTGGAGAAATATCCTCTATAAACAAAATTCGCGGGCGAATAGTCACAGTTAGTTACAAACATTTAAACTTGATATAATAGAGAAACGTAAGGGGGATGGGCGGCAGTTTTAAGTTTATTCCCAGCCTCGAAAAAATCCAAGATTCGGGGCTGGCAATGCTTCAAAGATTTAGCGGATAGGCACATTTTGGCCACAGGTCGCATTTGATTGATTGAAGATAGCAAAAATATTGCCTAAAACTCAAAATATGTAATTCCTAAAATCTGAACGTTGGAATCGACGCAGAATGGCATCCTTTAAGACATACCCAAAGTCCCCCGAAATCCCCGCTTGGCTTTTTGTGCAGTCGCTTTCAAAGTATAGTGCGTTCACAGTAACGATGGGTAATTGTTAAGATTAACTGCGTTACTTCCGATTTCGATGAAATTGAAATATGTCATAAATGAGGTTATTAGCAAAGTTTCTCAGAATAACCTCATTTATCCATTCTTCAGATTTTAGGAATTAATTATTTCCACCTAAAGATCTATCTTTCTTACTTTTTTAGAAGTAAAACCGGTACGCCATCGGGAGCACAGAAAAATATAATCAGCCCAGCTCAATGTGCGTTGCGATTGTTTGGTCAAGAAATAAAAGGACTTTCATTTTTCACTAAAAGCTGTCGCAAAGAAATCCCCAATAAAACTTTATAGTTATAATCGCAGGGTCGCTAATCTCGAAATCGTTTCGGTTCATCAAAGAGTGAAATCAGCCACCCTGGAAGCCCTCATTTAGCCATTTATTATGTTCGTTTAAGTTTCACACTCGAGGGTTAGACGGTGAAGTCCTCTGCCTCCGTAGGATTTCAATATATTCCCTTCTACTCTTCGAGGAATCTACTCTATACAACAACAGAAAGCAAATTGGTTTACGCGCTATGGAGCTATGCAAAAACATACCTACACTGAGAGAAAAACCACAATTTATAATAAAGAATGTTTAAGATTAAATTGATATTGCTATTTATTAACCGCGAAAAATATTAATTTAATTCGATTTATTCTTCAAGCAACCTTAAATCGAGTAAAAATTTTGGTCAACTCTGCCACGTACTGATATGAAGAATATTTAATTAAATCTCTTCGTTATCTGAGTTTTCGTGCTTAAATTAAGAATGTACCTCCTTTAATCTAGTACGTTTTTACTTAAGTGCAATACGCATATGGTAACTCGCAGCGAATGAAGCACCGGGGTGCAAGCTGCCATTTTTCGATTGTGCGTCATTGATCGAAGCAGTGAAGTGCAATGGAGAGCCACAATAATTTAAATCCGGACGAAATATTGTTATTGACGGTGTGCAATACGGAAGATACGCAAAGTGCAGTGTTGCAAAACAATGAAGACAGTGAGAAACTAAAGGAACTAATAAAGGAGTTCAGTTTGGATGAAATTTTACCATACTTAGAAAGTAAGTATTCTAGTGAGAGATTAATTCTTGTTTATACACGCTTTTAATTTAATTTACATGTTTTAATGCGCATATCATTTACTTGTATGTGAATATATGTAAGTTTCCTATTCAAATTGCTTCGAATTGCTGTTAATATGAATGGAAAAGAACTTCGAGTGCAAACGCTATAGCTCCGCTCCGGAGCCCTCGAGTGTAAAGGGTTAAATTATTTATTTAGGGTTTGGTTAGATTCAAAATATACATATGTTATTAAGCATACATTCAATTTATGTGAAAAAGGCTTGAAATCTGATGTTATTAAACTATAATTGAGCCTTTGCAAAATAGTCTTTCAGAAAATGTGAACAAAATTTTTTTTACTCTTCAGTTTTGTGCCTCTTCAAGACGAATATATTTATCTTATACAATTTTACATTTTCTTTTATTAAGGTTCGAAGCCTACAATATTTATCCAAAGAGGACATTTTCAAATCAATTCCTCATGTAGGCCTACAAGCGGAATTTAGAGAAAAGCTTTTTTTCTGGCGGAAACAAATGGTAAATATATAAAAGAATTCAATAAATAATTCAAAATAAACAGACATACATATGTATATTTAAAATATTTTAGTTCGCTGCTGACGATGACACATTATCAGCCAATAGTAAAGAGAATTCATGGCTTAAAAGAAAGTCAGAAACAATAAAAAGATCATCGGAGTCATCAGAAAGCATTTGCAGATGCGTGGTAAGTGAATTTTGTTTGTTTGTTTTTGTTTTTATTTACAATCGATGTACATTTAAGTACAAGAAATGTGTTTCAAGCAATATATATGAAAATAAAATATCTTTTGAATGGAATTTTTTTTTGAATACTACAGGATGTGAAATCCATTATCGAAACTAATGTTACTGGAAAGGCGTTATTGGCTTTCTACAAATCATAATCTGAATTTACAAACCATCAGGACGATGAACTGATTAGAATAATATTGGAATGGGTTAATGCAAAAAGACTTTCCTTGAAACCAGAAAATTTTGAAAGCATTGCGAATCAGATCGTGGAAAGCTTTCCAAGTGAGGTTTCGGTAAGAGTAAGTAGCGATTGTAATATTATAACACACCACTAAGTTTTCCTTTTATTAGGATTATTATTATGTGACGCGCAAAAAAAAACAAAAATCCGCGAGGACGTCTTTATGTCAAGTATAAGAATGAAAATGGTATTTAGTTTTTGATTGTACTGAAATGAAAATGTTAATCAGTTTATGTTTTTGAATAATAAAATAGGTAAAACTGTTTTCAGCGTTGTTTTTTTAGTTAACGTTTTCCTTTCGATTTATTTTTTTTTTCAGGTATAAATTTTTAAAAAACTCCTCTTGGAATATTTCACTGTAAAAGTGCTAAATTAAGAACATATGTGCTTAATATTAACGGAGTTGAGTTAACTCGGCAGGGTTTTACCTGAAGTATGTACATACTTAATCTTAACAGAGTAACTTCAACTCAGTTCGTTCTCAAATTAAGTATGTTTTAATGAGTTACTCTTTACGTACTTCGTATTACATGATCCGAGATTAACTAAAAATCATGTTTAAAAGTTCTTATTTTAATAACGTTTTGTATTATTACTACTCTATTTTTTTCTCAGTGTAGACAAAAAACAAACGGGTCGGATTTATAACCTTTGGGAACCAGCTTTAAACAAACATACGTGTGTAATATCTGTTACCCCAATTAGAGAGCTCCGAAATTACAATTTGCACTCATTAAATGCACAAAAACAAATGCTTATTTCTCTCTTCACTATCAAGTTGCATGGGAATATTCTTTCAGAAGTAGGTATACGCCACCCCAAACTGTGGGTGATTTAAAAAGAGTATTCTATGCATATCCATGCGCTTCTGCTGGCACGTACCTATTAATATATGGCGGTCACCCGTCAACATTTAGATAGCGTGATTCCGCTTAATTGCATGTTAATTTCCTTAATTTCCATTTTCTCTAAATGGTTATAGCTTAATACCTCCCGGCCGACAGCCTGCTCAGAGATGAGTTATATATTTTGAAATAAATTTGAAAAATTGCTTTCCACTCAGACCTCGCATGTCTACGGGTCAGTCATGCACCCTCCTCCAGTGCAATAAAAATTGTATACGAGGAAATTAACATTTAGACTAAAGGCGCTGCTCTGCAAAGTACAATCGTTTCAAAGAGATTAACAAATGAGTTCCTAATTAATATTTTTCACGGTAGGTAGGCAGTGCAACAGCCTCTAAATTAAACAGAAATTTAAAAAAATTTTCTGCTCCACAAAAAGCGAGCCTGTTCGCCAAAATGCCTTCCAACAACTCATCGAAGCATGAAAGGCGAACGTTCGCTAAGACCACGAAATCCTTAAAGACCTTTCAATTAGTCCTCGATTCCTCGCCACTTGTACGCCTGATCGGTGCAACGAAAAAGTCGGGGAACTGCACGCCGGCCGGCCTGTCGGTCCGTAGGGCTGCAATGCAATGGCCGGTTGCATGCGGCGGGGCTAATGGCGCTACAAAAACTGAACCTCCAACTTATCAGTGATAAAAAAGGGCCAGCGAATTCCGAAATAAAACTGCACAAGGGGGAAAATCAACAAGCCCAGGTTCAGGTACTAAGCAGCGAGTCAGCATGATAAATAGCCCACATGTAAACCGGCTCTTGTAGTTGATGTTTAGTTTGCCTCGGAAGATTTTTTGCCCCGCGCCCCTGCGCCAGCTCAACGAGGACTATGCTGTCCGCCGCTTTACCGTATCCCCGTGTGTCTTCGAGCGCGGGGAGCTGGCGGGCGACCACTTGAAAATGCCATGGCAAAGGGAAGTGGCTCGGTGCGGGACGTGCAACTCTTTCCCGGCAAAAACAGCACTTGGAAACGGGCAAACGGGCAAACGGTCGGGCCCCGTGTACAAAACCTTCAGGACACCCGAGGCCCGATATGGCAAAGCGGTTGCCTGGATCCGTTGGAATGGCTGGCTCTGTCGGCTGTAAAAGGGTTCGGGGCTGACGACAACGAGCTGGTCGATGTCATGCATGCATACCTTGCCGACTGGCTGCAGGTACCTACCAGGAGTTTGTCCACCTCCTTTTTTCCTTGCGAATTTCCCATTTTGCGCTGCGGAGGAATGTTGACTTAACTCAGATTGTTGTTTGCCCATTGGAGCTAAAACGCCCGCCCGCCCGCCGTACCTGCATTTGCACCCGGCCATACCCACTGTGCCCCGTGTGATTGATACATGTGCCCACCGCTCTGCAGACTCGGAAGTAGAAACCCCGGTGGCCCTTTTATGCTTTTAAGTGGAAAATTTTGCTTTATTGGTTTGACACGGGGCCCATCCCGCGTCCGGGACATCTATCTATCTCCCGGTGGCCGGGCAAGCCCGTAAATTCCCGGAACGATCTGAAAAGTAGTCAGATGAGAGATTCTACGGCCGGGAGGGAAATATTTGCACTTCATGAGCTCGTTTATTTACGAGCCCGGCTGGGTACGTGGGTATCCAATTTTTCGGGCTTTGCCAGGACGTGGGGGAATTGATTGGAACTAAACAGGTACAGTGACCGGTTTTTTCAGTGCTCGAAAAGAGATACCGTCTCTTCCCGCGTCCCTATAACAAGCAGCTCAGACAGGCCCTTAAAAGGTTCTCTGAAACAAGAATTATGCCCGTGTCCGCCCAAAATCCTTCGCGGTCGCCTCTTCCTGGTTATTCGCGGCATTCTTCATCTTGATGAGGACGCGAAATTTATTCGACCACTTTGGTCATTGGGTCGTCCACACATCCATCTCCATACGCGGGCACCTCGCGGTACCTCTCCCATTTTGTTCGCGTCCCGATTTCCAGCTCGGTGCGTGTGTTGTTCTTTATAGGGTGTCCGCTGCGGCTTTTTTATAATTTATATACTGCTGAGGCCGGACCTCTGAGCAGGTCCATTGCTTCTTCGCTGCTCCGTCGAGCATCTTTGAGGGCTGCTCGCCTCGCCGTTCGTACGTTGGCGGGTCCAGCCAGTTTCTCTCACGCGCAAGGCACTTCTTGGGGCCATCCGTGGACGGTCTCTTCCTGCTCGGCACCCCCTTCACCTTCGATGTCCGTTCGAAAAACAAAATCGCAATTTTTCGTTATTTATTTATAACAAGAAAATTGTGCAAAAATATAAATTTTCCCGCCGGTACACACGGCACCAGACCGAAACTAGAAAAAGGTGGGCTACGCCACGACGACGATGATGGGCAGCAAGGCGCACTCCATTTCCTCGAGACTCTCTAGGGCAGGCGATGTTAGTTAGTGGCATTATTTACGAGGCCATGAATCAGCCGCGTGTTGTATATCAAAACCGCGGTATGGAAAACGGGCAAAACGACGGAGATTTTAAATTAAAATTGTTAACAGTGCCCGTGATAAACGATACCATCGATGATTGAGGTTTCATTTAGCTAAATGAAAAATTGCTCGGAGGGGAGGTGCTCGCTGTTTCGGCCTACTCGTTTCTTGTCTCCGGGAGGAAGTTGATCCTACGACGAGTCACTACGCAAATGTCTGAGATGAGGGTACCTACTGCAGCACACCTTCCTCTTGAAATTATTTGCATTGAACATTTTAACAGCAACATTTATTTTGTTTTGTTTCCTGCGTAAACCATAGGGCGGTATTAATTAGCCAACCAGAACAACGCAACGGCTCTGATGGTAGGTATAAGAGCAATAAATCATTCGCACTGTACGCCGTACCATCACTAAATAATAAATACCATACCGATCCCAGGGTTCGCATGAACTGCTTTTCTTTTGAATTTTTTATTTTTATTTTTATCCTCTACGTTTAGTGAGAAGCGCCTTAATTGGAGGTAGCTACAAAGCTACGTATAAGAAAATTTAATTTGTTGGTAGGATCCCACACAATGCAATGGTTCAAAACGCCTTAAAACTTCCTACCGTCGAGTGATTACGGGATTCTATGAAATAAAAAAAATAATTTTCTGTGAGTACCAGTGACCAGGAAAATAAGGCCAAAAACGGCCGTTGTGCCGAAAAAATCCAAGTGTATTTTTCTCACCGGTATTATCTTTATATAAGCATAAGAAACTACGTGTGAAAAGTCCATTGCGAAATTGTGTGACCAACAAAATTGATTTGACGTCAAAAGTCGTGAAAATCGGGTATTTACATATATCTGGTAAACTATTTGTTTTATGGCAATTTGAGCTATTATGAAATTTGTTTTCCAGCTAATTCTTCACAAGAAAAAAAAATCGTACACGAAATTTCCGTACTATTATAATACGGCTGAGAAAAGTGAGGCGTTGTGATAGGTACCTTCAATTTCCCACAACCTTTACAATATAGTTCAATGCAAGACGCGTTTTGTTTTTTAAGGTTTCATGAATTATGGTTTATGGAAATATTTAATTTTTCAATTGGACAATATTTATAACAGCATGAAATATTTCATTATTAAGACAATTGCAATATTTTATTGATTATAGGTAATTTTCTTTTTCATTATCATAGATATAAATTTACGTTTTTTAAATTTATAAGAAAAGAGTTTTTTGATCTTGAAGTAGATTCTTCGAAGAGCATGTCAGCAGATTTTTGAGTTGAATTTATATGACTAAATTGTACCATTGCTTTAATATTTTTACTGTTTTAATATTACGTCAATTTTCGCCGACATCGTCCGTTCAAGTTAAAGTTCTATTAAAGTAAAGTCCCAAATACCTTACCCTATCCATATATGGCACAGCCACCCCATTCAATACCATGGATGGTACAGCATCTTTGTCAATAGAACTCTAATATATGGTCGAAGCTTGTGTTCGCTGTGTTGTGTCATCCATGCTCTCTATATTATAAGCCTTATATTACATAATAAGTTAATATCATCCAAGGACAGCATAAAGAGTAGAGGACCCAGAATTGAATCTTGCGGTATTCTTCTCAAGTCCATATAGTTAGTTTTTTATTATTTAATCGCGGGTTGTGAAATCTCGAAGTGCATCTCCAGTTTTTTTTAGGAGAACATGGTGACTTACGGTGGTAAGTGGTAGAGATGTTTAGGTGCACAGAAACAGTTAATTTATTTTCATGCCTCCTATCTCAAGCATGTACTACATATACAATAATCTATAATACGCGAACTAAAAATAACGAAAATTACCATATTAGAGAGAAATGTATTAACGTATTCAAAACATCACTTTAAATTTGCTGCGAGAATCAGCAACCTCTACCCCACTACGCACGGAGCTGAAATATTTAGTGCTGCTAGCAATAGATTCATCATAAAAATAAGTTTTTTAAAGAACCTGAACATACAGCAGATCCCTAGAGCGATGAAACATTTTATATGCATATATATTTAATATGAGACAACCAGTACTGATGAATGGATTATATAGCATGATGTATCACGAACAAACATGACCCAGGCAAATTTATCCATATACGCACAATATCTGACGATCGTGACTGTACTGCTTTAAACTCCGACCTAGACGTCTTTATAAATAGTTTTCTATCTTCCACTTCATCTTAGTAAGTGCACGAGTATGTCTCTCTCCCGCGAAAAAAATACACAGATTTTCGGCTACTCAATAAATAGACATTCTTTTTTTTAAACTAACTAAGGTGATCGATTTGTTATTCTCAATTGCTATTAAAGCTAATATAATCGTATGATTCGTGAAGCAAGAGGTGGTCCAAAGAGATCAACTATCCCTGCATCTCTTGTCTACTGTATTGTATTGTCGTGAGACTCATTTGGGAATATGCCAGTCCAGTCTGTCCAACATATATTTTTACGGTTTGCTCTTCGAGGACTCCCATGGGAAAATAGTGTTGTCCTGCCTCCCTATCTAGATAGACTTAAGCTTATTCCACTTCCTCCACCTATCATACCATGATACCTACTAATTGTAGTTTTAAAGAGCCTGTGATCTAAATGTTACGCTCGTTCAACTTAAATTATCCTGATATTGACTTCCATTTATCTAAACGCCAAATTTGAATCGATCAGTACAATTAATAAATAAATAAGAATAAATCGTCACAACCATACTTAAACTTAAATCCTTTACTGGCTTGAAGACATACATTTAAGCCAGTTAATTCTCTTAATATGTTCCAATTGGTTCAAACCACGCACCGGTGGGTCGCTGTTGTAGTGTACACCATTAAACGTGATCGCCTATACGCAATTTTTCGCCCGCCTCTACGGAATAATTTCAAAGTAACGGCCCGGCGGGTACATGTTAAATAAAGCCACAGTGTCATCAGCAAAAGCAACAATATGGCTGAAATTAATTCTTTTAACCTAAACAAGTCATTCACGTAGATAAAGAGCAGGATAAGACCTAGTAGTGTCCCTTGTCGTACACCATGTCAACATTTTAAAGAATCTTTTAATGTTTATCTTATTTGTGCACATTGGACCCTAATTTGGCGATATGATTTATTTATATTTTCCAATAGAAATGTGTGGTTAACAGTATCAAACGTTTTCTTTGAGTCAAAAAATATAGCACATACCTTCTTCCTCATGTATCCTTTGCCAGTTTTATTTTGTATATAATTTAGTTATAGTGTCTGAGTCTTTTGAGCATATCACCTGTATAACCGTTAGATCTATCTGCCATCAGTGATTAAGAGGGATATAGGTTTGAGAATATGATCAGGGTCATCACGTCATGTAATTCATCAACGGAGTTAAACATGTCTTAATGTAATGTCACGTTCCGTTTTAGGTCTGAAACATTTTATTTTTTATTATATTGTGCTTGGTCCAATAAGACCCTTCAAGACATCCCTGATGATGGAATGATATCGCAACCGTCGACCACCCCTTCGATTTCCTTGGATTGATCTCTTCGCAATATTGGCGATCGGCGGTATCCCGTGATGAACTCGACCGGAGCCGAGAATTGAAATGAGACTTCATTCCGCGGCCATAAATCTTCTCCCGTTTAAGCCTTGTCCGCGGCCATTTAAAGGCAAACAGCAGCTCCTAATTATTAAAAAGTTGCTGCCGCTGCGGCAAGTTGGAGAATGGGAATATCTCCTTTTTGCAGCTTTTACCGGCAACAGGGCAATTAAAGCCGAGCTTGATCGACACTTTGATTTATTGTCGAGCCTAATGGAATCCCATAAAGGCCGGGGCTCGTAGCCAGAGCACTTTTCGAGGCTCTCAGCTATTCAATTAGCCACTTAGTGCGCGAATTAAAGGAATTTCTTATCTAGAAGCGGTGCACCGAGGACTTATCACGGCCGGGCACTAATTGCGGCCGGGAATGCGGCCGGCTCAAATGAGTGCGCGCTTGCCTTTTATTGGCCAGGTAATGGCCGCGTTCGGCCGTGCTGAGCGATGCAAGTAAATTATTGAATTATTTCCATCAAAATCGTACACTGGCCGCCATGAATAATTCATGGCGTTTGTTTGGGCCGGTTTTAGTTTCCTCGGAGACGGCAGTCGCGTTTAACAAATAATCGCTGAAATTGTGTACGATCTCGCCAGGATTTATTGAGTTGGACTATGAGAATTTCTAAGAAAATCGTTTTTCCACGATCGCTCTGCCGCCACATTGAAAAAGCTGCCCCCTAATGAATACGCGACTGGATTTTCTCTCCTGGTCGACTGTCTTCAGGTTGCATTCGGCTGGTGGACGCATTCGCTTTTTCTTCGGTTGCTTCGTAAATCACATGAATCACAGTTTTGAAAGGAATTGTCGTCAGCCCGTAATGGGAGAAACTCGACGAGGAAAAAAACACTGCAATTTATTGCTCTCCAGCTGAATTGCTTTTTTAGGATTTTCGAGGCTTCGAGTTAGGAAGCATCTTGTTGTCGTCAAGGTACTCGATTGGAAAATTGGATTATGGCTGCTTCTTGTCAACGTCTTTTACGCGACTAAATGCGCTATAAAAAAGTCGATTTATAGATACACAAGACTGGAGTTAGGCAGACAATTAAATCGATCGACCAAGAGCCGGGGTAGCATTCAAAGGAAAGACGAAATTGTGGGAGAAGTGGAAGCACCGAACAATACTAAAAAAAACAACTATGTTTCTAACGACTGCTATTTTTGTTAAAACAAAACAAATTCTTCAAACATATTTTAATTTAATTTTAAAAATTAGGAAAACCCTATAACCGTACCTGATCGACTTTTGACCAATTTCGAAATAATATTTTCAATTTTACAAATCAAGACGTCTTTCGCTGTTAATCTACTGAAGATCCCAGAGATCGGAAAGTGCAAAAAAGAGTGCATAGGGCGGCACGAATTAAGAGGGCGAAAAGGGCGATGCATAATACCGCGCCGCGCCGGCCGACAGTTATGCTTTACGCACCGCGCCATTATCCCCGACGGGGCCCTCAGCGATTGCAAATATCTCAAAATTCGATGGCGCGGTGCTGCAACTGCGGCAGTGCATTGTTAAAAAATTGCATTATATCTCACTCGGAGACTGCGACGTATGCACACGTATGGTGGCAGTGTTCGGGACGCTCCTGCGAGCCGTGCCGCGCCGCGCAGCGTCCCTCCTCCTCCGATGCACCGGGTCCGGGCCAGAGTCTGGGTCTGCTGGATATTGGCGGCACCGGCACAGCTGTAGAGCACCCCATACAAAACGCCGGCGGACCATAAATATGGCCGGGCGCGATAACTCGATAATTATGTCCGCTTTTGTTTATTTCGCACATCGATTACCGCCTTTTGTGATTACCCCCATGCATAGGCACTTTGAGTGCACAGCAGTCATATCTAGATGTATGCGGCGATAGCGGAGGCTGCGGCGGACGGTGGCGGCGCGGAAGCCCGTCCTTCGCCCGTGCACCCGGTTCGCCCGGTGACAGCCACCTCCATTTGGGACTTGTTTCCAATGCTCCACTTCGTCGAGGCTGCTCGCCCTGGTCCTTTAGATATGACGTCGGGGCGCTCGTACTCAGTTATTAAGCGATGATTTATCTCCCGAGAGGTCGAAGGCAATTTTTGGACTTTAAATGGTCCGTACAACTGTTGTTTGCAAATCATGCGGCCTTGCTGGATCCTGGATATGCTCACGGCTTTCGGTGGATGCTGGGGCCCTGGACCCCTGTCGCCGGGCAGCCGGCGCTTCCACCCCGTCGCGCTGTTGCTGTTATTGCCGCAGTTACACCGATGCATTATTTCAGGATGAAAAGCGTTTGAGCGAGCGTTTGGGTGCCGTTGACTTCGGGAATAGAAAACACGGCGGGCGCGCACTAGCAGCGATTTTTGGTTGCGGCCACAATCGGGCCGAATTTATTGAATAAAGCCGAGTTAATTGTTCGGGTTCCGGGTCATTTTTGATTATTTGTTTATTACACATAATTAACCAGAAATATTTTGTTTATGGGCAATGGCTATCGGAGGTATTTTAAATATGTTAACCTCTACCCGCGGACTGGGACATTGTTGGGCGTGCTTATGGACATGCAAATCGGGTCATTAGAGGACGGGAATAGTAGGCATGTGGACCGTGTGTGTGTTTTAACATTGCGTTGAATAAAATGGTAGAAGCTTCACGCAGCGTCGTGGAGCTAATAAATATGTTTGGTTAAAATCTTTGTAACATTACGGTGCATTGATTGCACTTATAGTGCCAAGATATCTCATTTAAAATTTCTTACTCAAGGAAACAGCTTGGTTGTGCTTACTTACTTAAAATAAGCTTCATAGACACAAACACTAGCATACGCACTTTTGTTTTTTCGATATGCTCTATCACTCAGGCTGATGTAAACAGAGTTTCTTACGTTTCTAATAGGAAGTACCTATTCACAAGGCGGGCGGACCAGAATGGACGAGATTGCGTAGTAGAGTGGGTAAGAGTGGACTAGAGTGCATGAGAGTGGATACAAGAATTCTGTAGTAGATTTGTGGACATTTCCGAATGGACAAGGGAGGACATATCAAATAACGCCTAATTAATGAACCACAATACAATGTAAAAGATATGAATTAAATTTATTTATAATAAAATATTGAAAAATAGTGTTACTCTTACCACATATGGAGGTATATTTTAAGGTAGAAAATCATATCACCAAAACTTCTGCATGACCTATTTTATATTAATCTTTAAAAAAAAATTGGTGAACAAGTTTTGTTATTTTTCACCTTAAACTAAAACTAATTTCTTTAACTACAATAAGGGCAAAGCATAACTTCTTTTGTTGGCCCCTCTTTTAACGATGTGCATTTCGAGTAATTCCACTCTAAGCACACGTCGCAACAAATCCCCATAGTTCCATCTAAATCATTACGGCATGTTTTACATTTAAATTTTTTTAGGTTTTTTGTTTATGGTATCGATAAGACTTTTAAAGGATTCTCTCCAACTCCACTCCAAATTTCCATGAACCCATTCCAGAACTAGTTGTTAGAATTATTTATTTATTTATTTAGGTACTAGAGCTTCGTACAGGAAATCATTCCCATTTACACAGAAGCTGTATGAAAAATTACGAATTTAAAAAAGAAAGTGAAGTAGGTACCTACCAAATCTAGTTAATATCAACTATTGGACGCAAAATTATGAGGAAGGAAAATTTAACTTGTCACAAACAGCTAGCTTGAATTAACTAAACAGACAGTTTGTTAAATATTCTAAGGAAACAAAGCATATATTTCTTTTGTGACCAAACAGATGAGTAGAATTCAAGTATGCTTCATACCAACGTCAAAAATAATAGTCTTGATAATAGTCTAATCAAAGGTTACACCTATATCTTTATACTGGTCAACTCAAGGTCACCGAGCAGAGTCGATACTCACATATCGCAGGAGACTTTTTGAAGCTGTTGATCATTATGAAACAATTATTAACATTTAATGAAAGGCAATTGACAAGGCACCTGGCTTCAAGAGAAACGAGATCACTCAGAAGAATATCACAGTCATCCTTTCCGTTCATGCATCTAAGGTTTTGAGGTCATCAGCGTATTAAAGAGAATCAGATCTTAAATTTGTGTCAAGTCATTAATAAATAACAGGAATAAAAGCGCACCTAGAATAGATCTTTGTGGAACACCAGGCACAGGAACAAACTCCAAGGACGAACAGTCAGCCTACGTTTACACGGGTAGGATGAGACCCATTTCACAAGAGATCCAGAAATTCCATAATTTTGCACTCAGAATTGATTGCGATACATGGTCAAACGCCTTACAAAAATCAGTATAAATCACATCCACTTGTCCATGTTGTTCTAGTGTACACTAGCAAAGTAACTGTTTAAACCACCAATTATTGCCAGCTTAAAATTATAAACTTCCTATACGATTCTAGGCGCCAATTTGGGGAAACTATAAATCGAGAAACTAACACCCAAAGTTTTGTGATGTATGTAAATGAGCTAAAAGGTTTCGTCATAAAGATTACAAGTCGAGTTAACCTGAACTAAATCTAGGACTGTCACAATGTCCAGGAAAGAGATTTCAATCTCAGAAGGCACACCTGTTCCGGTTTTGTCTTGTAGAAGAACCCACGTGATTTTGCTTAAGTTTAAGCCAGAAAACAAATAGCAAGTATTTCGCTGGAGGTGTTATTTGGATTTCGAACGGCAGCCAAAACCACCTACCTCAATCGCACCCCGAAGAAAGCTGGCAGCGGTCCTTTCTGCAAACCAAATATTGACTAATGACTATTTATAAACTCAGAACAGAAGACGATATATCAGCCGTTAACCAATTTGCAGTGAGAACAATAACACGTATCATAACAATTTCCTAAACAGAAAGTTTAAAGTTGTCCAATTTTGTACGGATGCCTCTTATGTTGTGTTTGGCAATACAGCGAGGATTGGTTGGAATGAAGAGGCGATTGTGTAAAATCTATCTATCTAGCTATCTTCGCAAAACATCAAAAATTTGTTTCAATTACCTTTTATATCTCTTAAAATCGTTTGAGATTGAAATTCGTCTGTATTCCTTCCTTGTTTTATTGCGAATTATTCAATTAACAACTAATTGAACTTTACGCTGCGCTAAGACTCAACTCGATCAAATAAACGCATGTCCACTCCTCCCGGCCATTACGCCGTCATGAAAAGGAAAAATGCTCGTGCAACAGCCGCAGCGTCATTCAAGACAGCAATTTAACAGTTCCCTTCCGCACTGTGTAATTTGGCCGTGGAGGTCGGCTGCGGTCTTATCAATTAGAATTCCTTTGGTCGAAAAAAGAAAACAAGACGCGGCCAAAAAGGAAGACATTGTGCATTTTCATCGCGCATCGCCATCAGCCATTGAACCGTAACAGATCTTCCCATTCCATGTCCACTGGATAACACGACATTGTAAAATAATCACAGAAATTACGCCAAAATGTAAAATAAGAGTAAAAGCCGCGCGGCGTGCATACGAAGCGGCTGTCCGGCCTCATGCGCTTATACGGCCACCTAAAGGGCTTGTTTCGTTGAAACGTCACATAAATCGCCCTCGGACTGGTTGCCTCGGCGTAGTGGTGTTCGCGGCTTTTTTCCTTTTTCCGGACCCATGTTATGAAAATCATCCGGACAAGTCGAGTACCCGGTGCACCGAGAGGTGCACGTTGTTATCAAGAGGTACCCCGAGGGCAGCGCTGCAAAAACCATTGGTTGGCGTTTTCATTAATGATTTTTAATAAATATTCATCATGCGATCGCGCCCCGCTCCCCAGTCCCCGCGCTGCATTTCTTGTCGGAGCCCCTGCAGGCATGGCTGGCCGGTCGCAGAGATTTTTCACATCGTTTGGGCCGCTTCAAGTTTTGTCGCGCCTTCGTGGAAACTTTTGAGACGCTTAAGCTCCCCCGGGGGTGGGCAGCGCCCGAGCCAGCGGCTGGGGGGCGAAATCAAAGGACAAACTCCATTTCAAATGCAAACGGCGCGGAAATCTACATATCTCGAGTTATGCCGTCTGACTGCAGCAGATATAAGTACCTTTCCAGCGGAGGCGCCCCGCCGCCCGCCGGAACAGCAAGTGCCCTTAAAGCGCCATTCGGAGAAACATTTGCGTATTCTTGGCGTATGAAAAGGGCTCCCGTGATGTATTCACCTCAAATGGGTATTTGATGGCAGATGTCATTTGGAGCGGGTGTAGGAAGCATGTGCGTCACTCAGGAGGAAACATATTCTAATGAAATATTGATGCGGGAAGGAAGCTTGTCTCTTTTGCTTTGCCAACAAAACATAACGGTAAATTATAGGGCCTACAGCGAGAAATTTTCAAGAAAAACGTGAACCGGGGGAGCTCCGATAAGGAACGAAACGGCACCTGAGGATGGATGATATAGACATTGATATCGACAGTTTTAGGGCCCCTTCTCTGCCCTTATTTACGGGGTAAGCTCGGCAAAAAAAAACGCTTTCCTAATTTCGAATGGGGCAATTTTCCGAGGTAAACACTGGTCGAATGGCGTAATGTTGGTATTTTGCGTTATTGGAGGTTATGTTTTCTGATTCACGGGTTTGTTACCTCGTTGGCAGCAAGTATACGCCCAACAACAACAAGCTTGTTAAAAATTCTATTCATTTACACTTCTTAACTACTTAACTTTGTTGAGATGGATTCCGAAATAACTTTTAAATTAAACGATTGATGAAATAACTGCAATAAAGCATAAAAAATAAGAAAGGAAGGAATAAAAGAAATCGATAATTTGTTTTTTTTTTTATGGATTTAAACAAGATATTTTGTGTATTTGGAAATAATTTAAGTATGGTGATTGAGCGTGCACCACTTCTGAAAGGTTTTTAAATCACAATTAAGAAGATGTCAATCACAATTACTAGAAATTGCACGAAAATGGTGCGCATAGTCAGCATAACGAAGGATTCTCGAATAGGAATAAGGAAGACATTAATAATAGAAATAATAAATGAAAGTGGACCAACATGGTTACCTTGCGGGACACAAGGCGGTATGTTTGTTTGTTTGCAGGGTGTAATCTTTTGGAACTACTGAACCGATTCTAAAAATTATTTCAATATTAAAAAGCTACCTACACTATCCCTGAATAATATAAGCTATCTTTTATTTTGATAAAGATAAGTTTTCAGTTAGAGCAATTCAGAACAAAAACAGCTGCGCACCATGTTGTAGAGGAGGTTCGAGAACCCCCTTGGAAGCCCCACTGGGCTTGAGAACAGAGCTCTAGAAAGCCAGGAAATGGGAGAAAAACTGAAATATGAATTCTAAGATGCAATTTCAGTCAATTCGATTTCATTCGAGTCAAATTTGATTTCATGATGGGTAGGATTGTTCGAATTGGGTGAAATTTGAATTGGGATAATTTTTCGGTCTTCTAAACTGTGTTACAATATAAGCCAATTACATAACCTTACAGTTCAGACGAGTATATTTGTAAAGGAGGGCATGATCTACACAAAAAATAATATTTCATCGATGGACAACACTTGACCCATTATTGCACTCGTCTCTCTAACTATTGTGAACAGTTTAATGTATTAAGAATATTTTGGGAAAACATTGTTTATGATTTTTGAATTCCATTCGGTATTTTAGCGTAAATTAAGCATTTGATCTGTTATATCATTTACCAAAAGTATGCTTTATTGGAACGCATAAACAAATCAATCAATACATTTTTGTTTTAGTTCAGAGAACTAGTTTTGTATACAAATGGCAACAATATTCAACCAACATTTGAAACTCCATTTTGGTAGGTTTTCCACGAAATTCTCGCCGAGTAAATATACCGGCCTGCCATTAATACACCTATTAAAACCTTCGATTTGCAAAACAATCAGTCATTGGCACATTAAGAGGTTAGGATCAGTATAAGTGTGTGAAGGTTGCGATTTTTATATCGCTGCAAATTTTGCCGGCCAAGGTTGTAAGAAATAATTTACTGAAGGTAGTTAATTGTGTCCCAAATAAATTCAAAAATAAAGACAGAATTCCGAAAAAACATCTTTGTAAGTTGCGGGTTTGAACCGTGGTCCTCTGTCTTTCACGTCCTCGCTTTGACCACTACACCATAGTTCACTACAGATGGTCTCACTAATTAAATAATACAAATTGATTTTGAGTTCAAGAAAACCTCCGTACTAGCAATCTCGATTTGAAATTGTAAGTCACAATCGATTGTCGCCAAACTGTAACACTCTACCAAAAATATGTGTGTTTGTTTTTGATTAAGGTGAGTATAAATATTTAATTTAATTTTATTTATTAATTGGCTTTTAATTTTTTTAGTTTATTAATTGGTTAGTGTCTTAATTCGTCTCCTTGATTATTTCATTATGTCTCGTGTGTTGTGTGTGCACAATGTTTGGAATAATTTAGTGAATTCAATCTACTTATTTCTACTTCTAACCCAAATATTCACAATTTTTTTACAACATTTCAATTATCGCATTATTGGATGTTGGAGTACAAAACAATCAGACAAGTATTTGAATATTCAAAACAGTTTAAGTATATTTCTATTCATTTGGCCCAACATTTTTCCCCACACAATTCGTTTGATTGACACGAATTTCCTGCTTGCGTCTAGTTAATCAAGATGGCATTTTATAGAGCAGCCATAACTTTAGCAGCCGAAATAAGACAGCCACGCCTACAAAACCCGTTTACTACAATAAAAGTGAAAAGGAAAAGGGAAGTGAGCTGTCCAGCCGCGAAATGGCTGGCACTGTAGCAGCCGAAGGAGGGAGAAAGAAGCAAAAATCTGCTAATCGGCCATTAAAAGTGCACCCATTAATCGTCTTAAATCATGGCAGCCGGACAGCTGCAAAAATGACCGCCAAATGCTCATGCCAATTTGCCAACAGGCAGCTGGAGGAGGATTTTTTGTTTGCAAGTTTCCCTATTTCAAGCAAACGGTGCAGTTTTGATTTTGAAATTAAATTTTAATTAATAAATAAGAAATTGGCTGAGTGCACAGTTGTGCCAGATCAAACAACAAAGAAAACAGGTGTAGAAAACGCGTTTCATGCAAATAGCTGCTGTCGTAAATTAGCGGCCATTCCCTGTGGGCTTTTGTCTCTGATTGATAGGTTAGAAGGCAATTAATCGTGGGCAATTGAAAATTTGCAACAGGTTTCCGCGGGAATGACAATAATTGCTAATCAGCGCTAATAGGAGCGCTTAGCTAACAAAGCGCACCACTTACAAAGCGGGGCAGAGTGCGGCTAGGCGCGCAAATCACCTCGTAATTGTGCGGTGCGGAGTTCGCTGATTAAATCTCACCGCTCAGCTCAGCAAACAAAGTGCGCTGAGCGGCACTAAATCGCCACACAGAGCGGTAAACCAGCGAAAAAATGACACGTTCGTGTCAATATATGAACATTTATGAGTGTCCCGCACCTCACCGCTACCCGCGGCTCGTCACCCGCTGTTTTCTATTTCAACACTGCGATCTGAATTATTTTCGCGTCGAGTTCCGCTTGAGCCTGTGAGAGCGCATTGAGCGGTGCGGCTAAAAAATTATTACGAATGTCCGCGAGTGTTTGCATAAATATCGCCGCGCCATTAGAAGTGCCTAGCGGACGGTTCGCGGCCGGAGCTGTGCAGCGCTTCGTGCAGGAGTTCGAGGAAACGAATAACATTATTTCAGCCTTTCAATATTTCCCCGGCGAGCAGTTTCTCAATATCGCCGGCGATTTCATTTCGCAAGGAATTCATGCCGACGATATCTCATTTGCGAGAACACGAAAAAGATGTCATGATTTGATCTCTGAGTCTCGACTGTGTTGTCTTTGTTGGCAGCGCGCACACCTCTTCCGTCTGTCCCCGGTCCGCGCGTCTTTTTATGGTCGCGATTTCGATTTAACCACAATCCTCCGGAGCCTTTTGACTTTCGACTCGAGCTCACGGGTGCTCGCTCCGTCGATAGTCACTATAGGCCGGGAATCTATTCGCGAGGAGGTGAACATATCCCCGGCCACATACCTGCCCGGCTATGTTAGTTAGCGGAACACCGAACCCATGCAGCATCCTAGCTGGGGATGGATGTGTATCTTTTGTCACGGAGACCTTTTCGCCCCGTCATTCGGCTCGGCGCACTAACGCCTTTCCTAGGAATTGACTTAGATGGAATCACGCTGATGTATGTTGCTGCGGCCGTTTTCTATCGTGCTAAAATGAAATTGCAGCCGACTTCAGCCATTCGAGTTAATTTGCATTTAATTAATTAAGCGAACCCTTAAGGGCTCCTCGTTCGACTTAAGTGCTGTACATGTTGTAGGTGACACATGAAGATGCCTATCGTTTGAGGAAGCTTTTTCCGGTGGCCACTGGCGTGACTGCGGGGTGTTGATTGGGTCTTGACTGGCAGCCGTTAGTTCTATTGGCTTTCCTGAATTATTCATGAATTTTACTTTTATTTTGCACCATAGGAGAACTAAGTATAGGAGAAAGGTGCGTAAAATCGGGAGATCTTTTTTATTACAAAGCGACTGTCTTTTCATGCATCTAACGAATTAATACTCGGCTGCAAATGGTTGAGAAGAGAGAAGCTTGGGTATTAGATATTTCTATCGATTTCTTAACCCTTCCTATATCATGGGTCCACCGAACCCATAGGTAATTTCAACCCTGTTTTATTTTGCAGTCCTCTATATCTCTGTAAATAACAGATTGCGGTCCTAAGCAAGGGTATACCACAGCGCAGGCCCAGTTTTTGGATGGCATCAATGTGGACAGTGGTCAAATGCCAAATTGAAAAAGGGTGTGTGAGACCCAAGCTTGTGCGAGTAATTTGTTTTAATTCCGGGGAATTTTCTGAAGTGAAAGCATGGTAGTGTAAATTCACATGTTAAGAAATGGGAATGTCATGAAAAAGTGAAACGTAACGAAGAAGAGAAATGCTTCCCCAAACAAACTCGAGAACAGATTTTCATGGAAATTGGCGTGTGAGGGTTTTAAATTCGATGGTTGCAAATATGGTATTAATTTGTACAAATTCAAAAAGGCGTCTTTCATATGACGGCTCTAATATAGCGGACTTAATTTTCATTTATCATTGTGTTGCAAAAAAGCTGTTTTACTTTTAAAGTGCCGCCACGCACACTCTTTCTTTTATTTTAAATTAAAAGGCGGCTTCGGCTACTGTTCCGGGAGCTTGCCACATTATATGCAGTCATTATATAGCGTAAAATTTTGAATAAGATGAAATTCTGCACGACTCACAACACGATGCATGGTTCGAATTTAAACTTATTGTGGCGAAATGGCCCAAACGTGGGCGTCGGTCGCAGCCATCAAACCCAAGATGGGTTACGTAATTTCCCTAAAAGCGCACCTCTTTTCCACTAACACCTGAAACGTACCCTAAGTATTCGAGTCGAAATCATATAAATGAATAATTGCACGAGACTTTGAAAAATAGACGTTTTGGAAATAGAAATGGTGAAAGTTCTAGAGCAGGGCAATTTATAGCACAAAAAAAAACAAAATCATATTTCATACTTTGAGGCATGAAAGCATACACCGTTTTGTGTTGTCAAACAAAACGACTTGTGAAATGTTCAAAAATTGCCCCGCAAACACTTTCACGGGTAGCAGAGGAGCATACATCCAGTCCCCGAGCCCTTGAGAATGCTTAACCCTTGGCACAGTTCGGATATCTTTATCGGGCACGATAAACAGCACCGCCCTCGGACAATAAATAAGAGCGCTGGTAAGAATGCACGCACAGCTAAACACCGCCATTTATCAAAAGCATAAAAAATTCCCAGCTAAGCTTAAGGGCACTTGCCGAGGAGCATCAAGCTGAGAGCGGAGCTTATTTCGGCTATTTCGGTGCTGCTGCTCTGCTATTTGCAGCCAATTTTGCTTTTGTTGGCTTAAAAAACGCAAAGTTCGCAATTTAAAAGAACGAGGGAGCGGGCGGAGCGGAGGGATACCGCCGCCAGCTTACGTGCTCCACGGATCCGTCTTAAGTCATCACAAGGACCGACTCGATACAGCCGCAGAGCAGTCGGACAAACAGACAGACAAACAGGCGGGCGGACTCGCACCGTTTTGCTTGCGGCCCCAGAATAAATAGAAATTTTATTCAGCCATAGATTTTTCACCGAAAGGCAATTTATTGGAGCATCTATCTGACGATGCGAGCAAGAGGAATGCGCGGTGTGTGTGTGTGTGTGCGGCTGCCCGCCGCTGTGCTGGATGGAGAAATATATTCCCTCGGAAGAAATAGAATTCCTCCTCCTTGGCTCCGGGATTTTTATAATAATTCCCGGGAAGGGATTTTTTCTGCGCTCGGACATCTTTATGCATGAACTTGTGTGCTGAATTTATTTGCGCCGGAGTTATGGCCGCTCATATCCATCGAGATATGGTTTATGGGGAGCACACAGTGCTTTCCTGGTCGTTCGGTCTCCTTGTGGCCTGGCTCTTTTCTTTTGTTTCTTGGGGCTTCCCCGACGAGCCACCGCGCTCGACTTGCTACATATTGATGGAGTCGACGATTCCGCGACTCCTTATCGAGTCTGGGTCATCGCGACTAATCAAGTGGGTCTTGCGGTGCCCATCACCGGGCTCGGGCAGTGACAGCATGCGCCTGTTGGCAAGGGCCCCAATCAGCCCCATAGGGTTCCGGTGAAATCAGATATTGGTGGCCGCCGCGCCGGGCCGCACTCGGGCAGATCTGGTGCGTTCGCAGCTGCCATTCTAGGCGGGCTGCAGCATAAAATATGCAGCAGAAATGAACCGCTGCTGGTAGCATAACAATAGAAGTCGCTACTCCATGGCCTTTAGTATCTGCCAAACGAGCATGACCCCTTCCCCCTGCCCATCCACCGAGCACCCGGTCTCCGTGAAAGTGGATGGGGCTACGGAGGCTGCTGCTCGGAAAACTCACTCATCCCGGTCCCGGCTCCTGGCCGCGCATCCCGCATCAGCAGCGCGGCGGCGGCACCGTTCGTCGTTAACTTTTCAATTCTTGTGCCCTTTTTCCGCCGTTCAACGGCTTTTTCCTCGTTTTCCGCTGCCCCGCCGCCTCGCCGATCTCCGGTCGCGTCTATTGGGAAACATGCGACAATAGAATTTATGCGATCACGATTTTACCATGTTTCATACATTTCGCCTTATTTATGATATCGGAAGGCAGGGGGCACCCAACACATGCCGTTCAGTTACGGGCCCCGCTTCCAGCCCGCGCATTTCGCTCGGCGCGGCGGCGGTCCGTGATGGTTCGCAACGAAAGGATTTTTCTTATACGTTCGGATGTCAATTAAATCGAAAAATGCCCCGAGTGCCACGGCTCATGGCTCCATGGCTCACGGCTTATGCCCCTATGCTCCCCCGAGCAGCGTGGTGGTGGAAAGCGCGGCATAAGGAGGCCCGCGAGAAAAGCGCGCTTATGCAACCGTTGCATGCAATTGGCCCGACGAAACGGCCAGGCGGCGTTGTCTCATTATGACTAATGACTGTAATTGAATTTCATCGAGTCTAAAGGTGTTGATGACTGGCATCGCGGAATTTAGGGCCGCCCGCGTGTGTTGGCGGGGCCGATCACGCTTTGAGCGCGCTTACGTGACACGGCACGGAGCGGTCCTCGTCTTCCAGACTTATGCCCCCCATTCATTCATATTCAATTAACGCCGGGGGAGTTGAGTGCATCGAGGCATGCACAAGTGGAAATCCAGTGTGGGGTACCCGCGAATTATGGACTAAGCCGCTCCGCTCCAGACGTGCTGTTGCGTGTCAAGTGGCGTACATATGCAATGGCAGTTTTCTGGGCGTTAGAATCCCAAGATCTGATACCACTGTGGACTCGGGTTTACTTACATTGGGATGCCGAAAAATTCATATGTTTGCAGTACGGCCCCAATCACACTAAGCGGTGTTTGATCAAACCCTGCTCGTTGGCTTTATCGTCAAGTTCGCGTGCTTTTTTTCTTTTTTGGAAAAGTATTTTTAAATTGCTTTTTCTTTAATTTTGATGGTAAAGATACGTGTGAGTTATTCACCGAAGACCTTTGGACTAAATACGCAAGCAATTATGCAAATCCGCTATGTGTGCAAAATGAAGAAATTTAAAAACCAAACGCCAAAGCCGCTCAGGTGGTTGGGTACGACAAAAAATCCTCTAGGTGTTTAAAAGGCCATTACCATCAAGACTAATTGCTTGAGTTACAATTAATTAAATCCAATTAGTTTCAAACAAGCCGGCTGTTAGATTTATTACCACATAAATAACATTTCGAGAAGGGCCATACAATGGAAATAATTAAAAAAAATCAAAGCAACCTCAAAAGCGGAACTACTTTTAACTAAAATTAATTATGGTATGCTCCTCGAGGCACCTGCGTACGTCCAAATTATGCTGATGTATTTAAAAGTTCCGAATAAATTAGAAATTAACTTTTTGATAACTTCCGATCAAATCAGATAACAATATGTTACATAGTTCATAGTTTTTAGGGTTCTGTAGTAATTACGGGAAGAAAATTTTAGGCAGTTCATCGTATTGAGCATTCCGGTCAGCAGTTTGTCATTTAATCTAAGATAGAAAAAGTTAAGGAATTACAGCAAATAAGCGCAAGTTTAAAAAGCCTGACAAATTTCCGTAAGATGGTGCCACAATTCATTAAATTCCAACATTGTTAGCAAGAATAACTTTTCAAACGACCTCTAAAAAAGATCAAATCCAGATGTAATGCGTAGTTAACATTTAATAATAATAATAATAATAATTCATTAATTCAGACAATGTACAAAAGATAACAAGATTTTATATTTGTACTTAAAGTGAAGATAATTCTCGATTAAGGGCACCCGGTGGTCTAGAATTTTCAAGAAATCTTTTTTTGTTTTTTTTTATTTCGAAAGTGTGGTCTTTCGAAAATATACTGTTAAATTTTTGTAATGATATTGACAGTATTTTAGGTTCTACAGCCATTTTAGCAGGTAGCGAACGGTTGATCCGCCTATGAATTTAAACATACTAAAAACTTGAAACTCATTTATCTCGAAACCACCCTTTTTTGCACGGCGGGATGCAAAACAAAAAAACTATTCGTCCGAATCATCCCAAATTTTAATATGTTATTTAGTACACTAGTAGCTATGGCCGGGACCACCAAAATTTTTTTTTTCAATAACTTCTTATTTTTTACGTAAAAAACGTAATGAAAAATAGTCTGTTTTCGATATTCAAATTTCAAAACACGCTATTTTTGTCAAAATAATTTTTTTTCAATTTTTTGTTGGTTCCGGCGATAGCTACAGTCATATAGATTAATAATTTCCTGATATTTTATTTTTCAAATAAGTGACAGAGCTAAAACTTCACCCGTCGCCCAGGCTCATTTTTTTGAGGGGGTCATCTTCAGCGCCATTATTTAAATATGTACAATTTTTTTTGTTTAATTATAAAAATATTTTTGTTTGCCTTTTGCGTATTATAATATACCTACAAAGTTTTAATATCGTTGTTCATTATTTGCACCTTCAAACAAAATTTTAAAAATCCCTTAAATTCTAGGGTGTTAGACCACTGGGTGCCCTTAAACTTATACGGCGAAGAACCAACAGATTACATAATGATACGAACTAAATTAAATCATGTTAAAATAGATTAGCGTAACTACTAACATTGCTAAAAGTAGCGCTCTAGAAATCTTATCTAAATAATTCCTTGAGTGATGACTTAAATGATTCTCACCGCTAAGTTAGTTATATGAAACTCTTCAACAAAAGTGATGGTTGCTAGCTTTCAGAATTAAATATTCGTAATGCAAGTAAAATAATAAAGCTCTATTAAAAATAACACCCAGATCCTTAAATTCGTCTGACGAGCTACTACGATATTGTCAAAAAATAGGTACATATTTGAAAGTGGATTATGGATACAATAGAAATATATAGAATTGTACTTTCCTGGGTTAAGCGCGAAGCACGATCCTCTTAAATTATTCAATTCGTTTTCTATAATGCATACATCCTCCTCATGTTTTATATCAGAACAACCACATAAACCAGTTGTCTGCAGGGTGTTATATAGCCCCCGGTATTATTATTAGTTAACAGAACAAACACACAATTTAAATGTTACAGACCTGTGTTATTATGTATGTTTATTTATGGGTAGCATGGAGCAAGAATTTTAATAAAACGAGGAGGTGACAAGCGATTCTGGCCAAAAACATTTGAAACAATCGATTTCGTATTTTCCACAAAAATGGGGAAAAAATAAGAGTAGCCGAGATAAACGTTTTTTTTTATATTGGAAGACACAGAGGTAGACTATTTGAACAGATCAAATAAAATTTCGGTAAAGTTCGTGGAAACTCTCCACCAGCGCCGTATATCTACTACAAATGAAGCGCGCTCCAGATGCCCAATTGAGGACGCTCTGAAGGGTACCTATCATTAAGAAAGTGCATAATATCGCAATGGAAGACTTCTGAGTGAAAGTGTGCGAGATTCCTAAGACTAAAGACATATAAATGGAATACGTCTATTCAATATTCTACACGAAGAATATCAGTTATGGAATGTTATACGAATGATTAATTGTGTGAAAAATGCGGCTTTTCAACGGGACCACAAATCGACAATCTCAATGGCAAAACCACAAATGGTAGGGATCGGGGGCCAATCGATGTCACTGTATTTTGAAATATATGAATAAATTTTGGCCGACCTTAAAAGTTTTTCCATAACTCAAGACTCTTTCTCTTGTTAGGTACAGAGCAGTAACTCTGGATCACCCTGTATATGTACAAGAACATATTTCCAAGGTCTGATGATAACACCTCCGCAGTGAGGTAAAAAATTAAATCCCCCATCCAAAAGCCACACGTGCTTGTAACCGTAAATTATGCGGACGCATTAAAATGATCCCTCCGTTCTTTCCGGCAGAAATTGAGAAATTAAGGTTTAAAAAAGCACACTAACTTTGGCAGAGGAACGCTTACAGCAGGAGTCAGCCGGCGCCCCAGTCCCCGTCCGTGGCGAACATCCCGTGCTCTGCATATACGTCAACTAATTAACATTCAGCGCCGTAAGATAAAACCGATTTCATTCTGTGTACAACAGAGCCAAAAAACCGCACACTAAATGAAATTGCACAGCGCCATAAACAAGGATTCTCTTAAGAATAATTTAAACTTTTGCACAACACCAGCAGACACGACAGCAGCCGCGGCAGCAGCAACACACACACACCGGCGCGGCAGAATAGCCACCCTGTACACATAAGGGAGCACCTTACCACAATTCCGTGATGCGGAAGAATTTTCTGCAAAAGATTTTTGCAGGTTTGGAGCGAATGATGGAATTTTTCTCAAAAGGAGCCAAATCCTTCTTTTTCTCCTCCTCCCGTTTAAAAATGATTGTGCGGTGGGGTGAGGATATTTATTAAAAATTTCGAGAAAATGGAGTAATTGGAGGAAGTGAAACTATTTACAGCTTCCCTTGAGGAAGGAGCCATAAAACCGTGGGAATCGCAGCGCGCCCACTGGCACCGTCGTAAATCATCACCGCGACGCGACAACTGCATAAAACGAATGGTTTCTGATATAGCGCAACACGAATTTTTGGTTATTTTGCTCGTTTTTGAGCGGCCACTCGACGCCTGTCTGCCGGACATAAATCGCTCCTTGCAGTGTTAACCAATTAAAATGCACTTTAGATAGTGCCGCGGACGGGTTGCGTGCATCTCTCCATCTTGAACGGCACGCAACATCATATCCGCGAGATCATCTCTGCAGTTTTAGTAACAGACGTCTTAAGAGCGTACAACAGCACCACAAGTGTAAAATGATAGCGCAACGCTATCAATGTTCAATTTCTTCCCTGCAAAGCGTAAAGATCATACTACGAGTCTAAGATTGCATTTGAATATCCGCATAGAAAGGGTAACTGTGGGAACTTCAAACGGTTAATATTTCTTCCAAATTTCTTAACGTACAAAAACTAAGTAATGTCATTGTAAAGGTTTAGTTAAGGTTCCAAGGTTTAATACAGTGCTTTCCTGATATTCGAACTCTTCTTCCCCTAGGGTAACTGCTTTTCACAATTGAAAATTTTCTCGTGGTGGAAATTTTTTTTCTTGAGAATTACCACTATATTTTTTTACAGTTATAAGAATTCGTTGCAAGAATGTTTTCGTGATGATTCCCCTTTTAACCTTGTTAACTAGCCTCAAGCGCTCACAGGCGCCACGCGCGGTCTCCATCGGCAGTTTCTTCCTACACGCGAGTTCATTCACGTATACGATTTTAAAGTCATTAAGCTTTGAAATCAGGTACGACCATTCGAAAAAATCCAAAAGATTCAAAGCTGGGAGGCTCATCACCATGGGTATAAAATAGGTACAAATGGCCTAACACCACACTTACTGTGTGGGCTGGTGCTCCAACTTGTTGGAAGACGTAGTAGTCATTCCCGTAGATGCATCATGAGTTGGGGGAACAATTTTCTCCAAAACTTCCATTTTCTAATACTTAACGTTGATTTTGGCTTCTTTCAAAATGAACACCAGAGGAAATTTATGCCGCTTAAAACTTGCTTCCCAAATCATACGTCTAAAATCTAGAAACATTTTTCTTGCTCATGCAAATTCATGACCAGCTTGAACCCTTGGTACGTTTTTGGTATTAGCATGACATCCAAAGGCAATAATCAAAATATTTGCGCGGATCGTTTAGATATATTCAGAACAACTGTCAATTTTCGTTGAATCCGCTATCTCATGATTTTCACCACTCGTTCTGTGATTACGGAACGTGTCCTACCAGATCTCCAAACTTGATCCCAAAGTGTTTTAATTTTTTTTTAAATAGTACCAGGGCGCACACCATTTAAAACTTTATTTTATCACTTCCTAAAATTGCTTCATCGCATATTGTAAGTAACCCCCAAGTGATAAAAATTTGGCACGAGCTGTATTTGTTCTTGCAAATCTGCACACCCTATAACTACATGCGTGATCCTCTACTTCAACAAAACAGTGTTTTCGAATATATTGGACATTCTGCTGGTGACAATATAAACGATACGATGAATTTACGTTACACTCACTCGTGTGCGCGTGCGGTATCGAAAAATCGAAGCGGCTTACGTAAACGCTCCCGACTTCTTTTTAAAATAGAACGTGCAAGTCTTCCATAGTTAACCTTTTTCCGATGTCCCAGTGTATTTGGCACTTGGATCCTCAACTATTCGCTAAAATAAATCAAATATTAAGCTCCTTCAAGCGGAACACCCTGTAGTTCAAAATTATGGAAAAAAAACAATTATAATGTTAAAAGTGTTAGTGGTGTTTTACGTTGTGGTCGGTTTGCTCGGCTAAGTTTTAAATAGCGTGTAAATGAACATTTCCAAAAAATACCTGAACTTTTACACTCATGACTCAATAAGCCGTTCCTTGTGATTATGCAATTTGTATATTCATAGCAAGAACAATTCTAGTTTTAATATTACTTACTCATTTAACAACTAAAATATTCCAAAGGTGAACTCCCGTTACGTGCACTCACTTTATCTCACAAAAATTTTAAATTAGTGGACACCACCGCGCGTACTTCATCTGCTCGCCTGCTTACCTAACAGTGACAAAAAAATTATCTCGTTTACAACACCTCTCGTCCCAGCAAGGTGCGGTACATAATTTCGCAACCCTTAACTTTCTCCCGCTTTGTTTGGTGTAATTTTTTCAGTTTTTATGATTTACGACATTCGGTGCAGTTCACAACTTTCACCAAGCGCACAAACAATGCAAAAAGGACTCCTCGGAGCACCCTCGACCCGAGCGATTTTGTGATTTCAGTCGGACTAAAAATTCGAACTGAGCCAATCGTCCGGTATACCATCGCCGGTGGTGGGTTTCTCAAATTTTTCTGGGGAAAAATGCCTCATAACTCATCATTTGTTAATTGAAGGTTTTATAACCCGCGTCCTTTCCCAGGATTGGATGGGCCGCCGCCGGTGCGAAGCAAATGCGATGATACAGCCATATCGGCACAGCCTGAACCTAATCGGGGCCGCACCTTAGAGCTGCAGGCAACTGTGCTCCGAGCTTGGTGGGTTAAAGACAAATTTCAGGAACTACTTTTTGGGTTCTCAACGAAATTAAGACCAGCTCCACTTTGTCATTTTTGGGCCAAATGAAGTAATCAAGCATATTTCGAGGTCATTGGTGACGATTATCTCGACACGTACCCGCCCGCTTCCTATCGAATAAATTTCTTTCGGGCGCATACATGAATACCAAAAACCAAAATCCCAGTAATCTTCCGCGACGTCAAATATTCACAGAAAGCAGCTAAAGGTTCCCAAGGAGCAAAAAACACCGCCGCCGCTGTTGCGTTGATTAAGAAATCTCTGGGCACAAGGCGGCGGCGGGCGGCTTTGGGAAGATTACCAAAAACAAAAGAAAACAAAACCTTCACCAGAATGATTTAAGATTGGAGAAAAGTTAATAACCGAAATATCTACATTCGCCCCGGCCTGACCACCGACCAACCTCTCCGCCTATTTCTTGGGTAGTTTAGGCATGCTTTCCATGTCTCTGATGGATTTTCGGATTTTGTCCGTTGTTTTTCCCTCCTCATCAGATTTTTATATTTCGTTTTCTCGTTTAATATTCCCTCAAATTGAGACCTCACGATAAAAAAAAGACGGAGGAAAGCAAGTGACTGAGTTTAAAGTGGCCGGATGGGTCACATACTCGCAGGAATGTGTGGGTCTGACTGGGATGGCGGCCCGGGTGATAGAGTGCGTATAATATGGCGGCCCTCGAAATTTTTTATTCCCCAGGCAAATGAAAGATTTTTGTCACGATAAATTGCTTTTTCGGCGAGATAAATTATGACAGTCTTAAGTGATGTGTCAAGTGCGGGATATTGTTGGGTATGAACGCCAGCTGAATGGCAATGTGGTGATTAAAGTTTTTGGGAGAGCTCCCGATAAGTGTCGCGATAACCGCTTTCTTTTTTCAGTTCGCTTCTTTTTCACATGGGACAGTTTGTCATTGTCTTTGACATTTATGTTAATACCTAAATGAAATTGACGCACATGAAGCAGGGAATATCCGACTCAGTACATTTGCGGCGAAGCTTTTTGCTCGCATTGTTATTTTTTTTGTTCCTGGATGAAATTTGCATACCTAAAGTCTTTGGAGTTCACTTTCGTGATATGTCTTGGAAATATGAAGTCATTTTCTAGTTTTGCAATTCCAGGTCAATACACTACGACAGGTTTTTCTTGCCAAGACTAGTTTGTGGCAATTAGGTTGAACCGAGGAATAGAGCGAATCGACGAAACATTACAAACAAATATACTGCAAATATAGTTTGACAATTACAAAAATCACATACAATTACAAAGACATTCTGAACAGTCGACGGAGGTTCAGTTTCTAACAAATAGGTTGCGGTTTAGCATGGTGATTGGCTGACTAAATATGTTAACTAATTAAAATAGTTAGTTAATTTCGAACGAGGGGCTATATGCCATCCTTACTTGTAGAAATTTGATCGCGTTTGGGATCATTTTTTCAAGACTCCCACGTCCCACGTAAACTAGAGCCATTTATTTATACATCTTACCTACTTCTTGTCTGTCCGCCGTCCATACTGCGCAATGACCTTTTTCCCATTTTTCTACTATAATAGTTTAATCCAATAACCAGATCATTAAATAATTATTTTTCCAAAGGATTTGGAATGACATTTCCAAAATGGAGATAGTTGAAGGTGTCTCCTTCCCCTGAGCATAAATTTACATTAGGGGGTGGATATGTTTCCACCGCTATATTGAAAATAGCTTTTATTGCGAGTATATCGGAAACAGATGAAACTACGACAAAAATTGTGCGAAGACCTTTTTTTTATAAAGGATAAAGTTCTATACCTTTTCTGTTGAACTGTTTGTTTTTCTGAAATTCATATTTTCGGAATTACATCGTACCTACTTATATTGAATACATACTCCAAAAGATTTATAATGACTGTTTTTAACGTACGAGTGGCCATTACCCATCGGACCATTTTACGACTGGAATAGTTTTATGGATGGAAACATACATAAGTACGAATAATAAAACAGCCCCACAAAAAAAAAAGTGAAAAGTTATTTGTTCAACGGACCAGATTACTCCACTGAATTCGAATCCCACGCCACAGACAGGAGTTCAAAAATATAATTTCTCTAAAAATCTTATTATATTATTTCTGTTTTTAAAACCATACACAAAATGTAATCTTAATATGATACATACATAATATAAATTAGTTTATATGAGAGGGCTGCAACATACGGTCATACGGATAGACCGAAACTGAATCAGAGGATACCAGAGAGCTACCTATTCTAGGATCTAACACCCACTCCGGATTTCTTCCAATTTAAATTGGAGTTCCTAAGGGATCAATTCGCAGTTCTGTACTTCTTAACTTGTATTCACAAATGGTCACTCAGAAATGCCCTCGCGTTAAAGCCACGAAAATCCCAGTGCATTGCTTTCTGTCATGCAGTCATTGCTTTCTATTTATCTAGGCGACACACATTTGCAATATGTGGAGAAGGCTCGCAATCTAGGTATGATACATAAAGTAAAAATTTACGGAACACTGCGAATACTGTGGTTGAGTGCAGATACACTGTCTCCATAAATTCTGCTGCATCTCGTCAATTTAAGCATATTCTGACTCATTTTACGAATAGTATGCTCATTTATCCAAAATGATATGGTTCTTGTCTTAGGAAAATCAATGTTGTGTTTAACGACTGCAATAGATTTATACACGGTCCTAGTAGATATGATCATATTTCACATTTAAACCAAACCTTGCTTGGTTGCTCGATCGAAACATATGTATGGATCTTCTAGCTCGTTAGTACCTCTCAACCAACGTATCTTAGCGAAGTGTTCGAACCTTAGAATTCAGTACGAAGACGGAAATTTCGAGAAACAAAATTATTATTATAAGGTTCCCTAATTGGCTACGGAACCCTAAAACGGTGGAGGATTGGTTTCGGAACAACAAAATATGTGTAATTGGTTGGATTGTGACCGCTAGATCTCAATCCCCTGGAAAATCGTTGAAATGAGGTAACAATCTTACAGACAAAACAATTGTCAATTGACAACAAGAGCATTGTTATCTCTGCACGACTGGTAAAATATATCATTGAAATGCCAAAAACATTTTAGATTTTGTCGAGATTTTTCCTTGGCTTTAATTTACTCTGAAGCGTAAAATCAAATTTTTAAATTTACAATTCTGTCTCTTGGCATGCGAATGCAAATAAATCTTGTCTGGAAAACTCCCAGTCAAGTCATTTTCTAATTGCATTTATTAAAACTCAACAAGATAAAACTTTTAGAGAGAGTTCTACGACAAAACTTAATAGTCACCGATCATGCTGCAGTTCGCGTTTTAAATGTCTCCCATTTCTATTGAGCGGGTGGCGTGTTCTGGTTCCCGCGGTCGAAAAAATGCATTTTCTTTCAAATTCAATTTTTAGGGTCTTAAAAAAATTCAGAATATTTTCAAAGTTACACGTAATTTCTTAAATCATTGCAAGGCGCACTTTCGCATGGTTTGGCCATCTTATTATAATTATTATTACAAACAAATATAATATAACAAATTAATTTTTTTTTAAAAGTTCTGATATTCCGAAGAGAGCAATTTTGAATTATGAAAAAATTATCAAGGTTGTGAAGTACTATTCAATTAAAAATAAACAAAAATTGGATATATGGGACTTTCTTTTACAAACCGAACACCTTTCTGACCGACACATTTTTGATTTTGCTGAAACTTTTTACGGGTTCTATATTTAATTTAGTTGCTTGAAATAGTAATAAGTAGTAGTGCAATGCAATGAAGCTAAAATTTGCAGTGAAAACCGATAGGTACCTTCGGAATTATTATTTTGGAACTCATTCATTCGCTTTATTATTTCAGTCCATGCCTACTAATTACAGAACGAAACGATGAGAGACAACTCATCTCTATAGCATCGATTTTTCACAATAGAATTTGTTTTCGAATATTCTGTTTTGAAACTAACATGTTGCACGATACATTGAAGGTTTCGCGACTCGCAGCAACTCAAGTTATGAAAATCTTCTTAACAACCACCCACACATTTCCGCTTAGTGGTTTGTGAACAAAAATTACACCTGGTGAATTGCACCTCAACGCAATATGTTAAAACAGAGACGACTTATTGTCCAGCCAGCCGCCACAATAACCGCCTCCCGTTTTAACAAATGTGCAATGGATAAAAAATGGATGAAATTGTCACACTGGGACTTGGCCCTTTAGCCGGTCGAGCCACAAATAAAACATAAACGAAATCACTTCATTGTTTGGTGGCGCAACTGGAAATGCGTCGAAATCCCACAAATGAATTTTTCATGATTAATAAAATCCGCGGCGAGAACTTAATAGGCTTAAGGGCGTCATTAAGCCGTCATCGATTATTTCACGCCCATAATTAACTGGCTCCGATTCTTTCTAATTAATATAAAATTAATGCAAAGCTTGCGACTCCACCGTCCGTGACTTTTGACGTCCCAAAACTTTGAGGTTATGTCACCGATTGCATCTCGAAATGCTGGACAACAGGTTGGTGCCGCTGCTTTGGCTGCCGGCGCAACTGGACAGAATTACGCTGGAAATAGTTTTCAATAGAATCACCGTACGGTGCAATTAATCAATTTTAATTTATTTATCCGAAAATCCTCTAAATCAGCGGATCCATGGCAGCAGAATAACGGAGAGAGGAGAAAAGCTCCAATTCATCCAATCTGGTATCGCCGTTAAGCTGGAAACCGTAACCGGTGGGCAAGAATGAATGGAAATGGCGGGCTGGCAGACAAGACCCAACCTCTTCGGCCATAAACTAGCAAAAGTCAACACACACCATTTCCCCTCCATCGGGACGCACACAATGGAAGCTAACGGGTATGCCCGTGTGACGGCGCGATGGTGTGCTCATAAACCCAGCAGAATCCCCGCCATCAATCAGCAGGCAACGTGCTCAATTGACCTGCCCCTATGCACACACCACACGAAATGGGCTTCGGCAACATTCGTCATCTTAACGAAGAAATTTCCCTCGCTCGAAAGAAAGAGGAACGGTATATTCCGCCATGTTGTTTATGTTGTGGCTGGACGCAGCGGCCTCCCAGTTTCATGTGAGCCGATCTGAATGTGATTTTTCAATCATTTTCATGCAATTTTCAAATATTTTGCCTAATTAACGGTTCCTAGTGATTTGTGCGGATTTAGTTTAAGTGCACCGAGTGTGTGAAACACGTTTTTCCTGTTGATTTGCTAGTGGAGCTCGCGTTTAGCCGCGGAAGTGTTGGTGGTGATGGCCGGTAAACATCACCACTACATCGTCAGCGCCATTGCATGAATGGGTTAGCGATTTTGTGTTTCGTTTTGTATGAGGAGCAGTGCCTACATGTGTGTGCGCAATCGTAACTCTTCCCATTTTTCATTGATTACGCGAATGACAGATAGATGGTGTTAACAGATCAAATCGCCAACGGTATTATTCCTAGCTCGATTTTTCCGCCGCTTTCGTGGATTTTTGGGCCGAACACCGCATTGCGGGGTGTTACGGAGCAATTCCCGAAACATTTTGGGGACCTCGACAAGGTGCTGCCGGAAGCAGATGATTTTAATTTTAGTCAAATTTCCTTTTGCTTGAGAGGCACCTAAGCTTCATCCTGGCCACTGTGATGTACCACTTCCCCAGAATCCCGTTACGAGAACGCGCATGCCTTCCTAATTCATATATACCACTGGCTGTAGATATTTATTCTCTCAGTCAACCGAGCCATAAAGCAGGAGAACAAACTGAAAAAGAATTCGACGAGGATCCTGGAGGGTGGCTGCTGCTGCTGCTCCCGGGAAGAAAGAAAGGAAAGCCCCCCGCCCCTCCGGAACGCTCGCCTACAAAGAACTAGAAGCCACCGACGAGGTGAGGTGAGGTATTGGATTAAAAGCGCAAAAAAGAGTGCTTTATGCCACTGGAAATGCCTCGAGTGAAATCAATAAATTTATCTCGAATCAAATTTGGGCCATTCCACTGGGAATTAAATTGCGTAACACCTTCGTGTGCCGCTGGATATTGGAAAATTAAAGACAAACTTTTTGGCTGGCCGAAGGGGCGGTGGCGGGAATGGGACTATGGTCTTCACTGCTTTCGGCTTTAATTTGGTGCGTCTTTACGTGACAATGGAAAAAGGGTTTTTGGTTGGTCTCACAACTACAGAGGACGGAGGAGAAGATGTTTGGTCTTGTGTTCCCGGAGAGGTTGAAAGTTTCTCGTGAATTTTAGCACTTTTGGGACGTTACGTACGTTGATATGTGTCGTGTGTGTGTACATAGCGGCTGAGGTTGAGGAAACCTTAACCCAGTTAGAACCATGTTTTGATTTCTGTGGTTCCGATCGGAACTTTTAATGAGTAGCTATCGATGTAATACGATGTTATGATGTAATTTGAGGAGAGTGGCTTATGCCGCATGGAATCTTTTTATTATTAACGAGATGGAAGTCGGATTTTGCTGGTTAGACAGATTAGGTTATGTTAGACAGCAGAGATGGATTTGCCCGCTAACGCTACCTATGAGAGTTTTCGAAAATAATTATTGCAGATATTTTTTTTATTTCTTTTTGTATACAGTTAGTTAAACACCTACCATAGAGCACAGATTCGATCTAGATACAGCCCTACAGGGTGCAGTCATTGGCAGAATTAGCCTTTGATCAACTCTTTAGATCATCCGCATAAATCAAACTTCCAACGTTATCAAATGGAGCAACGATGTCATTGATAAAGTGTATAAATAATGAGGGACTGATATGGCTTCCCTGTGGCACACCTGGCGAGACTAAAATTTCCCTAGCAAGAAAATTACACATTCTTACGAAATGTTTTCGCTCATTTAAGTATGAAGATATCCAACGAATGATATTTGAATGCAACCTAATGTTTTCCAACTTCAGAACAAGAAGATTAAAATACACTTTATCGAATGCTTTCACAATATGAGCTAGGAATGGAAATCATAAAAAGTATCGAACGATTGTGTAAAAAAGTAAGTAAAAATAAAAAATCGTGGTTTAGGCGGCAACGGCATGAAAGTCTATACCTCATTGTATTAGAGAAAAATACTGCCTTGAGCGAAAGAAGAATTTTGCTAGGTGTAAAAGTAATTGGTCTGGTCCTCCGCTTCAAACCAGTGACCTCACATCATGTGGAAATAAGAAACCAAGGCCTTCTTTTAAGCCAAAATTCGATTAACAAAACCTTAAAAATCTGGTTTGCCGCCCCTTCCCCTGTAGGCACAGCGGGTGTTTGACAACCTAAGGGGTCCACTCTTATTTCATCGAGTTAGACAAAGCTGTTTACATATCCCTTTGTCTTGCTGTTCTGTAAATCTGGCAAGTTTTTTTGGTCTCACCAATTCCACTTGTTCATCTTCGTCATTGTTACGACCTGAGCACACTTTCTGCGCTTCTGTTAAATTTATACGTCATTTCATCCTCCTTCATTTCCCTGATCAAATTTGTTTCGGTGTCGTTTGTTGATCTGAATCCATATATTGCTTAAAATGATTAAATTAGCTTTAACACGAAGACAACATTTGGCATCAGTTGCAGTATGATTTTATTTATTTCTTTGTCCAATTTTCATTGTTGACATTGGACATTAGCAAGAAGTTATGCACTAAAACAATTTCAATTACGACTTTTTGATTTGAAATATAAATTATTAGTAGACTATCAAAATAAAAATGTTTGAAATTAATTCAGGAAAGTCATACGCCGCAAGAATTAATAGAAGATTAAACCTTCAGCCCACGTACTATCTATAATCTACATGAATGAAGAGCACATGGAGCGCTTAGATTCCATTAATCGGATTTAATGAAAATATTCAAAACTATTTAGCTATGGCTATGCTTCACTTTTTTAAATTCGTCTGTGACTGCTAACGAATAATAAAAATTATACGATCATACGCTTGAATGGGTCGTGAGAAAAAGGCAGCTGTACAGCAGATTGAGTTATGTCAATGGATGGTATGTGGATTTCGTTCATTTTTCCAAGTCATAATGAGCATACAAACAGTATACACTTACATATATTTTATTTTAAATGAATTTTAATTTAGACAGCGAGGCATTTTCCGTCCGCCATTGACTAATATGAAATCCAAAGGCACATACGTGACCACTTATTAAAAACGGTTGAATTGTTTGGATATAGTACACCTAGCCCTTTTTTAAAGGTTTCAATTAGCATCACTCCGTAAATTTGTTTGCTTCAAATTTTGCAATCGATTTTTCAAATACTTCTGCTCCACCGATTCTCATGAAACTTTGCACATGTATTCACTCTGCGTGGTAATACAACAATTAGATAATAATTTTTTTTTTTCTAAAATGGCGGATCCACTCTCAATCGCCGTGAGTTTCAAATTTCCACGGATTTACAAGAAAATGAGTGCGTTGAAGTTTTCAGGGTCGCTGATTTCGAATCTGCTCTCAAAATTTAGAAAATCAAGATGGCGGATCCAATATAATGATTGTAAATTCTCAATAACACAATAACATTATGATGAACCAAAGTTTTCTACTAAATGCGCCCCACGATTTTATTTTAGTCTGATCAAAGAAAGCCCCTATTAGACTACCACTTGTGGAATGTGTTAGAAGATTAGGTATAGCACATCCCACCCAAGTATTGGAGTTATTGTAGGCAGATTTAGTCAAAATAACAGTTTCGATTACTTTAAGATCGGTATTCACTAACTGGGATTCTCTTTATCTTTATCTATCTTAATTTATTATTGTCACTGTCAAAACGTGTAGGAACGTTCTAGATTGAATTTAAAGTTGAGGTACGGATGAGTTAGTAGTTGATGAATCGTGCTTACCTACCTTACGTGACCTGCTGAACGTTAAAAAAAAATTGTGAAAGCAAACGGAGGACAATTTGAAATAGATACAGAAATAGAAAGAGACATTTTCGACGTACTTTCTGCTTAACAATATGCCTATGGGTTTCAATAACATATGTATCAATGTAAAAAAAATATATATAAAAGTCAAAACTCTGTTCAAAGATGGCTGTCGAATAGATGGATAGATATTTTAATACCTTGTCGAGCACAATGTGTTATTCTGAGAATTATTGGTGCTCGACGTTCGGGAAAATAGATATAAAAGTTAATTCATTTTTTCGATGCAACTATTGAATACGTACAATAAAAATAAAAAACTTTGTGGATAATTTAAGAAAAGGCGAATATGAAAAATAAAACATTGCGGAGATATGCGCCCTTTTGAAAATCCTTGCTGATGATGATCTTTTTTTCTCTGTCAGGCATCGTATGAAAAAAAATATTTTGTTTCCTTATTCAGAAATGTAATGGGTAAGATATAGCAAAGAGAAACATTTTTAAAAATTCTTCCGTAGAAACAACAGCTGTTTGAAAAAAACCTCGGATTTTTACTGAATTCTTACAATTTAAAAATTTGTCGCATCCAACATCCTATGCTACAGATTAAATCATTTAATAAAGAATTTAAAAAAAAATTATAAGAAAATTCGTCAAAATCGGTTAAGTAGTTGTTGAGATATCTTGTTCACCAGTAGTTTGAGTTCATACTTGATGGCTCATATATCTTCCATTTTTTTCACTTGTTTATTAGTTATTTTTAAATTGTTTATAAAACGACTATGTATTTGTGGACAGTTTTCAGTTTTATTGTATGTATTCAATAGGTGCGTGGAAAAAACCTTTTTAACTTTATACCCATTTTTCCGATCGTGTAGGTGGTGTAACCCCTTAAATATTTAAATTTACAATTAATTTATTAACCATAGCACTTCGAATGAATATTTGACCTGGAAAACATGAACTAAACTAATATATTATTAACATTCTACTTCTTTAACTCGGTAGAACGTTTAATCATGTATTTAAGGTCAACCATAGGTTTTGCGGATTGTTCTTTATGAAAGAAATAAGATAACAACTTCGTGTTTTTTAGTGTGTTTTCAAGTCCTTCAGTGCTAACTTAAAATGCCGTGACAATTGTAAATATTACACATTTAAAATCTGTCTATCTATGGTTAATATTTGAACTACAAACGAGGTGTGAGACACCCCATGCCATTTTAAGAAAACCTCCCCAATTGTCGAGTGTTTGTTGCTTTAGCAATTTTTTCAACATGTTTAAGTTCAAAACTTTTTTCTTAATTTTAATTTCTGTTAATATGATATTACTCAAAATTTTCCTCGGACTACAATTTTCAATTATGGGTTTACAGCAATCATTTAACGAAGATAAAACAACTAAACCCTAAATATTATCTAATTTTAATCTCTCTACCACCTTTCACAACTTCAAATACTGAAATCTGCCGGGGAAATTTTCTTTGGTTTATGCTTATGCCACACGCCCATAGGATAATGAATGCTGTGCCCTGCCAGAAGGCACATTTGCAGCACAATTGAGGAATCGTATATCCACGGTTAGCCGTGGTGTTCCGAAAGGGTCCGTACTCGATCCTCTTATATTTTACTGTGTACCAATCATATACCGATATAGAATGATCCAACGAACGTCTTATTGGTGTCGAAAGCAAGTAAGTTCATGCTTTTCCTAAAAAGTGTTGCCAGATACCTACTCAATTTTACTGATTGGATCGCGACCGCTAGGATCTATACGTATTGTGATAATCGATAAGAGAAGAGCGGAGTAAACAAAGAGTAGCAGTTAGAATATTGAAATATTTCTGATATGGGTTATGGTCTTTATATTATTGATTTCAATTTTGGGCATCCTGTTAATCAATTTCGGAGTCTCTAAACACATGAGATGAACAATCTGGTCCTACACGTTCTCCTTTTCTCTCCTTCTACGTAACACATATTCAGCGTACATCATGCGTAAATTCCGTGTATCTCAAAAATGTTTAGCAACTCCTAAACGTTTTTATTTACAATTTTTTACTTAGTATAAACTGATAACAGCAGTAATGAAAGCTGTGCTCTAATTTTCTCCACTGCATATGCCTTATGATCACACTCGCAGCTAAAAATAACAGAACGGAAATATTCTCTGAATGATTTTTTATAAAAACAAATCAACGTGATGCAGACTGAAAAAAAATGGAAAATGCCGGAAATTCTGTATGTGTCTGTAACTTTGAGATTGATTCCGTAATCTAACGGTTTTCTAAGGTATTTGCAATCCAGTCTTCAAAAAAGTGAGTAAAGTGAATCAAAAACTAGCTCAAGGCCTCTGCCAACTCGGAGTACTAAATGGGGGTACCCTAAGTATGCTGCAAGCGCAAACAAATCTTCAAATAGCTGCTGCTACCCGAGTTACATAACTAATAGACCCAAAGCAGCCCAATAATTCGTGAAAGCATTTCCAACGACGTCCATTATCGTTCGAAAGAAGATGTGAGCCGGTTACTAAAACGAAGGAAAAAAGTCGCCATCGATAGTCAGAGGCAAAAAAGGCTGGCTCGAAAACACAACACAGGAAACGCATCAACGAGCCACTCATCGGCCCCAAAAATAATCTAAAGTGAGACGTTCGCGGGGGCCACTCAAGACGCGAGACCGCATAATGAAATTGAAAAATGATTGCGGTCCCGCGCACAGTCGCAGGTAATCGCCTCTCCAACAGGTAATTATTCACGACGATTCTGTTGCCCCAAAACAAAGCGAAAGATATTTTCAGCCTCCGTGACATCTTCATTCTGAGACCGTGCGAGTGGTTCGCCTTCTTATTAATTTTTCTCGTACTTTTGTTCCACTTTTTTTAATTTTATTTTTTCACTTTGCCCCGCACGTCCCGCTCGTTTAGGTGGCTCGTTAACACGACAGATACGAGCGTGGACGCTGAATACCTGAGCGGTGCGATGGCGGGGAATCGTCAAAAAATTGAGTGCCAATCACATGACAATTTTACATACAATTACTGAAAAACACACGTTCCGAATGTATAATTGCCCGTCGCGCTCCGTGGAGATCCCCAAGAGCTGCTGCTGCAGACACGGAGTCAGTCACATGTCGAAAAATCGATGAAATAATTTTACCTGAGCCAAGGCAGCAGCAGCAGCAGCGGAGCACCAGAAGCAGAAGTTTGTGCCTGCAGTGCTCCGAAGGGGATGTAATTGGGAGGTTAATTGAAATTCACCTCAGGTGAACCCTCGGGCAATTATTATTACAGGCGAGCGTGCAAAAGACAACATTGTCGAGGGGGGAAATTTGTCGTTGAAATCTTAATACCTCACGTGACTAGTTGTGTGGAAAAGAAATCGGTTAAAAGGTTCTCAGTTAACGATCTGCTCTGATCTTACCATATTCAGCGCACCAAGGCAATTCAGCGGATTTGGGCCAAAGTCTGGCTACCATTATGTAGATGGCGCTGAGATCCTTCAAAACCGGTTCAACTGCTCAGGTAAACTAGTTGACGGAGTTTACCTGATTTCTACCTCTGGCCCATCCTCCTGGCCGGTCCCTTTCTATATAGCATCGACCGGCAGTGGCGATGCGAACAGTGGCACCCAGGCTGCTTAGAAATTACCAAAAAAGTCTTAAGATCGCGGGCATTGTCTTAAGATGGTAGGCCTTATGGTGTTGCCCAAACCACGCCTATGCCATTTGTTTTTTCTAACTCTCACGGCCATTTTTCTTAATAACGCTATCTTCCGTCGAGCTAAGGAGGGTCGGAGGCCGCCGGGTACGGGCCCAGGACCAGGTAAAATCCTTCAAAGCAAAGAAGCAAAGTAGTCAGGTAGACATGAATTATTGCTGACACATTTACGTGAAAAACAGAGGAGCACAGAACAGAAAAACGAATTTGGATGCAAAGAGGGGAACATAGATGGATGAGGTGTGGGCGTAATAGGCGAGGAGTGCGGGCGCCCCCAGGTAGGGAACAGCATTAGGTAGGTATACACGCGCCTAAAATATAAGGAAACGAAAATCAATAGCTCAGAGGAGTCCTTTTCTTACTTCCACTTCCTTCCTCCCAGTCCGGGTGCGGTCCCGGGTTCCCGGCCTTCGTCCCGCTCGTATGTGTTTGTTACATGAGCGAGTGAGCCCCATAACTCACAGAAATGTGCTGCAAACTTCGAAACTCGAACTCCTCGGCAGGTGAATTACCTTGCCTTCCCCGAGGCTTTTTTAGCTTTTGTGTTGTTAACACAGGTACGATCCCCCTTGTCCGGACCCTTCGCCTAGCCGGCCATCTATCCGCACTTGTGGTACCCCCAGCTCCTCCGCAAACTGGTACTGTTCTGGGAAAAGGCTGCTGCTGCTGTTTCTGTTGCTACTACTGTTTCTGCCGCCACTGTTTCTTGGGGCTTGCTCTGCCACCAGGCTCCCCATTTTTCGATGATTCTTTTTTTTTCGATTTTTCTTAACTGCGCTCCGGGCTAATGGCTGTTTAATTGGTTCCTAAATGTTTAAGTAGCCGACGAACCGGGCGAACTAGGCGAAATGGCAGCGCACAACCTCAGCCGCTGCACTGGATGCCGTAATTACATAACCAAATTAGCTAATTAGCCAATGAATTTAGAGAGTCTCGTGGTCTCATTTCAATATTTGTTCTCGGGAAATTTTAAAAAGTAATCCAAGTTGCTATCCCCGATCCTCCCGGTGTTTAGGTCGGTCCCCCACGCGGTGGGGATTGCTCGAAGCGAATTAAATTTTCAATGCTTCGGACGGAGGATTTATGGGATTTTTAGAGGATTAGAGCAGATAACGTAATGAAAAATTACTGGATTCCTGGGATTAATGATTTCGGAAGGGTTGTGAAGGATGGGAAGGTTTGTTTAATTCACATACGGGCAAACCCTGCTCCTGTGACTCCCGAGTGCTCCTCAGGTAGCTGTTTTGACTCCCGAGTGCCCACCTCATTGCTGCTGCAAGTGCAAGCGAGAAATGCATACTCCTGTCGTGAAAAATTACTTGTGCGGCACACAGGACATAGACGATGCTCCGAGTGCAAGCGAGAAATATTTTTTTGGTGGCGAGAAATATTTTTTTGGTGCCTCCTGCAAGTGCAAGCGAGAAATGCATACTCCTGTCCTGAATCAGTGATTGTGGACATGTACTCACTCCTCATTGTGTTAATTGAGCGACCCGAAATGACCCGTAATGCGAAAGGTTTATGGAGGTGTTTATGGAGGTATACTGCTCCCTTGAAGTCAAACTCTGCCCAGCTATGGTTTAATTGCACGAAGTAGGACATGTTGTCGTTATTTGTCTCTTCTCGTGTATAATAGACGCGTAAACGTTTATATTTTTTTAGGGCTCCGTACCTCAAGCGGAAATAGGAACCCTTACCTATATGATCACTTCGCTGTCCGTCTGTTTGTCAAGACCCTTTTTCTCAGGAACGCGAGGAGGTGTCAAGTTGACGGTAGTTGTTTACGGTTCCTTGAAGCTGTAAAAAATCAAGCGCAATCAAAAATTCGGCCCTTTATGCCGCATATTTTGACACTCGTAAATAAATCAAAACCTATAGGGTACCTACTTCCCGTTGACCTAGTATCATGAAATTAGGCAAGAAGCAGAGTATCACAGCACAAGTAAAGGAGAAGTCCGAAAATCGTTAATTTGTAGTTATATCACATGAAAAAATATTTTTTTTAAATTACAATCATTTAATGTGCGGCAAATATTCGGAACCCTTAAAGCGCGAGTCCGACTCACACTTGCCTGATTTTTTTACTTTACTTTACTTTCGCACTTTTGGGATACGCGTTTAAACGTAGAAGAAAGTATTGCACAGTCCAAAAATTCCACCTACATGCCTACATACACCGAAATAACGAATTTGGGGAAAATTTCTGTGTATTTCCTCGTTTTTGTGGTTTGACCTAGTCTAGTTACTAGAAAGAAGAAGAAAGTAATAGTGAAATATTAAGTTTTTTATTTTCGTCACCAATCACCCAGTATATATTTTATTAAATATTTTTTCTGACCTCAATAAGTCTATTATAAATAAAAATCACTTATAAAGCGACCCAATATCGCTGGATTTAGTGAGCGCTTTTGGTGATTCTTTCAACATTCGCAAGGTTTTGTCTTCTGAGTGATCTGCGCCTGCGCAATGTAAAGTTGCAGCTCACAATTCGCGTCAGTTTCGAGAAATTTTTTAAAATAAAACTCAGACAGGTATTTTCTTCAGATTCCCCTTGTTTGCATAGATTTACAATTCCCTTGTTGCAATCGAAAAGATCACTTGCTTAGAATGCTCTCCAAAGTAAAGAACATCTCCAAATTTTTAAGCTCTATTAGTAAGTTTAGTAACACTACGGAACTGAGGAACTTTCAGAACTTAATAGAGGCATTACGCAGGGTACAATGATTGGCGCTTTTCTCTTTAGCCGGTATATTAACGATTCGGTTGAAGTTTTACAGTATGTCGACGGTCGATGCTGATGATCTACAGATTTATTTAAACGGCATCTGCATAATAAAGTGATTGTCACACGTTACTTTCATTCATGACCTTAGTGGCAATCCGTTACTATGTAATCATCTGAAATGTTCTGACTATATCAACTAGCTAACTATGATTTTGCTGATCTACTTCCTTAGAATACCTACATGTTGCTTGTATAAACAGTCCTCGTCTTCCTCCTTTTGTTTGTAACATGTTTAGCTATGTATAGTGAGACAAATTCTGTGCATTATCGAAAGATGGAAGTGGCATTTATCTGGACTAACTTTGTTTTTCGTAGATATTTTAACATACATAGAGTCAAACTAAAAGCTCTACCAAAAAACGTGTAGAAGGAAATTTATAAATTGCTCCAAGAAAGAAAATCTGCTCACTATATTGCTCAAATGTGTAGTGTGACTCAAACAAGTGTCAGTACATAGATTCAGAAAATATAAGCTTTGCTTATATGTATGCAAGGTCGACTAAGTTTCTCTCTGATTAAGATAATCCATGGTTTTGTACGTTATATGAACACTGATGAATGAGGCAGCTTAATAATAATCCAGCGTAGGAAGCAGCAAAGAAATTAGGAAAGGCTCAATAAAAAACAAATAAGCAGAAGAACAGCTAGTCGAACTCTTCATAAGTTCAACGTAAATCTAATATAAAAAAGGACCACACTTTCCAAGCAAAATTTTACGGCGAGATCGTCATTTATCAAGAAATACGAGTAACGGCCAGACTCTATGTGGAAAATGTGATATGGTCGATCTGAACCCAACAGAGAACCTGTGCGCATATTAAAATCAGCGTTGTACAAAGAATATAATTCACCTCCGTCCTAGGCGCCTAAGGTTTAAGAACTGAATATTACTATTTTTTAAATGAATTAGCTTTGACGTGGCTAATGGTGCACTGAGTTAGTCCTTAAAGTTGAATTCCAATCATATAACATCTGTTTTGTTTTTAATACAAGAAAACATTATAAATATAAGGGTAAGCAAAATATACAATTGAACTGTTAACTGCTTGAAATTCGGAAATAAAGGCATAATTAACGCTGTCAAAAGCAGTTCTGCGCCACTGTAAACAGACAACTTTAATATTCGCGATGTAGTAGACATATTATAAAACAAAAATTGTATTTGGGCAAAAAGGGTGTCTCAACAAGAAATGGAATTTTAAATTAAAAACAAAACCCTTATAGTATTTAAATGACATACGCCGAAATTATTACTGATTTGACAAGTGTGATTGCTGACACTGGAAATGAAATAAAATCCCAATCCCCTCCCAAATGGCCACTGCGACTTAGTTGAGAGGTGTATTAAAAAAACCAGAAGAAGTCCAAGCAAGTAAAACGCACTTGCCGGGCGGCCAGTCCAGGAAACTGGGATTGCAAAAACGTCTTTGCTTCTCGTGCGGTGTGGCATATCGCGCCATCCTGTTGAAACCACATGTCATTTACGTCAATTCCATCCAAAAATAAATATCTGCGAAGTAAGATTATGCACACCAAAATGAACACGTAACTTGCGAATGCCACTCTTTTCACAGTGACATTCACAAGTATCACAATTTTTGTAATGGGTCAATTAATAAACGTTCTTGCGAAGTGAAATGCAGCATTTTTGTAAATGTTTATATGCTTCCATATGATAGCTACTAAGAATGACAGACTATATACTTTACAGACGGAAATGGGGCGTGATTCAAAATTCAAATTCTTGTTAATATAAACTTAATAACCAGCACAACAATTTCTTTTCGCGTTCCGCTTTAAGAGAGATATCTTTGAAAGACTCTTAAAATTCTGATAAATTTGTGATTTTCATTTTGAATATCAACGATTGAAATGCTCGCTGGAAAAATTCTTTTATAAATCATTAGTGATTCATTTGGTTCACTGGGGTGTTATGTCGATCAATAACGTCTGCCTTACTCCATCACACTCACTCCACACACACAGTCGCACTAATCAGTTGTTCAAGTTTTGTTAAGGGTAGTTATGTGATTTGTTATTTGTTTCTGTTCACAGACATGTCTAAGAAAAGAAAGTCAATCGACATTAGGAGTAAAATTGAAACCCTTGGTGAAGTAGATCGTTTGTGCACCTTGTTCTGAAGCAGCAATATATTGAACAGAACAATTTGTTCTGCTCGCTGAAGAGAGCAAACCGAGAAAATAGTGTATGTATGAAAACCCAGGTGACGCTAAACAATTTATTATAGCAATGTTGCAAACATTGGATCTCCACGTGTCTCATGTGAAAATATTTGCGGTGTTGTAAGTAATAAATTTGAACAAATGATTTTTGCCACTGATCATTCGATGCACCTTATATGATTTCTTATTTCCAAAACGATGCCATTGTGCAGCAAACAATTTTCTAATTTGATTTCTCTGTAGACAGTCGAAATTTAGTTCCCAGTTTCCTGCTATCGTTTACGCCTCTTAAAACTGTTCACAACCCACTTCTCGCGTAAGTTATTTGCTTGCAAGTTCAAAGAAGCTCAACTCCATGACCCAATCTATCTTGGCCCCCACACAACGAACTTAAGTCAGCTATCTCAGCTTTTATACTCTTCTAGATCTCGTCATTATGTCTCCGACGCAACACAATGCAATCGGCCCTAAGCCTGTTAAATACGAACCCTCCTCCCAGGGCTAAATAACAGCGAGACCTGCCAAAAAACGAAATCAATTTATCCCAGGCGGCCATTAATCATGGGGCACATCGTAGTACTCGTAGAACCTCTGAGCAATTTCTTAATGGATTCCATTGGGTTTGTGCTTTTTATCGTGCATCGATCAGACAATAAATTCTGGCTCTTATTGAACATACAGTTACCGAAAGCAACAGAATTCGTGTGCTTGGGGACGGGGACGCATTTGGGGCCAAAGAAGCAAAGCAAGAAAAAACTAAAGCACTGAGTGGGTGTAGTGCGCGGCTGCGGGTCGAGAGCCACGGTAATTTGAGACAAAATCCAAACAACGTGATTTCCGCCCGTGGAAACAATTCAAAGATACGAGTGTTTCCCCCATTTTGCAGCGGTGGAACGGAGCACCCATTTAAAGCCTTCGGGAGGCCGGCAATTGTCGGTAATTGGGTGCACTTTAAGTGGTAAATTACGAGCACCTTGCAGGCTCATTAAATCGTCACCTGAGGAGTTTAACGCATAAACTATGTGTCCAGTACCACTCGGAGCCAAGACATCGCCACAAATCACTCGGCGAGGCCCTCGAGTTCGGCTCTAATGGAGACATAAAACACCGCAGCAGTTCACGATTTGCACCGATCTAATTAATCAAAAGCTCGAATAAAATCGATACAGCTGCTGGCGGGCTGGGTGGTGGTGGAGTGGAGCGTCCCAGTGAAGAATGCGGTCTCGGGTGCTCCCGTCCATTCGTCGCGAAAACGTTATTGATGGCAAGGAGCCGCGATTTTCCTTTCTCCGCGATTGCCTACGTCACCCGGTGCGACGGCGGTGTGTCATCGGGCCCGGCCCCATCCAGGCTGCGTTGGAAAATCGCAAAATGCTAATCGCAACAACTTGTTAATATCCGTCAAAGTGCATGCATTCGAGCGCTTATGAATGTCGCTGTTATGCTGATGTTTTGCATTTATGGCCACTACGGGAGCCGGGGACGTACACATATGGAGCTGCCACAGCAACGGCACCATCCAGCACATGTTCCTGGGAGTTGTCCTGGACTCCGGAGCTGGAATGCGATATGCGACGGCATGGGCCATACTGCATTGTTACCTAATATGCCAATTATCCCGATGAGACTCCCTACAGGACTCGTTTCCCCCGAATTACCACTGGTTTCGCTCCCGATTTGATGCTGTGCCATCACCGGATTAGAAGAGTTTTGTTAAGCTGTAGCGATTTCGAGACGAGGGCACTGGACGGAAGTTGGGGACTTGAGAAGTTTTATTGTCTCTCTGCTCATTGTAATCAAAGTTTCAGGAGTGGGATTCATGATGGTATGTTTAGTCAGCTGAGGACTGAAAAAGTATCATTTTACCACTGTGTATTAAAGTTGAGTTTCCGCTCTCTGGAGGTGGGGGAACACATAAAATTACAGAAGTCAAGTGGGAACACCAAACGCATAATTATTCGGTATGTACTCTGCAAGAATTTCTTCAGCCACAAATTGTTTAAAAAATTCGCAACAATTAAAAAATTATGCCATATTGCGCTTGTCTTGTGAAACTATAATCGCATATCTCTGGTTTTTTTATGGAAGTAGTAGCAATCACCTCTCCGTTTCTATCGGTAACTATAATGGCCTTAAGCCTCTCTTAGATCTTTCGTGAAATTTCCTTAAGGTTGGCTAGGTTTCTCTCAAATCTTAACGGACCTTAAGGTCAACCATAATCGCATTTTTGACATGTAGAAAAATTAAATAATTCTCCTCAACTAATCAGAATAGCTACCAACCACTGACATATATTTATATTGTATATCAACACCTTAAATGCACCAAATGTGTACATCAACCTCACTTTTTTTAAGTTTCCTTAAGATCACCCGAGACCATAGCCTTAAGACTTGTCACAAGATTCGGAAAGTTTCCGAAAAATAGGATAAGGCCATTATAGTTGTCAGTACAACACTTCATATAATTGCATAAAATTTTTAGAGAACTTAAGGTATCGTAAGGTTATTATAGTCCCGGCTTACTATAGGGCCATTGGTTTATTCAGTTCAGAGGTATGGTGTAAGGGTGTTATGGCGTCATATGCTTGTTGCTTGTCTTGGTCATCTGATACACAAAATCCACGTTTCCCCCAAATATTGAGGTTAAACATGCCTTACATGCCTTTTTTGAGGTTAAGAAGAAAACAGTAGGTCCCAGAGTAAAACTAGCACTCAATAATTTGTTCACGAGTTGTAAGCGTTGCCTTGACTTCGCACTCTAAAACACACATAATTCAGAAATCCCTTTCAAAAGCAACCTATCTCAAAATGCTTAGTCAACAGTCAATGCCCCAAAAACTAAAAAAAAGGCTGACGAAAATAGCCCACTCTTTAACCCTATCACCTAAATTCGGCTGATTTACTGATACCGCCAACAAAAGAGCAGACAAAATAAAACAAAGCCCGGCGATGAAAAGCAAACACAAGACCGTAACAGGTGTCAACTAGGGCTTGCACCATTCGCGGTATAATTCGAAAATGCCAAGGTGCTGGCGTCTGACGGATATGAGCGACGCCGCGTTCCAAATAAACATTTGGCGAGGACTCCGCATTTTTTCAGTCTTATCAAATTGTCTGGAGGCCCCATTAGAAATCTTGTTGTGACTATCGAGCGGCACCCTCGGCGATATGAACTTTTTCTGCCCGGGCTCCCAACATACGTTTATTTTTCCGTACGCACTCTCGGGCGCCACTCGTTTGTTTAATTGTTCAGTGCGCTCGGAACCCTTTTCTTTATTTTTTCTTCAAGTTTCTTCTCCAAAAAATTGCCCACTCTGCTTTCGATCACAACTCACGGAAGTGCGGCCAAAGTGCCGTGTCGGCTCGGACGTGATCCAGCCGTTGCGTTGGTTGTGGGGCAAAGATTTCGGCGGAATTATTTTTATTTGGTGATGACCGGCGTAATGGCGTTATGTGCGATTACAGTCGATTAGTGATTTCTTTTGATGTTTCTCGAGATGTTGTTTACCTGAGCCCCAATGACGCAGGTTAAGTGGCCGTAAATTGCGATCAAAGCGAGGCGCGGGACTGTTATTTGATTAGAATGGGCCCAATCCCGCTGTCTGTTTAACAACTTGATCGCTTCGTCGGCAATTACTGATTAGATGAGAGTGTTGTCGAAAAAAGGTGTCGTCAGGCTCCGAACTTCTACCGCCCTATACCCCTTAAGGCGCCTGGGTGTTGCTCGTAACTCACGCACTCCCCGGACGGAGATCCATTCTCCCCGATATGTTTTGTTGCCGAATAGAATCGGATTCGCAAAATCTACGAGTGGTATCGCCTTTAGTGGCGCATAATAATGACTCACACAACACGGGGAGCCCGCCACTGTACAACGCCCCGATATCCCCAGAACGTCGATAAATAAGGCGCTCTCCTCTAGCTTCTAATCGCATTCGGCTATCTCGGATCTGAAGTTTAATCAATTTGGAGGGCGCACATATCTGCCCCGCCGCCTACCGGAGTCTATGAAGACATTCGCCTTGGACCGGGCGCCCCCGCCCATCACCCGGCACCCGCTCCACGGCTGTATTAATTCATTAATTAATTTATTCCTTCCTTTGAGGTTTCACACACGACTTCTAATGTTTGCTAAAACATTCTGGTACAAGAAATATCTCAGGCGTGCACGACAAGCAACCCTACCGTCGATGGCGGGCGGGAGGTGCGGGAACGCGGTGTGTGTCGCCCGCGCGCACTTTGTATTATACATGGACCTGTTATCGGTTATCTACTCCGTCGCGCTGCATGCAGGCGATGATATAAATAATTTGGCTTTATCTATATTTTCGCGACTTGTGCTCCAACGGCAGCAGCAGCCCGGCTTTCGGTTTAATTAATAATTCGTGTCTTGGCGCTGCGCAAAGAAGCCTCTTGGGCCGGTCTTGTCTTGGGCATGTTGGAAATCCGCACCTCGATTGCGGTTAATTTTTAATTTACTTGCGAGCCAACGCGAGGTTGCCGCTGATGTGATCATCAGCGACGATTTGTGGCGTTTTTATGGGGACCAACTGATTTCGCCTCTGATGACATTATTAGCGCGCCGCAGCTGACTGCAACGTTTCTGGTCCTGCGACCAGATCGGACTTTTCGTTTTAGCATATTGGCAAATGGCTCGAGCTGGTTGGAGGCGAGTGTAAATATTTGCATTTCGCGAAATTTACTGGCTGCCAGCAGAAAAGGTGGTGGAAAAGTAAAACGATAAATTATGAGAGGTGAAACACTTCGAATCTCGTTTAAACATCTTTGCAAATTCCACAAATTTTAGGGGCTTTGTTTACTGGGGGAATGACCAACAGATCTGATTGTAAAATACTGTCAACATATTTTGACAGAGAAAAAGGGAGTTGCAATATCTGCCTGCCATCAACTCATAAAAAATGGCTCCTTGAAAGTAGGTATGTTTGTTCGCGTATAACCGAAAACCCACTGAATCGATTTGAATGTATTTTAACCATTAAATAGAGGATGTCTTAGGAACAATTATAGTTAACTACAACTATGACTGTGTTTTGTCAAAATTTAAAACGGCGGCGTACTGTTTTGTTTAACAAGTGAAGCTAAAATTGTGGGATTTTCATGAAAATTTGTTCCTGGGGTTTTCTATTAAAAAAAATCTATAAAAATAGCTAAACCGCGAAAATCCCACTAATATTATAAATGTGATAATTTCGTGAAGATGTTTGGATGTTTGTTATTCATGAAGGGCTGCTTCGGTGGATTTAATTTTTTGACAAAATGTTTTACATATTCCAACTTAAGATACCGTCGTGTCCATGAGGGTTACTTTAGCCCTACGGGTAACTTAAACTCAACTTGGAATGAAGTTTGGATTTGCCGCCACATCGAAACCGCTTAAGCGAGCGTTCGGATTACTACCGGATATAATAATTAGGAGTATAGGCGCGTCCTTCGGCGCTGTCTTGTTCGCGTTGGGTACTCGAAGTTACTCGCGAGGTGTACTCGAAGAATAGACATGTTTACGCTTGCAAACTTTTTTGGGAAACTGTTATTTTTCTTACTTGTAATTTCATTGAAATTAGATTCTATTATGCAAAAAAACCTTCTTACATTTACTTCCAAACCTGTCATTGGGTTACTATTGTATATGATACTTAAAAGTACAGTTTTTTCACAAAGCAAAATCCGCAAGCCAAGCTTACCCTCTCGTAAGGACAACATTGGTCCAAAATTGAAAAAAAAATTGAAAACACTTACACATAATTTTATTTTAACTTGCGCATTGTTATTTGTTAAATATGCTTGTGAGTTGATATTAAAATCAATGTAACATTAATATGCCAATAATGAAAAAAACCACAAGGTGATTCGTGAAACTGTCTTAATTTACTTTGCAATTATAGCAAATTTTGCTGGTTGGGTTCTGCTGGGAAACATAATGTATGACGTCATGCAATCGGAACTTTATTCACTTTTTTTAATTCTCTATTAAGACTATAAAACATGGCGGTAGAAGTGTTCAAGTTTAGAATTATATGTTGTGGCATGGCATAACTGATGTAGGTACCTCATTAGTAATCACAATAAATGGGTGTGCACGTATTCAAGGAACAAACATATGTAAAGTCCTTAAGAACTAAATCTGTTGTTGTTAAAAGCATGGCAAAAGATTTTAGCACTGTTAAAACGATCGAGTTTTGTAGAAGTTATGGTAATTTTTTCTGTTTTTGGCGCTGATGTGTCACGGTCTTAAATTGTCTCGAAATTTGCACTTCAAAAGTTCTGTAAGGAACAGCGATTTGTGTTACAATGCACAAAAAGAATATCTGCCTAAAAATGATGAAGTCGTAATTGTTGTACTATTTGTGGGTTATTCAGTTTTATCCAGGTTGAATGTTCTGTCTACTGAATTTAGTAGGTATAACAAAAGCTACTCAATGTTGTTCACTGCAACCATGTGGCTTAACATTTAGCAATAGACATATTCTGAAAATTCCATCGTAAATTGTTATGAAGCGACACATATACGTTTTTACAGCTACATACATTTTATCTTATTGTGTACTGATCTGTACATTTTACAAAAGTGAAAAGCGATATGCGGATGTGACAGAGCTTGTAAGGTGTGCAAAAGCGTTGTGGAATTATAGCAAGGTAATGAACAGAGCTTTAAAAAGAAATGAAAAAAAGCGAAATAACGCATATTTGCTCCTTCTAAAAATGTGTAAATTAGTAAACACTAATATTCTTAATATATTTACCTTTTCCAGTATAAACCTTTAATAATACTCTTTTGAATTCACCCACCAGCGTGCACAGACTTTTTTTCCAAAATTATAATCGAACAAAAGACTCAGTAAGAAGCGCAATAAGAACTATTATTAGAGTGTTTCGAGAATCTTTACTTACGACTACAATATTAGTGAATTTTGGGGTGTGATTTGTGTTTTTTAAGCGTATTAGATAAAAAAAAACAAAATTGTTTTGCCAAAATCAAAGTGAGAAGCTTCAATCAAGGGTAGTAATGGAAAGTGAAAAAGGAAAAATTGCGTGATGTTGCCAAATATGTCTGTGTTAGAGGTATGAGAATGTTTCGGTTTGGTTTTTTTTCTTTCTCTAGGTGTACACTATTTTTTTGTCAAAAAATTTCAAAATTTGTATTGGCGAAAAAATTATTCTAATCATAATAATTTGCAAAATAGGGTAAAAATAGAAATGAAATAAAATAAATAAACATTTTACACTTACCTAGCCAGTCCGGAAGCAACGAGCCCGCAAGAGATTCTGAATATCTCTTACCTGGAAGGAAAAAAATTGATCCTTTAACAAAAATAATAATGATGTCTCGTTCACTTACTTTAAAAGAGATGTTATTTTGGAAACGTTTGGCGTTATAAAAGGTTTTGCAGATAATTGAGCTGTGTGAAAACAAAACTCGTATGATTGCTCTAAAGTAGAGGGATAGGGCGAGTTTTGTTTTTACGCGACTCAATTGTTAGCTATTGCTATAGTTATCATGACAAACATACATGGCATTATTAATAAGAAACAATAATAAAATGTTTAAAAGATATTTATATGCAGAAATAAGCGGAAAGCATAATTATACGAGTAGTGTTTGATAAGTCCGTGACTTTGATAAGAAAAGACGCCTGATTAAAATTTTAACATATAACGCCCTTTTCGTTGGTGTAAAATTTTAAGGAAACCTCTCGAATTGTGAATTTTTGAGACCATTCCAAAGAAGGTATATTTTAAGATATTTATTAAAAGAGGCGTCTTCGCTTAAAATCAATGTCAATTTTGTGGAGTTCGAGAAATCTTATTTTTTGGAAGATTTAAAGAAGGTGGACCTCAGAAAAGGGAGATCTTTAAAAGCAAAATTCGCTCATTTAAAATTTACTGCCATATCAAACACTTATGTATATTAAATAATATTTTGCGGAACTTACATATGTAACATAGATATATGAGGAAAAAGGCATTTGAATGCTTTAAAAGTAAAATTTAGTCTGTCCGTATGTTCGTCTCTGACATTGGAATAGGTTAGGAATAAAGTTTAAAAAGGTAGTTAAAAATAATTTTAGATTATATAACTTAGCACTTAATAAATTTCATATCTGTTGATGATGTCATTGAATGAATGGCTCAAGGGGAGGAGCTTACTTTTAATTTGGGCGGTGTTACTAAATATTTTGTAGCTGCGCACTATGCACGTTCTTCTACATTCACATTTTATAGTGTTTCTTAAATAAAAGATATTGTGAACAATTTAGGGAATCAGTTCCAAATATCTTGCAATGATTTTTATTTGTACAAAAACAGTGTAGGTATTCAATTTAAAAATTTTTGATTAATTCAATTGTATTTCCAACAACAATGTTCAATTGGTTTTAGTCCATAATTATCTGCAAGGTGGGCCAAAGAAACTGAAGAACGAGCTTTGGGAAAGATTTTACTTCATATTTCTTCAATTGGAAAACATGATTCCTTCAAATTTTTGCAACAAGGTATGGAATAACACAGCACTCATATACCCCCGATTTTCCTGTTGACAAAGACTTCTATGCATGTTTTCGGAATGTTAATTTGTTTCCTCGACATGAATTTTGCCCTTCAGTCGAGGAGGGGTTCGATGTATCTACTTGTTTACTTAGACCCGTTCCTTCAAATAGTCCTATAAAAAAATCGGGGCCATTAAATCAGGTAACGCTGTAATTCCGGAAAAAAAAAGAAATATCCAACAAAACAAAGTGGAGAATTTTATCCTCTTCAAAGTTCACAAGGATAGTCACAAAAGTTATTTTCCAATATGGTGGCTGAAGCAAGTCCATTCCATCCGCGCTAACACGCCCATAGGGAGACCTCTAATAATTTCCAATTTGAAAATCTTCTTCGCAGAAACATGCATTATGAATTTTTTTTCACCTGACTTCTGGGCTATGTAAATACTCAAATTTGTTTAAGTTTGTTTAAGTGTTGACTTGACCATTTGACCGGAGTCCAAATAGCGCTAAAGCACGCCGTCTTGTTAACACGAAGTCCCCTATCGGCCTTACTGAAATCAATGATCATTAAAACTTGCATGAAAAGTAAAATCATAAATGACCCCAGAAAAAGATGGACAAAACACCCTTAGCCGTATAGAATACGCCATTTGGAATTCCCACATTTTGATAGAAGTCACAAAATTAGCAACCGCTAAACCCAGAGGTAATCAATATTTCGGAATTCCTCGATATGCAAAGTTTTTGCCGTCATATTGGAAACAAATTTTTGGAATCTTGTATGTATTCTATAAAAAATAAAAGTAGGCTAGGTAGTAAGTATATACGTATTAAGATGGGGCAAGAAAAATTTTGAATAAGATACGAACATATTTAACATTTTTTTAGATTTACGAAGTTTGCTGTTGTGTAAGGTGGATTATATTTAATGAAAATAGTTTATCTTATTTTATATATACATACATATCAAAGGCAGTTAATGACCGTTATAAACTGCCATTAAACACATTTTTTTTAGTCTTACTATCGCCAGGATATCTGAAAATTGCAGAAAGTCAAAACAGACCCAAAGCCATTAACAAATAAATCACACTCTACATTTTGTAAAAACCAGAGAAACTTGACATGTTATTTCTAATAGATAGCCCAAAAATGTCACACAAAGAAACCAAAAAAAAAACAAGATATTTTGGAAACTATAAATTTCGTGGGAAGAAATTTCATTAGTTCAACCATCATCCAATAATTGCTTGGAATTTCGTTTAACTAATTTTTTCTCGAATTAAAAATAAAAAAAACCAGAAGCGCAATTCTTTTCCGCATAGTTTCCAGCCGTGTCCGCAGGGAAACCAAAATCCCTAAAAAAATCCAATTCCCGCAGGAAGACCGACTTAAAGGAAAGCGTGTAACTGTGAAAAACATGTTTTCCTCATTTCGCCCTCCCTTAAATGTATTTCGCTGGGGATAATGAATCTTCCCTGAAAGAAGGAGCGTCGCGTATTTTCTTTAATTACTTTCAAAAGGCAGCCAACCCGTTTGCGCGTTTTGAATTAATATGAGAGAGCAAGTCCCAAAGGGACGGGGGGTAAAAAGGGGGCCGAAGGAGATGAAAAGACCGAAAGACGAGAGAAATTCTTAAGTGCACAACTGTATTGTCTTAAGATTGTGCATGGAATTATCCAGCGTACTTCCACCCGTCCCTCATGTTCCGCATCCCAACGGGAGGACTATGTACATGATCTTATTATTATATATGTAAACAGACTAAAAAGAGGGTGTACACTTGTACAGAACTAGATAAATAACAAAATTAAGGAACAGCATATTTTACTTTGCTCGCACTCCTCGTCTCCAGCCGTAGTATACATTGAGATTTATTTTTGGCCTTCCTCGCGCGTTTTGAATAGCGCAGAAGGCATGGCAATTAAAAACGTTCCTCGGGAAAATTATCCAGGATAAATTGGATATTTTTGCTATTCGTTTGGGGAACTGATGGCTTTCTTTGATTTGTTCCTTGATTTTTTGTTTTTCTTAAAGAAGGATTTATGTAAAAAATAGTCAAAGGTCTCAAATATCCAAAATTGATAAATCAAAGCGATATGTTACTGGGAAACAGATAGTAAAATTCTTCTAAATTATAGGCCACACCTCGCGAAAAACTAGGCGGATGAAAAAACTCATTTATTAAAAAAATGTACCTATATAGACACAACTGTTTAAGATTCACATTACGATGCAAACCAAAACAGCTTAAAGTAATAATAATCCCACTAATGTTATAAATGTAAAAATTGTTTTGCGTATTCCAACTTAACTTATAGGCTGGTTGGTATTTTGAGGTTTAAAAATGGCGGTTCCAAGGCCACCAAAAATTTTGACCATTGAGGTTGCGGCGAAAATCACCACCAGGGGTTTTCGGGGTTGCTGATATTAAATGTAATATTGAAATTTTCAAATTAAGGATCCAATAAGGTGACCGAAATGTAAAAATTTTTATATACAGATTCGGCACTGTCACAGTTTTATTATATGTATAGATAGATGACACATTGTACGCAGCTTAAAGGTTCAAAAAATGTAACTAACTTCTCAGCCTAAAGAAGGAAAAGCTCCTACACATATATACTACATATATAGTTTACATCTACCCAACGATAGCCGACATTATATGAAGAAACAATTCCTACACGATTCTTGAAGTGGTGGAGCGATTCTGGAGTTACATACATATAACAGTTGGAAGATTAAATCGATAATTTGAATTCATAAAATGAAGTCGTCTATTTCAAGTGGAGCCAAACTAAGGCCTCTTCAGTCACAGGTCATCATATTTGGGGCTGGTATTCGTTCATGGAAATCTTCCGTTAAGCTTTTCAATCAATCCGTGCACTGTAAAGTAAAATGTAAAAAGGTGACCAATTAGCGGTGGAAACGAACACACGACAGCGCCGATAATTTACACCGACGATCGCGGCGGTCTGTGGAAAAGGCCTTTCCGACTTTGAAATAGAGCCGGGCAAGCTAATTAGCATTCACCCCGTCGATCGGGAATTAATGGCCTCGCATGATTTTCATAATTCGCCAATAAACGCATAATTTAGCGAGTCGTCCGGTGTGGATTTCCAGTCACATAAAATCACCTTCAATTGTTATCTAACACGAATCTCGGGGCGTTCGCGATAAGTGCTGCTTCCACAGTTCCACCACCGCGAGCGCGTCTATGCAGCCAGCGGGAGCCCACCGGCGAAGAATTCCACGCTTCTTCTAATCGCGGCACCGGGAGTCACACTCCCAGCCGAACGTGTCGTGTCGCCCGCGTGCAGAACAGAACCCCAGAAGAACCCACCACCCCCTCGCTGTGGCGACATGACGAGAGGAGGCGGCGTGGCGGGCACAGAGCGCCGGGAGATGTGCGACATGATTAAATGCGAGCTTCTTTCGAATCCGCGTAAATATTTTATGTAAATTACGCAATTATGTTACATGCATTAATTTTGCAGCATTTAGCGTCAGACGCGTACGACACCTGTGCCGGCACGAGCCCCAGCCAGCCACCACCGCCACTGCGGCCCGTGCGCCGCACTTTTCATTATCAGCGAGCGCCGGAAGATGGATGCGTTGCAACTTTCATGGGCGTCGTACATCACTCCGGAGATGGTGGCGGCGAATAACACGGCAATTTCCCTGCTATGTGCGCCCGGCCTCATTATGTATTTACAGGTACATGCGATAGAGATTTTATCTTGTTTTAATATGATTTCGGCTCACGGGAATTGCTTGAATGGCTGGGATGGCTCTGGCGATGGCTGCCAGTTGCCACTGCCTGTGGGATGCGTCCTGCTCGTGGCTCACATGCTCCGCACGCCTTGTGTTCTCCAGCACACATGTGCGCTCATTTGTTGAAAACTTTCACAATAAATCACCCAAGATGTCGCATTTTGTTTACATTGCAGGGTGCCCTGAAACATCCACTAATTCCCTGTCTGCATGATCGCCCGAACACACTTTACGGCCGGTCTGTGGCACTTGGGGTTCTGCGAAATATACCAAACTCACTGGTCTCTTCAAACTTGCAAGGACACTTTGTCCCTGTCTCTAGTGCCGTTGTGTTGCTTTTTTTAATATACATATCTAAGGCCACGCGCTAGGCAAATAAAAGTGGAGACAAATTAACGATATGAAACGAAGATACTTCTAATCTGCTGTAATTTCAGAACTCCATGCTTTTTTGATATAATTAATTGTTTTTCTTTTTTCTTTTTTTTGTGAGATTGGGGAAATTGTTCGTCAGGAAATTAAACTGTAATCCCCAAAATAGCATAATATGGATATAAAAAGTAAGAAATTTAGAGATTATCGCCATAAGGTTGATCGCCAACAGCCGACGGGCAAATCTTGGAATTTGTAACGGCTGATATGCACGTTGCCAGAGTAATAAATAAAATATTTAAAAGCGCACTTATGTGTAAATTAATCTTTATCTTGTTTGGAAAACCAATTTCAAGTTATGTCGTGAGGTTATGAGTAATTTTCCATGTGAGACTATTTTGTAGCCCGTCTCTATCCACCGCAAAAAAATAGGTTTGAGTGTACATGCCTTGACAGAGCAATTTTAAATTATTAAAAATCTTTCATTGTTGCAGGTTTCCACTTGCAATAATTAATAATTTAAAACTTCTCTTTGTTCTCCCCACCGTGTTTGCAACAGTTTAACGGTTATGCTCACAGCAAAGTAAATTCAAACTCACACTACTTTAAAATTGACTTCACTTTTCGCTTCTGAATTCCTCTCCATATTCGTTTGTTCCTCGTAGCATTTTGCAGTTTCCAATTCCTATTCTCCATAGAAAACCAAACCAAAAAACCATTTGGCTGAATTTTCTGAGAAATCACGTCTGTACACATTATTAGCAAAGTATGTAGTTGTGAAATGTCAGTCAGTCAGAAACCATGGGCTGAATTGCATGTGGCAACACAAAATGGTCATTCTCACACATAGAAGAAACAAAGCGAATGATAACCAAAATGTGCGAGACAGGTGACAAAATTGCAACGTAAATGAAAGAGCTGCGGCTATTTTGGTCAGTTTGACTTTCTATGGAGATCAGGCATAACATAACATAATTCGTTATTGCCTATCGGGCCGCACGAAAACTTATAGACTGGATGGACCGCTCATTGCACTGAGAAAAAAATTAAATAGATTCATATTTAATTAAAATAAAAACAGATATGATCTGGCACCAACATTATTTCTAGTTGTTTTAAACATAAATCTGTTTGATATTTTCCTGTCATTGAAAATGTTAAATTCATAAAATGACCATTGTACAAGCCATTCATAATTGATTCCAATTGAATGCGCGAACGCAAATTGCCTTCTTTTCTTATGTGAAGTATTTGGTTTCCGATGAGATTCGAACTCGGGTCGCCTGGACTAAAGTCTGGACATTCTACCGCTATTTCATTAGACGCTCCATATCTGCTTCACTTAGAATTTGACTCTTTAAAAAGGAAAACAATCTGAATCATGTGAGATTCGAACTCGGGTCCTCTAGAACATAAGGTCACCGCTTTAGCCTTTGATCTACAGATAGCCGGGTTTGATTCCAAAGCAAGTAATTTCTCTGAGTGAACGTGTGACATTCTGCGGTTTCTGAAGACCTTTAAACACGATCGTGTTTGATGTAAACTTATTCATGTTTCTGAATATAAAACTATTTAATCAAACGTATTTTACTTTGAAAATGCTTCAAACAGATTTAAATTTGAAATTTTAATTGTAAATTTTCTCTGTGGGACGACTCCTGCTTTAGATGATTAAAAGACTGTAAATGCTGATTGGTATAGGTACAATAATTTCTTTGACAGAATTTATCAATGAATTGCATAGAACAAATCGAAATCGACGAATGATTCTTCATCATCACAAGGCCAATGTTACACAACACTTTAAACCCTTGATTTTTCATCCAGTAAAAATGTCAAATAAGTGGCAATGGCCGTATTTTACCTGATTTAATACTTTACGATTTCTTTTCGCTTCCAAAGATCAAACATTAGATGCGTGACAGCTATGTGAGCATTTGGAACACTATTATCTGACAGCCTCAGACCTGAGAGTGAAAAAACTACTTTGAAATTTGGTTCGGACGTGCGTAAAAGTGTATTGATATTAAAGGCGAAGTCATTTGCTTATTGCAGTAAATCGCCTGACCTTAATTCTACAGAGAACGGCGATCAGAGCAAAAATGAAGGGGAATGAATTGTCGAAAGCAGTAGATATGGCTAGATTATATTTAAATGACATGTAAGAACTCACAGCTATTTTTTAATGTTTGAAAAACTAGTTTATGTATTCCCTTGCATATTTTTCATAGCTCGCACCTATTTTATGGGTAGCCAAGCCACTGCATGTAATTAGGTTCATGATTTCAGAAAATTATTAACTTCTTCCGAAACATCTTCATACATTCTTCAGGGTAAACATCTTCACATTTCAATTATGAGTATGTTTTTAAGCTGCCTTAACGAGGTATTTATAATTAAAATACAAGTACAGCAATAGATTTAAGGGGAGATATGCACCTAGGAGCCGGAAAAAAGGTAATTTTTGTGCATTTTTTCTAGGAAAACTATTTGAAATTTCGGATTGGGTGTTTAACTATCTAAAAGTACACACATTCAGGAATATGCTTAATTTTTTTATTTAAAAACATCAAACATTTACAACGAACGTTGTAAAAAAATATGCGTAAACGGTACCCACTGGCGTTTCTTCAAAAATCATCTAAAAAAAAAACCAAAAAGATTATTAAATTAGATATTATATTCTAGTACTTGATTTTTGCCGATTTTGAAAATGTCAATTTATGACAAAATGGCGGACGTTTAAACATAAATAGTGATTTTGAGACCAAGAAATAGTTATTATTTTTCCTATAAAACAAAGTAAGTACTAAGTAACGAAAAAAAAGTCCTATGACAAGTATTAGATAATGATGTATTGAATAACCCTAAACGAATTCGAGAAATTTTGGGTATCGATTCGAAAAATGTGGTTTTGGGAATGAATAAATCATGAAATTTGTCAACTTACATGGAATCATCGATACCAGGCCCATAGTGTAAGTCTTTTATCACATATTCTTGAGACCTCAAGCTTCAAGACAATGCAACAAAAATCGATTTTTTCGATCATGGTAGGTGTATATCTCCCGTTAAGAAGGTTTTTGGTGTTATTTATCGATATAGATATGTACATAGATGTTTTAAAAATTTAAAAAAAAATTACTGTAGGTACCTATTGCTTGACATAGGCACAAATGTCTGCAAAATTCCGGATTTGCTCTGAATCAAGTGTCTACGATAGATTTTGCGTCGATTAATGTCACCGACAGCAGTCTGCTATGTTTTGCAGCACAATCCAGTGAACGTAGTTTATTAAGATTCTTGCACAAGTAATTTGTCTGCCGAAAATGGGTACCTACCCCAATTAAAAGGCCAATAATAAATTTACCCGAATTTCGCCAACCATACTCCGCACAGGAAGGACATCCATGTAATCAATTCCCGCCCAATAATTCTCGTCGCCTCGTTTACATATGTCGTGGCGATAATATGACTTCAATTCGCGAATCCCTTAATTACTCATCCATTTTGGGCAGCAGCGGGCGAATATTTTTTCCACGCAATAAAATTATTAAGTTATTTAATCATTGTTTCATTGCCAAATTAACCGAAAGGCAAGTGCCCCCTTCGCCGCCCTTCCTGAGCACGTTTTTTTAATTATCACTTTTTTATCGTGCAAACACATCAGTTACAAGAGCGGCATGTGCAAATAAAACGGGAGGCCGTGATGAGGGCCCAACGGCGAGGTCCATCCGTGACTATGGGAAAATGCGCCTACAAAAGGTAAATAATACTCCACACCGCCGCCGCTTCTCGTCCGCCCTCCCAGCTACCCGCTGGCGACAACGAATTATCTTCCCATCCAGTCATATGGTACCAAACCAGTTCAGCTTTTTTCGTGACTGCTCCGTAATTATTAATTCCGCGGGTGCTCCCCGCACAACTCGGAATCGCGGCGACGAGCACAAACAGATTTAGTTGTAAATCTCCAGGAAGCGTTGCAAAACAGTGAATACATTGGACTTGGACAAATGCGCATTAATCCGAGACAGAGCCCAAAATGTGGGTCAAAGTGTCTTCGAATTCCGACAAAGGGGTCACAACCACGAAATAGTGCTTCCCAGTCGCGGAAAATACACCTTCCTGCAGTGCGGCGGCAGCGCCTTAATTGCTTGAAATTTGTTTTGGGAAAAAAATCTTGTCAGGTGTCGCATTCAATTTTCGATTTTATTGTTAGCGCTCTATTCGTCGTTTTTCTCGCAGCTGTCAGCGGTTATTTGGCATTTAAATTAATGCGACAATCGCCACAAAGCCACCTTCCATTGGCCCGCGTTAGATTCCATTTTTGGGCGCTTCGACTGGTTCTCGCCCGGGAAAAAACACTAGAGCTCTTTGTGCGATTTGTAAAGAAACGCGGTTTTGGTGTCTTATTGGGCTAGTGAAGCTGTTGCCAAGGCGGAGACGGGAAGCCGGTGGACGTTTTCTTGGATGATTTATGGTGGCTAGGTCGCATTGAGATGGTAGAAAGACTAGGTGAGGCTTTGCGTGGTTCATGGAAACTAGAAAATGATATTTCAACTGTGCCTGTATAAATAACAGAAACTGAGTTCACGTGTTGACTTTCTGAAGAATGACGTTTTCTGAGAAAATTGTGTTTGAAATTTCAACGCACCACATTATAAAAAGTAGAAAGAGCATATCAAGGCTATAAAAGAGTTACCTATAATACATAAAAAGTCTCCTTGGCGGGAAAAGTGTCAAAAAATCTTATCAGAATTGAGCAAAGGAATAATCTGTTGCGGTGGATATGCTTTTATTGAATTCTGAAAAAATTGCTTCTATTTCCTATAAATCAAGAATTGGAGCAAATACTGTAACTCCTGTTAATTTATCGTTCAGAATTGTCTGATGCAAGACTTTTAAATAGAAGCGCTCCTAGTATTGAAAATATTGACATTTTCGACTATTTTACCTAAATTCTGCTTTTGCAGTTATTCAGTTATACACATATGTACACAGGGTACACTGAAAAGGTACAAACATGGTAAATTAATGTATAAAAGTGCCATGGACTACCAATAACTCCATTTTCGATATATTGGTAACTGAGATAAAATTGTTTATTTGTAATTTACTGACGCCGAAACATTAGTTGCGTTCCATTGGGGTGTGTTAAGTAATCGTAGGCAGGGGAGACCGGGGCTGATTGTGACATATTCAACAAAATGTCGTCCTACAATTCACCTATTGAACAATTTGACGGTTTTGAAATTGTTTTGATTACAGGCCTAATACAACTATCAAAAATTAATAATTTTTGCCAAAATGCCAGTGTAGCTTTTTGTCCCTAATGTTGGGGTTAGTTGTTACACCACAAGGGGTAAAATGTGACAATAAATAAATCAGTTTTTTATTAAGAATCAACTAAAGTTATAATGGGAATCTTTTAACTAAGAACATAACAAATATTAATAATAATAAAAATAAACAACAACATTCCATATGCGAGAACTAGGAACTAGAATTTGTATTTTTCATCACCTCAGACAACTTAGGAATATTAGTTTTATTGAATGAAATTGCTCGATTCAAAGTTGTCACCTGTGGACACCTTATATATATTTTTGACCCATTACGTTTCAAAAACGGGTTCACAGCAGCCTCTTTATTATCTTGATATAATTGCGGTATAGCTATTGTATGCACAATTTGAAGCTAATTTCCTATCATCTTTTGGTGTCAAGCCGTAGTAAATTTGACAGAGTTTAATTAACAAAATTATTTTCCTGCTCATCGGTATAAATTTGTCTGTTCTTCCTGTATCCGACTGTAATACATTCCACAGAATCACCTTTATTTATAAATGCTTTTATTTTCTTCAAATACCACGTCAACGACGAAAATTTTGCATTGAACGTGCTAAGAAGCTGCCGTCAAAATTTCCTGTATTGCAGTGCAAGGTGAGGGTTTTTCAGTTTTGAGTCAGCCATTTTTTATTGCTCGCTCAGTTGGCAAATTTCATAGGTTACAATTTGAATTTTTATATAAGAATACAATTTAACAAACGTGACACAAAATATCACAAAAACGCTCTTTCGAACGAAACTTTTCCTGCCAAACTGGTAAAACAATTTTGTTTTGTTGTATTCACTGTTCAGAAAATGTGGTTTGAAATAAAACGCGTTTATTGGCAACACAATTTAAAATGAGACAGTACTCAAGAGCCTCCGTTACCGCACCGTCAGTCTCCATGTAAAATACACTCGATGCACCGACAGGAAGCGGTCGTCTGCCATAGGCGGCACACACAAAAATTTCCAAAATTCTATAGTTGTCTAAACCCTTAAAGCTATTAATTTGCTATACACTGGCTACTGCTGTAAATTCTTCAATTTGGGAGGAAACGCCGGTCATTTCGTACTTAATCCCTCAAGCATTTGAAGCCTAACCCTAAACAACCCTGGATCCGATTTTTTTAAAAGCCCGCCAAACAATACATAAAACAGTAAAAGGACCCTGGAAAAAGATAAGGACGAAAAAAGTCAAAAACAAAGTGATTCTAAGCCTCCAAGACAAACGTTTGTATTTTTTCAGGTGAAAAGTTTTGTACTTTGATCCCAGAGGCACCTCATAAATTGGCCGACACTTTCCTTTATCTGGCATGAACTCGCTCCCTAGATATTGTCCCCATTTTAATAGAAATTCCCGGCACCACCACCACCACGGGCCGCATCCCCGCAGGCCAGCCACTAGACGAGGAAGGGCAGGGGCGGATTCTCGGACACGCTATGCTATCTGCTGATGGAAAAAGAAACACCAGCAAGGAGCTGGCCGCGTACGAAAAATTCTTTGCGTTAAACGAAAAAGAAAACTTTTTTATTCGATTTTATCTCGGCGGTGATTTATTGCTGCGATCACATATAGGCTGTAGTAATCCACACATTTGAAAGATACATACGGCCGCGCGTATCTGCGGTGGATATCTGTGCGCTCCGGGAGCAGCAGGGCCGGGGGTGGGAGCCGTGCGAAAATAAGAGAAAGGCAACATTTCGGGACACGCCGAGCGCGCCCGTCCCGAGAGTGGCTTTAACAAGTTTCTTAAGTCACAAATCTTCCTGTCTGCCCTGTGAAATAATAAAACATTTCCAGTATGGCAGCGAGAAGATGAATTGCTCGGAGTCCATTTTCGCCCGGACGGCGGACAGCTCTCGGCCGCTCCCGGCCATTGGATCACTGCTCGGTGCCTCGGGATTAAAATGGTCGCCCGAGGATTACAGATGCACTTACATCCCCGACTAGACTACTACTACCTCTTCCTTGTCCAATAAATCTCCTGACCAGGGCGATGCATCACTTGAGAATTTCCAAAGTGTCAAAACAAGAGCTATCTGCCATCGGAGGGCGATTATTAATGGAGAGGAGCCGGCCGGAGGAGCTGTCCGGCCGGGTCCTCCAGCAGCCCTCTGAGTTATGAATTTTATTAAAACCACAAAAAAGGTTCTGCGGCCGTTTTTGCCCCTTTGTTGCTACTTAGCACCTAATTTCCGCCGGCCGTAAATCAAAACCCATCTAGGGTGGATTACCGGCCGTTGATGTCATGTAATGTGCCCCAGGTACACCGGACCTGTCAGGATTCCGTGGCAGAGGTGGCCGTGCAATGATTTCATGCCTGAGCCCTCTCCTCAGGTGGATATGCGGCCCATGCGGATGGCAGCTAGCCCCATACACCTAGCCGGTCAGTGTGATGGCCACAATTTTTTGGGCGTGATCGGACAAATAAAAAGACGCGCGCCGTAAATCTCCGTAACATGACACTTCTGCGGCTGAAATGTACCAGTTTCGTCGTCTCGTATCTCCTCGGAGTCGCGGCGAAGAAATAAATAAAATCCGTGGTGCCTTCGAGAATAAAAAAAACGAGGCATTTTTTCGTTTTTATAAAATATGGAGGCAGCGGTGGATGTCATGCCTCGTCGCGCGCAATGTTCAATTTTTAGGTGACTTTTGCTCTTGTTGGTCCGCCGCGGCCACACCATGGCAGTCCGATAAAATTCGAGGCGCTTGTGCGGAAAATTGAGAGATGACACTGCCAAAGAAAAGAAACCTTTTGGTGTTGTCCCAGAGGTTTCTGGGCAAATTCCTTAAGGATTACGTGATTGAATCGCGCAGCTCTGGCGATGCTGGTGACTGGGAAACGTTTCAAGTTCTGCGCCCACTTCTACGATCCCCACCTACAATCAGGTCACTTTGGATTTTGATAGATTTTTTATTTTCACACGTTTCGGACGTCTGTCTGAAATTTATGCTTTTGCGTTTTCTTATTTACGCAGAGGAGGTGTGACGTGTGTACAAGATGACTAATAGTCAGATGGATCATTTTAATAATACATTCCGTTTGTTGTTTCAAAAACAGTGTGGGATATTTATGTACCTATGCAAGAAGGTCAAAATACTTATAATCAAAATTTTGACTTGCTTAAAACGTTTTCGCTTAAATTGCAAGAGAACAAGGCAATAATAACTCGAACTGAAAATTCAAGGGATACATTGTTATGACTTAGTACGTTATTTTCCAAAATATCTATGCCTACCGTTTTTCGCCTTATACATACAGGGTGTTTCGCATAACCCTATTTAACAGGCATGAATGTTGTGGCTCCTTTGAAAGTGTACCTTCGCGACAAAATAAATAGCACACTCATTGTCAATGTTTTTATTTCTCAATAATATGAAACATTTATAAGTAGGTAAGCACTTTGTAAAGACATTCGTTTAGGTGTAATATGGAAAACCGCATGAAAAAAACACAAATTTCTTATTATTAGCAATAATGAATAACCAAAATTCGTAGATTTGATTCACTTGAAAGGGTTAAATAAATAGCACGTTTGTAAAACTAATACAAATAAAATTCGTTGTGACGTTATTTCAGGATATTGAGCTGCCTATATTTTGTAGGGATTCCTTTTGCATCATTACGGCCCTGAACCGACGACTCCGACAAAGTTCTGGAGTTATCGTATCAGAGATCCTGAACTTCAACCCAACGTTGCTCCACACAAGTAACCGATGACCTTATAATTTTGCGGTCGACTTCATTTCATAAGTTCTCAATTGAATTGAGATGACCAATCTTAAATTGGGATTTTCTTCGAATCCATCCAAGGTTTCATTGACTTAGCCGTATGCTTGGGCTCATTATCGTGCTGAAATTTCCATTTCCGCGGCATTTCCCACTGTGCATGTTATTCTCCAGGATTCCTTTGTACATGTTCTGGTCCATTATGCCTTGAATCAGTATAATACTTCAGAATAACTTACTTTAATTGTAATACGATTTCACGCCACAAATTGTTCCAAGATGTGCTAATTGTATTGTCTCTCGCCGAGTGTAATTGTATAAATGATGCTAATAACATGTTGTACAGAATTTGGTTACAGCGGCTTGAAGCACAGTTAGAATTTAGACTCTGCATAGATTACATTTCAGAACAGCGCAACACCATAGTTTTAGTTAAGATTTCTGTTTTTGAGCAAAATATATTAATGAATACAGTGGTGCTATTTATTTTGTCGCCACTGTAACATGGAGAAAAAAACTGATCAATGCCCAAAAATAATTGTTCCACGTAAAACTTCTTATGGCTCGATAGTGTAAGTTCGTATTCATATTAAGAAATTGGAACGCCACGAAAAAGAAAATCCCAAACAAACCCGAGAGGAAAATTACAAGAAAATTGGTATAAGGGGTTTCCAGAGTTGCTGATTGCAAATATGGTATTAGATTGCACAAATTCAAAATGGAGGTTATAATATGACGGACTTAATCCTCACTTATCATTGTGTTGTAAGAAAGGAGTCCCACTTCTAATAAGTAATATGCGTGGCAACCACATACGCTTTTTTAATTCTTCTCACAAAGTCAACTTTTGAAGTTTATTTTAGAAACGATAAATTATTAGTTTACATTATATTCACTCTTAAATTTAGACAGAATATCCTAGTATTTCATTATAATGTGTTAGTAGACTTTATAGTTTATACCACTAGTATAATACGTTGAGTGTTGTCACAAAATGACACAAAATATAGTGTTTCTGCAAATATGTGAATTTTGGATCACTGCTATCCTGCTGCTGTCTTACTATTAAGCAGACACTGCTCGGCCTCCGGCGTTTCTTTATTTGTTCTAGCGGCGGGAATTATTTTCAATTTTCGCGTTTATCTAAACGTTATGATCTCAATGATCGTAACTCATGTGCACGTTTGGCTGATTCACTTGTTGTCGCTCGGATCTCGCAAAGCACGGCCACTTGAACCGGAGCCCCTTCGGGCAGGGGCCAGAGCCTCCTAGGTGCAGCGAATGCAAAGTACGTGCGCGCCCGACCACAGCCCGGGCTCCCGATCAGTTTCCACGAGTTTTCTGCTTTCTTGCATTTTACTCACATAAATCGCCCTAATGACTTGTAGGCGGGTTCCCATTCTGACACATGTTTGCATAGAGGCCAGCAGGCGCGCCGATCCTGTTGACGATCATGGCGTTGTTCTGCTGGACGCAATCCGGCAATCGCGGAGTGCGCGGCGCGCGGCCGGACAACGCCAATTGAAATATCGCCGCGAATTGATAAAGTGCTGCAGCGGTGCGCGGTGCACATGCTCGGCGCAGACCGGCTAGGAGATGCCATCGATTTATTACCGCAGATCTGATTACATTAAAACATACTTGCGGCCCCTGGCCGGATTCCTTGCGGATTACTCACGTGTGGGAGCAAATTAGCCACCAAATTGTCGCGATATCCGATTGGGAGTCACTCGGGCGAAAGCCCTCTTGAGTCAGCCCGCTGCAGCCGCGCGACGTGGGTTTGGGGCTCCAAAAGTTCGTGGGGAAGCGAGAGTATAAATACCCGATTACAGGGTGGCAATTTTCAAGTTTACGCACTCGGCAATAAAAGCATATTTTATGGGCCGAGCGGGGAGCATCCCGGCAATAGAGACGCCGCCGCGCCGTGTGTGCGAAAGCGCTGCTGCACAGATAGGCACATGCTCGCTCAAAATATGATTTAAGGCATCGTAAACTAGTTCTTGTTAAGATAAGCTGTCAGGAGTACTTCCTGCTTTTTTATGTGCGGTAATTGAACAAGAAGTGGAAGACGACGGTGACGACGACGCGGCGGCAGAGCGGCCAGATGAGCATGCACCCATTCGCCTGGGGGCTGGTTCTGGGAACGTCGCAGCCGCCGCAGCTCTTCAAGGTGTCTTACTAGCTGTTGATAACGAGGAGGACTCCTTGACGCTAAGATAATTGAATTCGATGGCTTAATACTGACCCGGTCGACAATATTTCACCGGTCGCGCGGGGTACCTTGTTCCGCTTCACTGTCCGTCTGTTTCCTGCAGGTTGGGGCGTGCGAATTTCATTGTCTTAAATTTCTCTGGTCATTCGCGATCGCCCTTCTGCCTTGAGCGGAGCCCCTGTCCCTGTCGTAGTTAGTATTCTGCCTTACTGCCCATCGCATGGAATGTGTCCACTTTTTATTTTCGCACAGAATACAAAAACGACCAGACTGAGCGCCGTGCAGAAAAAGATACGACGGTAATGTGGACGACTTTTTTCTCCGCACGTATTTCCCCCTGTTCCTCATCTTGGCGTGGCCTCCTTCTGATTGTCTCATAACAAGAAGAGTGTCGTTTGCTGACGTCTTAATGTCTTTCCGTTGATGCAAAGTAGAAAACGAGCAGAAACAAAAATTGTAGAAAAGAAAATGAAAAAAAAAATGTAAATTCGCGAAAAAAGAGCAATGTCAGCATGTCTGCTGCACGCTGGACTGGACTGACTGGACTCTACCTTGGTGCACTATCTCGCGATCAGGTTCAATGAATCCTTCGCCTCATCATGTTGATGAATGTTGAAAACGACAACCGAGACGACGACTTGCGATTGCGTAGCGAGTAGACATGGGGGCTTCTTTTCTTGGGCTTTTTGGTCGGGCTACTTTGCATTTTCCCCTTTTTGAGGTATCCCTGACGTTGACTGACAGTAGCTGACTGCTTTCAAAGTTTTCTGAGGTCTCGTATATTTTTCCTTTTAGGTAAAGAGGTGGTTTTACAATGGAGGTCACGGTGTCTTGTTGGGCAGATGCTTTCTTTGTCTATCCGATTCAGTTGCGTCGCCATTATGCACTTGCAGTTTTTAAGATGTGTTCGGAGGCATTGATCGGTATTTGGTCTTTAGAAATCGTAGGCACCAATAGCATGTAGAGACGCCTTATAGACTTAGACTTATAAAAAGTTGAATAATTGAAAGGGAAACTTAGTTATTATGTTTATCGATGGTACCTTATTATAATTTTCAAAAAACATATATTTGGTTTAAATATGTTTAGATTGTGTTTCGTTTTTGTTTAAGATTGGCATTTCACATGGAGATATGTACTTGGAAATAATCACTATCGTCATAAACAAATAAGGCCTTCATGTGTTGCCTTTTATTTGTTATAACCGTTAATTCAGAGGAATTTGTTCGTTTCTACTATTTTTCTGCTCAATTATTTATTATTAATATTTCGCGAGGTTTGTCGTGGATTTAATCTGAAGTTCTTTTATATTAATAAACTAATAAACTCCGTCAAACGTTGGAAGAATAACTCAGAAGAAATCAAGCTGGACGCAAAAATTGGCTCTTTAATCTTCAGAAGCGTGCAATAGTTCACAACCTTCAGATACACAAATATGAAAACGAACTACATATAAGTACATATAAATGCAAATTTCGATGGAAATAGTTCGCAGGAACTTAAGATCTGCTCTTCTGAGGGGTGGAGATATAAAGAAACTATTGCCCAAAAACAACATCAAGAAATGAAGTTGACATTTTCTAAGACATATTCAAACATCAGACAATTGAGCCAAAATAGAATAGCTAATATACCTTTCATCAAAATTTATCGTTTGGGATTTGACCGGAAGGATTGGGTATGGGAAACTTCGGAAGAGAGACGAACAGCACCATGTTAATGCCCAGTATGCTGTTCCTTAAAATGTTTTGGCCTATACAAAACCTATGTAAAAAAGAACCCTCAAGGAATACTCCAGGAATTGTTTTCCATACCGGCTCCCAAAGTGGTGTGCTGTTCGCAAGAAAATGCTAAGGAAAAATCTGGTTCTGATTTCATGGGCAGGTGGCGCTATTCTACCAAAGTCACCTCAAGGAAAAAGTATCCGAGCACATATTTCTTGAGGTAAAAATGACAGTTCGTGTGCAATATGTTATTTACACATGAGCTGTTAGTTTTGAAAGCGGGGAAAGTTAAATTGTTTCTAATTTTATTAATATTCTCGTAATTCCATTAACTTTGTGCATTTGTGAAATTCCCACACTTGTAAAAATTCCGTTTCGGAATAAGTGACATTTTTTCTTTGGGCCCTTTTTTTTTTTAACAGCATAGATACTACGCGTTAGGGGTGTTCCATTTTTATAGTACATATAAGAAATCAAATTTGTTTTTAAAAATTTATAATTTTAAAAATATTCCCTCGAAATTTCATCAGAAAAGTTGCAATAAGTTTTAAGTGACAGCCAAATTAGTGACACGTGCGTTACTTCCTAAAACTTTAATTAACCGTATTTTTCTCGAAACCATGTTTTTAGACTGATTGAGAGAAACCGAATCGGCAGATTTGCTTCTTTTTTATTATTCACAACCGACGTCATTCTCGTAGAGACTACGGAAATCAACGTACGTATGCAGGTATTGTAAAATTTTGATTGTTTATAGCTATGCAAAGTTTGAGCCAGTACGGAAATCGATTTTTTGTTTGTTTGCTTTTTTCATGCGATAATGGCAAGCCTACTACTTATAAGAAAAGTTATAACTTTGATTTCAGATAAAATCTTTTGGAGAAACCATGTGGACCATCGAATGAGACCTGTCACCACAGAACTATGGAATAAAGAGCTTCCAGGACGCCATTCTTTTTTCTTGGTATGCATAAAACATTATATATCTATGTAATATATTTTAGAATAAAAAACATTTCATCACAATCGGTTTAAATGATTCATGATTTTCATGACAACAAAATTTTAACAATAGGTCTGCAAATCGAATTAAAAAAAGCGGGGTGCCGTTTTAAGCCAACCGAGGCGACGCTGAAGTTCAAGGTACTATTACTCGCACAAGGAATTGGAAAAATACATTTAATTCGAAGTCAAATCGCAGGGATATCTTGCATGCAGATTTTTAAACAGTTATCTCCCAGAATCTCTTTCAAAATTTGAAGTTAATTTCTAGCAAGTATGAGTATCCGCGTAGGATCTACATGGTATAGAATAGTTAATACAAGAAGCGGGTTTAAGGATTTGGCCAGTAAGGTTTAATATGTACAAAAATTAAATAAATGTCTTTAAAAACAAATCAAAACAAAATACAACGGTAAAGTATGGGAAATTCTCAACATTTGAACAATGAACGAAGTAGTAGATTTATTATGTACGGTGTCCCGATAAATACGAATTCAAAATCTTTCGAATTTAAGTCCACCACCAAGAAGCTACCGATTGCAGAAATAATATATATCTAAAACCTATTAGTTAGTGGGAAAAGCTAATGAATGGTTCTATAAGGCAAACGGACGACCCTTATCCGTATAGTCTACCACTCTAAGAGCTGATCTACTGTTAACGTGATTTCGTGGTTTTGAATTACTTTTTTTTTAATCAAAACTTTTTTTAAACACAAATAGAAAATACATATGTATACCTATGGCGTATTTTAAACATGCAAAAACCACTTTTGGCACATTTGGCTGAAACCTCGCTATCGCTCCTTGTTTTAATGACGAATTTAAATTTCACAAACTATTTTTAACAGTAGATTTTTATAAAGAATTTTTACGGAATTACTTCTCCGTCGACTAGAATCGTAATATTGCTTTGAGGTAGTTGAAGTTTGTCAACTGAAAGCCCCAACAGAAGGATGATCCTCACAAATTGTAGAAATACAAACCTCCACGAGCCCCAGTTTATCAAATTTCCATTACTCTCAATTGAGCGTTGATTCGGTGATTTATGCCTAAAGCCCGATGTGACATGGGCAAAAAATATTGGCCAATGGAAAGTCCAATAAATAAATTAAAATAAAATACTTGCCGTGGGTGTCACTGTAGTAGTGGCCGTAGGCGGATGGTTGGCAAATGAAAAAATCAAACAAAACCAGTTAACCCCCTCGGCCAACATAAATATTCAATTTTGGAACAAAAAAGCAGCAGCCCTGCTGTCTAGCTTTAGGGGGGCCCTATTCGTGAGTGGGTGGGGGCGAGGGAAACATTACAACACAAATAAATCGGAGGGCAACCGGCAACTAAATTTAGTAAAGCAAACAAAAACAATCACCAACTACTAAAGCCCCTTGAATTTTGTGTCCCCGTATGTGGGGTGACAGGGGCCGGCAATTGTATGTATACGGTGCGCAGCAAGAAGGAGCACATACGTGGCCACGGACGGGAGGGATGGCCCTGTCCCGAACGTATGTGTGTCTAGTGCGCTTAGAATTTTTGTCGTCGGCTTCGTTTTGCCGGGCACTTCTTCAGCTCCTTCTTTGCCACTGTTTTTGCACACGGATCAATCGGGGCGAGGAGATGTGTCACGGGGCGCACATTCGTCCACCGGGTCGGGGCAGGCACCACCCGGCCCGGGCGCCCTGCAGCCGAGCAAACATATAAAGCACGGGGTGGTTTATTAGCAACAATCCCTAATTCGTTATCCGCTCCTATCTGCGCGCCGGCAGCCGGCTCTATTTGCACACTGCCCTGTGTAATAGTGCATTTATTTGCATTGACAAATACTAATACTAGACTCATCGATATTATGTCTCGGAGGTTGTAAAATACTCGACATCCAGCAATTTGTAGTGAGCCGTACCTTCCTGTTCCTTTGGCTCGAAATCTACAAAGTGCAGTCGTCTACACGTCTCCTGCTCCGCACGGAGGATGGATGTTGTCCAGCCGGGGGTCTGGTCCCGGTCACCCCCTTAGGGGAGCCCGGGAATAAGCTTAAATGCACTGCTGGGCGGCAGTAGCCCATAAACATGGGACTCCCCCCTGCGGAACATATGGTCGGAGAGTGAAATTTGAGCCTTGTGTCCAAAGCTAAGTTAAACACGTGCACTCTGGCTCGGTGGCGGCCGGGTGGGTAGTGCCCGCCCCCGAATTCAAGCCGGAGCAGCACCGGCATTGCTCGGCTGCATTAACCCCTTTTGTGTGCGGCCCGGCCCGGCCGGCCTCTGTGGGTGCACCCGCCCTCGCAGCACAGCCCCGGCCGGCACTAAATTATGTATTGACAAATGAATATATTGCCTGTTAATTGATCAATGTGCGACTGTATTACATTTACTAATTCCAAATTTAATTACGTCGTGCCGGCAGTGCCCGCCCGGGCTCCGTGTCGCCCGGCTGTGTTTGCGGTTTCGGGCCCTGACTCTAATTACTGCAGCAGGCGAAAGGATACATCAGGCGCAGTCAATTTATTAAACGTTAAGAATGCCAGGAGTGTGGGGGCCACTTGCAAGATAAATGCCCGGATAATTAGGCTAATTACCCCCTCTGTGCTACTACCTGACCGCCTGTCAATTGAACAATGGCTTTGAGCATTTCTGCACATCAATCTCGGGGGTACCTATCTAAAGTGTTTTTAAACTACTGCCCACAGGATGCGTCAATAAAGTTAAGAGAGTAGAAGATAAGTGTGTTTCCAGCTCTCCAGAGATTTAGGGAGAACAAGTTAAAAGTGTGAGTTCACGTTTTTTACAATACTTTTTAAATCGAGACTCATGATATGATAGCAAATAAAAACCGAAATGTTATAATTTTATGCATTAATTGTAAATCGTTGTCACAGTTCATGTAACGTAGCATTACGGTCAAGTGAGAGTTCATGACGTCTTGTTTTTTAATGTGCTTGGTACAATAAGAAAATTAATACATCAGAATACCGCGACAAATAATTTAAAATTGTGTTCGGACCAAACTGTTTCACGCAGTGGCGGCACCAGCCAGTGCGGAATTCGAAGAGTAACTTTTGTAAGAGTTCTTTGCTCAAATCTTAGGGAATTCTTAAATTTGTGCACTCAAAATTGAAAGACATGTAAAAAGTCGCATTTGGTCCCGCAATAACAGTTGGATTTGCTGAATAAATAAAAGTGAAGCTTTTTTTAATAGACAGTTTCCTTTTTACGTTTTAAGCCATTTGTAAATGCCCCCTAGATATCATGCCGGCGCTTCGTGTTATCCGAGGTTATTTATGTGTCATGAAAATCGGGTATTTCAGAAAATCCCCCGTCCTGTTGGTCGGATATCAATTATGAAAACTGCAGATCTCAAAATTCTCTAAAACAAGTATACAGTTAACACGTGCAACCAACCGTTTTCGTTGCAACACAGCCTAGAATGATTGAGTTGTTTTGCCAAGTTCTTCAAAGTCTTTATACTTCCGATTTACATTTCCCAGTCTTACAGTAGCTAGTCGCAATGTTTTGATTTTTCCCTTTTTTATGTTTACGTTTAATGACAAACTTTCAAGGAATATAATTTTTTTTAAATATAAATGAGGTACACTACTTTGTTTCCACGTTTTTAAAGGATTTGCCATAAATGTGTTACATACATTTTTAATTTAAAGAATGCCAAAATAGTTCTGAGGATGTACTTAGTTTTAAACGGTTAAGAAGAGAGTAGAGTTCTTCATTGATTTTTGTTTGGTCTGTACATGTGGTCTATTGAGTAACTCAAAACTTTTCACAAACAAAATATAAACGTGGCTGCGACACAATTATCGTCGATTTTTATGTAACATTCTGCCGTCATCTGAAAATTCGAAATTTCAATAGTAGATTTATAATCGGCGACCCTAAAAACCCCTTAATATTAATTTACACAGAAATGCGTTCAAGAATGACAATGAGAATTTTGGCGCGCCATATTGGATCCGATATATAATATTTAATTTCCAAATTTCGATAATAGATTAGAGATAAGCGACGTCGAAAACGAAACACTTTAGTGGTGACTTTTATGGCAATTCCTTGAAGTTTGACTTTTTCGGAAACCATTTTGGGTTCGCATCATGAATTTTGGTAGATTTGAATTCTGGATCCTCCAAACCTTCTTAATATTAGATTTCGTGCACAGCTTGACGTATTCTGCCTTCATCTAGGTCGGCGCTATTCGGTTTAGGCTTAGAAGTCCAAAAAATTGACTTTAGGTACTTTTTACCGAAAACTATCTTCTCCATTCTCTGAGGCTGAAAGTGCCCCAACTACACTTGATTAATAGTGAAAGTTCTCGACGGATCTGCCTTATAATATAGGTTATGTTGCTATAAGTTATAGGAACTAGGTACACTGAAACTCCTTCATGCCAAATTTTACATCAAATGAACCACTTCATGTAAGAAATATGCTAGAAAAACAATAAAAGCTAACTTTATCCATTGCTCGAGACATTTTTTTGTGTGAATTTTAGATTTTGGTTGCTTTCGACTTCAAAATGTATTCAGTTAGTGATAAAAAGCGTTACCATCTTCCACATATGGCCACTGTCGTGGAAGTTAGAAATTTAGTTTTGAAAAAATGATGGCTGAATGTGCCCTCCTCTACTGATCACTAAATTTAAACGTAGGTAATATTTGCTCGTTCCTTCTATAAATTATACATTACGATATGCATATTTCAACACGATAATGACTTGAAACACACCTGAAATTTCTCAGGCACCAAACTAATACAGCTTTTGGAAATAATCAGCGTATGACACTGTAGACTTCAAAATTATATTTGCCACTTGTAATTAATATAGGGCCCTATTGTGAATGTCCACTTATATCGACTCGTCATGTAATGACACATTTGCAAAGCTGAGATACCAGGGGAATTAGTGTCTTTACTAGTTGAAATCGACAATCGCAATAGGGCCGATTTAGAACAGCCGTAAACACGACTTAACTATAAAAACAAGTCCTAAGCATCACCATGTCCCTAAGCATATGTGGTTTGACTTGAACTGAAACGCAAACATTCATGCCAATTTGCAAAGTGATAGCGCACTTAATCGACCCAACTGCTCAATTAATTGAATCTCATTGCAATTTATCGGGAAATCTAAAAAGCCTGTCTATATGCGATCGCAGCATTGAGATATGATTGCAAAATATTCATAGAGGCAATCACCTGGAAGGATCGCAAACCAAACACGGTGACGGTACCACTTACCAGCGATAGGTACCTGCCGCTGCCGGATGCCAAGACACCTGATGTGGCGAAGTGATTAAGCATGTGCGACAAGTAATTGCCAATACGACAAGGCGAAAAGGCGTCTATCATGCAAAATTTTAATTACCGCGACTTGCAGCGAACGCACCCAATAATGGCTGGGAGCGTTTTGCCAGTCTGAAATCCGAAAAGCCCAGGCTCAGCCATCATGTGATAGCTGTAAAACTTTCATGAAATCCTATTTCGCTTCGCCAGGCTTTTGTAATTTTATTTTTCGGACAAAAGCATAACAAGTTAGCGGACCGTTGGTGTGCGTCGCGTCGCCCGTTCGGGGTGGACAGCATAACCGCGGTGGCTGCGAGTGTAAGTGGTACGCAGTTTCTGCACAACACTGACACCGAACACAGGCGAGTCCCGGCGTGTAGCAGTTAATGCAATAAATTAACGGGGGATCACATAAATCACTTTGAAGTCCGCATTTCTTATTATTTCTCCTTGTGAGGCTCCGTGCATGTTTTGTGATGTGCATAGAACGCGAAAGCCTCCCCGGCCGCGTGTGCAAAAACGCGAAAAAGTTCCTTCGGCCCGACCGGACTCCGGGGCTCCGGGCTGGGCTGGTCGGCTCGCTTCCCAGGCGAAGGAGGGTGTCAGAGCGCGCCTCATATGACGACTGTCCGTGCGGCGAGTGGTTCACCTGGCATTTGCATACGTTGGACTTCTCAAAGGCTGCCAGGCTGTTCCAGGCCGCGTGCCTTTTTTATTCCCCCAAATGCCATTTATAAGCATATTTACTCACACTCCGACAGCCGCGACGTTCCAGGTCGGGGAAAATTAAATTCGCGATTTACGATTTCAGGCAGAGGCCTAAGAGCAGTCCTCTTTCCTCTCGCGGTGTGCCGGATTCGTTTTCGGGCCAGTCCGGCGCGGGGTACCACCTCACCCTGGAATTCCGCTGAATGGGCCGCGTCGCGGGACAGGTTAACAATATGACTCTAATTACGTTCGAGGTGAAAAGACATGAGTTATGCGCCTAAGGAATGAGTAATTCTGCTCGGGTTATGATTTTATGCGGCCGACTGGTAAACAAATACCAGGTAATGCGCCGCGACCCGCGAGGCACATGTGAGCTATGAAGCAATGGAAATTGTAACGCCTTTGCCGGTTGCCTTGAATTGCTTCGTTTCGGCTCACCGGTGTCTGGGAGTGTGCTCTATTCGGCCGCGACTAGCCTGGAGTGGTGTCCCCAAGGCCTTTTAAATCTACACCATTGGCAAATCTGGTCCGCCTTTTTGCCCTACAAAGCCACAAATGCCCGTAATGTCCGCTTGCGGGATTAACTTGCTTGTCTTAAAGATTTGCTGATTAAAAAGCTGCAGCTGTTTGAGGAGGATGGTCGCTGTCAAGGGCGCCATAGGCTTATAAAGCTAAAAAACCGGTTAAGTACGTGTCGCACACGCATGAAATATACGGTTTGACATTACAAAAAAAAAAGTTGTTTTTAATTAACGATAAACATTTAGAAGACCCCAACGGTTTATTTCGTCTGTTGCCAAAACTTTTGATTTTAATGTGATCGTCGCAAATTGTACAGAAAGTGCTCACTAAGTGTTCCTTTATTTCAAGATCCATTAGTTGAACATTATTAGAAATCTTTTTGGAAGGTCATATCTCGCAAAAACCACGTGACTTTGACAAACGGAAAGAAGGGCGGACAAACATGACGCCACTAAGGGTTCCTAAGTAATTACGGAACTCTGAAAACAGCCAAGTCCAGGTGGACTCTCACACTTTGTCTTCCATGTATGGCCTCCAAAAATTGCAATAAAACTAAATCGGTAACTGTAACTACGTCTGACGCTATCTTGACTGAATTGTTGTTATGACTGTATTCTTTTCGCACAGTGTACCTACATATGCATAAAACTTAGTTCCAGATCTATTGGTAGTGACGGACGAGGCGAAAAATGCTTCGGTGTCCCCAAACTTAAACCCCATAGAAAATTTTTGGCGGTTGTTGAAGTCAGTCAGGTGTCTTTTAAAAACACAACCAACAAAAATCTTCAATGGGAAGAAATTAAGAAAGTTTGATTTTCTATTCCTGCCGGAAGTGTATGGAATCAATATCGTGGAGATGCAAAGTTGTGCTAAAGTATAACAGTAAGTCCCTTGATTTTGTTTGTATTATTATTTTTTATCTATTTCGAGAAATGGCGAGTATATTTCGGGTTACTCTGATTTGTATGACCAGGTGAAAGTTATTGACGGCTGCAATATTCGATTAGGGTATTTTTTTTGAATACGATTTACTAAAAAGTGTAGTTCATAAATTAATAATGAAAGCGGATCCATGCACTTTTATTATCTTGAGCACAACTGTATGTAACTGACCATTGGCATTGATGAGGGTTGGCAAGCTTTATAATTATGTTAAATATCAGCTTAACACCTCTATCCGTTCGTTTATCGAAATCCGCTTGTGACAGACGGACAAACTAGTTATACTACATATATAAGGGTGTCGTTTTTTTCCTTTGAAGGTTCTGTTTTTTAAGGCTCATGGGCCTTTAGGATCACGCTCGAGGATCGTTCCGAAATGTAGGAGCAGACTTAACTCACAATCAGTAGTAAACCGCAACCAGGGGTTCCCTTTATGGCATAAAGGAGATGTTTGCTGTCTGTATTTATTATAGCTTCAAATTACGTAAAATATGAATTAAAATAAATTATGGTAACGAAATTGCCGGTTCGTAGTACATTTGGGGTTTATAACTTTTAACAGAACATGTTTTGAAAGAGTCAGAATAGAGTGCCTAGGAGAGCTCCATGAAATCACTAAAAATAAATGTACGTAAAACACAAAATTACTCAAGTACTAAAATACATAATAGTTACTTGAACGTTTCAGCAGTTTTTTGATATGTCCCAGGAGGGTAAGTTGGGCAAACTCTCAGGAGTGAGCACGAGTTGGCTAACTACACCGACACGACACGGCAACGGAGAAGGTGAATATTGCTTGAACGGCCCCACACCTCATCAGCATACCAATAGAGGAGTCTGTTAAGCGTGTTTCAATATTCGTTACGCTCTTACTCTCAGGCAGGCGTTAGGCCTGAATTACATTTGGACTTCCGACTTTAGAATTAAATGGGAGAATCGACTTCTGTCACATAGCGTCATATTCCCAACGTCGTCGGTTGTGGTCACTCAGTAGTTGCTTTTCATCGTAAATCCCCTCAAAGTTCGCTGAGAAGCCGGCTGTAGGTCCTGAATGAAAAGTGGCCCTCAATCCAATTGAATGTAGCCCCCAGGAAACCAAACAATGCTTTGCCAAATTCATGTCAAACGTTCTTGTTGTTTGTAGCAATGCCCGTACTCGGTAGAGTCGGACTCAAACTTTGTCATTTGAGTAAAGTCGAAGTTCTGTCGAAGCCGACTGATCAGTCTCGGTTGTGAATGTAGTCAATAACATGTATTCCCGTATGTGCAAGCCGATTTTAACTGATCAGTTCTTAATGTAATTTTTTGGCCTTAGTGAACGACAATATTCGCTCTGTGCAGAGTATTGGTGAAGGCTAACGAAATCGATCGCAACGCTCGTAGTGGACAAAAATTGCAATAAGTGTACCACCGAAATAATTTTTGTTGGTTGCTCACTTGCAAGCATTTGAGATCCTAAAAAAATTGTTTCCTCACTTCATTTGGAAGAACCAGAGTTCCTAGTAAACAAATTAAAAAAATGGGATAAAGCAGATTTCCTAAGGCAAATTCCATTTTAGCAAACAAAAATAAAAAAAAACAAGTGCCGTCACCTTATTTACAATTTCAATGTCCTTTATGTAAAAATTCTTAATCTTCTACCGAACCATAAAACATAGCTAGTTAGTCAAGTATTAAAAACCTATTTGTCGGACTGATGAATCGTCATGGTACCCACAACCATGGGATTTAACAGGCAGCGATCATTTTGTTGGTGGTAGAAACTCAGACAAGGAGGCCACAAAAATTCATGCAATGCACTTAAATTTAATTTTATCACTATAGTTTGACAGGATCATCAGAGCCCCTAACGATATGCAACGCTTATTTTGCTCATGGAGCAAATAGTGTTTAACTTTTGTTCCAAGAGTACCTTTCATTAGACATGACATGTCGAAGACAAGTCATGTCAAAGATAAATTTAGTTAAAATTTCCACTTTAACAAATTCCTCCAACCAATGCTGAAACAATTTCCACGGATGCATTGCTAGCAGGGATGGACAAGATTGTAACAAAGATTTTTGGTATTGCTGTGAATTCTTCAGACTTGGTGAAAATTGTTACCCCCTTCCCATCGAGTTTCTAAATTCCTTGAAAAACTTTTAGGAGCATGCGTTAACCTAAACTTAATAAAATAAAATTTCTAGACCCAGCAGCAGTTTGTTCAGTTGCCCTAACAACATTTACATTAAAGGTTTTGTTTTCGCTGACCCTTTCCTAAATTTTTTAATTGAATGATTTATATTTTCTTCTGATTTTTCGCTAACGGCATATTAAAAACCCACATACGCAATTTTAATATAAATTCCACGAAATGCCTTTCAAATGAAAATTTTAAACAGAAGTAAGAACTAACCTTTTGAAAATTCTATCAGTTGATTTTGAGAATAAGACACACCAAATTTCACATAATTTTTCAATGCATTGCGTTGCAATGGGTCTCAGGAACGAACATTAAAGATTAAATTTCTCAAATGAGTTTTGCGGAAATTGAATTTGATATAGAAACGCTCAATAGAGTAAAATTTCAACGAAAAATCTTTCGGATGACGTTCCTACTCCTACCATCTGATAAAACGCTTTTTTATCCACTGCATTTTCATCAATGGCGACCGAAGATGTAATTATTTGCTTTAATTATTCGCATACGCCCAACCGCGTTATTTCCTTCCAAAGACTTGCCAATTCAGTTAATATTTTTGTTTGTACACCATAGAATTTTAGGCTGAAGCATTTTTTGCTCAACTACAATTTATCACTTAATTATTACTCTTGACTTTGTGCAACTGCCTACGGACATTATAATTGCTCAACTTTTCGCACAAATTTTACTAATTATTATTCACAACTAATAAATTAAGAAACAAACGAAGTGCATTACATTGTATTATCAATTCAATTTTCTACAATAGGTAATGGCGGTGCGTGCTCCGTTCCCGTAACTTAATGCGACCCTCGTTAATATGGCATAGTTCTGCTAAAAAGTGACGACCTCCTTCATGTTCGCACAGATCGGGAACGTTGATTTCTATGTCAGCCACAATCGCATGAACCAATCTAGTTACGCCTCATGAGTACCTGCTCGTTGGAAGTCGACTCAGAATATTCAAAAATAAAAAAGGATAAAAGTAAGCATATATTTTAAAATTCAAAGAAGACATCTCTACAATGCGTGAACGTGCCCTGTGACTGTGAGCAAGGTGCTCTGCTCGCATAAATCTTGCGAAAAAAATAAATAAATCAAGTAATTGCCAACCGTAAAGTTATCCGGACGCGGCATTAGCGTTTTCGTGATCGCAACTTAAGCTGATGCCGTAAGCCGTCTATTTAATTACTGTAATTATCGGGGAACCCACACCATGAATTTCAGCTTAACATTTTCATTAAGTGAGCGAAATTCGATGCGTGCAGGCCTTACGCACTGCGCCGCTGCTGGCGATAAGGGTGACCGCATTTTTGCTGCTACAAAACTTCTTAGTGGAATCGCTATAAATTCCATTAAGAAATGCAATTTCTTGTCACCTTCACAGCCGCTGTCGGGTGAGCGTCTCAGGTTCGCTTAACCGTAGAAAGATGACAGCACATCATATCGGATTACGTGATGGGTTCTTGCCCGCGCGCGATTCCGGTTTCTGTCTGAACTTCAGGTGAACGATCACCTGGAAAGATTACGATCGCGTCATCTTCCAACGGCCTGGAATGGCCCCGTGCTGGCCAGGCCGTCGCGTCGTTCCCCCGAAAAACAGGTGAGAAGCAGACACGCACACAACAGCTGACTGGCGATGATGGCACTCATAACTTTGAAAAGAGATCACCAGGTATGCGCTCGTGAGCAAAAAATCCAAAATGGATCTTCTGGCGACCTCAAAAGAATGGCTGCGCTTAGGTTATTAATTTGCACCGGGAACGAGGGTCGGTTGTGCAGGTAAGCAGCGTCAGAGGTTGGTCCATTCAGCTGTGTTAGGCGATCGCACCCAGCCGAAGCAGGGAGGTGTGCTGGTAGTCTGGTAGTCGCTAGTTGATGGTCTCGGAAGGTGTTCGATGCAAATTCTTGCAAATTAGTAGCAAGCCCTTAGAGCAGATCAGTTTTCGCCGGAAAAGTAAAAAGTTCGCGCAACCACAATAAACTCACGTGAGCCGAGTCAATAAATCACGGAACTCGCAAGTACCGTATGAGCTGGAATGTGCCGCGAGTTCTGGGGGGGGCTACTAATGCATTTATACGCGGGCTTCTCACCACCATTCATCTTGAGGTGATAATTAACAAACAGCGCGGCCACAATGGAACGTGGACGCTGCTGAACACACAAGTGATTTAATTGCCGCTGTAATTCGCCGTCGCGTCGTCTCAGGTCGTTCTGCGGCACGTGAGTCTTTTGGCGCGCGAATGTGTATCGATTGTGGTTTGAAGCGTTCTATATGAAATTTGGCAGCTGTCTTATTGCACACAATGGGAGTATCGCGTGGTGTCTTTGAATTCCTAAGTGCCTTAAAATCAAACTCAAATTCGATTCTTCAAATTTATCAAGTACTGAAATCATCGAAAAGAATACTTGGCCATAATTGAAATTTCAATCGATCACAACAAGTTTCAACGACTATTTATTTTGAACAACAACAACCTGTGCAATGATTTTTTAGTAACAAATAAATATTTGAAGTTAATAAATGAACTGGTGGTTTCGAATACGGTTTTCTTTTTTTCAATTTCTTTTTCTGCTTACTTGTGTGTGTCGTTGTATGCGAGACGGGTCATATTCTGTATTGTAAAAGGGAAGGAATTACTTACGAAAAGGTGTTAACTCCAAAACTTGACCCCTTTTCGAAGCTATCTATCAGCCTTACTTGCGAACTAATATGACTTTACTTGTTCAAAATTATGCCTCCCACGTGCTCTTAAGAATAAGGACGAATATTTTTGACTCTTGGAGTCTTCCTATATAATTACGCAAATCATTTTTCAAACATTTAATGGCATCAGATGACGTTATGTCGGTTTTTCCAAATTTTGCAGAAGTTTACATTTTGTAATTCATTAAAAAAAGCAAACCGTTCTTCCTAGTTTATCAGGCAGCTTGACTTGCGTACAAAAATCAAGCAAGTGATTTTTCATATGAAACGAAAAAAAAATTCATTTTTTAAACCCTTTAATGTGGTTTCTCCCTTAATATAATAGTTATATGAGTTTATGGAGAGGTGTGAAATACAGAAAATATAAGAATTCAAGATGTCAGACTTATAATCAAAATAAAGGAGTTTCTCTGTCCGGTATAACATGCGGCTTTACGGATTCGTGTTCAACAAGCACTATTAAATCTATAAGCTCACTTAGTTAAAAAAAAAAATACTCTAAACCAACAACTGAACAATTCAGGACATTGCAGTAAACACAAATGAGGTTATGTTTGTATGGATTTTCTTACGACATATCGTATCAACGCGTATATCCAACAGTGATACATCCGAATTGGTTGTGACATGTACATACATACATACTCGTATGTGAATGATCTGCAATTAAAAATTATTTTCGTTGGTGAATACGGGCTTAAATTCCTAACCCATAAAATATTCAGACAACTAAGCTTCTTTCTTCTTTGCAAAATCATAAAGTCTGTAAAGTTATTTTGGAATTATAGTTAAAATGTAGGCAATATAAAAATCAGACTGATGAGCTGACAAAAGATGTTCTTCACAAAATTTGGAGACTGTATACATATAATAAAATTTGGGACTAAATAGGTGGTGTGGTAAGAATTTCAATGAGTTTATACACCGCATACTTAATTTTAAAGTTCACTTCGCAGAAAAGTTGGTGTAATTTACTACCTTTTAGTGAAAAATTTAGTATAATTTAAGGAGTTGAGATTATCAAAATTTGACATTTTCTAAAAACTACCCGTTAATGTAAGTCCCCAATTGGAAGGCTTTATTTCATTTTAATTGCCTATCAGCAGAATGCAAACAAAAATTACTTACTACTGACCACTGCCATGTATTTGTGTGTAACAGTGCCTACCTTGTTTTATCCTTCAACAAAATCGCGCGGCGACTTGCAGAATCACCTCATGCTTAACTCTATGAAACTGACATTTGCAACCGGCGGCGATTCCTACTATCTGCAATTGCCTACGTGGTCTAAGCTGTTCCCTATTTTCATTGAGCCAATCTTTCAAACATCGCCCGCGGCTTGGCGATCGTCGCCACCTAACTCGGGACTTGCAGTTCCCCAACCGGATTAATTGCTGCGATGAAGTTTCTAATGAAAATTTAATTAAATTGGAAATTCTCTGAATTACTACAGTTTAGATGTGGGAAGATATCGCCCGGTTTCTTTTTTCTTTTCTTTTGAGGTTTTGACGGCGAAAGATACTTTGAGAGATTAGGGAAAAGGTAATGAAGTTATGCCACACCGCAACGGGTTGGTTTAATGCTATTTCTGCACAAGTTCCTCAAAATACGGTTAGAGGGATTCACTTTAAAATGAGCATATTTCGGAGCAGTAGAATGTTTTAAATCCATATTGTAATCCGCACATGACAAGATAAGTTTATAAGTTCAGATATATGAAATTCGATATATTCAACAGTTTTTTTCCGGCTTTCATGAATATATGTTACAACTAATCCAGTCTTGATTTCCGATCTTCAGGTAGCCATTTATTTGTGTTTGAAGGATCACCTACTACAAATTGAGTGTATACTCGTACACATGTGTTAAATGTTTGCTTGCGCCATAAATGCATATAGAAAAAGGAAACATAATAAAAGAGCCAAGTGTGGGTGCGCTTTGGTGCAAATAAGCCTTGCATCCTTGCAAAAATAAAATCACCATTTGAACTGAAAATTTTTAAGTGTAAATATTGGCTTAACGAGAAGAAATAAGAGAAACTCGTTGTTACGTTTGCAATTCAAATAAAGCGTAAATTTTCCTGTTGCTGTTGTCAATAATTGTTACCTAAAATCCAATGAGACACACATAGAACGCCAAAAAAATAGTCCATCAATACGCCTGCTTGCAATTTTAAACAAAAATGAACAAAACAAATTTGCTGACCTTCATATACAAATAAGTTCTGTGTGCATCCATCATGCGTCTGTTATTAATGGAAACGCACAAATTATAAATAAGTTACAGGTTCCATCCGTCCACCTTATTCAATTTCTCATGTCGACACTTATGTAATTCCGCACAAATTAAATCAAAACTGACTTCTTCATGGGAGCACACTGAAGGTAGGGTACACCTACCCGATTTCTATGATGCAACTTGCAACTCAATGGCATGCCGTGAATTTTCTCCCGATCCACTGCAAGTTAGTATTATTTAAATTACGTGTAATTTCCATAATTTGCACGATCACAAAGTTGAAAAACTGAGGTTCAACGGTAGTGGAAAAACAATGCTTGAAAGCAGCAATTTAATCTGTGACCGCAACTGCTAGGAAAAGGGGCATCACTGCGATGAATTTTAGACCCGAATCAACGGACGAAATTGATGGAAATTTAAGATTAATAAAAATCGAATAAAGCGAAAGTTGATTGTTACAAGTTGGTCTGTCATTATGTCCTTGTGCCTTAATGCAAACTGAATTTTTTTTAATTTTTTTGCTACGAATGCATATCTGATGTGTACATACATCTGAGGAGCAATAACTTCTAACTCAAGTAAAGGCCGAATTCGATATAAATTTTAGTTGGATGTTGGGTGTTGTTTTGAATCTTATTTAGACGGAAGGACACATATAGTTCCGCAAGGTACCTGCCATACTCAGTCCTTATATCTTTCATGTATACAGGGTGTTTTTTAGATATGTCTTTTTCAATTCGGCAACAATGTGTACAAATCCATAGCTGCAGACTGACTGAAGAGAATCCCGACAGTGACAGTCAATTTGTCGCTACTCGCGTGCCAGCTCTCTCATAATTTGCAGGGTCGATTTATAGATCATTAGTCAGCTGAAGCCAATCATCCGCTATCGGGCTCCGCCCTCCAAACTTGCATACTCATGTGTCAATCTGCAGGGATTCTGCCGATTCGCCCAGCAGATTGTGAGTAAAATTGGGACGTGAGTACCCGGCTTTCGAATTGGATTGGAGCTAACTCAACTTTTTAACCCTAGGGTTAGACTTATTAGAAAAAATGCACTTCTCTCTATATAAAACTGAAGTACTCGTAACTCTCCCTCATAATCCACTCTTTCCATAATTCCTCACACTCTGAACATCAAAAAGCCGAAAAATCCCTACCTTGCATTCCTCCCACAATTTGCCCTAGTTTCCGTTAACAAACAGATATGCCCCATTCATCAAAACAAAACCAACGAATCCCAACTTTACCGAACGCAACCCTTTTCTGGACAGTACGATAACGACGACGAAAGGCCGCTAATTCTTGTGATATTTCCCTGACCCAAATTCCCGGCGGGAAAGCACAATGAAAACAATTTGCGCATTTAAAACACATTACCACACCCTTAATTGCTGTTTAATAAAGTTGAAAATTTCATAAGCGGACGAGCGTGTATCATTTCTGTCCTGCAGGTGGGGGCCGGCCACTGCTGTTGCAGCCCTTCCTGCATATGGGGGTGAACTTTCAGGACAACGGTAGTACTCACCACCAGAAACAGCAGGAACAACAATGGGATAGCAAATAGGCCAGCCTCCTCGAAAAACGGACGGACGACCTGAAAGGGCTCCCTTTCGGCAGCCCTTACTAACCATGTCCGGATGTCGTTACTTCACCCTTCAATCCACCCCCAAAAAGAAACGTTTTGTGGGAGCACACGGCCATAGAAAACGCACTGCGAGGTATCCATCCAGCGCGGGCGGTATTCCTGCCGAGCTGGAAGGGCCGCCGAACCAAAGGGAAGGTGATAATAAAAGCCCTGACCTATCCTTATGTGCAGGATAATAACGAGCTGAACCCTGCTGCGGCGGTGGCTAGAGGTGGGCAAGGTGGCGACACAGGCATAAGCTTCCCCAAGGCGAAGTTGCGGCAACGAAAATTGTCATACGCATACAAGTACGCCGAAAAAATTATCTTCTGATTTACGGCCCCGGGATTTTTGGCTGCCGACGGGCCACAACAAGTGGCGGAAGACCTGTTTTAAGGGCCAATTCCGCAAAATTAGGTTACCGGGAACAGCCAGCCCGTCTGAGAGGTGAGTGCACTGCGCGGGGAGCGATTTTCGACAAAAGAAGGAATCGAGGCAACACTGCCGAGCCCGAAGAAAGTTCCGAGAGAAATTTCCACGGTTCCATGTTGCATTAGTTTATGGCGGGCTTAACAAAGCAAGCAGCCAGCCGCTGTTGGACCAAACTGGCCACTGGCCATCTTCCCAGGCAGCAGCCATAAATTACGAATATTTTCGGTATATTATGCAACGCATAGACACACAGGTAACTTACGGACCCTCCGCATCTCGCTGTGGAATTTGTAGGCCCAATTTTTTCCACCATTTCTGGGGAATCGTCATTTGCACACCTACAGCCGCAGCACACCTACGGATCGCATTAAATTTCGCTGCGCGCCCTGGAACAAAAGCGGCCGCATTGTTACGTGATCATCTCTTACTACCTTAAGCCTTTCATTAAGTGACGGCTGATGCGGTCGTCGCTGCAGAAGAACCGCCGTTTCACCCAACTTTTAGGGCTTTCGACGATCGATGGTATCGACAGATCTCTCCGCTCCCCCCTTCAGCTGTAATGGTGTTTTCCTCGAGCCCAACATGCTTTTTTTTCTTTTTTTCTTTTATCGTATTTTTTTTTGTATTAGTCGCTCATCGACAAGACAACGGTTAGCTCTACTTTTTTACTTTTAGCCAAGAGATCAAACCTGTTTGCCTGCCGCGCGGGGCTGTTATGCATGATCACCTTTCCTATCATAACTTGCCGCGAGATGCAGATACTTTTCATATTTATCTGAAGGAAACCGTTTTTTTCGTCTTTATTTATAGCATCAAGAACAATGGGGTCCAATGCGTTGACACAATTTCTTTTCAGGTGTTTTACTGCGATCAATGGTCCGTACCGGAAGATAAAGGGAATTCCTTCAAGGCAAGGTTTTAGCAAAATAAAAGTTACATTAGTGCCCCTTCTATGTTCAGGATGTTTTTTTTTAATAGCAATTAAGTTATAGAAATTATATTTATCGAATTTGTCATGAAGGTATTTACAACATATTTGGATATAAATACAAAAAATACAGTAAAATGCCTCACCGCTGAAGAGGTATTTCATTGAAAGTAGGTCGGTGTTCTTACCTGGAAAGAAAAAGAAAGCAAAATTATAATTTGTTCACAAGAAAGGAAGGACATTACAAACAAAAATACACATTCGAACAGAATTCCACGGCGTTGAATCAGCTTTGACTGTTTGATATGTTCGAAATGCAATGGGAACCGGTTGATTAGACCTTGATTTAATAGAATTAAATTTTGCATAAACCACTTATGTTGCTTATGTAGCGATACATGGTTGTATTTGATAAGAAAGAGAAATAAAAGAAATGAAATTGTGAATTATAATATTTATCCAATCGATAGATAGATGGGAAAGACTCCGTAACAAAGTTAGTTCAGGAATAACACTCTCGAGAACACCTTTGCTGATATTGCGTAAAATGCATTAACTTTCAACTGTCAGAAAAAAAGGATTTTTTAACACTTGGCATAAGATTTTAGGCATGCCTTGTAGAACAACAAGTGGACAGTTCATACAAATATTAGCGAAATCTATTAATCCAGGATGTAAATCTCACTGAAAGAAAGTTGAACAAAAACCTATTTAATTTTCGAAAATTTGGTTTTTAGTGTTCCGTGTCAAAAATGATCCCCTTTTTCAATCATGCAAAAATTGTGAGCATTGAGAATTAGATTAAACCAAAAATAACAGGATTAAAGCGATCAATTGATATAAACAGTTATGTGTTTATTCCCTTATAGTCCAAGAGGCGACCGCAAAAACTGGAGAACATCAAGAGCAGCAACGAAATTTTCAGAAAAGGTACCTTATGCTCTGTAAAACCAAACTGACATGAGTTGCCTCATTTTTTCCCTCATCGGTCCACCCCTCCCAATTTATGGCATTTGAGTGAGAATGGTACTATGCAACGTATTTTGTTCCGAATGTAAAGGACTTAAGCTTTCATTTGAGACCAATTTCATGTTTCTACGCGAAATGGTTTTTTCAATATAAAAAATAACCATGATTTTTGAGAGCTTAAAAAAGCTTCATCACTTCTCTTGTTGGACTCCACATTTTACGGTCGCCTGAATATTTACGAATATTTTTCACTTAGCCCATTGAGTAAGAAATCTTTAGACAAGTCTCCTGAAATGCAACAAGGAATGTCGTGAGACAATTTGATTCTAACCCTTCAGTTAGGAGATAGTTGCTTTCGAAGTCGTTAACAAAGCGTACCCTACCCCTCTAATTTCTAAACTATCGGACGGTGCGCGCTATTGGGCCATGTTAACCGAGTTTTTTCTGCCGCAATTGGACGAATTAGGACTGGAGGACACGTGATTCCAACAGGACGGAGCAACGGCACACACTGCGCAAGCCACAACCGATATTCTGAAGGCGGCGTTCCCGGGTCGCCTCATCTCTCGTTTTGGCGATTTGCACTGGCCCGCAAGATCGCCCGATTTAACCGTTCCAGACTTTTTTTGTGGGGTTTTTTGAAGTCCCGTGTTTACGTGAACAAGCCCGAGACCCTGGAAGCCCTCAAGGACAACATTCGACACGAGTGCGAGAATCTGTCGCCCGAAGTTCTCGCCGAAGTGATGAAAAATGCCATAAAACGAGCCTGTATGGCAATCAATTGTGACGGCGCCCATTTGGCCGATATCAACTTCTCGACTTGACCAATAAAATTCTAAAGGTTCTAATAAACATAATCAAAAAACAGAATCGAAGTTTTTGATTTAGAAAATAAATGAGAGCCAAACAACATCGGATGACTTCTTTTGGCCCACCTTGTATGTTTTGTTCGAAACGTAGAAGATTGTAAGACTTTGCTCTGACGATGTCATCGGAAACGATTAATGCATATAGAGAACATTTTTATGTATAGTTTTAATAAACCCTCCAGACATCAGATTATATACCCCGTACCCCAGAGTTTTCAATAGCAAATGTATATATATCTGGATCTCAATCACTAATTTCGAATTCTGTTTTAATCGATATGCCATATATGTTGGTAAGAAAACTAATGAGTAAGTTTGTGAGGAAAAACATGCTTTTAGATGATGCAACACATCTTCCGAATGGCCTGGGCAATAATTAATTTATTAACTAAATACCTAATTAAGAATAAATTGTTGTTTAGTGTCTTTTCCAACATTTAAAAAATGGTTGTTGTAGAGAAGATTCATTTGCAAAAAAGTTGATAAAGAATTAGCTTTAAAGGATATAAAGTGTAATAGTAAGCAAAAAGTTATATTACAGTTAAGCGTTAAAATGAGAGTTCTGAAATGCAAGATGATAAAACTAAAAGTGCTAACATTTTCGAAAACTTAGACAAATAGAAGAAAAACACTTAAAATCTTTAGATAACGTAGAATGGTATTAAAGTATTTTTGATGTATTCAAAGTAGTGTGATTTGATCACTTTTCTTCACTATAGCTTAACTTGTATCCCAGTGCAGCCTTCTACACGTACTTTAGAATTATTCTACATAGAGGCAATATTAATATCGGTAAGAATTTACCACAAATTATTGTTATTATTGTACAGGTCAATGTTTCTCGCTTTGTGTTGATTTATAGCTCGTATAAATATGTTTCTATTATTATTATTTTCATTACTTTTATTGAATATTTTTTATTTTAATCTATTATTGTTTTTATTAGTTTTATATGAGAATTAGATATCATAGACTTTGAACATACTAATGCAAATGCCAATCTGGATAAATCGTATTTTAACCCTACCGGCTGGCAACGTGTTAACCAAAAATGTACATATAGGCGGTTGAATGGCAGTTAATCACATTGGCTTCTAAAATACATCATAACCAATTTATTTTAAATATATTTGGCACCCAAATATTGCAACATTCCAAAATTCTAGCTAATCACTTTGGCATGTGAACGGTTTATACTCGTATGTTCCTTAAGTTAACCAATGTATAGTTTTATTTTTGCGGTCGTTGTCTAGAATGCTAATTTACAAATCTTCTAGAAAATTTCTTTAAAGAACTAACGGTTAGGTGTGTCTAGTGTCTAGAAAACTGAACGCAGGCAAGGCGTCATAAAATCGACTTCCAATTAAGTTTCGCGACCAATGTTCTCAGCCAGGTGCCATAAATTTATGCGGAATCGACTCGATTGCAAGAGAACGATGCATTGCCCGTGGAACTACCCCGACGAGGCACTCTGAACTTGACCCTGTCCGCCAGCCCAGCCTAGTACCGCTCCAACATCTTTAATAAATTTGAAGTGGCACAAAGGCCAATGTGGGCGGCTGGCTCTCCTCGTTGAGGAGGGTAATTGACAGGTACGGGTTGCATTAGCATACATCCAAACTTCTACACCACTTGTTCGGTCCGCAGCTAGAAGTGCTGAAAATCGCCCGAATCGAAAGTATAATCGCAATTAGATGCTAGCAAAGTTCGATGTGAAGGCGTTGGATGTCGCGACTTGGGGCCACCGCACGGTCCAGAAAATTTACAGGCACTCTGGTGCAATTATCACCGCTTTCCGGGAGACCTACATATATCTGCGGAGTCGTCCTTGAGATTGTCACATTTCGGTAATTATCACCGGGTCGGGCTGCTCATAAATTTTATGAGGAGTGTTTATTACGTGATGGCCACAATAAAGTCTCGACGAGTCCACTGGTTGCCGAGGGAAAATCAGGTTTTTCCTGACCACCGCTCACCGGGATGCGGCCAAGGTGCATGTTGCATAACAGTAATGGCTTTATTGCGTCACTCGACGACACGATTCAGGAAGGACAGCGATCCTTAACGGTCCCCGGGCCGGCCTTTTCTTCGAATGCAAATTGAATATGAAATGCCTTCGCCAGGTACGTGGCCGGGCCGGACCAGCCCAGTGCGCACCTGAAAAGTTCACCTGAATGTGCGCAATTTATGGCCGCCTTTATCGATAACGACTCCGAGCCCGGAGGATATGACTCTGCCTGTCCATTCCGTCCGTTCTTGTTGTGGTCCTCCGGGAATCGGACAAGTTCATATCCGGTGGTAGGGCGTACAATGATTCGAAATTGCAAAGCAAATTGAAGTTAACTTTTCTAAGGATTTTGTCGTTTGTTTATGCTTTCGCATTTTGGTTGTGTGTTTTCATCACATGTTTTAACTATTTTACAGGGGAAGCCGATTATCTGACCAAGAACCCTTTAAAATCTCCCCAGGGACCTATGCTTGTTTCGCATATTTGTAAAATCTCGTGAGGTTGCGTAAATTGGGAATGGGAGGGACCAGCCAACAAATATACGCTGTATTTCAGAAAACACGCTCATTCTCGTGGTGCTCTGTCCAGTTTTGACTGCATTTTTCAAGAAGCAGAATAGTTAACAATAAAATCAGTTCGTGAGGTTGCGTAAATAGCAAAAAAAAATAGATTTCGTATTTTGAACATAGAACTCCTGGCTTTTCCAAACGTGTACATTATATAATTAATCGGTTCTAAATGAGCCAGTGATTTTTGAAGGCATATCAACAAGATCCCTCCATTTGCATATCCATCAATTGTTGAATTGTTTAATCACACGCTGCTACCAAACTACATGAATCACCGAATTATTTTTGGCGGCTAAGACAATTGCGAAAGCGGCGTGACCGCCCAAGTGTCGCTGCTACGTTATCTGCCATCAGAGGACACATCTACACAAACAAATTGCGGCGATTTAAATATTTATCGCTGCTAAGCGCTCCTCGATGCCAATAAATTTGAAAATTCTCACATTAATAAAATCGATTATGCGCATTCCTCCGCCTTCTCGGGATGGTGTAGAGTGCTTGGGCCCGGGCGGGTGCGGTGCGGTGGTGTTGCGGCCGGATGAGAATCTGGACTTTGCCAGAACCCTCACCTCACCATAAAACCTGGGCCTCACTTTTCTAGACAACTGAGACGACGAGGATGACGACGACGACAACACCGCGATATGAGATACCCAATTCCGGCCTCGAGGGGATTTTTTCCTTATGCGAGGAGAGCCGTGTGTAAGGTAAGGTTCAAGTGGCCCCCATATCTGGCCTACAGGAGTGAACATGGCCAAGATGAAGAAGGGATAACTCCGGTGGTGCTAAGAGCAAAAAACGACAACGCGATCCCCGGGCCCGAGCAAAACAGAGCCAAATTGGACATGGAAATAAGAGAAAAATTAATATGTGCGGCGAGGAACGATATAAAACATCCTCAAATACACAAATCTGATTTTTAAACGATTTGTTACACGGCCTCAATCGCCGGCTCTCCCATACCTCATCTGGGCGATGGATTTCTGGTACACTGTTAAATGTGGGCCCCGGGACTCGAAGTGGCAATGGTGCCGGGATCAAGGGGTCATCTGTTTCTCGGGCTTGTTAAACTTGGTGGGCACGCTGTTGAGGTAAACGCGCAAATAATAACAGAATTTTCATGGCATGTCGACAGTCAAGGAATGTTTGTATTTATTTACTTATTCTTTGTTGCGTTTTTTATGCACTTCAAGTTGTTTCAGCGATTGGAGCAATTATCTCAATACAAACAACACAAAAAACACATACATATGTATGTGTCTAACAATAAGAGCTGCTTTTCGGTATTGCGAAGATCACTAGACTGTTTGATTGTAAAACATAAAGAGGATATTTAACTGTGCTTCTGTTAAAAATTCCATTTCAACCATGTAGGTACATGCAAAACAAGATCATTGTAAAATGTTTTACAAATCTGAGCTAGAATTTTGTTGTCTTATCTTAAACCATAAAGATAAAAATGTGTTCATATTCGCAGTAAAATTTAGTTTAAACAATAAAAAAAATTATTAAGCAATAACAAAAAAAAAATTATATTAATATGTTAAGCCGACAGGTACCAACTAAAAATTAAACTTTAACATTACAGGTAAAGCAGACGGGGCCCATTCGACATTCAAGTTGAAATAGTAATTTCAAAGGCCTGTTTAACTGTAATATTAAAATTTAAATAAAATTCTAGCTAGGTACTAAAGCCACTCAAAACATTAAAATTAACTTGTCTTTTGTAGTCGGGTTTTTTGTTATTTTTTAATAATATTTCTCTTTATTTATTTATTGTATAATACCACGTTGATAGTGTTTTATCTAACGTCAAGAAATTGTGTTTTTTATCCTAATGACGTCACACGGCTTATCGTATTCTTCTCAGCAAATCCTTTTATTTGAAGTTGCGAAGAATAAGATTATCCGCCATCTTGACAATCCACAAGCCGTTTAGGCTACACGATGCGTCAAAAAAACGGACATATATACATACCCAAATACCCACATCCATATGTACATACAGCCATAAAACATAACCCTCCTTCTGGGGTCGTCAGGTAAAAATAGGATATCTACAATTGCATATTGTAATTTCCAGTTTTTAATAATATACACACATTTCAAAATGCAGGACGAAGTGCAAAAAAAAACCAAGTGAATTGTCTATGTCTATGGATGCTATTTTTAACACCGCTTACACACACTTCTATAAAATAAGTACATACCTAATTAAATCAACTAAAATGAAAAGCTATTGTGCATACGTTAACAAGGTTGTATAATAAATAAAAACGTCGTTAAGGGTACAGACAGAAAAATGGGAAACGGACAGAATTGTCCTCAAGTGTTGTTAAAGAAACTCTCATCCGTTGGTTTGACCCACTGACACAGAGCCACTACTGACCTTACAGAACTGCAAAAGGGCGATCATAACTCATACTGCGAACTAGATCAATTCCAAGCCATTGATAATTGTGCTGAAGGAAAAATTCCCTCACAAATTCCCCTAGTTAATTTCTCTATCGATTTATACTTCCCGGACGCATAATTCACAGCGAAAAATCTTTTTATCTCGCGGTAATGTTTCCTTAATGACTCGGGAGCGCTTTTCACGAGGATTGTTATTGTGGAGTTTTCCTTTCTCGCGAAACACCAAAGCACCCGAAGAATTCGGTTTCCTTTCGGGGGGCCAGTGGGAATCTGGCTAGAGTACATTAAAAAAAGGCGACATCCTCTTATCCTGGTCGCGGGGTCGTCGCTCATTCTATTCACACTGACCGCGGCGAGGAAAGTGCAGACCTCCATTACTTATGCATCGCGCGCATCCTCTCCTCCAGCCACCGAGTGCATCTCGAGTAAATTTCTTAAGATTTACTACGCCCGCTGCCCGTCGGGTCGCGCTATCATTAAATGCCCCAGGCGGGCGCGTGAATTATGTCAAGGGAAGCGCTGCCGAATGCCGCAGTACCGCGGCGCGGCGTTTATCTTGTTCTGCCGCCGCGCCGCCCTGAGATTTATTAAATTAAAGCACAAAGGCGAGGCGCACATTAAGTGACTCATTAAGTTCGATTTAGCTCAGGGGACGTGCGTTAATCCGGCGACCTAAGTAAACGAAAATAAAACGGAACACATTAACCTCTGGCCCAGGATGATCTACGGGCCCGGCCGGGAGACGGATGTGCGCAAATAGATCGCCTCGCTCCGCCCGAGGAGTCGTGATAAATTCCGCATTTCGAGCATAAAATTTCATACAACTTGCATACACACGCTAAAAATATGAAATCTCATGCTCCTCGGGCGGGTGTGGGGCCCACGGTTGCTGGAGCGCCGGAAAGGTAGCCCGAAAGGTTCAAGTTTAATTTTGCACCCGAAAATGTAAACACAGCCGGCTGGAAATTACGTTTACTCAGGCGCCGGTATTTAAATACACACGTGGTTTATCGCTGCCATTAAATCATCTTCTCCAACAAGGAAAAAAGTGCGGTGGAAAGGGGCCCGAAGGACTGTGGGGTGAGGCTTCTTGGCTGAGGACACACCCTGCGACTATAGTGGAGAGCCGTAGTCGGCGTCGCACTATCCTTGCGGGGCCGACGAGGCCGACACACGGTGTTTTTTCACGGACTGGGGCCCGGTCGGGGCTCTATTTGTCCAAATATACATGCGGGGCTCGGATGCTGTGCCTGGCCTCGATCTTGCATCTCGGAACGGTCTTGCATCTTAAGATGCTTAATTTCAGATACTTAAGGAATGAACACGGGAAAACACATATATCTGCCGCGTCTGGGCTTTATCCAGCCCTCCTTGGCACTGTCTGATTCACAGCCATATATCCGGCGAATAGTTTACTCGATTTTTGTATTTTCGTGTTTTTGTGTTTTCGTGGGGGCTCCCACTGCTCCTCCACAAGATGCTCTTTAACGGCACACCAGCACAGCACGAAGAATTTATTCTTGCCGCGAACTCTATTTTCAGCGGATTTATTCCCCTGGGACGACGGTGCGCATTAAAGTGCAATTCGGCGAATGGAGGGCGCAAACAGAGTTATGGTGTCCCTGATACTTCTGACAAATTTTCATAAAGAGAACTTTAAAGGGACCGAAGAAGTGCGTCTATGAACTTCTAAGGGTGTGTCGAATTTTTAAGGGCTCTGCACTTTCTTTGGGAGTGACATATTTTCTTTTTACCCGAGTGCGGTTGGGATTTTGTTTTGGTTTCTTGGTTTTTTCGTCGGGTAGTGTAATATTGCGATTGTGAGAGTAAATGTCTTATAATTATATTTTAAATTATTAATATATCGACTTATATGTAACAAAAATAATTAAAGTAACTTTTTTTTGTCTTCCCACTTGTTGAATTAGGACTCTTGAGCGACTTCTAAAGGATCACAACGCTTGTACCCGGTTCGTTTCTCAAAGAAATTTTATTGACCGGGCATAAGTTTTGATAATATACTAATTTCCTATCAGGCGATGGACCTGATATTGGGTACACGTGTATGAGTATGGTGACAATGCAATATATGATATCCAATATTGTTCTAAATCCAATATGGTAGACGCCCCCAGATGGCGGATTACTTTTTTCTTCACAACCCGCTTGACATGGGTATCAAATGAACACAGATTAACTGTAACTAAAACCCTAGAGCTGATTGGAAAAATATATTCATATATTTCGAAATGGACGTGCTACTATTAGTCGGAAATAGCTAAAATATTTGAGGCAACAAAATCCTTGGAAACTAGTGGTATAATAAGAATAGTTCAAATACCTACTCGAATTGTTTGAACTATTGTAACGATTTGAATTATTCGACGATGTTGAGTCAAATATTTTATCAGCTGTTCTATTTGTGACGAACTTCAATACCTTACTTCTGAACTTAAAAGCGGTACAAATTTCCACAATTTTTTTGAATTTCGGAAATCAATGCAAATGATCGGATTTATTGCAGCATTTATACGTATTTCTCGAGTTATTGGAATTCGGTGAAGTACTTGACATGACTGCATATAACAATATTCATAATTCGGATTATTTGCACAGATAGAATGTTACTAAAAGGCAAAAATAATTAATGAATTAATGCAAAAAACGTCGTACAATCCTACAACATATCTATTTCTTGATATGTCGCGACTATATATTATTAACGGACAAATTTTCTTTCTCATCAATATCATCTCTATTTTCTGAAACTTTCTTTTTTAAGGTTCCGAACTTCAAAAGGAAAAAATCGGCATCCTTCTAAAAATTAGTCTGGCAAAAATTTTTAAAGGGCAATTAAACTGCATTTTGGAATTTTGAAGTAGTCGTTTGATGCACACAGATATAATATAGGTAATGATTTATTGTGTTATCAAGCCGAGAGCTTTTTTAACTACGCCCGCAGTGCACAAGAAGTATTTGAAATATCCGAATATATTTTAAATTACCATCAACATTAATTTTCATCAAATTCTAATCCTTTATGTCGGATAGGGTTCGCATGGTATTGTTCAATGTCAAGTTTTAGAATTTGGCATACCTTCTGTTATTGCTGTGGATTGCCATATTCTTGCCGATTGCTTTAACTGCAACAATCTTCAGTGACACAATTAAAAAAAACAATTAAATGATTAAAATAGAGTACTAAACGCAAGAGTTTGCAGCAACAGATTAAATTAAAGATTTTGTGTTAATTAAATGATATGTACTGATTGAAAATGTTACCGAATCGCATGGTGTCGTAACATCTGTTCTTAGGCAGACGCAGAAGGTTTAGTCATCAGGTAACTTTGATTAGCATAATTTTCACAGCTGTATAATGTCACAAGACGTAATCAACGTTGTCATTTACGTCATCCCACAGCGAGAAAAATTACCATTTAAACGAAAATTTCAAGATAATTTCTTGTGTTAAAGCAGTTGACAAAATTCCGGTGAATTCATCAAAAATTCAAGAGTGCAATTAATATGCAAACAACTTGCTGGATTCCCACACAATGTAGAAAGCATTTAGCAGTGTGGACTTAGTGTCTTCACCCGAGGGCCATCAATTATCAAAATCCTTTTAGCTTGGCAAGATATTAGCGCGCGCTTGAGCTGATCTTTAAGATTTTTACAAAGGCCCCCGATGTACAAGATGCGCCACTTGGATTCCATTTTTTTCGTCGTGGCCCCGTCTCGTGCAGCGCCCTTTGTTGTTGCTGCCTGCTGCTGTCTTAGCGGTGTGCCCTAGACGTTTTATTTTCGCACACCAGTTACCCCGTACAGTGGAAGGCCGCGCGGACAGGCCGTGTGGACGAGGGCCGCACCACCGAATTTCAGGGATAATTTAAGTTGTGCGATCCAAAAATTAACGCAAATAAAACAAATTAGCAGACACACACGGACACCGGGTGATGCATGCCGGCCACCAATGTTTAATATAAATAAATCATAAATTTTGATTTGTTGCTCGTTGGCCGCACACTCGGGCGCACAATTAAAATTAATTTCCCCGCGGTCCGCGCTGCTCGCACACTCTCAAATTATAGTGTTTAGGGTAATAACATGCGTGTACGGCACAAGTATTTTCGAGCCTGCGAAAAAATACCTCACCCCACTGCGGCCAGACAACCGGATAGCCGGACAATCGGACGTCCTCCAGCGGGACACAGTGCACGTGAAAAATTCATTTTCATCCCGCAGAATGCGAACTTTTGGGCATTTTTGCCGGTCTGCGTTGAATCTTTCAGAAGGGTCCCAGCAGGGCAACGGGGGTACCCCTGAAAACTGCAGCCGCAGTGTCCACAGGTCCATAATTGCCCCGAGTGACCGCCAGTCCATCACGGCCTCATTACTTTGCATACGCTGCGCTGCAAAACTGCTCTGCCGTATGCATACGTAATTTTTGCCCTATGCGCTGGTTCAGCCGATTCGGTCTGTGAAAAGTGAAACTGAAAACCCTCAGCAGAAAAATGTCCCGCTTTTGGGGCACCGGAGCGCACACACGGGCCATGTTTGTTGCAGCCCGTGTATGCCCTGTGCACCTACGGGAGCTCCCGGCCGTTTGTCATACGTGAGCCAGATCTCGCCGAGACTGGGGACATAAACAAAAGCTCATCAAAATCGTGTTACCCACATTTGTCACCGCAGCTGCTCCACTGCGCTAGAAACTAGCCAAGCACACTAGCCGCACTCGTCCCGTTTTTTTTTGGGGAATCCCACACATGACCACTTGTCGCTATCCCTCCTTCTGCGGACGATTTATGCGTCCGAAGTCTCGTTCTTGACGATATTAATGAGCGCTGGTTATAAACAATTTTTTTGGAAAGAAACAAAAATCCTGCTCTTCAAGTTGGCGGCTAATTTCGAAAGATAGAGGAACTCCGACCAAAGGGCGGACTACCCAAAAGTGTGGCGAATTGATTTGATGGATTTTCACTCCCCGAAACAAAGGAGACGTAATCAGGCCGGACTCGGGAATATTATAAGAAACGAAAAAAAGCATGATCTTCACTCTTCGGCGACCCGCCGAAGAATTATTGCTTAATTTGCTCACGTAGATGCTCTAGAGGTGGAGTGGGGAGGGGCGCGGTACGCTAATGAAGGAAACTCATTTCGGGAGATCAGCTGTAATTCGTTTTTAGGCGATTCGTAGTAACTCCTGGGCTGACAAAACGCCTACATAGTATGCATGCATTATCCGATGCTATCTCCGAGCATAGATGGCTTCCGGTCACCAATTAGGGGACAAATTTTCAAGAGTGACCCTCTTAGACGCTGCCTGGACGTCGGTCAGTGGGAAATTTACGATGCGACTGAATTGTCTTTAATTCTTCGCACGGGAAATGCTTTCGTGCCACGTTGATTATGTAAGGTGGAATTTATGAGGGCTTTGACTGGGGTATGCTCGAACTTGTTGTTTTTGGCAAGTTCAAGGAGGCTTGTTAGGGCCAACTAGAAATTGGAAAGAAGGAAAAGAAGATAAGCAGCAGTTACTGCGCAAAGTCAATAATCGGGGGAAATATGCGTACATGGATTATTCCTTCCTTGTTGTTTTCATCCCATATATGTAATCGAATTGAGCCAAATTTGCTCTTCGGGCAGAAACTAGTCTTGCTTTCACACAGAGTTTAGAAAAAATAAATAACAGAAAATAAAAATATTAAGATACAAATACAAATGCACAGGCACAGGCATCCCACTTTTGTGTTTTTCAAAATTTAAAATGGAAATGAAACCCCTAACAATCTTAGTAACCCAATGCACACTAGGGGAGAGTCAGCTACGGTGGGACGGTGGGTAAGGTGGGCCAGTGAATTTTCTGTAGAATCCTGCACTGGCAGCCTCTATGTTTAGGTGCTCAATATGAAGTCTCTTTGTATGCCTAACGCGTGGCTTACATATGCTAAAACTGTCTTATAAATGTTTCCCTACAAAAATAATTTCTCGTTTTTTTTAGATGTGCCTAAAATCATAATTTTCATAAGTGTATGCTATGTTAATATTCCTTGTTATTTTAAAAAAAAAAATTCCGATGACATGTTAAAAGGAAAAAATATGACCAATTCTGAAATGGTGTAATTTGGCTACGGTGAGTGGGAAGATTTTAAATTACCAAAAATGGAGTTTTTATTTACTCGAAAGCAAGTTTTTTCACTTGTCAAAATTCTGAATCAGTTTGATAACTTTTTCATGTAAATGTTATGCAAACAATTATTAAGTGGAATTTATATAAATATTACATGAACATTCAAAATCTTTTTTTCCTTCATTTCTCCATCTGGATGGTTTTTAAAAGGTGTCCCACCGCACCCGACATTTTAATGGGCTGAAAAAACATTCTGCGGAAAATTGGCTGTCAAATTTCGTTCGGCAAAAATGTAGGTATGACCATTATCTTTCGAACAGTGCATTCCAAAATATGAAATAAGATGGTAGAATTGTCCTTACACATTTTTTAACTGAGACTTCGTATGGCACGGTAGTGTATGTTCACACGTTAACTAATGGGGGCGTAACGAAAAGTGAAATGCTTCCCCAAGCAAATGCCAATGCGCTGATTTTTGTATTTTATTTTTTATTTATTTTTATTATTAATTTTGGCTTTTCTTTTTTAGCTGCAATCAGATTTTAGTTATTTTCATTTTATGTGACTGCATTTTCTGAACACAAACTACATCCACACACTGATCTCTATATTACTCGCCATATTGGGTCGACCATTTTGAATTCAATTCGGGATGTCATGTTTGTAATCAAAGACCTTGAAAATGCTCTGACGGAATATTGTCTCTGAGTTCGCCATATTGGATTGATTCGCCATATATCGTTGGACTGGAGCAGTTTATAATCGCCATCGATCTTCTCAGCGAAGAATTCTCAACACTGTTTAAGTAAATTTGAAGACACTGGAAATGTTTTTATCATGTCAAGGTTGTCTGTTAAAAATATTTTATTCTCTATGCTTACTCATCTCCATATTGGCGCAACATACCTACGCCAATATTACTTGTCAAGTTTATTCAATACACAATTATCTATTGTGTGTCAAAGTTAAAAGGCAGTATTTTGCGTGAAAACGATGACGTTGTACGTTTGTTAATATTAAGGGGAAGGTAATTCATAGACCACCATTTAAAAAAAGAATATAAGTTCGAATTTTAAAGCTTACAGTCACGCCGTCAGCGTAGCATAGAGTTTTAGAATATTTCATGCAGTCAGGAAAATTATTAATAAATATAATAAATAGGAGTGAACCCGGTTTTATATTAAAACGGTGTATCACCGGCTTTTACCCCGTATAAACAAAAAATTAACCACCGTGGTATCGATGGCGACTTTAAAAAAATTGTTTAGCACAGATAGTGTTGTATATATAGCCGTATACAAAATACTAGCGCTATGGAAAAGTGTCCGCAAACGAATGTTAATTTGTCTGGACTGTTAATAGTTCACGCCTATTCGAAGAACCTATGTGGACAAATTTGTTTCGTTTCAATTAGACACACAAAAAATAATACCTAAAAGTTATTCAAGTTTCAATAAACTGTGTTAAAAATAAATTTTAAATTTGTTTAATCTCAAAAGTAAAAGCACAATAAGTCCCCGCCTGGTTAATAATGCAAAATGTCACAAAAGCATAATTCTGTGGAAAATGTGAATCTGCAAATTGAATGCGAGTCGACTACAGACTACAAACAACGGACGCACTAAAATATCTCACTCAGCGAGTGGCACAAATCGCCTACTATAAGTCACAATTAATATTTCAGCAGATGCCGCTTTCAATTAGATGAAACATGTTGTTTGTGGGGGGAAAACACGTGCCTTAGAGTAAGAACATTTCCGTCGGGCAGTCCATCACGAATTCTATGAAAAATGAGCGCCCTCATCCGGGTCCAGCATCGTCACGTTAACCCCAAAAAATTGATGTGACCACCGTTCAAATTCTAATCGTTACAGTGACCTCACGACAGTCCAGTTTTGAGCGCGCAGTTCCACTGCGATCAGCAGGGATCTATCACAGGAATCCCGACGATCCCGCGTCCATTGTGCTTCTATCACGGATCACCGCAGAGATCAGTGTACGCCCATTCGCAGAGGCGCACACATGCGGTTAACACAACCACGCCACACATGGCGCTCTCGTTTTAGGCGCGGAAACCGCAAGAGCCGTCGGCCGCAACTCCGGCGAAAAATGGGTGAAAACATTTCGGAGAGTGCCGGGCCCAGGCCGCGGGCGAGAGTGACGTGTGAATCATATTGGCTAGTCCGGCCGGTAGGCCACACCAGCCGATCAGCTGTTCGTGTAGGGGCCGCCATAACTCATGCGTGCGATGAGCGAGAGGGAAAAATCCACTGCTGTGCCGGCTGATGGCATCAATTGTGGCGACCTTGCATAAATCAACTCGCACCACTGGCGTGCTGTTCTCCGCGCGAAAAAAATTATTCTAAACTGAAGGAAATCGTTTCATGCGAAATTGGTCCTATTCGCTAGGCAATAAACCGCTTTATGAAAACGGTCAGGAAGTTGTGGTTCAATCATTTTAGTTTACTTGCCCGCTCAATTTGCGCTCTAAAGAACACCGCGTCCAGTGGCGGGTATGGCATCAGTTTTCTAGAGGAGCAGGTCCCAGTTCCCACTGTTTTCATTTAATACGGCTACAGCGAACCGCGGCCACTTCAAGTTTATTAAAAATTTTCTCAAACTCTATCTTAGCCGTCTTGCTGGTGCTTTAGTGGGGCTTTTTTATGTTTTCGCCGCTCGCCGGCAATGGGCCTTTTTGCTCGCGCTGCTGGCCCGATGCATGGTGCAATTTTCTGCCTCTATAAAACGTTTTTATCTGGCCGTTTTATCTACATGAGGGAAAACTAACAACCCAACAGACAAGTGGCGCTGTTTGGTTTTAAGGAGACTTGACCGTGGCGAGGCTCCGCGTCCGCGGCGGCTAAATCAGTTTTCTTCGCTGAAATGACGTTGAAATGAAATCGCGCCCAGCCGCCGAGATGAGGATGCTGGATAGACCCCGAGACCATGCCGTTACTTGTAGGTGTGCGCACCTCCGAGGGGCATATTTGTTACGATGTTGCGGCGGCTATTTTCGCTTTTTTTTACAGTAGTACGTGGGGAAATATCCGCATGTTTTCACCGGGTTCACCCCGGCTAATAATCGCGCAGTGATGAATAGCACCGGTGCGGTTCGGCCTGCGATTAGAATGTCATGTGGAATCGAGATGAGTTGTTGGCAGTTAATGGCCTCTCGTTTATCATAATCGTGTTTAATTGCTGATAAAGCAGCGGAGATTTGCTGCCTTCTGCTGCTATCAAGGGTATGCGCGTCATGAATCAAAGCCGCTGACAAATTGGTCGGCTTCTGTTCACTCTGGCGAAATGAGCGAAAATTGCCACAATTTCTGGTCCTTTTTTTGCTTCAGACTCACCAGCCTCCTAAGACAAGGCGAGAATATTAAGACTGTTTTGAGATTACTCGAGAATGTCTGGCTGTTGCCATTTTTTATTTATTGCCTTTCACATTCGCTTCGACATCAAGTGCTCGTAAATCATTTGATTAAACGGTTTAATGGCATCTCAAGATTGTTCCATCAAAACATGTGTGGACGCATTCAGCGAATATGTCAATATATTAAGCAGAGGAATCATAGCTGCGCCCGGGATTGGACAGATAGGAGGTCTTCTCTTTTTGGAATAATTATCAGAAATTAATTGGAACGTCAGCTTTGATATTTTTCACGCTTTAATGTAACGTATGAGGTCTGGGCAGACATTTTTTGTCATTGGACTTTGCATTAGCACAGTGAAGAAAATATCATCTTATAAAATTAGCATGCGCTTTGTAGCTTTGTAACGTGAACAAACGTTTCCATTTAAAGCGAAACGGAAAGGGAATTAAGATTGCACATAATTATGGGCATTTAAGAGGATCACTACCGCTCTTAGCTCGAATGAGATTGTCTTATTCGAAAAGCGTTCAGTTTTGTTATTTTGTTCCTTAAGACTGTCCTTTTTATTCATATTGTGACCTTTTCAATGCAATCAAATGAGAAACATCCACGTTCTTTCGGAACAAACACACAAAACTCAGGAACTTCTAAAACGGCAGTCATACTTTTCAAACGTAAAAAACTTCGCCGACCTTCTTTTTAATTTGGAACTCCAGAAAGAAGGAATTTTTTAAACTTAAAAATATTCATTAGATACAATTAAAACACAAATTGTAATGAGGTTTTTGAAATTTCCCTCAAATGCACATTCCCTGACCTTCTCTACGTATTAGTGAACATTGACGGCCAAGTGATGCCCATTAATATAACTGCTTCTAATTCTCATAGCCATTTGTTGGTTTGTATTTTTATTAAAATTTATGTAAGATGACTGAATACTATTTCCCATTGCTAAGTGTACATAATAAACAAAAGGGGACTAACTTATTACTGGGATTTTTTTTTAATTCAAGGCAAAAATTGACCACAATATTATTTGCCAGAGCATCCCAAAATTAAAAATATTCGACGCCAGGAAAATTCTTTGAAAGAAAATATGCAAAACCATTTCTTGTTCTTTAGAGATGGTGAATGCTGCACTTAAACACAACAATTGCGACGAACTAAAAACGACAACTTGTGCTAAAATTAACTTGCGTAGTGTAGGATGTAAAAAAATTCATTCTTAAAATTAACTCGACTGAAAGTTTATTTTTAAATTATCTTAATTGACCAGCCAAGGCAAGGTGTATTATTTTGTATTGTAATGATGCTAAAATAAAGTTTTTGGGGACAGATACTACAAGAGCAAATTTAAAATGGCCCATAAATAAGGAATTGAATCCTGAAAACTTTTAAAACAATAATTAAAAGAATTAAAGACGTTGGCGAAATATTTATGATGTGGAGATGTTTTTCGTATGGTGGTGTTGAACTGATTCACTGTATACAAAACATTCTTAAATAAAATTAAATATGTTCAAATTTTCGAAAACACAATATATATGACGTCGTCAAAGTGGCTTTGAAAGTTTCAGCAAGACCTAAAGATCCAAGATCCTAAACGTAGTGTCAAAGTAACAAAATGGTGGTTTCTACCCGCCATAACTTTGAGGGGCACACCTCGACATGCTTTTTCTACGATAAAAATTTGTTTTCTCTCAAACTTGCAAAAATTCCATCTTAAAGTAGATAGTTTCAGCCACAAAAAAAAATCCTGTAGAAAATGTTCCTTGATTTCAATATTTCCAAAGTTATAGTGGTTAGAAGTGTGCCTGGGGTCCATTTGCGCTAAAAGTGCTCGAAAGATTAAACATTTACTTCTCCGTTTTTTCGTTATGTCTTACCATGCAAAAATTGGCTAAAACTTGAATAACTCATTTAATGATTTATTTTATCAAATAATACTTCTTTTCTATTTTATTGATGCAATTTCTCAGTATACTTAAGCGAGCTATGTAAATATCTAATGGGTTTCCAAATTGCCGCTAATTTAATTCCTTAATAACAAAATAAGTGGAATAAAAAAATTACGCTGTGTGTTACTTGGGCGAAACTATTTCAACAATATTTATTTTACTAATATAGTTATTATAAAATTATTCTCTGCGCTTATACATTCGTGCTTTCATGCTAAAATGTGTGGTGGGGTTAAAATTGGATACTGATATTTAATATAAATGTCCTTAGATTTTCATAAAATTTGGCATCAAGTTGAGTTTCTAATTGCAAATATCGTACACAGTTTCACAACTCCAAGATGGTGGATCCAATATGGCGAATACAAATAAATAAATAGTCCGCCACACACGGGACGGTTTTATGCATACAAGCACGCATGCAAACATAAGATTGATCGTTTGTGGGCAACTTGGCCTGCAATCATAAGATTGTCACAAAACCGTCCCAAATATCCTCTTTGTTTGATATTTATGTCGGTTTTATCTCAAACATAATGAATCGCTCTGAAATAGGAACTTGGAGTAGGAAATTTTTTCTGGATTGCATTTTCAATTATACATAGGAAAACATTCCGTGCTCATGGAGAGTGAAATCTGGCAATGATTTGATCAAAAACTTAAAGAATGAAGCATAAAACCGTCGTCGATTATGGGGACCTATTGTTTTCCGATTTCTATAAAAATTAATATCGGGTTTCAGGTTTTTAGGGTCGCAGATATCGAGTCAGCCATCAAAATTTCAGAAATTTCGATTCAAAAGGTGATTATACAGGGTCTTTCAATAAAGACGCTCGACTTTCAAATGTAAATACATCAATTGTGTAAGAGATATCCGTTCCATTTTTTTTTATTTGAAAGAATATAATATACATGAACTATACATATGCCAAATCAGGCGTAATCATTATTATTTGTCTGTCTTTCTGTGTCTGATTTTCTCTGTAACTCCTGAACTGATTTTATTCCTGTTTTCACAATTAGATTCATGAAAGATCGAGATGTATAATCGATAATTGGAAATTAAAGGTGGCGTATCCAATATGGCGACCGAAAATCCTCAACTTCAAAGGATTTCCGTGTAAATAAAATTATAGGTCTTTGGGGTCTCTGGTCCGACATTTTATCCGGGTGTTTATTCTAAAATAATTTAAGCTTAGAAGTTAAGATCAGTCAGAATGTGGAACAATAAATTTCTCAATTTGTAAATCATTGTCAGCATTCATACGCAACAAATTCTTGAACTCGTAATATGATATGAGCCGCATGAGTCAAACGCTCGCCCAGTTGCAGGTCAACGGCTCATGCAATTTCGGCATAGCTAGCACTTGCCGCCGATGCAATCAATAATTCGTTGCGCACGAATGCAATCAATTAACAAGCATTATAATTTAACTAAGTCATCATTGTGATGTATATTTAAAAAGCCGCTTGGAAATAAAATCATCAGTTGTCGTTAGTATTGTCACCGTGTGTTTGAATTAACTAATTACCTTTTCAGACTCTTAGCTCAGTGAAGAGCTAAACTTTCGCCAGCAGCTAGTATACGTCGTTACGTCTCAACCTCACCTCATTTTGGGAATTGTTGTGAAGTGGTACATTGCACCACGATCACGCCATTAGAGTAAAGGTACCAAGCACCTTAACTCAAACCAAAATAAAGGCATTTTGGAAACATTGGTGACCCCGACGTGATTACTTTTCACGTACTCCCAAAATGAGTCTCAACGAACTTGCTGCCCAACAAGAGATCACCGGACAGGAGATCCAGCGATTGGCGATCAACTACAAGAAGGATAGTGTAACACGCAAGACAGAGCAATATCTTGTAGCACGCCTTAAATCTTTGGAACAACTATGGGATGACTTTGAGGCCACAGATAACAAAATCCGGATCAGTCATGGACAACAACTGGACCACGATTACTTTGTAAAAGGGTACTATGAGGGTATCCGAGCCGGGTATTACGAGGTCCGAGAAGACATTCTGCAGCGAATGAAGAATGTCGGAGTTATAGAGGGCAATCAGCCCAATCAAAAGCAGCCGCAGCAGGATCAGATTCAGGAATCTCGAAACTCCGGCAATAACGATGCGTCCACCAGTGCAAGAGGATCAGAGCATCAACAAGACGGCAATATCCGTCACAAAGCATATGTAATGCAAGGTTTGCGAAGGCTACTCACAAAGCATTCCCTGAGTACAACATTGCAGTCAGTCAATTCATATGAATTGATGATAAAAGCGATAAATGCTCAGTGGGAACAAATTCAAGATCTGCACAGAAAATTAGTAGATCAAGCTGGCGAAGCTTATCTTCTCGAACATATGGAAGACTACTTACAGCTTGAAGATCAAACACGGGACAAATTATTACTCCTCCACGAAGGCTTGAGTCAGTGTCAGCGTCAATCATCAGCTACTACAGTTAGCATTCCCACAGAAGGTGTTAGGTCCGCCATCAAGCTCCCGAAAATCGAGTTACCTAAATTTGATGGCGATTACCTCAAGTGGAGGCAATTTTACGACCTGTATACCGAATTAGTACATAACCAATCAATATCCGCCGGTCAGAAATTATGGTATCTGAAAGGCAGTCTATCAGGCGAAGCCGAAAAATTAATCAGACATCTAACCGTGTCAGACGCCAATTACGCTACGGCATGGAAATTGATCTGTGATCGCTATGAAAATAAGCGATTACTAGTCACTGCACTACTAAGTAAATTATTAGCACAGCCAGCAGTGACAACAGAAAGCGCATCAGCTATAAAGATACTTCACGACACTACTCAAGAATGTCTACTGGCGCTAAGCAATCTTGGGATCGATATCACGAATTGGGATCCAATTATTCTTCACATTTTGATAAGGAAATTGGATAGGACTACACACACCCTATGGGAACAATCTCTTAGTCAACCTCGATCACTACAATCCCTCCAGGAATGTCTGGAATTCTTAGAGAATCGTTTCCAATCATTAGAAGCACTCGGGAACAAGGTCGATAACAAAAGACTGCCCACGCAAAGGGCCTTAGCGAGTACAGTCAATTCAGGATGTCCATCATGCAATGGCAATCATCCACTGTTCGCTTGCAAAAAACTACTACAGCTGTCCCCAAGTAAACGAGTATCATTAATCAAGAACACTAAGGCTTGTTTCAACTGCTTGAAAATGGGACACAATCTGAGCAATTGCACATCCAGAGGTTGCTCTAAATGCGGAAAAAGGCATAATACATTATTGCATATAGAAACTACATCTCGCAGCCAAACACAACCCCTAGACCCAAAAACAACACAAGCACAACCTCCGCAATCGACAACGGACACTGATCAAGGTATTTCACTTACCACAAAGGCCTCAGCAACTAGAAATTACGTCTTATTGAGTACAGTCAGCGTAAAAGTGACCAACAAACATGGGACTAGTATTGAATGCAGAGCTATTCTAGATTGTGGCTCACAGTTAAATTTCATAAGCGAAAGGCTCGTCAAGAAACTCGGATTAACGGGAACTCCTGAAATCCTAAACATAGAAGGCATCGGCTCTGGTAAACAAAAGGCTCAGAAGCGAGTAAACATTCTGCTAGAGTCACGAATCAATGGATTCAGCACTAGACTGGAGGCTCATGTGCTGCCTCGCATCATTTCACCACAGCCTTCACAGGAAATAGACATTTCAACATGGGAAATACCGGCTAATATACAATTAGCAGATCCAAGGTTCAATCAGCCAGACAACATTGACCTGTTGATTGGAGCAGGCTTATACTACTCAACTCTGTCTGTAGGCCAAATCAAATTGGGAGATTCATTACCAATTTTACAAAATACTGTCTTTGGATGGACAGCAGCAGGAACAGTGCACCATGCACAAGAATCACAAGCAAGTTGTGGAATATGCTCTGAGGAGGAAGATTTCAAGCTACAAATTGAAAAATTTTGGGCATTAGATGACGCAGAAACAGCATCAAGAGCGTTCACAGCTGCTGAGAGACGATGTGAACAGCACTTTGTGCAGACCACACGAAGAACAGATACTGGGCGTTTTGTAGTAAGACTTCCATTCAAGGATGACCCTAACAAATTAGGAGATTCGAAGAACATCGCATATCATCGACTATTGGCTATCGAAAGGAAACTCAGCATACGAGAAGATTTAAGAAATCAATATATCAGCTTCATGGAAGAATATAGTAAATTGGGACACATGAGAGAAATCAATTTTAATAAAGTCCAGGCACCCTATAGTTTCCTACCACATCATTGCGTCATCAAGCCTGAAAGTACAACTACAAAATTACGCGTAGTCTTTGATGCATCAGCCAAAACTTCCAGCAATATATCCGTAAATGATTTACTGTATACTGGACCTACTATACAGGATGATGTGTGTGCAATTCTATTACGTTTCCGCATGCCCAGATTCGTCTTTACTGCGGATATCGAAAAGATGTACCGGCAGATAGAAGTGCATCCGGATGACAGAAAATATCAGCTTATCTGGTGGCGAAACAGTCCTAGCGATCGATTACGTTGCTATGAGCTATGCACGGTAACGTATGGAACTACAAGTGCTCCATACCTAGCAGTCAGATGTCTGAAAATGCTAGCCGAACAGCAGGCTGATCAATACCCTCTGGGGACAGAAGTACTTAAACAAGACTTTTATGTAGACGATGTCCTCACTGGGGCAGACAAGCTCACTGTAGCAATAGAAAAACAAGCTCAGCTGCAATCTCTGCTACAGTCTGCCGGATTTAAGCTAAGGAAGTGGTGCGCTAACCACCCCAGCTTGTTGAAAAACATTCCAAGGGAGGACCAAGAGCTACAACTGGATGTCGGTAGCAAATCAGACGAGCACATTAAAACAATGGGATTAATATGGCGGCCTAAGAATGACGATCTATGCATAAAGGCAGCAGGAATTTTCAATCATCGAGTCACAAAGCGCACAGCTTACTCGGAAATAGCGCAACTCTTTGATCCGCTTGGCATCATAGGACCGGTTGTGGTTACAGCAAAAATCTTCCTGCAGAAATTGTGGCTGTTAAAATGTGACTGGGATGCTGCTCTGCCTCAGGAACTGCAGTCCTTCTGGTTGAATTTCCGTGAAGGTCTAAAGGAACTAAATAATGTTAAAATACCAAGACATGTGTTCGCTCACAAGATCCCAAGGCTTACTCAAATCCATGTTTTCGCAGATGCCTCAGAAAGGGCATACGGAGCTGCAGCTTATGTAAGATCAATAGACAATGATCATATTATAGCAGTACGCTTACTCTGTGCGAAATCCAGAGTAGCACCTATTAAGCAAACCACTCTGCCTCGATTAGAATTATGCGCGGCGAAACTAGCAGCAGAGCTTGCACATCGCCTCAAGAAGGATCTTAACATCAAGAATTCTCCAACATATCTGTGGACAGATTCTGAAATAGTTCTGTCATGGATAAATGCATCATCGTCGTCATATCAAACGTTCGTGGCAAATCGTATTTCTTCAATTCAACAACTGTCTATCCCTGAACAATGGAGACATGTGCGATCCAAGGAGAACCCAGCAGACGTATTGTCAAGAGGATTAATGCCCGAAAAGCTAGGCAAATGCAATCTGTGGCTTTATGGACCCACCTTTTTGCATGGTTCAGAAGATTTATGGCCACCAGCATATGCAAAGAAGAGCATTGAGAATGATACAGAAAGAAGGCGAAAAGCCGTAGCCGGAGCGTCAGTCAATGCAGAAGCAAAAACGTGGTTGGAAGGCATAGATCATAAAAATTCATTCCGCAAGGTGCAGCGCATTATAGCCTATGCACTACGATTCATTAAAGGGTCCAGAAAACAGAGCTCACGCATTCCAGACACTCTAGTTGTAACCACACATGAACTTAAGGAAGCTCAAGTAGTCATCGTCAGGCTGATGCAACAAGAAGGCTTCAAGGACGACTTAGCATACTTGCAACGAAATGGAGAAGTGTCCAAGGACAGCAGCCTCAGTAGCTTGGCACCATTCATCGACAGCGATAAGGTGATTAGAGTTGGCGGCCGACTTGAAGCATCTAGTTTATCATATGAAGCCAAACACCCGACACTACTGCCATACTCGCATCCTTTAACTAAATGCTTGTTAAGTGATCTTCATAAGGAAAACAAACATGTCGGCCCACAAACTCTATTAGCAATAGCACGCCAGACAGTATGGCCTATAAAAGGAAAAACTTTAGCTCGATCGGTAGTGCAGCATTGTGTTCAATGTACAAGAGCACGCCCAAGACTGCTGACACAGATGATGGGTAATTTACCAGCCGATAGAGTTCAGCCTGCAAGGCCATTTGTAAATGCTGGAGTTGATTTCTGTGGGCCCATCTGGACTCATTTCAAGATCCGCGGGAAGAAGCCCCAGAAATCATATATTGCGGTATTCTGCTGTTTTCCAACAAAGGCCACCCATTTGGAAATAGTGAGCGATTTGTCTACTCAGGGATTTCTTGGAGCTCTAAGACGCTTCACAGCGCGGCGGGGACATTGCAAGACGATTTATTGCGATAATGCAACAAACTTCGTCGGTGCAAAAAATATGATAAATGAGCTAAAGGAGATGCTAGCATCAGAAGAAGCCCAAATTAAAATCACAGAAACATGCAGTTCAAGAGGCATTGACTTTCGCTTCATACCGCCACGAGCACCGCATTTTGGGGGACTGTGGGAAGCTGCAGTCAAGGCAGCCAAGCATCTACTACAGCGCTCCTTAGGATCAGCGTCACTAACCTATGAAGAACTCGAAACAGCAGTTGTGGAAATAGAAGCCATACTCAATTCTCGGCCCATCAGTCCGATGTCCTCAGACCCAAACGACTTAACGGCGTTAACTCCGGGACATTTTCTAATCGGAGAGCCGTTAACGAGTACAATTGATCCCAATGCCGAGCCCGCAAGAGGCAGTCTCATCACTCGCTGGAGACTCGTCTCTCATGTTAAAAATGAGTTCTGGAAACGTTGGAGCACAGACTACCTAAATCAGTTACAACATCGGTACAAGTGGAAGCAACGACAGGAAAATGTTATGCCAGGCACTATGGTATTAATAAAGGAGGACAATTTACCACCGTTGAAATGGATGCTTGGTCGAATAATCAACGTCATTAAAGGAGAAGATGATTTGGTCCGTGTGGTTGATGTAAGAACAGCAAATGGAATTAGTCGTCGACCAATTCATAAACTAGCACCACTTCCTGTGAATCCGGAACGTTCAGACAATGAATATAAGCGTCCAAGGGAAGAATCACCGGAAGAGTCTGTCAACTCGATAACTACCGACAGAAATGCCACAGAAAGCATTGAAGGCAACAGCCGTGAGCACAGCCCTAGAAAGGTACAACGAATATCACTAGGCGCCGCCATGGTATCGCTATTACTTACCTGTTTAGTTATGCCAGTAGCAAAGGCCGCAGAAATAGAAATAACACCATTCAGTCATCAACCAGGAATCTACTTTGAGAATCTAGGAGCAGCCAACATCATTTCAAACGAATGGGACCTAGTAGTTTATTATGATTTGGCACCTTATTGGAAAGAGTACGAATTTCTACAAAATTATACTACGTCTCTCAAAATGTTGTGTAGAAAAATCGAAGATAATCAGGCCTGCAGAGGAATTGTCAGCCATTTAGCACATCTGCTATCTGAATTAACCACGAACAACATATTACTGTCATCAAGTAATAATCAAAAGCGGAGGAAGAGAGGAGCCTTAAACTTCGTCGGAAATGTCGCAAACGCATTATTCGGGGTTCTAGATTCAGAATATGCTGAAAAAATGACCCAAACAATAGCCGAGATCAAGGGAAATGAGAATCACGCACTAGAGCTGATGAAAAACCAAACATCGGTTTTAGACGCCACCTTAAACATCATGCAAAGAGAAGAAGAGGCAATTAGTCACCAGTTCCATCAGCTACAGGCCAACATTGACCAAGTAACCAAACAAATAAATGGTATAATGGCAGAACTCTACCAAGAAAAACTGGCCCAAACATTTATCACGGCTACCCTGTCAGTAATTCTCACAGCAACCAACTTTCTTCGAATTCAGACCTCAATTTTAGACGTGATTGCTGACATTCATCACGGAAGAATTAGCCCACTACTTGTTGCTCCACAACAACTAAAGGAAGAACTTGTGAAAATTAAGACTCATCTTCCATCATCTTTGCAGTTGCCGCTACAACGAAACGAGCCAATTAAATATTACTCATTAATGAGAGTTCAAGGAAGAATTACAAACAGATACGCAATCTTCAAATTGATAATACCTTTACTATCAACAGAAGAATTCGAGCTGTTCAAAGTCACTCCTGTGCCAGTGAGGCTCAATGATAGCTATGTGGCAATAAAACCATCATCTCCCTTCCTGATGATCAACTTACATCGAGACCAATACTATCCGGTAACAGAGCAAGAACTTCAAGCATGCATCATAATCGAAGAAGGCAAACACCTTTGCAACCAAAACCACCCTATCTATAGAAAGGGATCTTCAGTCAGCGAATGCGAGATCAATTATATGAATCATGCACCTCCCTCATCCACTTGCCAGATTATCAGAGTTGAAGATGGACCTCATTGGATTCAACTATATACTGCAAATGAGTGGATATACGTACTAAGCAATGAGACGACGATAAATGTAGTATGCGGTGACAAGATTTCTCAGCAGGTGATACAGGGAACAGGAATCCTAAAAATTCGAGATCGTTGCATAATTCGACAACCCTTGGTAACCATACAAGGACACAACATCTATCCATCTATTATGAGAGCATCTTACATCCCACTAAGCAACCTCACAGACATGAACATCGCAAATAGGTCGGATTTTACCCTTAATCACACCGTTGAATACCAGTCGTATGTAGCGGAAATAGAAACTCTAAAGCAGGAGGTCCAACAGCTAAGGATGCACACGAGTACGTCAGTGCAATTACCTGCACATGAGATACACCAATTTTCAATAGGATACGTAAGCCTCGTACTAATAGTTGTAATAGGAGTCACTCTGCTATGGAAATATCAAACCAAGATTTGCCCAGTACAAAGGGTATGTTTATTCGATTCGCTTAATACAAGCTACAAAAAAAAAAAAACATACAATAAAGAAAATAATCATTATAAAAAAAAACTAAGACTAAAGTAAACAAGAAGGAACAACGAAGCCTTAACCAACCATAAACAACGACGATAAAATTATAAGGGAGGGTTGGGGGGGTAAAGGGTGTGTTTGAGGGAGACCTTGTCAAAATGGAGATCAAAGCCCACTGTGTTGTTGACTTTCCGCAGCATTCTTGTGATGGGTTCGGAGTGACCGTAGTTGGTACGGTGACTATCGAGGCGAAAGGTAGGAAAAGACCTAACGTTGCGGGGGTTAGTGTTAAAGGAAATACTGTGAAGGATCTCGGGACAGTCAATGGAGCCAGTTAGGACTTGGTGGATGAAGGTGATATCAGCGACATCGCGACGTTTGGCGAGAGGTTGGAGGTTAATCAATTTTAGGCGGTGTTCATATGGTGGAAGGTTAAAATTGTCTGCCCAAGGAAGATCGCGCAGTGCAAAACGGATGAATCTACGCTGGACTGATTCGATCCTGTTAATGAGAGTAGATTGAGAGGGGGACCAAACTTGACAGGCATACTCCAGAAGAGGCCTAACGAAGAAGATGTAGAGTGATTTGGTGACATAAGGATCGGAAAATTCCTTAGACCAACGCTTTACAAAGCCAAGAGCGGAGTTAGCTCTATTTATGATGTGGTCAATGTGGGAGCGGAAGTTGAGCTCACTATCACAGATGACACCCAGGTCACGAAGAGAGCTAACAGACGGAATTTGTTCGCCTGAGAGAACATAGGCTCTAGGAGAGGTGGGGGAACGTTTACGGGAGTAAGTGATCGATTGGCATTTGGATACGTTGAGATCAAGGAAGTTTTTCATGCACCAGGTAGAGAAACTGTTCAGGTCGTTTTGAAGGAGCATAGAGTCCGACATGCTGGATATTTGTTTGAAGATTTTCATATCATCAGCATAAATTGAAATTTCGGAGTGGTTTATGACCTTCTCAACATCGTTTATGGTTAATATGAAGATCAACGGACCCAGGTGACTGCCCTGAGGGACGCCGGAATGGGATGTGAAGGGGTTAGAAATCGTGGAGTCGAAACGAACCCTGTAATGGCGATTACTAAGGTATGATTTAATCCACGAGATGAGACGTGGTGGAAAGCCAAGATAATTTAGTTTGAGGGCGATAATTTGATGGGAGATTTTGTCAAAAGCTTTGCTAAAATCCGTGGCAATAACGTCAATATCTACGCCGCTTTCCATTGCTATAAGGGTGCGAGACACAAAGCATGCTAAATTGGTAGTTGTGGACCTACCTTTGAGGAATCCGTGCTGAGATGTAGACAAGATGGACTTGCAGTGGAAAGACATGGACTCGTAGATAAGGCTTTCAAAGAGTTTAGGGATGCAGGATAGTTTGGCTATAGGACGATAATTTGATACGTCACCCTTACAACCTTTTTTATGGATTGGGGTGATATAGGAGTCTTTCCAAAAGTCAGGAAAAGATCCCTCGGAGAGAGAAAGTTGGAAAATATTAGTAAGAGGATTAATTAGATGGGTAGCACATTCCTTTAAAACAATAGCAGGTATCCCATCAGGGCCTGGGTCTAAGTCAGCGGCAAGAGAACTAATTTTATTGGCAACAAGAGAGGGATCAATAACAATGGACACAAGGGAGGTTTGTGCGCAGTTTCTCATGAAGGAGAAATAAGTAAGATCGGGGACTGAGTCGAGGTCATTAAAAGACTGGCTAAAGAATTCCGCGAAAAGGTTGGCGATGACTAGAGGGTTAGAAGAGGAAGAGTCTCCGAGTCTGAGAATCGAGGGGTAGCCATTCGATTTCCTTTTTATGTTGATGAAATTGTAGAATTGTTTGGGCTCGGAGATAAGTTTGGACTGGATACTGGTGAGGTAGTCTTTGTAGAGGGACTCGCAACGTTCGGAAAAAAGGGAAGAGGTATTGAGGTATGAAGAGTGGTCCGAGTCGGACCTTGAAATAAGATAGGAGTGCCACAATTTGTTCCGTTTGTTGCGTAGAGAGCGGAGATCTCTATCATACCAAGGTGGAGATGAGGAACGGTTCTTTAAGCGTTCGAAAGGGACACATTGGGACAGGCAGCTGAATAATTCTGTATAAAACAGGGTGACTCGGTTATTTAGAGGCAGATGGGAGTCGCTTAAGCCGGAGAGGATGGAAGAGTTACTTAGTAGGAAGTTAAGCTTGGGAAAGTCAGCTTTGCGGAAGTTATAGTGAAAAAGGGGCTCGGAATCAGTAGGAATATTGGATGCTTCAAGGAAAAAGGTGAGGAAGAGAGGAGGATGATGCAGGTCAAGAGTAGAAAGAAGGTGATTGCTTTCGGTTACAACAGAGTCAATGGGATTTGAGCAGAAAATTAAATCAAGCTGTCTACCAAGGTGGTTTTTCACACCGCTGATTTGACATAAGCCTGAGTCAGAGAGGTGGTCAGTAATTAATGATTCAGATGCGGCGGAAACATTGGTGGGAGAATAAAAGGAGTCATCGTCGGAGAGGGACCATAGGAGACGGGGGAGGTTGAAATCACCTAGGACTATAATCTCGTCAAGAGGATTGGCATGAGCAGATAATGCATCAATAGCTATGATTGCTTGCTCATAGGCAACGAGAGGCTGCGCGGGACGAATATAGCAGCATAAAATATAAAGAGATCGACTATTCAGGGAGATTTTAACAGAGACAGACTCAAACAGAGATGAAAACGGGGAGTTGACTTGGGTAGCGCTTAAACGATTGTGGACCGCGAGAAGAACGCCGCGACCGGAATAACCCGATTCGTTTAAGCAACCGTCGGCGCGAAAGATACTGAAATCGGAGGAGAATAGTTCATTGTCAGTGATACACGGAATTAAATTAGTTTCTGTAAGTGCAAAGATGTCATAAGGGAGGGACTGGGATTTTAGGAAGATGTGATGAGTTTTAGAACGCAGTCCCCTGACATTTTGGTAATAAAGGGAGATGCAGTTTAACAAGTCTTTGTTGCTGGGCGGAGGAGAGCGAGAACGGGGAGAGGAGATGCAAGAACGGTTGGGAAAAGAGGTGATGGTATTATTAGTGCAACGCGCGACCGGGGGAAGGCTGAGGAAGGAATGAGTAGCGAGGGAAGGAGAAGAATTCGGCGGATCAGGGACGATAATAATAGTTTCGGGAGTCCATGCGGCTTTTTTGAAGGTAGGAGACACGACGGGAACTGACATAGGAGGAAAAGGCTTTAAGATCGTCTGATACTTTTTTAGATGGGATGTCGAAATTCTCGTGGTACTTGAAGAAAAGCTGCCTAAGGGTACCGAGGTCGGTAGGAAGACCTTCCTGGTGAATGGAGACTAGAACGTTAGTTTTAGTCTTACCGTCAATACATACGTCATCTGATTTATCATGGAGATAGGCCAGGAGTAAGCGCACATTGTCATAAATTTTACGATCACGAAGACGGGATAAAAGATAACGTCCATCGCTGGAGTCGGCAGACCTCATAGTAAGTTTAACGACAGGAGGAAGAAGGGGGTCTAGAAAAGATGGCTTGGATGTCTGTGAGGTAGTAGGGTGCAGAATGTTGGGGGAATTAGTAGATGCTGGGGAGGGAGCCATTGGGGCTACTGCAGAAGTATTGTTGGAAGTTTGCGTGGAGGAGTTAGTGCTAGCTACTACTGGTGACTCGGTAGAAGAGAAAGAAGGATAAGGGACACTGGGAGCTGGATGGTCTGAACAATCAGCTGTAGCAGGTTTCACAGGAGAGGGTAGAGGAGGACAGGAGACCTCTGCGGGAGGAACGGAGGACGTAGCAGTAGAGCGGGTAACGCAAGGATTGAGAGTATGCGATTTTACGAAGTTGGGGTATTTAATCATAGTGCTTAGATTGAAATTAGGAAAGAGTCCTGCTTTGAGAAGCCAGTTGGAGTTTGGTTCGGTGGTTAAGGGACGGGGGTTGGACGAAGTGGAGCGCTGCCGGGGTAGGGCTTTACTGTTATCGGGGCGAGACTTGGACAACTTGTGGAGGGTATTACGTGGTTGGGCTTTGTTGTGAGTGGGAGTGACAGAATTGGCATTTGGAATAATAGAGTTAGAATTGCGGGGGACAGATTTGGGGGTTGAGATAGAAGGGCGGAGGGGAGTGCCGGGAGGGTTTTGAACGTACTTCCTATACTTAACTCCCTTAGATCTAATGTTAGACTTAGAATTAGGTAGTTTATTATTGCTGAGGTTAGGTTTAGCAGTGGAAGTAGAATTATAAAACCTGACGGATTTGGTGACCCATTCGGTGATGCTGATATTTCCGGATGAAAAGCAGCTGCCAGAGAAAAGCCAAGAGTATTTCAACGGGATGGAGACTTTAAAGCAAGATGAACTCTCACGTTTCCCAGATGTTAGTTTTTTACAGTTGAGGGGGGCGAACGAGAAGCGACTGATGAAAAACTTCCGGACCCAGGATGTGTCAGCAAGTCGTGGGGCACCTTTTAGGACCAACAGAGTCGTCAACGAGCATAGAGCACTATTTGCCTTGTGGAGTTTCTCCAGCCTTCTGTTCCAGTCGTTTTCAGTCCATAGGGACCCAAATTTGGTGACGGATTGTTCTGTGTGTACAGCAGGTGCAGAGATAGAGGGTGGAAGGCTAGGTCCAGCTCGGGTGGGATGTTGTTCGACTGCATACGGTAGGGATGGAGCCAAGGTGGAGGGAGGTGAGTTGGATTCCATCCGTCTACTTGAAACGTCGAGGAGTTCCGTGTGAAGAGAGGAATTGATGTGGTGCTTCGATACAGGGCTCTGTAATCTGGAGGTCTCTGTGAGGGATTTCAGTTCGTCAGAAATATCACTGAAGGCGCGCCGGACACTGTTGAGCTCAACAACGGCAGAGTGGATGTTAGTTGCGGCATCAGTCATTGGAGAGCACCGCTGTTCAGTTGGCTGAGGCAGAAGGGGAGTGATACGAGCAGGAAGCTCCGCAAGCAAACGAGATGAATGCGCTTGGTTATCAGTAAGAGCCGCACGTAATAAGCTCATTTCCTTCGAGAAAGTAGAGTGAGTAAGCAGATTTCCCACGATGACACGCAGATCTTTAAAATGCTCGATGATGCGCTCGTCAAGGTCGGTGTTAGGCGAAGACGAATAAAGGGCTGTTAGAGACTTTTCCAAGCTTAAAAGTCTCGATTTATGGGCATCGGCATGGTGCACAGCCATTGATATGAGATCGTCGATACCTTTGGAGATAACCTCGATCATTGAGGTGTGCTGACTCAGAATAGTGCTGATGGAGTCGTTGTTGCATTTTATTGCAAGCAACACATCAGCGAGGGAAATTTTCCGGCATTCCGCGCAGTAATAAACAAACGAGTTCCGATACTCATTAAGGTAGGTTTGCGCGCGTTTGTTTATACCGGTGCAGGCCGCGTGAAATGAGTTCGCGCAAAGTCCGCCGCAGGTGACCCATTCAGAAGCCGGAAGCAGGGTGGTGATGGTGCAGTTGTTGTTAGCGCAGCAATACTCCATTGTGTAACAGCAACAACGATACGGAGACACAGAAAGTTTCGGAAAAGCACACGTGTGTAAACAAGTCGGTTAATATAATTTGGTCCGAGCGCTATTAAAAATGCGACCGCACTGCGTGACTGCTTGAACTGAACTATGGAACCAGCCCCAGCACCACGGCAACAGAACAATTCAGCACCCAATGTAGAACCAGCCTTTAACATCCGATTCGACGTCTAGGATTTGTTGAATTGCCATTCAACGCGGGGGAGAATGTTTATTCTAAAATAATTTAAGCTTAGAAGTTAAGATCAGTCAGAATGTGGAACAATAAATTTCTCAATTTGTAAATCATTGTCAGCATTCATACGCAACAAATTCTTGAACTCGTAATATGATATGAGCCGCATGAGTCAAACGCTCGCCCAGTTGCAGGTCAACGGCTCATGCAATTTCGGCATAGCTAGCACTTGCCGCCGATGCAATCAATAATTCGTTGCGCACGAATGCAATCAATTAACAAGCATTATAATTTAACTAAGTCATCATTGTGATGTATATTTAAAAAGCCGCTTGGAAATAAAATCATCAGTTGTCGTTAGTATTGTCACCGTGTGTTTGAATTAACTAATTACCTTTTCAGACTCTTAGCTCAGTGAAGAGCTAAACTTTCGCCAGCAGCTAGTATACGTCGTTACGTCTCAACCTCACCTCATTTTGGGAATTGTTGTGAAGTGGTACATTGCACCACGATCACGCCATTAGAGTAAAGGTACCAAGCACCTTAACTCAAACCAAAATAAAGGCATTTTGGAAACACCGGGGGATATTTCCCGCGAGGAAAAATTAAAAACCGTCTCCAGGTATGAAACAGTTTTAATTCATAAGTATAAAAAATTTCGGACAGCGCCGGGACGAAATTGGTAGGTTCCCATAATCATGGAAATAGCACGTGCTAATGAAAATCCAAGATTTAGGAAAATTTCGTAAAGGTCTTGGGCATTTTGTATATTCAGGCATAGTTCAAGCTTTAAGCTTTCATATACTTCAAATAGGTATATCTCAACTTTGTACGAAACTTGCATATTTATTTAAAAATATGAAAACATGATATAAAAAGTTGTTTGTGACTTTATAACGTTAACTTTTTCGAAAGTCTTACGTGATGCAGAATTTCTTAGTTTAGGCTCCTAATCTATGGAAAAAATACTATATATCTAACTCACCTATCATTTTTTGCTGGCGCAAGAAAAAACATAGAACCAGTGTAACTGTCTCAGGGCAGATTTCCTGATATTGAATTGAATTTGTATTTATTTTTATATTGCCAAGAACTCTACAGTTTACTTGCTTTGCTTTGGGAATCATACAGAGTTTTGGATTTTTCCTTACACTAATGTTCAAATTACATTCTGAATCTATGGTATTTGGTGACGATGGTGTCGAGTTAAAGTGAATAACGCTCATTTTCTAAAATGCAAATTATGAAATAGGGAGCAACATCTAGCTTAGCATAGAAAGTGATATGGTTCGGTAAATGAACGTCAAAGAAATGATTCATGATTGTGCCTCGAAAAAATCAGCAAAATTTCTTTCACTCAAATATAGTTAAACTGACTGAAATTAGTTAAAAGATATTCTTCAATTGAAGGGCCTCCACTTACTCCACTGTACCGATCCCAGACATCATTAAATTCGGCTCTGTATGTACCTAAAGTTGTACCTATGTAAATTAATGAAATTGTTTGCACACAAATGTATTCATGATAACACGAGCAAGTCCAGTGAATCTTCGAAGATGAATCTAAAAAAAAATATTTCTGCCGAAGCTAAGACTTCTTAGTCATTAATTTTTAAATTTACTTTTCAGAGTATTTTCTGTGATACTAGTAACAAATACGGACGGTATTTAGGCCACATTATGCATAAGTTAGTTTCAACTCTACTCCTGATATAGAGCGTGTACGACTACCTGTTTCCTTAAATATTGTTATTAACTCAACTACAGCAATCTAACTTTAACCCATAACATCCAGAAGTTCGTAAAGCAAAGAACCAGTTCTACTCTCCCTTCACAGAAATAAAACTTGAGGATATTCTCGTCAAACTGAAGCAAGACGAGCATCAAACATTTTTTATCGGCGTCACGGCGCAGGTAAACATTCGTGGCAACTCGTCGAACCACTTATCTAGTTTCTGCGTAAAACCAGTGCGAAAATAATCTCCGTCCCGCTGAGCAGCTATGCAAAACTGCAATTTAAAACTTGCAGGGAAGGCGCATCGTCGCGTCTATTAGCCTCATTAAAGCCAAACGGAAAATAAATGTATGTATGTAAAACTAAAACAAGTGCAAAACGTCCGATCGCTGCGTGTGTCTCATAAACGCCAGGCGACAAAGCTCCCTCCCTGCCGCACTCGGGCAGTACACGGGATTTTATTAAAATTTCAATAAATTTTGCTGGCATCAACGGACAGGTCAACATTTTGTTGGGTCTCCTCGAAAATCACTTTTTGTTTGTAAACACGAAAATTTACAACTGGCGAGGAGCCTCCTCGAGGAACAGTGCTCTAGGCCAGGCAGGGAGCGGGTTGAGTACCCAGCAGTGGAGTTGCAACGCGCCAATAGAACCCTCCGACTACCTACAGCATTTTTGCATTGACGTCACCATTTCCCCGGGCTGGTAGTTTTATCTAAAAAAATTTTAACGTTTTTTAACAGCAGCCGCATATACCTACTATGGGACCGCCCCGGGCCCCGAGGCCCAGTCGCAATTTACACCGAATGCAGTCGCCTAAAGTGCAGCTAAAGGATGCGCCACATTTTAACAGAGTGCTCCCCGGGCCCGGTAGAATCATCAAAGCAAGTGAATTGCAGTCTGTGCCGGACTGTTACTATTTCAGGAACGTAGGGTAGGGGAAACGCAGCGATTTTTCCACATTTTTCCTATTTTTATAAGGGACTCTGTCGCTTTTCTCGTATATTCGGCGCGTACTGCCGAATAAAATAGTTGAACACCACACACGCGACATTTTACATTAATAGCGGCCCAAAAACAAAAAATTCAAAAAAAAATGGAAAAAAGCGCGGAAAAAACACGCCAGAGTGCCGCACCACGAACAACAAAAGTGGACGCAACGAGAGCACCAGACAAACTCAATAAATTGCCGGCGATGTAGCTTTTCGGTCACTTGACATTGTAATTTATCCGAACGTCACATAAATTGACGCTAGTTTAAAATTTAATTAAACTCCCCTCTAGTGAATTATTCACCCTAAATATATAAATTCTGCAGCGGCCGGCGCTCTCTTCGCCGGCCCCGCGCGGAAACGTCTTCGGGACTGCGGTCGCTGCAGCTTGCAATTTTTTAGCCAAATTCATACGGTTGCAAATCTCGTGCCAAAATGCGAGTATCTGACCACCGTGAGAAGCTCGCAACCACCCAAAACACTGCCAAAGTTACTTCTGTTTCCCAGTCGAACATGCCGCCCTTTGATCGGCGCGAGTACCCTATTAATTCGCTCGTCTGCACAATGAGCGTCTATTAAAAAGCTCCCGAACTCGATGAGGTATCGCCTGGGCGGCCCCTTCCTCTCAGGTGATCGTTTTGCTTTCGCCTTTTGGCTTTTGTTTCATCGAAGAAAAATAAACCCGTTGAACATGGATACCCTGACATGTTGCACAGAGCATGATGCCTTTTAAGCGGTGCGCGCATGCGAGAAATAAATTGACGCACACACATTTCTTAGTCCGCCGCCACGCCACCACCACCGCCGCCGTCATACCTCCCAGCCAAAGACGATGTCGGTCTACTCTGCTTCAGTCGTGTTGCCTTGTATTGTTATACGCATTTTACCTGTCATGAATTAATATCTTCCAAGTTTATTGTGAGAAATTGATTTCACAGGGTGGTGCTACGATGCGAAGTCTCTTCGCTTTATTGAGAATTTTATGAGATGATGATTTTTCGAATAAGCAAAAAATTGTTTTGTGTACTTTTATTAGATATGTAACAACTTCTTTAAATATTAACGGTAAGCAATTTGTAAAATGTTCCAAATTTAACCAAAATTAACATAAACTTAAATCACTCTAGGTAAAACAAGGAAAGAAATAGCAATAGTGAATAAGAAGGGGGAACTTTCTAACTCAACAAATATATGGCACCCTTGCATAGTCTTCCCGTATGTGCTCTTGCATTGTCATGCAGCATTATCTCCTGCGTATGATCCAGGACCTCAGTAACCATTTTTTACATATAATAAACATAATATCTTTCTTCAAGGTGCATAAATTGTTTCCTTAGCGCTCGCAGTACTCTCATTTTACACCGCATAACAAAAGAGTTAAGTGTATAAATTTTTTGCGCAAATTGAAAGTTGATTTAGAGATTAAAATTGAATTAAAGCGATTTTGTCGTTTACACAATAACATCCAGTTGTTTTTAAAATTTCAGCTGATTGTAAAATTTTTTTGTTTTGTTTTAGCTATTTCTTTTACACTCATGCACCTCTTAAAAATATTTATTTGTTATATTCTAGAATAATCCTACTTCTGTTATTAGACTTTGATCACAAGTTTTTCTAAAGAAGTTAGTTGATCAAATTAAATCAAAAAACGTGATATAGATCCGTTTCATGGAATCTGATTTGAAATTGGGTCCCAGAGAAATAACAAAACCTGAACCACGAGTAACCTTAGTCGTGTGCACTTCCTAAATGTGAGGTAGCCATTATGCTCTACAAACGATACAACCACCACTCACTACAACTCCTCTAACATATTAGACAGGGAAAATCTTCGTCTGTAACTGTACTATGTGCAGTGCATGTGCATGTGTTGGAATCTTACTTCAATCAGATAGCGCGCATATTTGAGCTTATTTTCAAGTTTTTACCAATATAATTGCTTTTGTTGCTTGAACACCTGCTGTTCCTTTCCGCAAGCTTACCCATCCGTTTTTTTAAAATTAGTAATTGTATTAAGCACAACAACCTTTTAAAAGTCACACCTTCCAATTCAAGAGAACCTTGCTTAGATGATTTCAGATGCATGAATTAAATTTGGCGGCATAGCTCTTCAACTTAGCAAACTATTTAAGGCCGCAAGACCGGATCGACGGTGTAATTAAATGTAAATAAGCAATTACACAGCCCTGGGACTACGCTGCTTCTGATCACAACATTGTAATCTCTGTTACTGCCTGCAGGTGTTGAAAGGCCCAAAAGCAGGAAGCGTCTATAGCACTTCCTTGTCGCTACTAAACCCAGACGCCTTGCATCTTGTCCTCGATGACAAACTCCTCAAAAATAAAAGGGCGCCGCAATTGCAACAATCAATCACTTTACTGGTTTTTCAGCAAAGGCACATGGAACTCCGGGGCCCGACTAGATAGTATAAATCCGGCTCCACCAGATGACCTAGATCAGGTGCACGTCTATTATCAGCATCAACACCGCGCTGGCAGCTTCTGACTCATAACTCAATATTTTCTCAACCAATCAAGTTCGCATAAATTGTCGACCAATTACAGAAGAATTCGCCAGGGGCAATAGTATCGAACAGAATAAGTTGCACTATGAAAAAATTGTTACATACGCGATGCCAGTGAACTCCGGGGGCACTTCTGCTATTCAAAAACAAATTAGAGACATGTGAGAAAGTTGTCGGAGTTGGTGCCTCCTTATCTTGTCCGGCCATTCTGTGGGCAAACAGTCGTTTTGCTTTGTAATGCTTTGGCCCGCGAGGCGTCATGATTTTCCAATTTCAAATCGCCAAGTTCAAGATGCAAATTGAATTTTGGTGTCAAAACGTGTTTCTCTGGCAGACCTTATCACGGGAGAACCTTTTGTTCAGTGGATGCGGTGGAAGATGGACAATTAGGTAATTGATCCGGTCTTCTGCGGAGGATATCCATTCTTTGACCACCACATACCGCTAATATTTTCAGAGTTTTGACATGGTACCTGTTTTAAACTCTCCAAGCCATATTGTTCTCTCATTTATATAAAGCTCCACTGAGAGTGACAAGTAGATGAAACTTCGCATATTGAGTACCTGAGACCACTAAATTGTATAATTAGACACTCAAAAATTCAAATAAGATCACTCATGCGAACTTCAAGAAATTATAAAGACAACTATTTTTTTTTATTTTCGGAAATCCTACTCTACAAATACCCCCCCCCCCCCCCCCCACCCACACATCCACCTCTCCTTGGTTTAACTTCGGTCAAAACATCCCTACATAAATATACCCGCAGCATTTACGAAAACATTATTCTCCACAGTAGAATAAAAATCGTCCTTCAGAAACAAAATCCCTAAAAAGTGCTGAGTAATGTAGTAATAGAAACAGATCCTATGATTAATTTATACTTATCTCTCGCTCGCTATTTTCCATACTTTTCTTTCGAAACGTTATGATCTCAGAGATGACATTCTATATTTTTCAAATTCAAATTAGTGCGGGGATAGCTGTCAATTTCTACAAAGGAAGTCCCATAGCTTTCATCAAAGTTAGTACATACAATTTGTTTAAAATTATTAATTGCCGAAATACTTTTCTGCATCTGTGTATACCAATTTTTTGTTATGATAGAACTTTCGATAGGTAACTTGTCCTATTAATGATGAGAGTTTTGTTCACATTTTTCTTCAGTAAGAATTCTCAAATGAATTATGGAACGCATTACACGCGAATAATGCTTGCAAGTAATTTATCAAGAAATTTTCGTAGACCCGAAACCATCGCTGCTGTGAACGAAAGTATACGACGTGTCGATTCGGCGTCGTTCTTAAAAATTGGATATAGTTCTTATATCACATGGGAAATTTTACGGCGGTATTTTGGTATACATTCGTACAAGACACAGCTGGTTCCATTGTTTACTCATGAACAATTGTAAATTGATCCAGATTTTCATCGCAGAAATTTTGTTTTGTGATATACATATGCATCTCATTTCCGGTTGAATGGGTAAGTGCCGTATATGAAGTGAAAATAATCCCCATGCTCTTCATTATTCATGCGATGTCATTGCATGCAGAAAAATGGACTGTATGGGTCATGGGCATCATCAGTAACTAATATTTCTGAAATGAGGATTGAGCTTCCGTTACCAAAAATGGCGTGCATTATCGACAAATGCTCAATCAACTTTTATTCCCAAAAATTAATAGGATCAACACAGACAAATTGTTTCAACTATGTGCCACACAGGCATCAATTTTGTCAACAATTATATTTCCAACAATACTCCTGTTAATTGACCTCCAAGGTCATGCGATGTGAAGCCATTGAATTATTTCCTTTCGGGCTACGTAGGTGCAAGGTCTATGCTAGCAAACCAACATCTCTTGAAGCATTGGAAACCAACATACCTCGCACCATTATGCAAATAACGCGGGATTTGTTGGAAAAAGTGGCTAAAAATTGGACCGACAGAATACGCTACGTAACTGCTAGTCCGATATCTCATTATTTGTCGTGCTTAATTTTCTTGCTACTGCCTAAAGTAAGAGTAATCAGGAAAAGGCTCCAAATCACACCGCACAATCAGTTTCAAAACAAACAAGCTGACGCGTAACCTTCCTGGTGAAATGCCCCACCCCGTCCTAATCGTCGTAGGTTTGTAGGTCATAACTAGTAGCCCTACTAACCCTTCAGCGCAGAGCAGTAATCACCTCCTGATTGCTACGTGAAGCAATTGATAACTTGAGGAAAGCGAGAAACTGCACAAAGGCCGGCCGGTGTCTTCACTCACCACTGCGCCGCGCCCGCCTTGGTCTTTCCTGGACGGTCGGTGGTGGGCAAAACAAAAACGATAAGAAGGTGAACGTAATTGCACGAGCAAAAATCAATTTAAAAAGGCCCGCTTGCACTGGGAACCACGGCCGCCTCTGCGGCTGTAGTAGTGACGTAGTCGTCCTCTTCCTCTTAAGACTTAGGGGGGCCCTAGCCAAGACGATGATGGCGTACTGAGCAAAAATATGCGACGGGGCTACTTTGTTCGCCGTTCGACAGCAGATGAGCCCCACACTGCTCCACTCGCCGGAATGAGTTATCGTAGTTCCGTACGAAATTTTTAATTTATATGCGAACAAAGTAAAAATAACGTGCAAAAAAACGGCCCAGGGATACCCAAGGCCTTTTCGGGCCGCGAAAGAGGAGCGCCAATACATAGGTGTGGGCCTCTTGGCCGCTCTTTCTGTGTGGCAGTGCGTCGAAGGTGATTTTTTGATTAAATGCGTTCGCTTTCGTGCTTCGTGACACGTAAATGAAACCAAAAGCACTGAGGCTATCAAATTGTCCGTTCTGCTTGCGCCCGTCTTGGGAGGAAAACCCGGGCAACTCCAGGGGGCGATCAATGATTCCGCTCAGGCGAACCAAGACGGCGATTCTATAGTCAAGCCAGGGGTGTGTGTCACGGATGACTGACAATCTGTTCAATGAAGGAAAACTGGTTTCTTGCAGTTTTCTTATTACGCCGTCTTATTGCGCTCAGGTAATGCCCGAACACCTTGAGAGGAATTTCAGAATTTCCAGACGAGATTCTTATTAGATTACGTTCCCCTATATCACCGCTAGCTAATTTTGCCACAAAAAGAGCTTGACGTGCGGAATCGGTGTTGTCTTGGATTACAGCAGGATCTTGTCGCAGAAATCCCTCCAATTCAAAGGTGTGTGTGTGCATGCGAACCCTTTTTGCTGCAATGAGCTCTAATTGTCGCTTGCCTGAGTGGCTGCAAAATGGGTGGTAGAAAGAGTGCTCGTCAATTAAGTGAAAGTAGCGAAGCACATACTGCAGGCCCAAGTGCACAACTCAGGCGGTGAAAGAAAAAACCGTTTAAGAAAGAAATTCGGTTGCATGCCTGAAGGTAATTGTTCCCGGCACAAGTGGGATTCTCTTGCCACCCAGCAAGTGTATAAACGAGCAATTCTCGAATGCGATGATAGTGCTTCCACCCACCAACCACCACCTTAACAAAATGATAATAATTGGAAATGAAAATCGTAAAAGTGCCTCAAAGCGGCCCAGAACGGTTTAGGACGGCCATCAAAGCCAATGAACGTTTTCCCTTTTTCACTTTTACTTGACGGCGGTTGCGACCGCACCGGTCCGCGACGGCACATTGCCTGCGCCAGCAAGAAGAAAAACTCATACTTGTGGGTGGTCCGCTAATAATTTTATATCGTGCTAAATTATTTACATTAAAGTGGACTTGACGAATTCACGAGATTAATTGAATTCTATCGTGCGATTTGATTTATTAACGCGACGGTCGCTTTTTTCCTGTTTTCTCGCTGTTTTTGGCTCTCTCTTAGCTGCGCCGGATCCGCGCGCTGCTGGTGCGGGTTTTTTCTTCATTTTCGCTGTTTGATTACCGAGCGCTGCATATGGGCATCAAGGAATTGATTGTGTTCAGGCATAGGGTGGTTACTCATTTCTGAGCTCGAAATTTGCATGCAACTTATACCTACCCAGATCAGGCTACAGTGGCCGAGAGAGAAGGAAACTTTTCACAAAACTTATAGCGGTTTCAGATGATTCCTTGGACTGCTTTGTATAGTGGCTGAGACGGCGACGGTATGCTCGTTCGAGGAGCAATTTTCTGGCTGCTGGAAGTTTCATTTCATCCGCCACGAGCAAATCATGCAGCCGAAATGTGCAAATAATTTTCTCGTTATAGGAAAATTTCTTTAATGAGCACCTTACGCGAAACGAGTTTGAACAGCAGTCTCCTGGTTATGCCCACTAATTTGGGCATAATGGCAAATGGGTAATTTTCAATTTAAATTAGAAGCACAGCAATAATAAAAAAATAATAATAACAGGTGGAATTACTGGAATTCCTTTCCAGAATGTTTCTTTGGACCCTAAAAAGTTTAAGATCCCAATTTAAATGTATATTCAACAAGGTCCTAAGAAATACGATAAATCGGTTTACTAAAAGTGAAACAACACGTTAGAAAAAGATATAAATAATATAAAATAATATACATATTATTATGTATATGTCTCCCCGTAAACGTGACTAACATGTAACACGCTATTCCATCGATAGAATACTGCCATCCGGTATAGAACAAAAGTTAACTTATCCGTGTATTGAACCATTTTATACAGAACGGGGAGAATCTTTGGTGATCAAGTGTATCATAATTTTTTCCACAGAGGAACTTAATTCAGGCAGAGTAATGAATTCCCACAATAAATTTGTTAACTGATAATTTTGTCAAAACTGGCAAAAAGTCTTTGAAAATTAAATAATGAGCCACCTAGGTTGTAGTAGAAAAACTAAGATCATAAGGTGAAGGGGTATGCCATCAGGTCCAGCAGAGATAATACAGTCAAGCGCATTGGCAATCTCTAAGGATAAACAAGCCATAGATACTATTATCTGGTTGAGTGCCATGTTTTATAAACATGATTGTTAGATTGCGGTCCATGGGTTCTTTTATTTTGAGTGTTATTTTATTTTCAGTGTTATTATCACCCAAACGATCTTCAATACTTTTATATAGTTTTTAAAAGCTGATTTTATGAGCCGCTTGACATTAGACTATTAGAGCGACTGTAAGGGAAAAGGCTATAACTTACGGATAGACCGTCACAATTGTGAAGTATATTAAGATGCTCTTTTTAATCAATCGCTTTAAGTCTTCGACTGTTCTTTGTACCATACAGGATGTCTCCCCGCAGAACACATCAGACACATTTCACCCCCGAATTTGCACCCGGTATAACATTAAAAGGACAGCAGGCCTGGTTAGTGGATATAATAGCGTCCACCAAAACTTCTTTCACTCCAACTAAGAAAAACATATCACAGAGGCTAACGTAATGATTTTTTGAACTTGTGGAGAACATTTTCTGTTTCATATCGCGTGAAATGTAAATATCTGAATGCCCCGTGAATTATACCTCATGATAACAGAAAACCTCACACAGTGAAGGCACGTAAAAAATAATAATTCTCCTTCTCTGCAAAACCTCTCTCAAGCAACCTATTGATTAATTCACAAGACCTAGTTCTATGTTACCACTTGTATCTGCCACCTTAACCCCACTTCGACTATAAAAATATTTTACAGAAATAATTTTCTTTTTATATTTCAATATATATTTTTCTTCATGACGCGTAATTACGGCTTCCATACAGGATAAACCGAAAACTATATGAATTTCAATTGCGACATGCTTGGCACGAAAAATACAATTGAATTGATCATAAATGAAGCCGACAGCTGCACGATCACGAATATGAACCTGACACTGCATACCATACCAAATGAAGCCATCAGTGCAACCTACGCATTTTATGTGAGCGAATAATCAAAAATGAGACCTAAATGAAGCGTAACCGAAAGGTTATAACCTCAATATCGGGCCTGCAGTAATAACACCAAATTTTTGAATAACAAAATTTAAAATGCAGTTTCATCCCAGAAGAGCACAAAGAAAAATGCGTAAATAATTTTGCAGAACACCCTTCAATCACACAATGCTCCGGAAGTGTAATTATTTGGGAATCAAACAACTTTATAGGTGTGGGGCTGTGTTAAGTTTTTTTTACATTAAATAACACGCTTGTTTTTTAAAGTAAAACTAAAGCAGATTCATTGAAAGAAAACAAATTGAAGTAATGGAAAGGAAGGAAAGTAATATTTCGGCTCGATATTTATTTATGGCGCGGCGTTTGAAAAATTATAATAATTCTGGGGTTCCTCTGTGAATGTAATTTCGTCACAGAAATTGTTCCGAAATATTTGGAAATATTTTGAGAGCCAATATTTAATGGATTAATTGCAATAGAATATTATTTAGAATTTAATAGAAAATGGTTTTTCTTGCTCGAGAAATAAATAAATAAATTGCTGATGGGAATGAACACTTTCGAGTTACTTTGAGTAGGTAGAGCAGCTTATATGGGTGCGTTTGAGTTTAAATCTCACTAAGAAGTATTACAATATTGAGGTGTTTAGCGAAATTAGTGCGCCAGTACTTGATAATAAAAATAAATAGTTTTTTTTTATCTACAGTAGGTATCTGCCAAAGACGTTGTTGTAAATTGAAATTTCCATAGATAGACCTTTCTCATTTTATTTTAGAAATGATGAAAACAAAAAATATATGTAGGTATGTTTCTTTTAGCATTTCTTTTCGGAAAGAGCTAGTATTGCCTTATACGCGAAACTAAACATAGTTCCCGATTTTACAACCTTGGTAGCACCTCGTCTCGTCTTCATCTCTTTATTGACAAAAAATTAAATATTAAAAAATTAAACCCAATTAAAATTGAAATTTGAACAATTATATCTTATACACAAAAATCAATATTTACAGTCGAATTAATTAAATACAAATTCGAATCTCCGAAACATGGAGCGTCCATATCACATTTCGTTGAGTTTTCCCTCGCATTAACTTTTTTGCACTAATTTGGAATGCTTGCGTGTTTTTTTTCTTGTTCAGCCCACGTGGATTCTGTATTCTATTTTGATGCAAATTCGTTGTTTCGCTATGAATAGGCCAAATTGTAAGCTTGCACAATAAAATAATATTTTAAGTCTTTCCATTGATTCAGATTCCCCACAATAATTTATTTAACAAAGAGCCTTTCCTTCAGCTTTAGACATAAATGGATTTTTGACATAATTTATAGTTTTCACCAATTTATTTGGTCGACTAATGGATTTTCTTGCGTTAATTGCAGACTACGTTAATCGTGCAGAAAACAAGGCAACGGCTAAAGGCATGGAGCGTGATTTCAATTCAATTTATTTTATCTGTTATACAAGTTTGCACTTATGAGATTTTACAAGTTATTTTTCGTTAAAGAAAGAACTGTGTTATGCATTGCACTGCTTATAAATATTTAGCTAATATTGCCTTCATCATATGTACGTCTCCTTTTTATTGTGTGATTTCATATAACGAGTACCTATGTATATATATGCGTTTTCTTTAAATCTGATTTGTTTGAATCCTCATAAGTTCTGTTCTACACGACGTATAGCAACACAACATGAACTTGAACGGATTTCCGTAAGAATGAATGGGGTTTTTGAGGTCACTGATTTTTTTCCTAGGCTCATGTGTACCTATATTTATGTACACGATACCAAAATCCAAGCAAATCTATATTAAATATCTTTGCCTGTTTGTCGGAAACGGGTGAACAGATTTCGATTTACTGGAATTTTTTGCATGATTTAGGCTACTTTTTATGCCGGTAATACCCGCGGGAAAAATTATAAACCGTCTCGAGAAAAAAGTGATAGAAGGAAAATTAAGTTGCTTCTTCCCTTGATTGGTCTCCATCTCTCCACAATTTCTGGCATTCTGGTGCTTATTGCCACAAGCAACGTATCTTTTCTGAAAGTAGAGGATTTCATACTTCTATTCGAAACCAGTTTTTTTTCAAAAACAAATAAACCCTGATTTTGGAGACCTCTAACATTTTTGTTAGCTGCAGTCGATATACGCAACGGAATATGACCTGAGCATTCCTTCTATTATTTTTTTTAAATAATTTTTGTTGATACCCTTACGCGAATCCAACTCACACTTAACCGGTTTATTTTTCCTACACACACGAATGTATTTCGTCATTTGCCAAAATAAGTTATGTTTTCACCCTATCTGCAGTAAGGTTACTAAAGTGCAAAAATTAATATTTTCAAACCAGTTTTAGAAAAACATTTTAACAGATTTTGGCTTTGATAAGAAGAACAATAAAAGTCGACAGCAGGAAACACATTTATTCAAAAAATTGAAGAGGTTCACACAAGAATGTTTCAAGCACAGATATTATGCAGATTAAATTGGATTCCACAGCCCCGCCAGATATCTTTGGCATCTAAATTCCCCCATCAATTTTGTTCTACTTTCCCTTTTAACTAGTCTAGTCTAGTATTGATATCGCGTGTCATTATGCTGGTAATAAAAATTCCTAGAACCCCTTTGGCGTATAAAAAAAGTAGGTACCGACGAATCTGCAAATTTCGCTCATTGTGTACCCATTAAAAAACTTAAGTGTCTCTTCCCGCAAATATTTAGTCAGCCCAAAGTTCGAATTCAAACAAACAAAATTTCAATAATTTAAGCTAATTGGAAAAAGAAGAAAAACGTCACCGATTCAAATTGCATTTTATCGAAATAGACAAAACGGTGAGATAGGTAGGTAAAACGAAAAGATGACACGCGCCACCTTTTGATACGAGGTTAATGGCAGTTCACCTTGTGTTTCGGAGATTGTCTATAGATTAAACGAAAATGTATGCAGAACCGAAAACAAAAACACACAAAAAATATCAATAATTCGGGGCTCTTCACTCGAGCAGATAGAAAAGATGGACAAAACGACGACCAACAGTGAACTGCTTCAAAAAATATCTACGAGTTCAAACGCGACCAAAATTTCCACAAAATTTACGATATCGTCCACATTTTTTACGACTCTTTTGATATATGGGAAATTTATCTGTTCCGCTGCGTCATGTGTTGTCGCAACGTGTAGAATACCTTCATTAAAACGAGGTGGGAAGAAAGTTTTATGATTTGATTTCGATAGTAAAATGTGGAAATTGGAAAGGTCAGGACGACTTAACGATCACACCTTCCCACCAGAAAGGTGCTAATTTTTCGGCATTTTACGACACTGTAAAATCCTTTGGAATGCGTTATCTAACATTGAACCGGAGAACGGCTTCATGGGAATAATGACCCAAAACTGGTGCTAATTCTATAAGCAGTCGACGAAACTGGGTTAAAATCCCACCCACTCCGAGAACAAGCTGTACAGAATTGATTCGCACAAAGGGATTTATGGCCGCTATTTACCGCCCTTAAGTGCCCCACTCAGCCACCAGAACGGGCAAAATGAAGCCTTTTCCGCACACCTCTCCAGGCGGAGTGCCGGCAATAAAAATACGCAGGTGAAAAGACATCCGTCATTGGGTCTTAATTGGTGTGCTAACGCCTCTTATTGCTCCCCGGCATTATGTGCTGAGCTGCGGCAATTTCGCCTCTTTATTTCGACTGAGCCCGCAATGATTTGTAAATTGCAGGCCCATAAAGTCTTCGTCGTCGTCGTCATCATCATCATCGGCAGTAAAACCCTAAACCCTCGTTCGCGCCCCGCTCACCTGGTGCAGTAGGTGCCTATGTTTTGGGATTGGGGCCCTTCAAAGCGGCATAAAGCATTCGGGCGTCGAGAAAAAGTGCTCAAAACGTAGCTACGCTCGCTCGTAGGTACAACCACAATAATGGGAACGGAGTCGTCATACACAATGGGTTCGGGTGAAGCATCAGGTTATTGCTCTGCCCATGTAATCCCGGCTTCAGGTTGGTGCGCTCGGTCCGTTGCTGCTGGGCTGTCCCGCTGGTACCACCACATCGCAGGTACCACCGTGGTGGCATCATCATCGCCGGGAACCAGAGGGTCATTTTGTGCACAAACGGCATGGCCCTCCAGTTCCTTTTGCCAGCAATGGCCCTCCTAATCCCTGAAGGGATGGGCTCCGGGTAACAACCAGTTTTGAGTTATGTCAACAAGCGCGGAAGGCAATCAAAGTCTGACTTTCGCAGGTAAATCGAGTAGGTAAACAGAATAGAAGAAAGGAGCTGCGGTCGGGGTAATTATCGGGGTCAATTTGCCATTAAGCCGGGCTTTCGCACAGCCCCATAAACACTCCCCGCCAGGGGTGATAGGTAAGAAAAGTAAACAAATAGGCGTGCACCGCCCGCTGCTCTTTTGTTGTGCACGGCGGCGCAGGCATAAATTAATAGGGTTAATTTGGCACTTTGTCCGCGCGGCCTCATTAGAATAACAATTGGCGCCGCGGCCTGTAGAGAGAGCGGCGACATTTCTTCGACCTTTCCGCGGGATCGTTAACATTTTGTTGGATGTTTTGATTTAACAGCAGTCGAATCGCAATATGGGGCGCACCGAGATAAACGTGTGATGTTTTTTGGCCACCTTTTTTGCTGCTTTGCTCTTGTCTTGCAATTAATTTGCATAATAAATTCACGACGCCAAGTGTTAAGCACGACACCTTTCAGGTATTTCATTTGCATGAGAAATATCTCCGCTCCTTCGCTGGACATTTTCAGTGATAAAGGTCCGGGCCGTTGATAATTGAAATTAAAGGGCGCTCTGACCACCCGATTTGTAATTTTTGCCCTTTTTGGCGCGCTATTTTCTCTTTTCTCATTTGTTCACCGTCTCGTACAAGACATGCAATGAGTAGATTGCATGTTCTTCTCCCAAATTATTTTTTTTTCTGCAGATCATCTTTTGACGTTTTTAATATAATTTGCAGTTTTAAAATCATAATAAATAAGGGGAACGAGACCACCTGCAAATTGTCTCGCTCCCCTGGGTAATTGCTTGACCGAAGAACTTTCTTGGGTGCCTTGGATGCGAGCGGTAAGTTACGGGCGCATTAAAAGTCAACAAAACATTTCGGAAATTACGTAACCGACCTGCAAACTAATTCCTGTTTCGACTTGGCAATAAATCAGCGTTTACAGCTCAATATTTTATCGCCAAATGATTTCGAATTTTGCCACTCATTTTCTATTATTTCCGATTCATTGAGTTGACATCGGGCTTTTAATTTATGTTCGATTTTATTTCTTGATGATATTATGATGCATTGCACTGAGGAACCGGTTTGCTGGGACACACTAGAGTAACTTGGGAAATTTTATAATTTTCGTATCGCTTGTCAGTTCGGCTTTCTGGCGTACCAAAACTGTTTATGAAATTTGGACTGGGTGCGTTCCATGAGCCACAAACTGGTTCTTGTTGATACGACAGGTGTTTCCAGGGACTTGTAGAATTTATAAAATCACAATTTTTGCCACATAAGGAGGCTTTTTAAATGTACTATGACACGATAAAGAAATCTTGATTATTCATTCAAGTTTAACAGTTTGTTATTGGTACAATTAAAATTAAGTAAACGTCAAATTTGTCATTTACACTAGTCAACATTTCTAAGGCGATATTTTGCAAATTAATAATGAAAGATATTAAATTTTCATTTACATATTCAAGGTTAATCAAAGTGCTGATTAATACAATATATGTACAGTTGCCACAATAATAGGAGGTCAAGCGCTTTCCATTTAAACTCTACAATCTTAATCTTTACGGATAAGCTGCTTACCTCATATCACCACATGTTTTATAGCTTCAACTTTACCTTAAAAAACTACCTTATCTTTACATTCGTTGTCACTTTGCCCATGCAAAATAATAGTAGCGTCAAAGAATTTTCATGTTTATTGTCCTTTTAGGGTTAACATTTTGATATTATTTCAGTGGAAAATTAAGCCCAGCGATATTTATTATGTATGTTATTTCTGAATCACATTAAGTATTAATTTCATTTGATTTCAAAGAGAGACGCGGAAAAAATTGTACACCAGAAAACGTATAATACATTGATTCAAAATTTTATAAATAACGGGTGAATCTATAAGGATGTAGAAGGCTCATTTCCCTGTAAAACGTGTGATAAGATACTCTAATAGCAATCCGTCAGCGCCAGCTATACTAATAAACGATAAATTTAATTTACAAGCGTGTGTAAGTACCGTTCGAAGAAGGCTAAGACACCACAATTTAAATGCCCGCAGTACACGAAATAACTTCTGAAAAAAAATGCATGTTAACAAAAGGATGAAATTTGCTAGAGAAGATGTAAAAATTAATGTTGAATGACTTTTATGACTAGAATTCAATAACATTGAAATGTCTGCTATTTCCAGCATGACGGTGCCACATGCCGCATAGTTTTTGCGATCGAAATTTCATAAAATGCATATTTCAATTGGCCTCTAAACACAAGATATGCTATTTACCACCACACGAATTTTTTGTGGGCTTTTTTGAAATATCGAGTAGATGCTTAAGTATACGACATAAGCAACTAATGATCTGTAAATCAATATTCCATTTTAATTTTGTGATAAAACTCTAACAACATATCTAATTGATATTCGATTTGTTGCTTGTAGCTGCAGTTATGGTGGACTTGTAAATAACCTATGAAAAGTCATAAAATTTTAAACAATGGGATGATCGTGAAAGCTGAAAGAAGAAACACCCCTTTGTGAAATAAAAATCTCTCAAATTTTAAAAGCGGAATTTGAAAGCATGTGATTCAACAGGATTCAAAACGTTATTTCGAACTATGTATGACATGCCTTTGTAAAAATTTGTTTTATTTTCAGCGTTATTTGTAATACATTATGCACCCCATTTATTTTTACACCACTTCTATAGCAAGATAATCTTGAAACCAGAAGTACGCGACACACTAACGAACACCCTAGCGAGCGTAATAAGTTACCCGGTAGTATCTGTAGGTAAAAATTACTTATGCAATATTACTGCAATTAATAAATCATAATGTTTTCAAATATTTATCTAATTAAACCTATCATCGCAGCACCCAGCAATTCGTGTCACTTTTAACTTAACTCCGGACTTCCCAAGAACTTGCATCATAATTCAGAAAATTAACGACGATTACCCGTCGGTAGATTACACTTTATAATTTATTACCAATGCTTTAATTATTCACGTAGAAATATGCAGATATTTATAAAACGGGCATCAATTAATATTAATTCAGATATTTCCCAAGCAATATTTTGGGAAAGATAAAAATAGATATATTTACGCGAAATTTTCGGACGATTTGCAAATTTCAAATTTTTCTCACATTTTGGAAGATACGAGTATATTTGTAGAGGAGCGAATGAAAGAGTAAATGAGGTAGGTACAAGCGGTTTCTACTAATCCAATTGATTAATGGGATGTCTATCTTTATCTATTCGTATAGCCGTCTGCACAGGAAGGAAAAATCTGAGAAATCAATAAGAGTGCACAATTCATAATTTTTACTGTTTTTTATTATTACAAATAAACTTTTACTGAAATTTCAAAATGTTCTTTCATTTTTCTCCCATATGTCAGCACATAGCAGAAATGCCTGCAAAACGCAAATCTAAAATATTCGACAAATACGTACAAACAAGTTGAAAAGTATATTAATGAGAACAAAATTTAAATCGAACGTCTAATTTCTCACCGAGTAGGTACTGTATTTCTATACCGGAACAAATAATGAGTTAGAATTTAGTTGTAAACACTGAAATATTATTATATACACAACGTTCAGCCAAGAGGATAGTAAACGCAAAAAGAAAGGAAAATGGCCCCAGAGACCAGAAATCAGAAGACAAAAAACGGCAGAGTTTGAAATTACTAAATTAGGTGTATTGAACCATGTTATAAGACTAGCCAGATAAAGCAGGTTCTCAATCACTCGATCAGTACGTCGACAATTAAAATACTGCCCTCATAAATTGCGACTCGGCTGATGAAATTTTACGCACGGGATGGTTTTTAATGCAATTCACATAAAATATTTTTGTTTTTCTGGCAGAAAATTTTATATATATGTATATCAGTTATAATTTTTTGTTTTCTTCCACAACAAATTTTTGGGCAATTTATGATCTGAGCGATTTGTGAGGCGAACCTTTGGATTGCGTAGAAACTCCAAGACATTTTTGTCTATCTAATTAGTGGCTGTTTGTTGTAGTATAGTATCTGTAGAATGATATATTACCTTTCGTTGGTATTTCGAAAACGATTTCAGTGATATTTTATAATTAAGTTAGTAGTCGGATAACTTATTTGGTATATTTTGTTTAATTGAGAGTAATTTTGCCTACTTACATAATGTCCTAGACGGCCGAAAGAGACGATAGCAGTTGAACTAGTTTAAGACGTCACGCTTGACATCAAAGAATTAAGCAAACTTCCATAACTTATTGTGTTCTACTTCAGTTTCTTGTTTGTTAGTAAACTGACGCTTTATAAACATCTCTAAGATTACCGTCAACTTTTGCCTGACTATTAAAAGAATTTTATTAGGTACATGTCTTATTCACAATCGTCTGCCATTTTCCGTACTCTCCAATGAAAAATAAATAACGTTTCTATAGTGACAATAGGAAGACAAAACAAGCCAAAACAAACTTTTAATGTAGTTATGTTAATAGGAGTTTCTCGTAATGTGGAAAGACAATTGTAAGAATTGAAAATAGAGAATATAAAGTTATCTGAAACTATTAAAACTGCCGCTTTGAATCCAAATTTACGTATTATAATATAATTAAATATTGTGTTATTACGTTGACTACAACTCGCTATATCTTATAAAAGGATGTAACCTAAAATGATTCAGGTGTTATGTTGGCGGACATGTAGATACATATGTTTCAAGTGTGCTTGTATTCTGGTCATTACTTATGGATATACCATATGTGACGATGTATTAGAAGGCGATGATGCAATGAAAAATAAAATCTCTAGTTAACATCAAAAAGCATTTTCGACATTGAGTTGCATCCATTTTTCGACAGCCCCCAAATCATTTGTAAATTCTTAATACATATGCATAACTCATTTCTTTCTGGTAGATTTATTTGCTGAAAAATGCGAACAATAAACACGTTATTCATACAATTTACGCAGCACTGTAACGTAGCCAAAAACAAATTTTAACAAATTTTGAGTTAGAACTTTAAAAAGTCAAATAATAACAGATAACATTATTTTAAGTTTCTGTAAAATTAAATATGTATTATGAAACCAAAACTTCACTTTTTGGCTAATTTATAAAATGTCATTGGAAATCACAATTTTGAATGTTGGAAGAAGTTATGGCTTTAAATATTTTCTTCTTTTAAGATTTTATGTTAACGTTGTCGGAGTAACAAAATAAATTAAAATAGACAGTAATGGACCTACTCCAGATCAACGAAAAGTTACAGATAAAATAGCAGTCGCCTTATATGAACATTAAAAGTGCCCATGAAATTGAAATGAAAACATTATAAGTATGTAAAGATTTTCCACTATCTATTCAAAATGAGTAAAAAATCTGCAGACTGTGCCTTGCTGTTGTAGGTACTCGTATATTTTTATTTTATAATAATAAAATTCAGTGTCAATCTGAATTAACAAAGCTTTGTTTAGGTGGTTTGCGGGCAATCCGAATTTGGGATAAACTTGCATTTAACATACTATCAGTAGATTAAAGGATCACCACAAATAGGGACAAGACAAAACAAGACAATACAAACAACTAATTGTCAAGAAAAGTATATTCTTAACTAGTGAGAAAATTTATTTACTGAATCGACAAATAAACGAATATTGCATTCTTAGGTACCTACGTAAAGAGCGTATCAAAATTTCGTAGATTTCAGCGCAATTGGTCTACGACTGATTGTAAGTAGAAAAGAGTAGATTAGTCGGGTCAAAGTACGTTCCAACTAGGTACACGTTATTAGTGAACAATATATATATATATATAGATATAGGATGAATATTCTGACCTTTTACATTGTCGGTGTGATTAATGTGGTAAAATACGTTGAAATTCTGCAGCAGTACCTGTTACCATTCATAGGGGATGAAATTCCTGCACGAGAAACCAAATTTCAACATGGCAATGCAAGACCACATACATCTAATTTGATTAAAAGATGGTTGGAAAATAATAATATTAATGTCCTCCAATAGGCTTCCTCCAGTCCTGACTTAAATATTATAGCAAATTGCTGAAAGACGTAAGGATGACGAGTTACAAACAAACAATGAATTGAAAGTCTTTTTGGTTGAAGAGTAGTAAAATATGACTAAAATAATGGCTTAGTGATTACTGGACTCAGTTTCGAAAAGATTTAAAGCTTAGTTAACGGCCAAGGGCTAGAATTATGCCACATGTGTATGGTCCTATTTAGTCACACAGTGTGTCCTGAATTTAATATTGTTATTAATCCTTGCGTCGTACATTCATATGTATAGGTATGTATCTGTAAAACTGGGATCTCCATTAGCGGATTGGCCAGTTTTTTAAGTTTTATTACGTTTTAGGATCATAATTCAGAGCTTAGTATTTTATTTGAACCTCAATATAATATACCTACGAATTTTGAATTCACGAAAAAAATTATTCTTGAACTAGAATCCCTTTTTAGGAATAAAATCTTGTCGATCAGTATAATCACTGAAGTGCTAAGTACTAAATAATGGTTACATCGGACAATATCGACAATTTACATAACCCTAAAGATATTCAAACGTAATTGACACCATTTTTTCTGCACTTCGTTTATCATTCAGTAGATTACATAGGAAAACTGTTACATTTAAAAAAAACAAACGTACTGCTTGCCCACCACTATTATTTAACTAGTAGGTATACTTGTCCATTCCTGGAACCAGATACTTGGTGATCTATTTTTTATTTTTAATAACGAATGTCCTATTTGTAATAGAAAAAAATTCTCTCTCAAGATAAGATCACTTCAACTGATAATGTCAACTGTTCAATTTTCTACTTCACTAAAGTTTCACCGTAAAATTTGTTTTTAACCGTAACGAAAAATATTCGTCCCAAAAGTAAATTTTAATAGATTCAAATATTTTTTTATTATTATTTTCGCTAAATAGATATCGGGTGTCTGATAAACTTTTTAGTCTAGTGTCAGATCTCCACATCTTGTTAAAAAAAAAAAAGGTATTAGTCGTATATTTTAACACCTTCACAAATTTATTCTAATATCTTCAAATATTTTATACAACCTTTTACCTTTCTCCGTTCACTTTTATTTCCTTGTTTCGTTTAACTCCATAAACATTAAGTATTCGATACCTATTCAGCTGCCTTTCCTTAAAAAATTATCATTTTGGCTTCCACAAAATGCTGAAGTTGCATGCAAAGAATATTGCTGAACTTATTCTTAATAATGCTACACACGTTTAATTTCGGGCAGTTTTGATCCAATGGATCCAATTTAAAAAATAATAATTTTTGACTTTTGTGTTTTTCGGAAATAATTGAAAACGATTTCTAAAATCATATGGCAAAGCTTACAGAAGGGAACTCCAATTATTTGGACTTTTGCAGAAATTTTGAAAGAAAGAATGTTGGTCGTCTGTAGCGTTAAAGGTCCTACATATTACGTTTATAGCGTTTTTCTCGACAACATTTTGTTAACTGGCGTGGCGTGAATAAAATAAAACTTTCCAGCAGATCGCTTGAAACAAGTTGCATATACTGACCGTGGCACTACTACATTTATATGTTAAAATATTTTTAATTTTCACTGTCGACAAACAAAACTTTGATGTGTATATTTTTTTCAGTTCAGCTGATCTCGTACGCGCAAAATAAAACTGATAGTCAATTTTCGACTCTATAAATCAGCTAGTGCGCGGTCTTATCACGTTTTTTTACTCTATTGACTAATTTTACACTGTTAATTGAAGATTGACGTTTTATGGGAACAACAATATTCCCGTGCTTTAATTGAAATTATTAATTTCTTGTCTAAAGAGAGCACATTTGCAAAAATCAAATCAGTTTTGTTTTCTACGCGCCCTACTGCTCCTTACAACTTCCCCATACAATTATCGAATAAGTAAGACAATTTACAACTGCACGATTTTATAACAGATAAGAGCAAACTTTTAATTTTAAGACTGAGTTCTCATCGTCACGAATTTCTTCGTTCCACAAAACGATTAAATCTCCCTTTTTCCTGTTCAGAAATTTCCCATATCTCACTCGGAACCAATTAAAAACTTTTCCGTGCCTCTATACTTTTACACTCCTTCGAAAAAATATTAAAATAAAACTCGTAATAATTCGTCAGAATTGTTGCCGCACGTAAAAGACGAAATTCATCAAGATATCACCACATCATCAACATGGTCGTTCTCGTCATTATCAGCAGCAGCAGCACTACAACGGAGGGGCAGGGGCAGCAAGTTTTACGTGTTGCACTCTTTTAATAGGAACCAATTTCTTCAGTTTGTCGATGGCTCGCCGCAGATTATGGCCATGGTAAATATTATTTTTTTTCTCGCCGCAGCCATAAGTAAAACCTCCAAAAAAATTAAAAGAGCAGACGAAAACAAAAGCCGCAAGAAAGTCACCGCAAAGGTAGTAATAACTGCTGCAATTGGACATAAGGAAGAAGTTTGTACTTCTGAGGAAAAATCGCGATGGAACCCTCGCGGGTCTGTCTCGTGGGCCCGGAAGAAATGTGGTGGAATCCGTGGAATACGTGGCCCCTCTGAATCGGGGTCAAGAGGAATGAGGAAGACGACGACGATGATGATGGGGCCACAGCGGAGATTGACGGACCCCGCCAAAAAGAAATACGAAATTATTGGGTTCGAATTTGAAGAGATCCAAAAGTGTTTTTACAAATGATCTTGCGATCTTGCCGGGTCTAATTACGCTCAATCTGGACCCTGATGGGCTGCGACTCTGCGATTTGGAGAAGTTTTCAAAAGTCGGAGGAGGGTAATTGCACAGAGAGATTGTAGCAGAGACAAAAAGGGAGTTCCCCCGGGGGGCTTCGGGAACATGAAAAATTAGCCCTTTTCTCGAATTTCGTCGTGGCGCGGTCGTTGATCCCGCTGTGTCCCCTTCGGGGCGTGATTTCTGCTACTGAGTTGAAAGAAAGGCGACTCACCTGCGATAGCCATCCACGGGTAGAAGGTATGATTGCTAGCTTGATGGAGTCCTGTTGCAGCGGTTTGTGCAGCAGCCGCCCCGGAGATCGTACAGTTGGCGTTCCATGCACTTCCAGTCACTGCTCCGGCTGAGCCGCCCCGGCTCCCGGGACTCCCGCCAGATGTGTCCAGGTAGCCTACGCGTGAGTCGGGGGTGCAAGCCGAAGGTCGCACAGGTACCGAACTGTTTTGGCCGGCCCCAGTGCCGGTGCCGCCATTGGCACTTGTCGTATTCCAAACGTCCTTGTAGCCGTTCGTTTCGCCAGGTGTGTTGGCTTTGGCACAGTCCTGCTTGTATGTCCCGTCGTAGATTTTGCTGCATGCCGCTGTTATGCTCGCGTCATAGGGGGAGTCCTGTGTCGATCGCTGCAGGTGATGATTCGCATATGGGGCCATCCCGAGGGACAGTGGAAAACCTCTGTATGCAGCGGCTGCTGCTGTCGCTGTTTGATCGTGATGTGTTGCTGTTCCCATGCCCATCCCGGTTGCCTGATGCGGGTGGCCATAAAAGCCAGACTGTTCAAAGTATGAATTCATCGTTGACGTGAGAATTTTGGCGGTTTTTTAATCAAAATTGGACGAAGCAAAAAACTTTTGTTGTAACTCAATCACAATCCCCGGGAAAACTTCAATAGTTTTTTTTTCCAACACGACAGTGACCCACAGAACACTTTGAAGGTTTTTTTCCAGCACTACTCGCTCACTATTAGAATTTTTATTTGAATTAAAATTTGTTAAATGTTGGACAGATAGACAAATCGTTTGGACGTTGACGGGTTCGTTTACGAAGTCTTTTGGGGGTTTTTCAAACCCTTCTTCATACTGTAAGCTGATTTGCAATTCTTAAAGAAAGTGTTGCACTGCAAAACTAAAACCTGGCGCACTGCTTCTATAGAAAAATTGAAGTCTCACTCAACAAGTTTTTCTACGTCTAACGGTATCTTAACGCAAAGTCACACGAAAATCGCACTAAACTTCACTTTCGTTTCACAAAAATTTTGAGATTTATGTTTGAGCCGCCTAACGGACTTGCAGATAATCAAAAAAAACAGCCACAATTTATTTTTTTTAACAAATCAGATTCACTTGCACTTGGGTGTAATTATGGAGATATCACAAAAACAAACAAAAAACTCCCGAAAATATTTTGTAAAGCCCACTCTATACCCCTCGGTCAGGTTCCCTACCGGGTGAAACAGGGCCGAAACTAGGCTGGAACGCGGAAAAGTGATTTTAACAAATTGTCAACAAATTGGCGGAAGGAGCAATAGCCATCAATCAAAGGCAGATCGACAATAAATGCGGCAATCGGGCGATAAAAGCGAATTGTTATTGCCACTCGGCGATCGTAACGACTACGACCGCGATAATCACTCCTGAGAACGCACACACCACACCGGACTACTACTAGAAGTGCGCCCTCGCCACAAGCATCTTGGGAAAAAATTTCGGAAGGAAAAAATCTGTTGGTTTTTTGAGGCCTTCTTTTCGGCCGGAATAACAATAACCAGCGGAAAACCAGCGAAACTAGCGAAAAATCAGCGGAGCCAGCCAATGCCAGCCTACCTCCGAGCTAAGCGGAAGAAACGAGTGTACCTGGGGTACCGTCTTCGAAACGGACTATCAGCGGAATCGCGCCACTGGGCAACTATCAAAATGATTTGAGTAATAAACGCGCCTGTTCTAAGCCGTTGCCATCGAACGAATGAAATGTTCACTTTGATACGATTTTACTGAAACTAAAACTCGGGGAAAATTTGTGTGTTTTATTCGAGGCGCAAGCAGCACACGGTGGCAGCGGCGGGCTGGCAAGGCGGGCAGCCACGTACGAACACTGGGCTACGGGCAAACACATTCGCCGATTCGGAGCTCGAGCCTCCGTTGGTGCTCTCACTTGGCGCTCCGCTCCCGTCGCCGTAGCGGTTGGTTTACCGCACTCGACGTGGTGTTTGTGCGGTGTGCGACAGCATCTCTCGTATATGGCAAGACCAACGGGGCTATGTACTTGGTCTGCTCGGGGACTACGACTACCCAACTTTGCTCCGAGTACGAGCACCAGCCACCACCGCAGTCAGTGAGCGCAGAGCAGTTGGCCGGTGAACATCTTGTGAAAATTGTTTGCTTCAATGCGACCGGATTTCCCACTTGAAAATACGCAATTTTTCGAAACACACGTCCAACCAACCAACCCAGAAGTACTTTTAAAAAAAAGTTTTTTTTCAACAAAATCAAAAACCTGCAAAGCATACTGTGCAACTGTGACACCACCCCCGCACCCCACACTTCCGCTGAACGAGCAACCTTTGGCACACATCTTGCGCAATCTTTTATTTCACTTACACCCATTTCGATTATATATGAGACCATCTCGTTATGGGGGGGCCTCCTCTCCTTTTTCGCACGGATGTGGGGATCTCTACCATTTTTATGTATTTTGTAGCGAAGCCATACTACACAAAATAACGTATTATGTACGAGGAGGGAGGCAGCGAGGACGACAGCGACGGGCCTTTATCCTAAAGGTTTTCTTTCGGGTCCCAGTGCTGCTGGCTGGAGCTGGAACCTGGAGCCTGGAGCTCGCTGCTGCTCCGAGTGCACAAACGAACAACTCACTTGATCCGGGTACATTGTGATGGAACGACCGTGCGATGACGGCGATGGTGATGATGATGACGATGATGATGATGAGCACTTGCTTTATTGTGTGTCATTGACTCAAGAAATTGCATAGACAATGTGCAGTGGATGCGAGAGACCATCAAACCCCCTCTAGCCAGTCGCCTTGTTAGATGGTGAAATTATGTTGTGGTCTCTGATGGCATGGACGGTGGAATGTGTTTGAGGCAAACGGTTTTAATTTAATAACAGAAGGAGCATATTGATGAATATAAGGAAAGTGTCGTCTGAAGAAAAAAGGAGGTCAGATGTTAATAGCTGATAATCTATAATCCAATGAATTAAAGCTCAATAATAAATAATAATAAAAAATAATAAGAAACGAAAAGTGTCAAACGAACATAATAAACTAGGGCACGATTCTTGTTACTCAGGCCTCAATTTTTGGGAACGGGGTTCGAAACATTTTGCTGTGCTAATTAACTCCACCGGTAGTTTGTAAAAGGAAAATTAACTCCATCGGCAGTTTATAAAAGGGAAATTATAATATATAATAGAATTTTCCTAAAAGTTACGAACGTTAGGTGGCTCGCGAATTGCCATATATCTCGAAAACGGGTCGAGATAGAATTTTTCCATTATTTTTCCGTTAGTTAGCACAGCAAAATGTTTCGAACCCCGTTCCCAAAAATTGGGGCCTGAGTAACAAGAACCTCCCCTAAACTAGGTTTTTCAAAACGGTTCTCACGATATCTGGAGTAATTTGTATCCGACTTTGAAAAAATTAATTGGATATTATTTATTAATTACGTTTTTAGTCCGCGAACTAGAATAATCATGTCATTCATTTAACCCTTTCTTATGGTTCGAAGATAAAACGATAAGTCTTCTTTCTACTTGTTTTTCTACATATATAAATGATTTTTGGGGTCTTCTTGAAAATTCTTTTATTTTAGTAAGCATCCTAGTAGGCACACGGACAGTACAAGACCAAAAATATCTTTACACAAAAACATCTCTTCTTTTTGCTAACCTTTCAAGTGGAGTTATGATAAGAACTGAAAAGTGGAAAAATTGCACCAGCCTTAATTTTACGACCTCTACAAAACCGTAATATTAACTCAAACGAAAACATATTAAAGGATATAGTACTTCAATACTCGTAAAATAGTGTGTAAAACTTCTAAGCTTCTATAAAAAGCAAATACTTGAAAAAAAGGTCTAAAAATGTTGTGTGCCCATATTGGTCATAGCACACAACGGTAAATAAGGTTTCTCGTTGAAATATTGAACCTTTTGCCTTTGGTACCTTCTATTAATTTTTAGGATTGCATACGGAAGGTACCTACCTATACAAACAAACGGAAATTTATTGGTGGTCTGTATTTCAGCGTCGACTATACCGTCGACAATTTTTACGCCATCGAGAGCGTATCGCTACGTTAGCAACATCGGCGTTTTTGTACACCTTCGATTAAGAAAAATCATCAACGATGCACAAAAAGTGTCAAATGACAATTGTTTACGAATTTGGTGTTTATGGAGCAATTTACGAACAAATTCATGGGCTACTTTGTGTCTTATTCTTTTGACATTTATAATGGCGATCAGCTGATTATACCTAAGCTCTTATTTTTGCAGAGCTATTATACTTTTTAAACGAATTCATGATAATTAAAATGAAAATCGGAGACTCACCCAAAAGTTCCGTCCCCAAATTTGAGAGCGGGCTTCCACTCGTCCCGTTTTCGAGATATGTAATAAAATAATTAATATAGTACTTTTCCAGTATTAAAAATGCCTACTGACTGATTATTTACCTTTTGCTCGGCCGCTGTCAAATTTATCAAATTTAGGGACGTGACTTACGGGTGTCTTGCCAAAAGATCATTTGAAAGAAACTAGATAACAGCATCAAGATCACATTTTTGACTACCTTAGGCGTGTTGCGCTCTTAATTTTGTTGCTTTCCGGTATAGAATGTAATTGAACGATCAGACAAATATAATTCTTTATTTTTGATGAGGAACAAATGATTGCACGACAATAACGAGTGCTACCTTTTGGCAAAATATAGTGAATTTGGTTTATCGAAGAACCACTTCCTGATGTGAACAATTTTTAAATTTATTTCAGTTATACTTGTGCAGGCCCTATTCTCTAGTTATCTGTTTATCCTCGTTATTATTTATGAATGAAGACAGCGACAAAATTAAAAAATATTACTGTGGATAAGTTAGGTACACAGCAAGAAAACTTTTTGAAACAATCACACTACCTGAGAACAATTTTGACATGAAGTACTTATTTTAGAAGAAGAAAATTTCAACGGAAGATAATCTTTAAGGAAACCTCAAATAACGTAAATGCAAATATGAATTCTTTACAATAATGTATGTATGTACCATGAAAACTAATCTCGATATTTCCATATGCCGCAAAATTAAAAATTTTATTTAATTTTGGTTATAAGCAATTGTGCCTAACGTGCTTCAATAAATGTTTACTAGCAAATTTACTCAGTTCATAATGACAACTTTAAGGATTTGAATGTAGTTACTAGTTCAAACATAATTTATCTCAACCATTTTCAACTAAATCAATTTTTTGAAGGTGAATAATTCGAATTCATAATTTATGTGTTGGTTCCTAATGTTTTGGGTAATTTCCCGGGGGAAATCAGACATCCTCTATACGAATTTCTGCTAAAAATTTGCGAAATTGTGAAGATATTAAAATTTACCTGATTTGACTAGCGCACTGATCAAACCTCAGGCAGTAAGAAGTCCGAACAATCCTCAGAAGGATTCTCGCACCTCAAACTGCTTCACACCAATCCCTATGAACCTTTGAACTACCATACCACTGACAATGAGAGAGACATCAAGCTGGACAGGAGCTCGAGCCTCCAATCTCCATCTGTGAGTAGTGGCCGTTTCATTCCCACACTGTTCAGTTCACAGTGAAAATAAAAAAAAACATTGGAACGTACCATTAGCCCCCTCGTTTCATTCCCATACTTGCAACAATTATACCTCGTTTAAGCAATCGGATTTAGCACATTTGCACTGGCACTCTCACGCGAATATTATTTAATTCGATTTTTTCATAGCCGCGCATTGCTGAGCGATCCACCAGCCGTTCCCCGAGAGTTAAGAGTAGAGACTGTTACTGAGAAGTTCCTCGTCGTGTTGTCGGGACTGGTGAAACCGTTAATCGTCATATTTACATAAATGCAGTAGTTGAGTTGAGAGACTTTTGAATCTCCTGAAAATCGGATTTATTCGTAGTTATGGTGAATTGTAGTGTGGTGGGTTAAAATTTAAAATAAAAGCGGTAAATCGCCTTTCATGAGCTCAGCACAAGAACAGAGTTTCAGTCAGTGGCTAAAGTAGCATAATTAAAATGTTTCTTACAATTAGACGTCCAAGAACTGTTCACCATTTACTTAAGCAATTTTTGAATGGGAATCACTCATAATTTCACACAATTGAAATAACTACAGGGAGGTAAGGTTGCTCTTTTTGCTTCCTTCCAGGTTGCTGTCGTCGCAGGATCTATATACTTGGGCTGAAAAACAGCGAGATGCACTTAATTTTGAGGTAAATAGGTTTTATAATTTTTAGGATGCATTTCCCAGTTACCGTGATTATTTCACCACACAAAACTTCGAATAAACTTGAAAAGCTTTCGGGTAATTTTTAAACTTTTCAATTTGATGAATTTCCCACAATTGCAAACTGCTGAAAATTTCCAAATTCATTTAGAACTCAGTTGTGATCTGAAAAGGCCAAAAACACCGAATCTATTGTAACTAGTCACCTATACATATGTACATATATGTATATGTATAAAAATTAAACTCCTGTGTTTGTGCTGTGTCACTATATTAACTCCGAAACTACTCGGCCGATTGAACTGAAATTTTCACAGAAAGTGTGTTTCGGGGAAAGGAAGGTCGTAAAGACAATGCAATTATTTTATGATAGGTGGCGCTATTGTATTGAACCATAACTCCAGAATGCCATAAGAAATTAAAACCCTTCTTGGTACACATACTGCTTACAATTTGAGGAATAATACGGCAGGGGTAAAAAATCCCTATTACTACTAGTGGTGGGGGTTGGAAAGGAGAGGCATGTAAAAATAATCGAAAACGACAGATACTAGTTTCGAATTCACAGTTTTCTGGATCATTGGTTTAAAATGGCAGGTACAATAAGGTGATCGAAAATCCTCATATTAAATGGATTTCCCTGTAATTGAACACGTAGGAGCTTTTGGCGGTTGCTGATTTTAAATCTGCTTTCTAAATTTCGAACTTCAAGATGGCAGCCAAACGTTTCCAACGTAAGAGAATTTTCGTTCTATTGGGTTTTTAAGGTGATTTCTAAATAACCACCTTTTTCCAATCTCATATTTTTATTTACACGACACAAAAACCTTAACAGAGGGACGCCCTGGGCCATATAGGCGTTACACTATAGTTGGGGAAAGAAGAGGAAGTTAGTTTAAGCAATAACACGTAAACCCATTATCAAGTTATTTAAATCATTCTAGTATTTTAAATAACACTAGTTATACGTGATAAGGAAAATTAAATGTAATCCGGGGAAATTGGGCTTAAATGATTTTATTGATTTAACGAATTAAGGATAAGACCTTCCTTTCATTTGAATTCTGTTGACACTCTTTTGCGCAAACGGTTCTTATTTTTATTCTTTTCAATCTTCGCAAGCGCACATCAAGACTTTATGATTATCTTATGATTTATCACAACATATTTTCGAAATTTCCAACGAAATTTGAAGTGAAGTGAATAGCCGAAATATTTATTATTATTTATTGACGACCCAGCAATTCAATGTTGTCACCTCGGGCTCCGGTTTGTCCATTTCAATGTGATATTTGCGAGGGGTGTTTTACAGCCGGGGACATGATCAGCAAATTAAGTACAAATGCAACTTCTGTAGCCATTTACGGACACACAATAACGAAAGACCCTACGTGTGTGGATTTTGTGGTAAAACGCAAACCACAAAATCCACGCACAATACCCGGAAAATGTAGCTTCTAAACATCATAAAAAGTAAAGAGCCAAAACTAGAACCCTGTGTTACTACTCAAAATATGTAGTTGACGAATCTGATGGTTCTTATTTTATTTTTGCACAACATAAGTTGCTATTGGCAATTAATACAATTAAAAAGTGGCCTTAGTTTGAGTTTGAAATTCTCTACCATGAAATTGTAAGACATGCCTTCTGAATCGGTTATAAGGAGATCTATAAACCCGATTGAATTCGGCAGAACCAGGTGAAACTTTGAAGTTATGAGACCTACTCGCACCTATCATCGCTCAGTTTTAACTCAGCTTCAATCTTTGAACCTTCTGAGAGACATTGTCTTTCATTGCTGCCCACACACCAGAATAGGCTGGATTAGCTCATTTGCTATTAATAATAATGACACCACCGACGGTAGTCGGAACTGACTATCGCCACCATGGACAAGGGCGCCATTAGAAGACCTGCCTGGAAGACAATAGGCGACTTTGACGGACGTCTCGTATATTTCTTCAACATTTTCCACCTTTTGTTCCGCAACCCTTCTCACCCGGGTGTCTAGTGTCCAGCAGTTTCCATACTTAACACTTGTTTAGGTACGTGAGTCGCTTAAAAAACGACACGTGAGAGGCACTCTGCGCGCATTCTGCAGCTCCGCACCTCTTGGGTGGCTCAGCGATGGGTGCCCCATGGGTGGGTGGGCACTAGCCACAGTGCCACTGCTGCGGCAGCAACCGCCGCATCGCCAAGAGCTGGTCGATTATCGGGCGAATTGCGCTGGAATGTTGGCGCCACCACAACGCGCTGCAGATTGAAAAATCTCTTCCTTTCTCGTGTCATTCACTCCTTCCCTTAACAAATTTATTTCTTTGGGAAAAAATAGGCGGAATGCGAAAAAAGTTTTCTATTTATTCGTGACGTCACCGCAGGGATTTATTGCGTTTTTGTGCGTTCCTCGGACGCGCTTTTTCACTTTCATTGAATAATTGCCGTTAACGGCATACTCGCTGGAGGCCGTGATGGCCAGGCAGCGCTTCTCTTTTTGCTTCATTTTGTTTTTTACTTTTCATTAGTTTCATTGTTCACTTTTGTGTTTTTGTTTTAGCGTTATTTATAGCTTCATTTGTCATCTGGCCAATTAAGAGTGAATGACAAACGACGTTTGCTTTGTCAGCCGGAATGATCGTGGACAACCTCGCGCGCTGTCTCTATTGGTATTCCAGCTGTGGTCCCCCACAGTTGGGGTCTCATAGGATATTACTCAATTATTCCAAGTTTTCTTGACGCCGCATCGAATTGTTTTGGGTGATTTCTCGCCTCAATGGCTTTCGGATGCCCCCAAAAAGTTTCGTTGTTCGGGATATTATTTATTGTAACGATCTCAATCGCTTTGAGTTTTGTTTCAATTAAAATAGAAAAAAAAATCGTTGACGAGGGCGGAAGGAATTTTATGAAACAATGGCTGATTGAGGATATCTGAACGACTTGCCACCTCCTATTGATTTTGGGTCAAATGTTTAAGTAAGCCTCGTGCACATCCACTAAACTTACTTAAACACAGTTGTAACGACATGAAGCGTTTCCTTGATGGAATTTTGGATTAATAATGTGTGCACGACTTTCACCATTTCAACACCATTCGCCAGGTTCATTTATATCCGGACACTTTTAAAAGGTGGAAGGGCCATTCGTCACTTGCAACTCATATCATCGTGTTGTGATGTTACTGATAAAATAATTGGATGCGCCAAGGCGATGTATGCCATGATGCATACTGTTAACCGAAATTGCAATTAATAACAAATTTTACTTTGTGGTAACAAGTTTATGGAAATCATGTTCAATCCAAATATTTATTGAGGCAGAGTATCTCAGAATATACAAGCTTTTGTGATACGAAAATAGCAGGCAACGCATTACGTCGCGTCGGTATCAAAGAAAGATAGGCTGTAAGTAATTATAAGAGGTAAGTACAATATAAAAAATATATTAAATTATAATCTTACGTATACCTAAAATAGTGACAGAAAGAAATCTAGAAAAGAAAGAGAAGAAAATTAACTACTCTAAATCTAGAATGGAAATCAGTACAGAAGGGAGAAGCAAGTATGATGAAGCGAAAGAGTAAAGGGTGGGAATTTATTTAGAGATGCTAGCGGATGAGTCGGAATGTCTAGTGAGCGAATCTTTAAATTATCCGGGCAAGCGCGTACACTGTAAATTCACTGGGAGGTTATTCGAGTGATGTGTAATGTGAATGAGGTGCGAGCGCTCAAACTCTAAATATAATTGAAGCGGGAAGTTTGCAACTTTAAATGCCACAAACCCAAAAGATACCGGGGGTGTCCGGTGGACAGTAATTTAATGCAAATATACCAGAGCCCTAGTGGTGATCAAAGATGAGGCCCAGTAGGGAGGAACGATATGAGGACACATGATCGTAACGCCTAAGACTGTGGGCGAAGTTAATGAAATCGTTGAAAGCCACATCCAACTTTCTTCCTGCCGAAAGATGATATTAAGGTAAAATAAGAGACCTAAGGAGTTGATCACTGCGCCTAACTGAATCAATGTAAGGAAAGAGAACGTTAAATATCAAGTAACACGAGGGTAATCGGTGGTGTCATGATGTATAACCAGAGCGGCAGATTTGCAAATATTTATACTAAGACGATTCAGCGCCGAGCATTCACAAATATTGAGAGATTAGAGTTCATTCTGTAAATACAATCCTCAACCAGATGTATCGGCCTGCTGAAGTAAAGTTAGACATCGTGTGGGCACAAATGGTCGAAGACTTCGGGAAGATCATTCACATATATTCTGAATTGTAACGGGCTCAATATAAATTGCCAACCCTGATGCACAATTTAGAGAGACTTCTCTTCTCAAATACACGTATAAAAATACAGTATTAAATCTAAAACATTGACTTTTCGCAATTATGCATAGAACACAATATCGTACACATAAGCCTGGTGTCCATGTTCGCATGTATATACGTATCCAACTCTGCGTAACGTTGAGCCTTATGGCACTAAATTATGCACATTGCTCACAAAATAATTGCAGGGTCTTTGACGGTGTTGTCCTCAAGGCACCAGTTATCTGCAAACCTGCTGTTACAACCGCGACATAAATCCAGTGGACTACCATCGGTTCCATTTGCCATTTCTTGCCAATGGATTTTTTTTTAATGGCCTTTTGGGATCTTTCGATCAGATTGGGCTTCCAGGGAAGTTTCCTGTCGATAATTTATCATTAAGAGATGAGGTGTCAAATGGTGGAATTTCATATTTCCTGATCCAGAGTATCAGTCCGCAACTGGTACTCCAGGATGCCAGTTAAGAGAAAACTTGGTGCAACACCTCGGATAGAGTGTCTGGATATTTGCCCGATATTGCAACAACTACATTGTCGGTATTTGCGATGGAGAATTGTCTAGATACCTCCAGATCTATTAGTAGACCATTCAGTAGGGGAGAGAGAATTCCTCCTTGTGTGGTGCCCCTTACGGCGTATCTGCGGATGGAAGATGTACGTAAGCTCGAGTATATTATCCTGTTGCCCAACATATGATTAATGAAGTCGACAAGTGCATCATCTATCTCCAGATCTCTCATTCCCCACACAGTCAGACGATGCATTACAATTCTGATATAATGACAATCAACATTTACACCATCTGTTGGATCATCCCTTATCTACGTTTGCTAAAAGTCTCAATTAAAAATGCGTTCGAATCAACGTTACTGAAGGATGTATGAATATATTTAAACACAGTCCAACAGAAATTATCACTTTCTTTCACAAAAAAAAAAACTATTACGAAACAAACACCAAGCGGAAATTGGCAAACGCGGGTGGAAGTGCTCCATAGGAAACAACAGCATGTTTGGCAGTCAATCTAAGACTTCACGATGCTGTAGATTAAATGTACGGATCGATAGTCCAGAAAAAGGGGAAACCATAGCAGCACAGCGTAGGAACAGTTCGTTTAGCAAAAGATATTTTCTTTCATTGCACGATTTTCCAAAATCATAACTGTTTGAGAATTGAAGACAAAATTCGGTTTCAGATTAGTCTACGGGGTGAAACCCATTGAGGTCAAGTTGCCCACGGTGATCAACAAAACCACAAAAGATTCATCCGTTAAATTTAAACTTTTTGAAATTTGTTTTGTGATTATGTGATATTAAGAAACAATCTTAGTGTAAAACGATGAATTTGTATTTGAATCATTCGAGTAGGTCTCCTTCTGCTTTCCGGTGCCATCCACTTGCCATCATGACAATCAGCCGAATTTGTTCGAATCTGGGATCAGGTGTAGCTTGTGTGTTACCGTGGAAACCCATGCCATTCAGCCCAATAAGTGAGTCCCCGATTTAAGGGTTGTCACATAAATAACCGCGCAAGAGAGTGACGCAAAAGGCATACCGAGTCCTTTTATGCTCCTTTTGCCCTGCTCTCAGTGCTGCAACAGATGAAAATCATTCGTTGCCCGCAGTGCCACCTCCCGTCTTTAGTTGCGCTTTACATGTTTGCCCATACCCTCTGCCCTTCGACCTCTTCTCCGGTGGAAATTTTCAAAGTGTTGAAATGTAATTTTCAACACTCGAAATTGCTCCGCTTCCTTCAGTTGGGAATGACGTATTTGTCTCGTGGGTTTGTTCATTTTACGGTCTCTCAGAAGTCAGAACTCCGCCAGGGCCTCTCCAGTGGGTACGGGCATCCCGACCCGGAGCTACGGATGGCACTACGGGCACTATGGTGCGGCGCTCCTCTTTTGATTTCAGCCCAGCTCAGCCGGTCTTTGTTTGTGCATAGTGCAAGACTATGCAGGACTGCATGGGGTTAAGCAATTACCGTGGTAATTTGTATAAGGGCCAGTGTAATTGCAATTCCCAACGTCGTCAGAGTCTAAGGAGATTTTCTTAAGACGGCAGCGGGAAGGATCTCAAAATGGATATTCCTTATAAGATTTGTTTTCTTAATTCTCCTGGGGTTTTTGCAATTTTACTTCACTTTCCTTCCGGCGGTTTAAACATTTTTGTAATATTTTTTTTTTGAATGAGGGAAAGGAATTTAGTCCTGTTTTAGTTTTCCTTATGCTAAGGGCAATGCCACTGTGCTTTCTTTTGCGTGGCAAGTCTTCAACTGTCTGGTAGAAATTAGCAAGGAATAAAACTAAAGGATAAGAATGAATACAAACTTTCAGATCTTTTAATTCTCACATTTAATAGTTTAACATTTCAAGACCGCCGACCGCATTTTTTTGCGAGTTTTACTCTTTTGGCGCCCATTATGTTTGGTCAGATATGGCGTCAGCCCCGTGCGGTGGATGATTGTCTAGTTCCGTGTATTCGTCCGACAGTCAAACTATAACGCGAGCCAATTTTTATGAAAATAGTTTCGAGAGCTGAGATTTCTTGTTACATATTACATGTTTTAATTTCCAAAATTTTGATGAAAGAATCGAAATCAGCAACTCGCCAGTGTATTTGTGTTCAATGCTTGACTTTGGTGATCGGACGATAAGCGGTGTCCCAAGTACTTTACGCGCCCAATGATGATTTACGGGGTAATCGCGAAAGTCCCCCATCCACGTACTATTCGCGTCCAATGTTGTTTGACCTTTTCATAATTTTAGAGGCATTTGCGCACACAAAACTCGTATGTCCAACGTGAGCGCATTTAAATCGTCTTATTTGAAAATGTGTAATCTGCAAGTGCCTGTTACAATTAGCCAGTTTTTTGGAATAAATAAACTTACCTGAACATCTCAATCACCCCACATGAGCTAATGACTAATTTTTCCCTCTTCCAGCTGCAGGAGTAGCACCGGCACCGAGTACCGACATCATCGTACCGAAAAGGGAGCTCCACACCTGAACGGCACCACAAAAATTCCTGCTCGCCGCCCACCACGCTCCCCCGAACAACAATTGCAAGGCCCTAAAAAGGATCAAGACTTTTGCCTTCCAAGTGGCCACATAAAATTCATTAAAATCCCCGAAACCAAAACAATCGGACAACCATTTGCCATGGCCGTAACGTAAGAAAGTGTGGAGGAGCCGACCACCGAGCGTCGAGCAAGCACCAGCCACACCGCCGTGCATGGAGGAGCACCGCCAGGTAGGAAGAAGTGGAAGCAGCAGCAGCAGCGATGACGACGATGATGAGAATGGGAACGGGCGGAACAGCATAAAAAGGATCAGAACAATCGCCGAAATGGCCCATAACGAGGTCGTAAAAATTTTGCTACCTAATACACTCCACGATTTGACGACTCTTCGGAGGAGAAGGGCCTCAGCAAGTGGTTCATGCCGTTCATGGCGCACACCGAGCATAACCGTACACAGCAGGGCCTTCTTCGAGTGGGTCGCACAATGGAAATTTCCTTGAGATTGAGAATATCCCAGCGGCCGAGTGGGATGGAGCCGTTTGTGCTGCGAGAAAGTACATAAAATATGCAGGGCAACAACAGCATTGCTGGCACTCATGGCATCGGCAACGGCATGGCACGGCACACAAAGAGAGAGCGGCCGTGCACTGTACATAGTGCGGAATTCTCTTCGCCTTAAGTGAGTGAGGGGCTATCGCTGTCTCACTTCGACGTTTTGTGATGAATACGAAATTGACTCAGCTCGGGTTTTTATGGTGTGCTAGGTGATTGTCATTTATCGCCGAGGAGAGGGGCCGAGAAAGAGATAAAAGTAATGCGGTGCTTGAGCCCGTGCTTTATTTTGACTATTTATAGAACAATATCATGCCCTATCTCTTTTGTTCTCTCTGCCACTTCATCATGGGACTTGGTCTGCTTTCTTGTTCGCTCCTTTGGCGCTCGGTGGCTGACGATGGATCGCCTTTCTTGGGAACTGGGATCAGCTTGTCGAGCCAGGATTGACTTTAATGGGTCTGAAGGAGATGGAGTTATGCGTCGCGGCAATTGGGATTTATTCCTTTCTCCTCACGAAGATCGAATGATGTACGGCAGCCCGTCGCGGAGAGAGGAGAACGTTATGCTGTATTTTTTTTTCCACCGCAGCGTTACTCTCTTGCTCCGTCGCGATAAAGCGTGCAGATTAATTCGTTTTGTCCCGGAGGTTTTTGAACCTGCTGCCGCCACTTGCTGGGTTCGCGGGTTCGTACTTAAGTTCTCTGGAAGGAGCTAGGCAAAAAACGAAGAATTCAAGAGCTCCTTTGTGCGGCTAACCCGCCGCTGCAGCAGGACTGCAATGGCAGGGCAGAGCGCCTAACAGGTACACGACACGGTGAGCGCAACTGAGAATTTGCCAATAGGAGGGGGAGGGATAATTGGCGGTTCGGATTGTACCGCTCCGCTTCTAGCGGTAATAAAGTCATTACTCAAACAAGTGCCGGCCGGGGGAGGGTCTTCATAACTTTCACCGCCGCCACACACTCCTCATTATCGCGCGCTCAGCCTGCCATTACTTTTGATTTGACGATTTGTTTACGTTTGAATTTCGCGTGCATTTCTAGCGGGGGACGCGCGGTGCTGGCGTGGCCGGGTGTAGGGCTGCTGCTGAGTGCTATTCTCGCGGGCAGGCGGCCCCACGGATGGATGGATGGATGGATGCCCGCAGACCACAGACAGATGGACGGAAGGAAGGAATCCATGCGGCGACTTTCGATCCGCTTAATATGCGCCTCGTCGGGGATTCCAGCGCCTCTTTCTTCCATGGGTGCGGTGCGGGGGAGTTTGGAGCCGTTTTTGCGCATTATTGCGATATCGCCGAGATAACAATATCCTCCTCCGGGCCGTGGAGCCCAACGTATCTAGTCGTGGAGCGGAAATAAAAGCAGACAAAAAGCAGCAGCAGATTTGCAGCGGCGATACCACCGAATGGCTGACTGACGCGACTGGCCTGTGGGATGCGCTGGATCTCACAGAAGTCGCGATTCGCTCCGACGTTTCGCTCGATTCAATCAAACTGACTGCCGCGCCGCGCCGCCCGGTGCCCTGGTATGTTTTCGTCCCAATGCCATTTAGCATCGAAGATGAAGTCATTTGCATACAATGCAGCTACCGGTGACTATCTGCTGACTCTTAACGAGTGGCACTAATGAATTGGCTTTCCCCCAGGGGCAAATGGGAAGGGCCAGCCGCCGCTGCTGTGGGAATCGTCTAAGAACTTCGTCTCTCCACCAGTCTTCTTCGAATCTCCTTCGGGAAGTATTGGTAGAAAAGTTCAATTCGTCAATTCACCGAAATTTTGATTAATAAATGTGGGACACCACAGGAACAGTTAGGTGAATATGTATGTAACCGACAAATCGTAGTTTCCCACTTAGATACAAAAAATGAGCGACAATTGGTTTTTATTGGTGGGTGAAAAATCATACGTTTGGCTTTCAGACAAATATATAGTAATTTGAAGAAACCACAGATCTTTAAAAATGTTAAAATTAAATTGTACAGAAGCACCTGCTTCTTCAAATTCCTAACGACGACGTTGGCATCACTGTTCTCTGCTACCCCTGTAGAAAGGGAGGAAGCTTTATTATGTCACCGCATCTTCACTCGTTGATGACCGAACCATCAGCAGAGTTCACCAACTAATCGGCATCCTGTATTTTTCTGTGGTACTACTGAAGACTTCAGAGACGCTCATGACGGCCAGTGAGGTGTTAGCAGTCCGAAACTAAGCAGCTGGCAACTCAGCAGGAGCTATCTAGGCAGGAGACAGCGGACGAGTCAGAGCCCAAAAGTAGGTATCGGGCATTATTATAATCAAGCAAACCGCAAATGTGCCGGGGAAATCTTATATTCCACCAAAGTCAATAGAGTGCAGTACACCTCCCATCCCGGGATCCCCTTCCAGTTTTAAATCCAATTGGCAATATTTTGGGTATAATGAAACTTAAAAATAGCAGGAAACGCAGGAATAAATTACAGCCTTAAAGGGCTTGCTAACGGACATCTGGACAACATGGCCCAATTTAGCAGAATCGATGTCTACATTTTGAGGCTGTCGTAAGGCCAACGAGAGGAACATCAAAATATTGTATGCTTCTTTCATATGTTGCATTCGCATCTCCTTTATGTTGACTGTTCTGTTTGTTGTGTCCTGAAACCTTCTTTATCCTCTTTCAACTCTTTAATTCTTCTTTTTAGTCTTTCTTCTCGGATTGAAGAAGAACCCGGGCTGGTCTGACTGCCAAATGTTGAGTCAGGCTTATCCAAATTCAACTCTTCTTTTCAAACACCGATGCTCCATCTCAAGTTCTAATACTTCTTATCGCCTCTTTATGCGTCTGTTTTCAGCCCTATACTTTAATTTATTATTTAACCCGATCGTACCTTTCCGTGTTTGGGAGAATTTCAAATGGAACGCCTGGAAGGTTTTTTACATGCTCCAATTCCTTACCAGGTTTGCGTTCTTTCCTTTGTACCCAGACATAGTTCTCAAATCAAGTCTAGACTTTAGTTGTGCGTCCTGAAATTCGAAACTTTAATAGCAGATTTAAAATTAGCGACTCAAAAAATCCCTGCATATTAATTTAAACGAAAATCGGTACAAGTTGTGAATTTTTGATCGCCATATTGTATGCGCCATATTTACTTTTCAAAGTTTGATAGTAGGTTCAGTATCAGCGACGCCGAAACCCCCTAGTGTGGATTTTCATGGGAATCTCTTGAAGTTTAAATTTTAGGTCGCCATATTGGATCTTCCATTTTGAATTTGATAATTTAGACAGAATATTCGAAATCAGCATTCCCAAAAACCCCCTGGTGTTGATTTTTAAGGCAATCCCTCGAAGTTTAAAATTTTCGGTAGCCATCGAAACACCGCAAGTTTGAAATCTTAAAATAAAAGAGAGCCCATTTGTTAAGTTGGGACATTTAAAATATTGTGCCAAAAAAAATAAGTTTGTCGAAGCAGCAGCTCATGTGCAATTGAGGGCAAAAATACAAAAACATCAAACTCTTATTTTTGTGCGGACTAAATGCTTGGCATCAATGATGATGTCGCTGTATCTCATTAAGGTATCTAATCATAATGTTGCCCTAGCAAGGCGAAACACAACGCTCACATAATTGTTTTCTATAAAATAAAATTGTTTGAAAATGCGTAAATGTAGAATGCATGCCGTGCTCTTATTTTGTTTGTCCTTTAAACTTGTTCCTGTTTCTGGGGTTCCACAAGAATATATTCTCGGCCCGCTTTTGTTCCTGTTGTTTATTAATGAGTTGATCACAAATCCAAAATGTGACTGTCTTTTATACGCAGACGACCTCAACGTCTTTAGAGTGATAAACAAAAAAGGTGACTGTGATAACTTGTCGCTCTTGTGAACCTTGGACATGGTGCCTGGTGAACTGTTTCTCAATACATGTTCCGCAATGATTCACATCTTCAAAAAGTCTTCTGTGTATCGTTTTTGCTCGGCAGCGTTACTGGATAAAATTAATAATAAATAATAATATAAAATGGCGACATCTGTAAAACAAACGCGAGCTTTTGGACCCCATACTGCACCCACCATCCCGAACGAATTTCAACAATTTGAAGCCATGTCCTAAATCGACAACCCTGAAAACCCCAAAAAACTCCTTTTCGTAAAAAAGCCTTATATTAGAATTTGTATCCATCTTGGGTTTCTGCATTTCGATGGAAGATTTTTTTGTAGGAACCCTGAATCCAAATCTCTGGATATCTGCATGAATACAAAATTCCACTGATATTCGTTTAGCCGTTTAAGCACCAATAGGCGACAATTTTTGTAGATTTCCCAGGCAAATCTACAAATTACGAAGATTAGTATATGCATGCCCCGGCTTCGAGAAAATGTCACTATATTTTTTTCAATCACGGTCCAAGATGGGAAATTTCAACAGGGCTACAAGTGCTCAGTCTGGGCGGGCGGCGATTTACTTAGCGTAAAAGCAGCCGTCCAAATATGCGCATTTCCTCGGATGATGCTTCGGAAGGCACCACTTTTACGCCCCAGCCAGAAGCGGCGCTTCTTCCTCTGCACCGGCACTGGCTAAAATTAGAAAATTCCTCCATCGATTGAACAACACTCGGCGCTCGTAAATTAGACTTTGAGCAGGCATTGATTTCCATGCCATTTTTTCCGCTGATCGCCCTCGGGCGGCCATTACTGTATTTCCGTGGAAAAAGGCCCGATCGTATTTAGCGCGTACTCGCCGGGAGCAGTGCAAAGGCAAAAAACGAAGACAACACGAGCGGCAGCACCGCACTGATAGCAATTTATCACGACAATTGCTCGCTAAAAACGCCAAATGCGCTAATAAAGCAGCCAGCGAACTACTCTTGTGATTCGCGCGGTGTTTGCACGCTGGTGGCAATCGACACCGCCACTGAACCGGATCGGGTCCGGTCGCGAGGAAATCATTTTGTCGCCGGTAATTTATGGGGCTAATTAAAGTGCCGTTAAAATATAATTTAAACACTTTAATTTTGCATATCACGGGTGTCATACTAATTAGCTGATTGAACAGAATTCCGGGCACGCGGGCCATGCCGCCGAGAGCCCGGTTGCCGCGCTGCGCTCACTGCCCGCCACCGCCTCTCGGTAGATTTAACCCTTTCGCTCGGCTTCACTTAAGCCCCGCTCGACAATGTATTAAAAATATTTTACGATTATGATAATGGCCTCCCCCCGACCATATAAACAATTCGAGTAATGACCTGAGCACCTAATAAAAAACCAATTTTCACCGAATAAACAAATAAACGCTCCGCTCCGGTGCGAGTGGTGCGGGCTCCGGTGGGGTTGCGCGGGGCGGGGGGCGAGTGCGGGTGGGGAACGCACTAAAATTACTTTAAATGAAATGAGCCTGGCTGCGATTAATGCCGGATGACGGGACGCTCGCTACGCTCGAGGAGCATACGTTTCCCCAAATTTTATCGGCCAGTTAGCCTCAAGACCGAGTGCGACGGCGGCGGCGGCGGCAGCGGGAGGCGGCCGTGGCGATCGCTTTAAAACACATAAAAATGTCGTTAAAAAGTTGTAAAAATTCCTTTATTTCGTTTTGATTCATTAGACGTGCTTACGCCAGCATACGCAGTCTACGACGCCGGCCACTGGCGGAGTTCGTCAATGAACGTCGTGTTTTACGACTTGTTTTATGGCCGATCTACTTGCTCACTTTTATGGCCGTGTTCACACAAAGCAAATCACGCCTTTTATTTTGGTCACATTTCACTCATTTTATGTATTTGCATTCGAACCCAATCAGCCGCCGGATTTAGGGGTTTGCGGGACAAGCGGCACTCGTCAGTCGCTGTGTTTACTCTGCACGGAAGGCTCGACGGTAAGACCAGGTGGTACGTTGAGGGAATTGATTTGGCGCTGGAATTGATTCTTTTGAACAGAAGACAGTGTTCTGGCAGAAAGTATGAATCTCTATATTTTCGGTATTTCATATCTGGCAATTTAAAACTGGAAGCCATGACACATTTTATCGGCAAATGCGGTTTTGCAATTTCTTATCCTACTCGCTTGTGTACATCGTTAAATGCGAGAGCGAATATATAGTACATAGTAAAGGGGAGTTTCGAAAAAGTTTCAATTCCAACGATCGAAACTGTCTACCAGCTTTTCAAACTCGAATAAAAACATTCCACCCATCCGGAATCCCATCCCGAAGAAAAACGGCCGGAGGAAGAGGTTTGATTTTTGCTATCCAACCAATCGTTTCATAAATTTTTACGATATCTTAGTTCATAGAACAACGGCCAAAAGCGGTGAGTTACTCTACAAAAGGTCCAGTAGTTCTTCATTTTTGATATCTGGCATAGGTCGAAAACGTAGTGAAAAATTCGTGAAAGGATTCGTCGCCCTCCCTTGCAGCCACCGCCATCGTGGAAACACATCAGCAAAATTAGCATTATTGTAGCAGTGTACATATTTAAGCGCAAAACAATAAATGCAATTTTGTAGAAGAAAACATTTTGTACAAATTTAAGTGCATATGTTTTTTTCTACGGTCAATAGAAACGGACCTATGGAACGCCAAAAAACGAGTAAAATCACATATTTTGCATTTTTGCAATATTTTTAGTTTTTTTCGACATTACATAGCAATAACTCCATAACTTGATTGTAGCGTAAAAGCCCTCAAAATATATTTTGTAGAGAGCTATTCGATCACCTATTGAAAGTGCGAATTCAACTAGAGTGCATTTCTTTGATCATTGAATCTTCAGGTGTTTTACTTAGTTGATCAACGCAGTAGCGAATTTGTTTCTTTTTGTGAACTTAATGCATCAAAATGTCCTGCAATTCTACGATTTGTATTATGGATGTCCTTTTTCCGCAGCTAGAACTGCTTTTGTCATTTTTGCGTCCTATTTTCTCGGAAATCTTATGTGTTGCAGCATTTTCGCTTTCGAATTCGTAATGTACGGGAAATAGCCTATCCGATTAGGTAAGATATTTTAGAATAGGCAACTGATTAACTATCTGTTCGAGCTTTAAGTATATGCACCTTATTTTTAGGGTTCCGTATCTCAAAACCAAAAAAAAGAAACCGTTATAGGACTTTTCATTTGTCTATCCGTCTGTCAGTACCAGCCGTGTTTCTCAGCAACCCTTTATTGCACTGACCTGAAATATAACATATAAGGCTTTCTAACTAGGACTAGACTAGCGGCAACAACAAAAATACAAAACGGTAGTTTTTATTTCTTTCCTGAAGTTGAATGAAAAGCATATGAGTAATAAAGGTCGGGGCGTGTAGCTCTAATTTCGTATACGTACCTGGATGGGGTGCTATAAATACTTGTCCATTAGTAATGAGAGGTATCAGTGTAGTCCAGTCAAATTGTCAGAAAAAGGGCCTTCTGCCGGCAAACCGTCCACAATAGAGCTGACGATGGGGAATTGTGGGTGGTGTGTTAGAAAAGCTTAAGTTTGAGCTTGTCTTATCACAGACCTTGAGCTTTCTCCGGAATGTTTATAATAGTAGGAACAGAGTTTTTCGTAAATATCTCATCTTGTAGGCATGTCAGATCAAAAATTTGAAAGAGTTTTTTAGATCTCGAAATTCTCTTCAAATTAAGTTACGTCAATTTGTTCGTAAAGTTAATACTTTTCAAGTTATCGCGCGAAAAATGTTTAAAAATGAGGACAATTGGTTTTTCGCATTTATCTCGTTTTGGGTAACTCCTAATAAAAAATATGTCCACACAAAAGCACAAAATCCGCAATAGCTTTTATACGTAGGCAACATTTTCCCTGCGACAAAAGGTTAAGCCTGTAGAAAGACGCAAAGTTGCAAAATCGGCGCAAAAAGTGGTCATAAATACTTTCGATTTCAGCCCTTCAGCCCACTTAGACGGAGAATTGACCGCCAAGAATTTTGTGAAATTTCAGGAAGGGTTCACTATACTCTGACAAACCTAAATAGAATGAGTTGCCTCCCCCTCGTCCTGATATGTCCCCCTCTCCAAGACTTCTAACTTTCTGATGAGGGTTGTAAAAGTTAGCCTACATTTTTTTGAAAGTAAAGTACTTTCAGTTGAGCCCTACTTCATGCTTCTACTCGAAACAGTTCTGTTTTAATCTATGGGGTCCCTAAAATCATTGCTTGTGATTTAGATATAAAAAAACCACTGAAAAATGAATTTTTTGAATTTATAGAGGTCCAAAAAAACACTTCACATTACCCAAATATTCAAGGCCTTTAGGCAAAAAATTAGAAGACAAATCGCAAACCCTTTCCTTGCATTCGACCCTCCGAATTATTACTACCACTTTAGCTAATAATTATTTCAATGATTTTTTTATGGCTTACTCTGACTGTTGGAAATGGCGGGAGTTTCGTCCACATCAGTCAAGGCCACACTTCATAAACTTTTAAAGTGAAAACTGGAAGACCCACTTGATTTGCACGCGACTGCGAACGCAGGAGTACTTACCACAAACACGAGACACCACTGCCAGAGTCGTCTAATTGGCACAAATTGATGAGAGCATGAAAAGACCCTCAGCCAGCCGCGTCGGGTCGGAGCCCGGGACCCCGCAGACGGATGCTCCTCAGAAAGCTGTAAACAATAAAAGTGCCGTAAAACGTGCCTAACCTAGCACAACCCTTTGCCAGTTGAGTAAAACACGGTTTTATGCTTTTTTCAATAAACATAGTTTTATTGGGGCATTCGCACTCAACGTACATAATCGCACACAGCCATAAGTAGCTCTAGTGCTAGTCTCACCGGGCCAGGAGTCAGGATACGGGATGCTGAAGTGCTGGTGAAGATCGCAGCCGGGGTGCAGGCGATACGCCATAAAAGCGGCTCGGGAATTCGTCAGTTGATGGGGCTCATTTGAGCCTCCGGGACTGGGTGCTGGCGCTCCTTTGACACTCCGCTGGATGATGACTCCTCCGGTAGCTCATAAAATTGACACCGCCGTAGCATTGAGCTGGGCCAACTCGGGGAACGTTTCGCTTCGTCTCTGGTGCTTCACGTGTCGATGGGACTTTCCTTCGTTCGGTTGAGGAGCAGACGAAGCCGGGGATTGCCACTTGTTCCAATGTCAGCGCTACTGGCAGCTCTCGGGAGTTTTACGACTTGGCGCCATGGATAACCGGCGAACGACCACTGGAGCAGGCCACCAAGCGAGCGGCAGCCAACAGCAGAGCTCCACCAGATCCAGGGGCGAAGGTCGGTTCACATTTTACGAGCATGCCGGTTATGACGTCGCTTGATGTGACACTTTACGGTTTGTTGTGACTGCGCCAGTTCGGGTAGTTGTGCCATGGCCCCGCGGCAATTGACGGTAATCACCCTGCAAATGGAAATTAATTCTGGTTTAGGTGCTACTGCTCCACTTCGAGTTAATAGTGGCAAACGGGCTGGGAACGAGCGGCTGTGCGCCGTAGACTTGCCAGTCGACACGGCAAGCATGCGAAGCGAACGGGCGGAAAAATTGCGAGATATCGCGAGAAATCGAGGGAAAAGTGAAAAATTAACTGTTTGCGCCGCTTACTAATCTGACGATTTCCGAGTCGATTTGCAGAAATTGCAGACCGAGGTTGCGGTTGCTGTGGCACTTAAGCGACTAAAGACTGGCTTTTAGGAGAAACACCCGGAATTAACCGTAAAGAACAGTGAGTGATTGTCCCAAAGATTTTGTATAACATTTCTGATGCCATCGGCTGTGCTGGAACTTGTAGCGGCACGAACAATGTTATTATTGGGTGTTACTATGGAAGTCGAGTAACTTTAGGCGATTCGACTTCTTACAGCTGAATAACGAGGTGTGATCCTTATTTGAAATTTTACTCGTAAATCAGCTATTAGCTATTAGTCGACTGTCATATTACGACCAACTGTAAAGAAGTTTGATTTTCCTCGGGTTGATTCTCGAATGTCGAGTCGACGCGTCGAGTGTCGACTAACGTGAACTTGCTGGATTTATCTCCTTAGGATAAAAAACTGTATAAATAAATCAATTAAAAGCCTGCCTGCATTGAGTACACAGACTCAATAATAATAGTTACAGTAACTAAATATATTTTTCTTGTGGGGATTTAGATCGATCATTTCGAATTTTTTGCATTTCCTAATAAATCAAAATTCAAGCTTGGATAATTTTAATACTTCAAATAACGCAAGGTAAAGAGTAGCTGACTATTGAAAGAAGAATTGTAAATATGTCTTCCTTTAAATTTTGTACATTGCTCAAAACTTGAACAAAGCATAAGCTAGGACATGCGAATTGCGGATTAAACGAAACACGTCGGTCATAAAAACTAACTTCGACGGAAAAGCGAGAATTTTATGATTCTTCGATTACTGCTACTCTAAGGAATTGTAGTGTCAGCTTAGAGGAAGCGGTGTCATCTCCTCCCAACGGGGTGATTGGCCCATAATCTTTCCAAATGACCTAAATAAATTCTTCGCATCTACTAATTCCACACATACAAGGTAGCCCCACACCATTGAACGGCGAGATGTACCTGACTCTCGATACTTCCGAAATGTTATTGACGAGGAGATTATTTTGGCAATGAAATCCATAAAATCGGATGCAGTTGGATTGGACCTCGTAAATTCAAAATTTCTTAAATTGGTCTTGTCGTTTCTAGTCCCTTTTCTGACGCATATTTTGAATTACATTTTGACTACTTCACATTATCCAGATGTCTGGAAAACTGCTAAGGTGGTCCCCGTTGCTAAAAGCAGTTCAGTGAATTCCTCAATTGACTACAGGGCTATCAGCATTCTACCTTTTTTCTCTAAGGTTTTGGAAAAGGTAATTCACGAACAAATAACGGAGTTCTTGGGTAAACACCGGTTATTGTCCCCTAGTCAGAATGGATCCCGTAAGGGTTATATCACCCTCACAGTGCTTTTGAGGTGGACTGAGAGTGTCAGAAATGCCATTAATCAGGATAGAACTACGATTATTGTGTTATTGGATTTTTCCAAGGCTTTCGACTTTGTGGATCGTAATGTTTAGTTGACTAAACTGGCGTCTCGTTGTGGTAAGTAAGTAATTAAGTGGTATCCCATGTCGATTCACTTGATAAAAAACTAAATTGTTATCAATGTGTTGAGAGAAGTGACAAGCTTTCTTTGGGGTGCCGCAGGGATCGTGGGCTAACTTTTATTCTAAAACGATTCTGATTGCTTAGACCTTAAGTGCAGCCTAATAAAATATGCTCATGATGTACAAATGTATCTAACTGATCCTAGGATCTCTCTCTCTCTGTGATCTTGTTTGGGACGTGAATTTCTAAATGATTTTATTGTGCTGTTTACAAACAAAGTGAGGAATTTGAGTGTAATATTTAATTCAACATTTTCCTGGTCTGACCACGTAGGCTATCTAGCAGGCAAAAACTGTGATTATTAGACAATGGTGGAATTCCTGTCGAGATTTAACAGCAAGAGCTCGGAAACATCGTGTTAAAGATAGTATCGTACCACTCATAAACTACTACGATTGCCTTTACTTGGAATCTTCAACTAGACTGACTATCCGTTTGTTATATAGATTGTGCCGGTTTGACCATGTCTCACGCTTCTCCAGTAACATATTCGGTATGTATACATATATACCCTGAAGGCATTTCTTCGTGTGTTTTGAAAAGATGTGGATCAACTTTGGTTTCTGTTCTTCGTTATCTATTTAATTTATCCCTTTGTTCTGGTGTGTTCCCATTATCATGGAAGCTTTCGGAAATTATTCCTATGCATCCAAAAAGGGCAGCAAATCCGATATTTCTAACTATTGCTAAATTGAGTTGTATTGCCAAGCTGTTTGAGGCTATTTTCTGCAAGGTTTTCCGCTTTCACTGTAAACCCTTTTTATTACCCTTTCAACATGGGTTTATGAAGGGAAAATCGACTACAACGAATCTGCTTGAATTTACAAATTACTTTTTATCCGCTATTGAGTCCGACAAACAGGTTGACTGCATTTTCACAGACTTCAGTAAAGCTTTTGATAGGATTTATCACCATATTCTTGTTTACAAGTTGACTAGGTTGGGATTCCCCGTTAGTTTTGTTGACTGGATTGCATCCTACTTGTCTGGCCGTACCCAACGTGTTTGTTTTCATGGTGCACTATCGCATTCAATTGACAACACATCTGGCTTACCACAAGGTAGTCATCTTGGACCGTTACTATTTATTATTTACATTAATGACGTATCTTTCATCCCTACCCACTCGAGAATTCTTTGCTATGCCGACGATGCGACAATTTTTCGCATAATACCTGACGATCGTGACTGTGATGCTTTAAACTCCGACTTAGACGCCTTTAGTAAATGGTGTTCTATAAATTATCTTCCACTTAATGTTAGTATGTGTACGTGTATGTCTTTTTCCCGAAAGAGGAATACGCAGCTTTTCGAGTACTCTCTCTATAAATGGACATTTTCTTTGCAGACTGACTAAGGTGAAAGACTTGGCTGTTCTGCTCAACTCATCGTTTTCTTTTGATGATCATATTGCATCAATTGCTAATGCAACCCTAGGTTTCGTCAAGAGTTGGTCTAAAGATTTCGATGATCCTTACATCTCTCTTCTGTTGTATTGCACTTTCGTGAGACCTATTTTGGAATATGCCAGCCCGGTCTGGTGTCCATTTTATGAGTGCCATATAAACGGTATTGAGACCGTTCAACGTAGATTCTTACGGTTTGCTCTTCGTGGACTTCCCTGGGAGAATAGTCTTGCCCTGCCTCCCTATCTTGATAGACTTAAGATTATTTCTCTTGACTCGTTGAGGAATAGACGAAGCATCTCCAGAACTGTCTTGGCTTTCGATTGTTTGCAGGGTGCTATCAACTCTGCTGTACTGCTGGCTCTTTTTAATTTAACGGTGCCGGCTCGCAGCTTTCATACCATCGTACTAATTATGGTTTTAATGAGCCTGTGACCTCAATGTCGCGCTCGTTCCACATTAATTACCCTAATATTGACTTCCACTTATCGAAAAGTCACATTAAAGGTCGGTTTCGTTACTGTTTAAACTAAGTAATCAGATTGTTGATGAAATTGTAAATAAATAAATAAATGAGTCTAGAAGATCACTTGAAATTTCGTAAGTGTATTTGCGTGTTTCGGATTATAAGTAGGAAAGCGTCCCCGTTTGAAAAGATAAGGTCTTACAGTCAACCACAACCCGAAATATAGTAGTTCCGCGTTTCAAGTTTAGATAGTCGAGAAACTAATTTTTGTTTGTAGAGCTCAGCTTTGGAATGCCCTGCCGACCCAATGTAAACCTGCCAAAACTAAAAGCCAATTTAAGCGGATGTGTCGTGTCTTATGAATTTTACTATTTTGATGATGTGCCACCTTTCTCGGTTTATTTTTGTATTTATAAATATCAGGTGGTTTGTTGGCTTTTCAATATTTTATTTCATTAATATTATTGTATTGTTTTTTAATATATTCTTTATTATTATTCTTCTTTTCTCCTTGTAGATTTTAGCACTACCACAACTTTGTATTTATAGTGTACATTTTAAGGGTAGGCCTTTGTGCAGCATTTGACAAATAAATTATTACATTACTATTATAACAAAGGTGAACAGCAAAGGTCCAAGATGGCTGCTCTGATGCACACCCGAGATGCCTGAAGCGGGGTAAGGAAAAGAAAACTTAACCCAAAGGAGCGATTGGTATGATATGACTTAATCCAATGTACAAGCCTACTGGGAAAACCAAGTCGTTGCAGTTATAAAAATATTAGCACCTTGTGACAATGTTTGCCAATGGCTTTGTTGTTCTAAGTTCATTAAACAGAAATTTGCAAGCTCCCCAAAATTAGCAACCGTTGATCTGCCTCTCACAAAGCCATGCTGGTTATTAGATAAAAGTGAACTAAAATAAAAAGTCAAATGGTCGATTACAAAAACTTTGGGAATAGTTGTTTTCCACTAAATTCTTTTTCCCCTGTTTTCACCAAATGTCTAAATTTAAATATTTTTCGATTCATGGATGGCCCTAAAATTTTCATTGACCATTCCTCCCATTTAAAGGAGTAGAGACGACTCGTTACACAGAATTCAATTTCAGTACAAAAAATAAACCCAAAGAACCCTTGCAACATGGACTCCAGCTGTAACGCAACACTCCGGACAACTCCTTCTGGTGTGATGTCCTCCAGCGCAAGGGTAAGCCGAGGAGAAAGCAATTTTCACTCAATTTCTGTCTAGCGAACAAAGGCCGCTTTCACTTCGGGAACGAAAAGAATCGGCAAAAACTGGAAACCTCCCTATCCGTCCATTCGGGGCATGGTTTGTTATCGAAAATTGCAAGGGCATGATGCCCGTGTCTGCTGTTTTTTCGCTACCTTATCCCGCCATGGGACGCTTTCTTCTCGTCCGGCTGGTCTGTTGTGCAACGTCTTGTCCTTCTTGATTTCCACCGTGTAACGAGCAAAAATACTCGAAAATTTTATGATTTATGGCACGACCACAGCCGGAGGAAAAAATAACTAGCTCCTTTCGATTGCAGTTCCCTTGAAAGATAACGAACTCTCCCAAAAACTCACAGGAATCCCGGAATGTCGCGCCTGTGTCCCGGCGGTGTTCGAAAATTTCTCCTCGCCGTGATTTATGAATTATTTTGGTTTCGGCGCGCGGCGTCACCTTCCCATTTCACGGTGGTACACCTATGCGCTCCGGCCGTCTCTTTGCCCCTCGGACGTGAATTTTAGATAAATGGCCGGTAATTTCATAGGCGTTATCTGATATCCGCATGAGTTATTATTTGTTTCGGCTGCAAGTGCAATTTGGTTGACCTAATTTCACAGCATTCGCTGAGGCGAACTCTTTACGAACGCTAATTTTTTCCCGGGATTCCCATTAGCAATGAAGTAGTTTAATTAAATTGCTTGCGGGAGCGTGATTAGATCAGATAAATATTATAGGCGATAATTGACTGCAAGCTCTTCTCGTTTGAGTTGTATCTCGAAAATAGGACGAATAGCGTGGTGGCACGGTGCGCACGGCCCACCCCAGAGAGCCTTCTGCACACTACAGACCAAAATGTTGAAATATTGGAAAATATATTATTGTAATATGTTTACTGTGGTGTTTTAATAAACGATTTCAGATACGTTCTTAGGTGCGTTTCCAATCAAATTAGTCACAAAAAAGTCCGAGAGGTTGGATTTTTGTGGAGGCCTTTACATCGATGTAGCATATCCTGAAAAGTTCCTCAAATTTAATTCGTGGGTTTTGTGTTTGTTGGTGGTTAAATGGGGTTCTAATTTTTTTCCAAATAAATATCTCGTTAATTATTAATTTATTTTTGTCATTTTTGTCGTGAGCTTCTTCCGCTTTATTTCCTATATTCTTCAGATCACATTTCACTAAATGCAATTAGTGAAGTTAGGAATTTTAAATTCTAAATTAACATTTAATCAGCATCTGGACTAGATTATTAATACAGTGTCGTCAAAGCTCGTGATCCCTATGAACTCAAATCCCAATATGATTCGTTAGTTTGATCTGTTTTGGAATACGGTTGTCATGTCAACACTTGAAGCCGCGCAAAAGCGTTTTTTACGTTTAGCCCTGCGACAGCTTCGATCCGATTAAAATTAACTCAAGTCTTAATTATTCCTTTACAATGAGTCTTTATACAGAAATAAAAATAAAAAAAGAATATGAAGAAAGATAAATTATAAAGATACATAGATAAGTATAATTAAGAAATATTAAGTTTATTAAGGACAGCTTGTCTAAATCGGTTCAACGGGTGACTTAGAGGACCAACTTGTAGTCTGCCATGTCAGACTAGTAGAGAGTTATAGTATACATCGAGCAAGGCTGAGGGCCGCTTAAAAATGTCGTTGCTTCTACTACTGAAAGCAGGCATTTACGAAAAATAATGCATTCATCCACAAAGTCTTCTATCGAAGAGAAGGGGAGGCTAATAATAGTGAGCCTCTCAGTATAAAGGACGGAGGACGCACTCCCTCTACCTTGTCAATTTTAATCTAGTGATGAGGTGACCAAACTGTCGAACATTACTCGAGATTACTGCTTAAAATGGTTAGGAATAGCATGCCCGATGTGAATAAATTACGGGAGTGAACTAAAGTGCGTAGAATAAATCCCGCTAGTCTATAAGATCTTCTACAAATTTCGTCAATATGCGCATCAAAACTTAACCTAGTGTCAAACATCACCCCCAAGTCCTTTAAATGTGGAAACCTCAGTTAAAGACACAGCATTGAGACGGTACCAACATACCACATTATAGGGGAACTTCTCAGCGTACAAGGCATTTTGAAACATTCACCAACATTTATAGATAGACAATTAGAAACGCACCAGTCTTCAAGCATGACTAGATCGTGCTGAAGGATATCACAGTCTTCTTTGCAGTTATCACTCGAATCGAAAGATCTTGAGGTCGTCAGCATATAAAAGACAGTCAGAAGAAAAATTCATGGCCAAGTCATTGATAAATAGCAGGAATAATAGCGGAGCAAGAATAGATCCTTGTGGAACACCAGACAGAGGGACAAACTCAAAGGACGAACAACCCGAAAATACAAAGTGCAATCTGCGGTCGGATGGATGAAAACCACGTCAACAGAGATCCAATCAATCCGTATTTTGCCACCTTGTCCAGGAGAATTGAATGGCATACATGATCTAAAGTTTTGGAAAAGTCAGTGCAAATCGTATCCACCTGGGTGCGTTGCTCGAAAGCATGCTAGTGCGTGATATTCAAGAAGGTTGCTAGCTGCAGACTTTCCCATAGTGAAGCTATATTTTTTGTCTGAGTTTAAAGGCCGGAGCGATGTAGACAAGTTGTGCACTAGCATATACAAATAGGGCGATATGTTATGTACATCGGAATTGTCGTCCTTCCTGAATATAGGCACGACGTTAGTTTGTTTCAATACATCGGGAAAGATTCCTTCGTCTAGGGATGCGTTGAAAATCTGGGTCAAGGGATAACATAAAGCATTAGCCAATTTTTCAGGAAGTAATCAGGTATGCCATCAGGTCCAGCTGAGGTTTTGCAGTCACGTCTGAGCATGCAGTCAAGTAAATCGTTAGTCTCAAAGGACAAACAAGACACAGATATTGCACATGGAGGGTTAAAATTAGGAACTGGTAGAGAGTCATGTTTAATAAAAGGCGTGATTTTGAATAAAACCACTTGCCTTTTTCGTTCCACAATATTTAAATTTTTAACAAATGAGAAGCCGACGCGTTTCGTTCGATTGGAACATCTTCAAGGCTATTTGGCTACTGGAACTTTTAATCTACATTGAGCCTTTACATGTGGCGCCCAGCAAGCTCAAATTTTTGGTGTTACACTCAGAGAACACCCTACTAATTCCACATGCCTAAACGGAATCTGTCTAAACTAGTTTTATTTCTTTATTGTATTATTCTTAATTTCTCTTATACGACAACTCTCCAGTGATACTTTTTTTCTTTTGTATTTCCTGTTGTGACTGAAAATTAAAACAAATAAATAAATAACTTTCGGTAACACCTCCCAGGCCCACCCTTGACGAATAGAACAAATAAACTTTAAGTTATTAACTGTGGTGTACCACAAAGTGCAATATTAGGCCCTACATTATTTATCACGCATGTTGCACCTTCCACGTTATCTGATGCCATCTTGGGCCATTCATTCCCTATCGTAAGCCAATCGCAACTTGGGTGGTGAAGAAAATGACATCGTAAATAAAAAACATTTCTTCTTGGTCCCGATCTGATTGCTTCATGATTAAACGCGATCAAAAGGCAGGCGATTGCCCCAGACAATTTCCCCCGGTCATTTTAATTCCGGGACCGAAAATGATTGTTTTCGAAATACTTCAGCCGGTCCCCTACAATTGCAGTACGAATTGAAATTCAGAATTCAATCTTGCGAGCAATTTCGCGACTGCTAATTCCCTCGATCACCGCCTCTCGCCGAAATTTCAGTAATCTTCAAGCGCGTTTTTAAGTCCGGTTTTTAAGGCCTGGGCACTGCCGCCGCCATTTACTTGTAATTGCCTCTACTTCGCCAGCAATTTCACCAAATTTTCCAGAGAATTTCTTCCGCGTATCCTTGGCATGGTAGCCATGGCCAATTCTTCATTCGGCGACTGACCGGGAGATGTTTAAAGAGTGATACCCCAATTTCGCCGGTTTTGTTTTGCTCCCATAATCGGCGGTGCATGCGAAATCCACGCAATCATTGGCCTGCATTTTGGTAAAGCGAGAAAAAAGAAAAAAATGAGGAGCACTCCAAAACACGACAGTTGCCATAATTTCGAGGGTAATTGCTACCCCCGGCGGCGGGGGAATGACATGAAAATCTCAGGCTCTCCTTCTCGAAAAACCAGAAAATCCGCCTTAATACCGTTAATGAGCCTCCTTCCTCTTAGCAGCTTTAATGCGGGCATCTTCCCACCTCCAGGCCATACGCACTCAATTAGCGCATTCTTGCCAATCCGATCCACCTCTGCAATGACATGATCCGGCTGCTGCCATTCATCATAATCAACGCCACGTCATAATACGGTAGCCCGGCGCTCGCGAATTAAACCATTTAGAGGGCAACAGTTGTAGAAAAATTTCTGTAATTAAGCCGGCGATTCGCTCGAGCGCCGGCGCGGACTGGTAATTTTACGACTGTGCAATTTATTTGCAATTGTTGCGGTCAGGTATGTAATTTGAGGGAAGACACGCGGCCGGGCGGCTAGACAAGCGCTGCCCCGGGCGGAAAATCAAACAAAAGGTGCGGTAGGTGCACTCGTCGGGAAAAATGCCTTTTTGCGCTGAGCCGTGGACCCGACAGATGAGGAGGCAGCGCATCTGCATGCCGCGCCGGCCCGGTCAGAGTCAGATACCTTCAGCTTAAATTGCAAGCGACCCGGGCCTTTCCATTGCTCTCCGCCAAGACGGTACATAGTACGTCTTTTGACGAAAGGCCCGTTGGTGCTGGTGCTGGTGCGACTTTGTTTTATGTACCCGAGGCCGCGCTCCTTTGGCCACATGCACGTGGCTACTCCCATGGAATTTCTCATTCCTCGGCTTAAGTCGGCTTTAGACTTTTCCCCCAGCGGACGACCGTTGGATGACTTCGATTTCTGATGGCGTTGGTGCCCTTGCCGCTCTCACCCGGGCCCGGCGAAATGACTGCAATGTGGTCTAATTTAAATGGCATCTGCCCACGGACTTATCATTCCTGAGTGTTTTCATTTAATTGGTGTACGGCCACCGACTGCCGCGATTTCAAGGATGGCTGGATGACTTTATCAGTTTGAGGCTCTTCTGGGTTACGCTTGGACAGATTGACTGGGAGAAAATTCCTTTTTTGTGAAACTAAACGATAAGCCGAGCACAAATCACAAATGAAGTACATGTTGCTGGATGGCGAGAGTATTTCAGAGGAGATTTAAAATTATTTTTAATGTGAAGTTTGCTGGACACAATGTTTGCTCAAACTAAAGAATGGAATGCATGGAAACGATTGCTTTTTATGTTTTATGCTAAGTTCACTATTCAACGTGGAGTGGACGTAGAGTGCAGAGTAATCTTTTTTCAACTTCCATGCTCGCTCCCAAATAAGAATTTCTCAGTTTTTGTCTTACCAGCGTGAGATGAGAACAAAAGCAACCCTGATCCCCACCCATTAAGGGCGCGAAGTGAATCATCAACATCATCCATCATACATTATCGCTATCCGATACATTTAGTATAGGATCTTATTAAAAACTCGACTTTTTTATGAATACTCACATTAAGAAAAGCATGTCTTCAATAATAGATGAAAACGAAGAGGTCCCCGATTTTGACTTACAAGCACTGCTTATTTTCAAGACCTGCAAATGTTAATAGAATAAAAAAATAGAAGGCAAGGTTAAAATAAGGCAGCAACTGCTAAGAACCAAAATTTCAACTGCGGAATATTGAGAAAAATTTCCACCGTTGCGAGAAAAGGAGGAAACACATTGGTAAGGGCTTGGCTGCATAGAATCTTATCTCATTATTTGTTTGAACTCTAGTTTTTTTTTAAGTCTCCGCAAGGACTGATGAAAAATCCAAAATCTTTGTTTTCAAGGTAACTGGAGAACTGTTGACTTTAGTGCAAAGTTGAAAATGGAATATAATTTTCAGAATAGAATTTCACAAAAGACACGATAACTTAGAAACTCCAATATGCATTGTTGTTGTTGCAAAATAGGAATAATTAATTAATTAAATAAAAAAGGTTTCTCCTTGAATTATGTTCGACTATTTATATTGTACGCACGATCTAGAGATTGAGGTACAGCGTACCTCTTGCTGTTGTGAAACAAGACACCAAATTTCATCGAAATCGGTTTGACAGTTTTTAGTATAATTATTCGTTAATAATTTGTTGTTGCTAATTTTATAAGTGTTATCGCGGCTGATCTATAGTTTTTGCAGCCAATTTTTTAACGCACTCCTGCATATGTCAGCTACCGATCCCAATTGAAAAAGTTTCTGTTGTGACAATTTAAACAATATATAGAATTTTTACAAATATTACCTTACAAACAAATAAAATTGTCACACCGTTTTGGATAACTGGAATTCAACAACAGGGCCCACATTTCATACTTTGGTTTTTCCAAATCCGGTCGCGCCCTGTTCAAAATGTACGCGCAATCTTTAATCGACCTTTCTCGGCTTGTGGAACAGTTAAACAGAAAAAACATGCAAGAGCTATCTAAATAAGGAGACGACAGTTTCAAACATTTTCTTAGTTGCGATGTAAGTATTATGTACATATTTTCACGAAATATAATTATTTGTTTAAATTGTTAAAATTGAATTTTTTTAATGCGGATCAATAGTTACATCGCCAAGAGTGCGTAAACAAATTGCCTGGAAAAACTATAGATCAGCCGCGACAACACTTATAAACTTAGCAACAACAAATTATTAACGAATAATTATACGAAAAACTGTCAAACGGATTTGGATGAAATTTGGTGTCTTGTTTGACAATAGTAAGAGGTACTCTGTAGGTACCTCAATTTTATGATCGAAGGGGAAGGGGGGTGGGGGGGGGGGGGGGGGACCTTAACGTTTGCAGGGCACTAAAACGCTCAATTTAAATTATTTTGAATAATTATTTATTTAGAATAACTCTTACATTATTAATCTTTGGGAATTAGGAACTTAAGGCACTTTACTTATGCCAGAAAAAGAAAATACAAAAATTTTTGTCAAAGACATACAACACCCGATTTTGACATAAGGTAGGGTAAGACGGGGCACCCTATGGGGCAAGATGGGGAATGGCATTTTTCATACTTTCTACATTCCAACAAAGATGGAGAGAGATCTTTCTTTTATAATTCTTCACCATCTTAAAAGATAAAAATAAAATAAGTTATTAACAGTTAATCAAAAACATACCTATGTCATTATAAATAATATTTTACATATTTTATTTTCCAAGGGCTTGCTTGATGGGGTACCTTACCCCAAGGTACCCCATCTTTCCCCTTCATGCTTTTTTGAATAAAATAACGTACCATAAAAAAACAAATCAAAATTTTGAAACAAACATATTCTTCCCTGCTAGTATAATTATTGATAAACAAAAATAACTTTCAGTGAGTTCTTGATAGTTTATATTGAGGTGGAAAAGCACATGCCATGCACAACGCGAAAATAACAAGCAATTTTACAAAAACAGAGTTTTTGGCGCTAGGTCACAAACGTGTAAACTCACAAACCGGTGACAGTGCTGACTGAGAAACAATACAACGTCGCGTCATTACGAGCCAGAGCAGCTGTGATTGGATGTTCGTACGACACGTGAGACCCTCTGCCCCGTCTTGCCCGCTACCCCGTCCTACCCCTTCTTTCCCCACATACAATCTAAATAGTCGAACAAAATTAAAGGAGAAACCTTTTGTTATTTACATTCGTTCCTTATACCCATTTTGCAACAACAACAATGCATATTGGAGCTTCCAAGTTATCCTATCATTTGGGAAAATTTATTCTGAAACCTTTATTCCATTTCCAACTTTTCTCTAAAGTCAATAGTTTTTGAAGTTACCTTGAAAACAAAGATTTTGGATTTTTCCACATTTTGATTTTTCATAACGTTTCCCCATCTTTTTCAAATGACGCATATAAAAATCATAAATCCCTAAGCCCTTCTGGAGACTTAAAAAATAACTAGAGGTCATATATGAAGCATCCAACATTCCCCGTTTTTAAAACAGATCCCGCCTGGACTAAAGAAATTTCTTTCAGTGTAACGTTTCAACTTAAACATAAGCCACATGTTTTTTTGGAACATAGTTGAACCCCTATGATGTAAGTATTCAAAATTGCGTCTATAATTTTATAACTATCGCATAAGCACATTCAATGGAAAATGGTGTGCGTGAGTTTTCAAGAATTCTGGTTCTGGTATTAAAATTATAAATCAAATTTTTAAATTAATTGACCGTGAAATAGTTCACCTGGTAGCCAGTGAAATGTGTTTTAGTGAGTGGTTGATCGTGCCTTGGCTGTACGTCATCCAGTTAATAAGAGTACAAAATACGTAACAACGTAACCGGCTAAATGCAGATTTTTCATTTAATTGCATCGTGTAACGGTACTATGCCTCATATAGATTTCGTTAAAAGAGTGACGTTATATTGGCACCAGCCAACGAGTTGGTTTCAGTTCCCAGGTCTCTCCACAATTATTTTTTTAATTTTACGGTCCAATCAAACCGCACTCATCGCTCAGTTTATTGCCCTCCCGAACTGTAATTGAAGTTACGCACTGGGCCTCTCTGATCCGGCCGTAAAAGCGTTTACGGATGTTAACCGATAGAGCCACTTGAGCCACTTGTGAAATGCAATATTGGCCGTAAAGCGGGGGGAACGACACGCGGCCGTAACTTTGCCAATTCAAGTCACTCCACGCTCACCTGGCTGCTCCGGCCGCCCTGTCAGCTACTTTATGGGACCGAAATGAAGGTGGCCATAGCGCGGCCGGGAACTGTGCAGTCATTCCCGGTCTCGTTCCTCCTAATTGAATGTCTCCGCACCTCATTAGCATAAAAATCGAAATTTCTTTATGCACCCAGGAGCAGGCCGAGAGGGCCTTCGGGGCGCGACCGCAAATAATGAAATAAGCGCGAGTGAACGGCGGCCTTAAGGGGGCAATAGCAGCTCCTCAATCGGAGCAGGAGTTCTCGATTGGTGTCGTCAATAAAATCTCGAGTTGATGACCGAGGCATCGGTTCGGTGGGCAGCCGGCCGGGAAGAAGGAATCTCCCGGCCATCCCGAGCGCCCCAGATAAGAAAGAGTCAGCGGCAGGGCGGCTGCCGGCCGGGAGGTGTGTGTGCAACAGATATGTACGCTCGGCAAGGAGCGCCGGCCCAGTGTCTTACGATGTCTTACGAGGACCAAAGTGGCAGTTCCGACCGCAATAACTACGACATTTACGATTATTTTACGAGCAGTAAAAATCAAAAGTGAAATTTACTATTCACAGGCGCTGTGCGGTGCCCGTGCCTCCGGGGGCTGGCGAGACCCCTTCCCTCCTGCCCGCCCTGCCGGGATTCGTTTGAGATCGGTTTTATGGACGCTTGCAGTTGTAAATTGCGCCATAAAGGCGGTCGGTTACGTTTCACTTGAGGACGCCGTAAAAATCCCGCCGTGCGCCAGCCAGAAGGCCCGGCACGCGACAAATCTGTTTCGCCGCACTTGAGCTGGCGGATTGGGCCGTTGTCTGGGCCTTTTACGACTATGCAAATAAGAATCCGCTCCGAGGCGTCTTGAGACAAATAGTCGTGGGAAAGCGGGAGCGGCCCATAAAAATTAGATTGATGGGCGGGACACGGGACTAAGTCGTTGATCTCAGACATGAACCCTTCTCCAGTCCGGATATGAACCTTTTCGGATTTGCACCTGCATCGGGTTGTTGCAGTGACACCTATTTTTCATATCGGAAACTAATGTTTTTCTTGCTGGTTTGTAGGAGGGCGTTCTGGAAATTGGGGACGAAACAAAACACCGTAAATGTTTGGCGGTATAATTTAAAACCAGGGCATTTAAGATTTCAGCCGGCAGAAAGTATTGCGTGGGAATTTATACGAATAAACACTGTATGTCCCTTATCAAACCCTTGAAAGGGAATTAAACGTGCCGTCCTGTCTGCCTATTGTCTGAATAATGACTTTGGTTAATAAGGTTCTCCAAAATGAATGAGTGCATTGCATGTATGTACTCATGTAGGTACTCGTATCATATCTAAATAAATTAGCTCCGTCCGTAAACAATTGTGCTGCATTGCATCTCTTCCTTTTTGATTAAATGAATTTGCTATAATTACAATTTCCTTTACAAAAATGGCAAGGTTATATTATATTTATTTAAATTATATTATAATTTATTGAAACCGAGCCCTTAAGAATTTAGATTTTAGAATTAATTTAGGTATGTTACAATAAGATCAGATTGCTTCTGTCCCAGCATTATGGATACCAGAAAATGAAGAAATGCAAACCAAAGACATGTTAATAAATACCCCATGCATTTCTCTGCAGCAGAGCTGCCGCTATTAGAGTTGTTTATAAGTAATTAAGGCAAAGGCAAAAAATGCTCTTTTCACAAAACAAATCTCACTATTCAACCTTGGGTTAATTTGATTTACATTTTGCAGAAATCACTTAATAAAGAATTACTTCTTAGCTTCTTGGTGATCGTCATGAAATAATAACCTTGTCTCATGTTTTCGAAATAGTTAATTCAAATAATCAGGTGCAACATTTTTCAGAGTTTCAATACCTAAAGTATTTATTTTCACCTCATTGAATGAAAGTTTCCACAAATTGTGTTTAGTATTACTTAATTTTGCACAATTAATTATTTTGCTACAGTTACTTGTTTTGTCATGTTTTATAGACGCATTACAATCATTTACCCTAAAATTATAATTTATACGAATGCTGCACGTAACACACGCGATATAACGATACAAGAAAAGCATGACACGTTTTATCTCAATTAAGATAAACTTTTTAATTTCGTGTGCCTACGGTGTTTACGTATAGCCGAACATTTTATCACAATACTGAATGCATTAACTGTATGGTAGATGGTGTATTTATAATAAGAGTTAATTAACTGTAGTAGGTTATTTTTGTGTTATTATTATACACAATAGAGGTCTAGCCACGTCTTGTTCACAACTTTTCAAAGAGCAGTTGAAGGCATAGTGGGGTTTCAGTTTTTATATCTACTTTATTTTATTTATTTAGTGCAGTAATGAGTGATGATTAGTCAGCATCCCTTGCAATTTTCTATGAAACGAATGAAGGCAACTAAAGAGGACGAATGAAAAATTATTGGAAAATGTTATCATTAATTTTGAGTTCAGTAAACATTTCACCCAAATACCTGTTTACCAAATTTCAAGGTCCTAGCTCAAAGCGTTCAGTCGTTTAGGGGACAGAGGAAAATCATTTTGTAAATAAATTAAGTCCTGGTGAAATATAAGAGGAATTGCATTCCTTACAAAAATCGTGGGCTGGGTCTAATAATTAAGCTAATAAAATGCCAATAGCTCAAAACATCCATATGCAAATTATCGTACACATTTTTTTCTTGTAAATTTGGCACCATATGTCCACAACAAAAATTTCTCAGAACGACCAGATCCTTTGAGATATTATTACCGATTTAGTAATGATTATTTTAGATTTAATATAACAACGGCATCGACTCAAAGAAACATCATTTTTTACTTTTGTAGTTGCAGACCCGTACCTACTGGCCTTGTCCGGGCTTCTTAATAATTTAAATTAAACCTGTTAGTGTTTCGTGCCACCAGCAGTTATAATCTAAAAAACAAATCAATAATTTAAGGTCCCCAACATTATGGTTTACTTTTTATATAAAGAAAAACCGTTTCGAGTAGGTAGAACCTTCAAATTGGATTTAAATAAAAACCGCATTCCCTACTTTCGGAGAAATATATAATCACTCAATATAATGTCGGAAATGGTGGAGGGGGAAACCAATCAGGGAGAGGCGAGGAAACTCATGCTAATTAGATTTCACCGAATATAAGAAACCTTTCCTGAAAATTTCGTCGCTCCTACTTATCCAGTTTTTCCGGTCGCTGTTTTTCCCGAAATTATTTTGTTGAAATACAACTTTTTATACTTGACGTCCATAATTGGGGCATCACACTATATCTCTGTGCTAAATTTCAATATTGAATAGATGCAGAGAAAACCCTTCTGATTAGATTGGGCCTCAGCTTAGCATTGACATCATGGTTTCCATTTTCGTTGTAAATTATTATGCTAATTTGTTTGATATGGTCCCATCCACACAAACGATGATCCCATAAAATCGATATTGTTAGAAAAAATTATTTTCGAAGTTTTGGGTTTTTAAATTTTCATATTCATCTGGCTACTGTACAGGTGGATATTAATTGAATTGTACCTAAAGTCAACCCCCGGGACTTCTGTAATAAAACAATTGCAAAACATCGATACCTACTCCTGAAGGATATTCGAGACCTTCAGGGAAGAATTAACCGCACCGCGTTCTAGGAGAATTTAAGAAAGGAGCGGAACTTCTCGAGCCATGCAAGCGATGAGTACATAGGATGCGATATTCATTAGTTTGCCGCCAAACCGTTGATTTTGGAATGATTTCTATGTGGCATCAGCAAGAATAAATCCGTTTGGATCGTAGGATGTGATTTCTTAACATAGATTGCTTTGCGTGCGTCTACGACGAAGCTTGCAATATGCCTGTTAAACTAGACAACATTGGGCGAAACTCCAAGATTCATATTTATTTATTTCCTATAAATATATTTCCGTTTAGAGAAAGAGAAAAATTTAAAGTCTTGAAATAATGGGGAAAAATTTTTTTTCTTTGTAAAAGAACCTGATTAAAAAAGAATAAAATGTACCGACGCGATCCGAGTTACCCTATACAAGTAGTTCCCACAAAATTTCACCTTTCCCAAAATCCAAGTACGAAATTTACGACTTACACCAAAGGGACACGGACGTTTAGCCATAATACTCAAAGTACCATCAACAAAACATAAAAGCAACAATTTGGTGGCATTCACACTGCTCCCGACTCATAAAAGTGCAATCCATTTGGCCTCAATAACAATCATCGCCTGCCAGCAGGACCTGAGCCCAGCCACTCCATTGCCAAATCAAAATCGCATCGGATCGGTCGCCATTATATCGATTAAAACTGTCCTAGAACTAAGCAAACCAGGAATTATGCGAGCTCGTAACTTATAAATTCCCTGGATAGTTCGGGAGGGACGCAGGAGCGGCGTGTCCTTCACCCTCCGGGCGATCCCTGTTGTTCGTTATCTCCCGGCCGTTGTGTCAGCCGCATGCACGCAACGTCTTAATCAAAAGCGAAAAAAGCGAAAAAAGCGAAGGGCTCTGATGGCTGGTTCACCTTTATCCCTTTTCCATTCAAAGGAGTCCTATAAATCATTGGATCACAAAGGATGTATCAGCCATGGTTCTCAGGGTTTCCTTCTCGCCCATTCGAGTTCGGCCATAGTGAGCGCAGCCCTCCAAGAATTCATGGCCGCTTTCAATTTTTTGCCCCTCCGAAGTCCTTCGCCTACCTTCCTTGGGCACTGGCACCAACACACAAGGCGATATGTATGCTATGCGAATTATGTAAAACGATGGAAGGATATAAGTCATGCAGGCTGGGCCAACCTGGCCAGGCTCTTGTGGTCCTTTCCCATTTCTCATGGACCCAATCCTCTTCCAAGGATTAAAGGAACAATGGGCGAATCTGGAGTGGGAAAAGGTGTCTTCAAATTTTTTTTCGCTCGCTGATGGCTCCAAATGCTGATTTATCGCTTAGCGTCTTTAGTTCTTTTTTTTTATCCCGGTTTGAATTTCTTTTTATGGCGGCGTTCTGTGCATAATTCAATTAGATGTGGTCGCGCCATAATGGCTTCATTCCACGACTGATGAAAGTGGCTTCAAATAACGTACACAACAGATGCGGAATGAGGTTTTTTTTTAATTTTTAAATATCGTTAAGGGTGCCCGGCTGTTGAAGAGGTTTCGGCTCTTAATTGAGACATATGCTTTAATTAGAAACGGAATAAATTTTAGTATTAGGTACAAGGCTGCGGCCTTGTTTCATCGTTCCACGTGGACAGATATGACCGGGGATTAAAGATGATTTCTGCGGTAACGTGGTGTGGGTATTCTATTAATTTACTGCATAGAGCGGAAGTATGTCGGCTGTTGCCAGAGAGGTAACCTTCAAATTATAAATTAAATTACAATTTAGCCTTTCACATTGTAATCACAACTTTGTATAATATAATAGCTGATTGAAATTAGTTGAATTGGATTGAATTGAAACAATTAAAGTAATTAGGGCAATTACTTAATACATTTATTTTAATTTTATGAATACAAACTTCGCAAATTGATGTTAAGTATAATTTAAATAATTGCTAAAATACGCAGTAATTAAGGTTACCGCTTGATGAGATTCAAGTGTTTAAAATTGTTTTTACCATTTTACGTAATAAACTTCGACTAAAGCGTGTATGTGTTAAAGGCTTTATTACACCAATGTTAGCCGTAGCTATGCTTTAGGTCAGACCCGGGCAAAGTTTGACTTCATGGGAGCAGTATACCTCCATAAACACCTCCATAAACCTTTCGCATTTCGGGTCGCTTCATTAACGCAATGAGGAGTGAGTACATGTTCACCATCACTGATTCAGGACAGGAGTATGCATTTCTCGCTTGCACTTGCAGGAGGCACCAAAAAAATATTTCTCGCCACCAAAAAAATATTTCTCGCTTGCACTCGGAGCATCGTCTATGTCCTGTGTGCCGCACAAGTAATTTTTCACGACAGGAGTCTGCATTTCTCACTTGCACTTGCAGCAGCGATGAGGTGGGCACCGGGAGTCAAAAAATCCTACTTGAAGAGCACTTGGGAGTCAAAAGAGCCGGGTTTGCCCAGGTCTGCTTTAGGTCAGACCTGGGCAAACCCGGCTCTTTTGACTCCCAAGTGCTCCTCAGGTAGGATTTTTTGACTCCCGGTGCCCACCTCATTGCTGCTGCAAGTGCAAGTGAGAAAAGCATACTGTAACTGGAGATGTGTGACATGGTGCGTTGTCTTTCTGGAATTTCACATTGTTCGTATTTGTGTTACTATATAAAACTTCGTTAAAAAGATAAACGTAGAACAGTTTCTAAACGGCAAAGTAGTACTAAAGTGGAATCTATCAAAATGTCTTTAAAAAATACAATAAACTGTTTTTCTCAGGCATGATTAAAGCCACCTTTTTTCTGCCTGATTGTTTGTTCGTGCTAACCTCAGGAACAATTAAGCCGATTTCGACAGGGCTTTCAATGGAAGCTGTCGCTCATGATTTAGACTACCTTTTACCTAAGCGATGTTTTGGGTAAATCATAAAAACCGCGTCTCCCACACATAAAACAATTTCATTCATTCTGCAACAGTTTTAATTAACAAGTATGATAACGTCTAGATTGTGGCGGGTCGGGTATGCATGTCGTAGCCAAATTTGATCGAAAATTTGGACTTTTGTTCGCGAGCGTTTCATCAATTGTTGCTTTTTTTATTATTAAAGATTTTTCTGAAATGAACATATGAATACTACATTCCTCTGGGGCTGTTTTAGACAAACATCTACGACAAACAGAAAAAATATGTAAATACTGCTAAATGCTTTTTTGATTCCCATTAGTACAACGACAAACTATTCAAAACTCTGCTACTGCTATAAAACGCCTACGAAATCATTTTCATATCACCTTAAGCTTTTTAACTATATGTTAAGATTTAAGATAAAAAACAAGGAAAACTCATCAGATGCCCTTTCGAGACGGAAAAACAAATTAAAGAATACATCGCATCTGCCTACACAAATCATCTGCTTATATGCAAATGAGTTGTGGCTTGAAACCGTCGCATCCTGTAGAGAAAAGTAACAAGTTTCTCCCATAGGTCCGCCGCCGCCGGTTGAGTCGGGATTCGAAAATAGAAAAGTTCATTAATGATGACATTCATTTCCCTCGAAAGTATTTAATTACCAACAGCAGAACGGATCTCATCTCGAGATTAGTGATGCAGGGCGCCCGCCTTATCTCGCTTCCTACTGGGCAAGAGTGACTTTCGGGGATAAGGAATGGAAAAATTATAAAAATTTTTTGGAGCCATCATCTTCCCGTTCTGACGATAAATTTTATCTGGGGAAGCCAACCTTTCACCCTCTCCATAAAGCGTCCACCATAAATAATAAAATATAAGGCGCTCGACGTACGGGTGTGCGCGCTGGCACTCCCTTGACTCTTTGGCTTTCTGAGAAAGTAAAAAGTGGAAAAAATCCGATATATTGAATTTCCCCGAAATCTTAGACCGCTCGGTGCCATTGACTTTTTCACCGAACGAAGAAAAGAAAAACATGGAGGAGCACTGCTGTGAGGAAGAAAACAGCTAACAAAGGACAAGTGATGCGCAGGGCGAAGGGAGGAAATTAAAAATGGCAAGGAGTTAGCCGGGTTGTGCGGCAATGGAAGGGTACTCTTAAAAAACTAAACTAAAAGGACGGGAAGACGACTGTCTATTAAACGGTCATCCCGACAGTACAACACGACGTTAGGAGCGACCATAAATTTTCTTGTCCTGCTGGCTGCTGCAGCCCGTCATACAGCCGTCGTACATTTCCGCTGTCCTTAAACGACGCTGTCGCCCGCACCCACATGGGATAAAACCATTCGCTGGGGTCGTGGATGGCCTCTCGGGTAAATTCCCCTTCCCCGGAGGGGCCACAGTGTGTTATTCCGGTCATGTCACACTTGACTGTGGAGTGCTTTATGGAGAGCCAGCGGAACATATGTTCCCGGGAAGAGATATGTGCATTCCGGCCCAGATAGACTGGCTCTAGCTCCACACAAATTTCCATTTCCACGGACGCAGCACGGCCCTATTTGTGCGCCGCCATGGAAAACACTTGACGTTAATAAAAATAGATAAAGCCGCAGGCAGCCGGGCCAGGTCGGGATCGGTGCACTTAAGGCAGGCGGGGCGCGATACCCGCGAGTGGTAAAAGCTTGATTTCGGCGATGAAATCACGTTCATCCGCCGAGCCAAGGCCGAAAATAAAAAACCCGAGGAACTCGTCAAGTTGTCTGACGATGGCATGATTTTGACAAATTTATTGGCGACTAGAACTTGTTTTTATCGCCGGTTTCCCGCATCGGCCGCTACCGAGAAGCCAGCGGCTTGCTGGGAATACCTGCGAAGCTATGGTGAAACTCCCAAAAATAGCAAACATGCCACTTTCCGGGCGCGTCACAGAGTCAGACAGAGACGCTCCCAGGAAATAAAAAAATATGTGGAGAAAATGTAAAAGGCTCTTTATTGCGCGGAGTCCCCAAAAAAGCGGCGACAATTCCATCCAAGGCACCAAAACTGGGCTGAACTTCCACATTCCACGCTGGACCTACCCAAAATCGAGGCGACTGTGGACTGAGGGTCATTTGCATGCCCGACGCCTTCAGAACGGGTTTCGTGTTGTAATTTATGCGCCGAGCACTGTACGCCTCGACCAACCTGGTTGGAGCCGGACTCCTCCGAAATATGGGTCCGTGAGTCCGGCCGGCCGCATGGCATCTCCATCTCGAATGGCCGGCGGTCGCGCGGCACCTCCGCTGAATGGCGAACGTCCGCCTCGCCCTGCTAGAGTTATGCGCGGGGAAGATTCAGCCGATAGTAATTGCTGCTATGCCAAAATAAGGTCAGTGGGACTCTGCGGTCATATGTGCCGTGGCCAGGCCACCATGGGAATCAGAAGCCGCCATCTTGAATCTCATGTGTGCAGTCGTGAAGGTCAAGGCTGCTTTCGTTTTTTGCTTCGACGTTGTAACATTTTTTTCTGTTCACGGCTAGTAGGTTGGGAATCTATCGCCAGCAATTTGAGTCTGATATTTTAAAACTTATGTTAGTTAGGTATTTCGTAGGACGCATCGGCGGTATTCAACTGAGAAGGGGATACCTATGCTTTGCCCTGTCATAAGTACTAGTAGAGGTGACGGGTAGAATAGATAATATATGTAGATTGATTTCAAAAGGTAGCTCGACTCTTTTACCTTTTAAATCTTATCAACGCTGCTTAAATTGTATAGTGGGCTTATTAAAATTGTGAATTGATGTATAGTTATTTTTTTCTTTCCTTGATGACACATCGGAGCATCACATTTTAAACGTCCAGATCTTAATTGTACCACTTTGTCAAAGTCTGGCGAAATTTTGTAAGTTTGCTGAAAGAGGACGTGGGACATGAAAACTAGCCTTAAGAAGAATGCGCAGTTAGTAAGGGTTTTAAGAAATAAAATCAGGTATACGTGATTTTAGCGCCATCTCTTATCAAACTTATCAAACAACCCTCAAACCTATTGTAAAATAATTGGCAGATATGTACGATCATATTTACATTGAATATAAACAATATAAACAACAATTTATTTTAAAATTTTGTATGAGTGCGACGCGTTGTAACATGAATTTTTTTTGGAGATATGAATGTTGCTCATTTAATGAATTCATATACATGTTACAATACAACATCTCATGTACATCTGGTAAAATTTTCAAATAAAAATATTAATAATTAAGCCGGTGACAGGAAATTTTTCGAGGCACCTCGGAAAAAAGTTGTTGTGCGGTGAACAGCGTAACACGTCACCGGATCAACCAAAACAAAAAAATGGAAAGGTGTTTTAAAGCCGATATGTTTCGCCAGGTAATCACGAAGAGTTTTTTTTTTGTCAATTTTTTGATTTTTGGCAGCATTTTTAAATGAAAAACGTGATTTTCGCTTCAAAAATGTTGGTTAATTTGTTATTAAAAAATGAAAACAAATTAATAAAAAAAAACTCTTCGTGGATCTGTTGATTTATGTGCAGAAATAGTGTCCAAATTTCAAGAGGATCGGTCAAGTAGATTTTGAGTTATGCTGTTCACGGACTTCACAAATGTTGTTTGTGAGAAAATCGGTTTAAAGTTTTTTTATACAGCATAGAAGCATAGAAGACAGCAGTATGAGAAGCGTTCACTTGAAACGCTGTATCTTCGTAAATCGACGTCCGATTTACTTGAAATTTTGATACGATACTTTCGACATTCAGGAAAATAATTAAATAGAAAATGTTAAAAAAAAATTTTAAAACCCTACCCCGTCCTTGGGGGCTTTCAAATTGAGTTTTCTGAAGTAATTAAATAAAAATTATAAAATTTCCATTATAGTGAAATGTGTGGAAATTATACTCTGAAAATAGTATCCCGCGTATGAACATCACGTGAGTTCCGACAGCAGACGATTCTTTTGTTAAAATTTTCGATAACGTTTTGCACAACTGGGGCTCTATCTCGCGAATAACACGTACCTATAATTTCATCTTTCAGTACGTCAATAGTTAGATGATTATTCTTATAGACCTCTGCTTTAACGTAGCCCCAAAGAAACTAGTCCAATGGCGTTAAATCGCAAAATCTGGGCGGCCAATTGACATCACCATTTCTTGAAATTACACGACCAGGAAATTTCTCGTGCAATGAAGTTAGCGTTTCACCGACTGCATGGCACGTAGAGCCATCTTGCTGGAACCACATATCGCTGACATCAAGATCTTCCAATTCCGTCCAGAAAAAATCTGTTATCATTCGTACCTATAAAAAAAATTATTTTCGACCAAAAACATTCTGGCCGCTGCGTAATCCAATTGCGACGCGATGAATAGGTCAGCTGGCTGGTAGGTAGGTATACGACTCTATTTTTGAAATTGAACTGCTTATTAAGTGATATATAACATGAAGTATGTTATGTATGCTGAAACGGCGCGTAGTTTTGAAGACTCAGTTTGAAAGACTCTGTAGTATGCTTAGTATTCAGAATTTTGACGAAGTTGTGACAAATAAGTAAATAAATAAAAGTTATATTATTTCAAATTTACATAAGGCAAGATCTACAGTTGAGAGTTTAATCGTTTTTCTATTATACATATGTCGTTTCTTGACATGTTACGCACAATAACTCGGTAACTTATTGTTCAGTCGAACAAATATTTTTATAAAGATTTTTGTAATCGTAAAATATTGATTTTTCCAAGCACCTAACTGCAAAAATTTTCGGTAAGGACTGTCTGTGCTCTCAAGTTGAAATGGTTGGTCGCTTCAATAATTGCGGCAGAAAATCTGATATCTATAAACACATGCATATTGTGCAAAACATTAGAAAAACTACAATAGCGCGGAGTTCTCCAGTTCAAAGAAATTTTTGATATTTTAATATTAGATGAAACAGGCCTGTTATATCGAGTGTCAACGGTACGGAATAATTTTTTTTAAATTATTTTCGGAATAATAACTTCAACTGCAACTGTCGCTTGTTTCCAATAAATAGTTCAAAATAAGAGTAACTACCTCACTCGTGCGAATATTTCGCACAGTATTGGTCAGCTAGTATGTTTAATTGTAAAACATTTAAAAAGTAGATACTTATTTAAAAAATTATAGATATTGGCTTCGTCAGATGTGAATTTTTTTTTCATGGTATAATACTGATTTGAAGCATATTTCAATTGCTGCCAATATAAATTGAAGTAAGAATAACAGGAAATCCCCTAAATTAATGATTGAAATATCATTTTGAAGAGTATGTTCCCCACTAATGACGAAAAATAAACATGTTCTCGTCACAAAACTTTATATTAAAAATTTTTTATAAAAACGGTATTTGCATAGAAAATGCAAAAGGCGCCATCTGTTTACGACAGATACCCGTTGGATTTGTTTACTCTACTGATTCATCAAGTACCGCTAGAATACACTTGCGTGCAGAATGTAAAAATCTCCGACTAACAGCTGTCGTACATGTCATGAAGTTTTTAAAATAAAGTTTTTTAATGAACACATTAATTTTAAGCTATTTGTTTACTTTTCGTATTAAGGGAGCTATAGCCTACGATAAAAAAACACCTTTGAGAAATATTATACATGATATTATAGTCCAAAATAAGAGTAATAATTCATCGAAACTACCATCCTTTCCTACTTTATTACATTATTAAGACAAACGGTGTTTATAATTCTTTTATCATTTCTTTTATTTTTCAAAGTAAGCAAATGAAAATTGAGAGCAAAGCGATGGTTTAACTACAATCCTGAATATGAGAAAGAAATTAAAATGAAAAAGATTTTTAAAAGTACGTGGTATTTTTTAATATCAATTTTTTAATTTTCAGTGGAATAACCGATTTAATGTCGAAAAAATGGCATGGTAACAATTCCAAAAACAAAATTGTTTAATAAAATCAAAATCTTTAAATAACCCTAATACTCAAAAAATTTTGTAAATCTTTAACCCACTTTTGCTTATCAAGATTATTATCCTCGAAAAAGTAATGCGTTTCATTATGTTGCTATCATTGGGGACAAGATAAAATAGTTTGTCAAAACAAATATCCTTTCACCGCCGTAAATGAGCGATATTTAATAAATTTTTAAAAAGCAATTACAATTATCGATAAATCAGTTTAACTGCAGGAGACATTCATAGTAAGAAAACAGTTCACGATAAATTCGGATGCCCCTTCGAGAGCACAGTTGATCGCTTTGTTTTGCGTCAATCCATAACGAGGAATAAGATACTTAAGAGGATATCTCTTTCGAAATTATCCCAGCTTTTGAAAGTTGCACTTAACGTGAATGAGTCGTTAATTAAGACCTCGGTACGGAGGTGAAAAAAGTCCCATCTTGCCTAATTACTCCCATATATTTTCGGTACCTGGCAGCGAGATGATACTGGCGGCTAACTGTGCACAAAAACAGAAACTGGACAAAAAAGAGACTAAATTATGGGACGTGATAGTCGCCAAGAAATCACTAAAATAAATCCGAAGAGTCGAACAGGTGGTAATTAAAAGCGGCTCCGATTATGCAACTCTCCGGGGAAAATTGCCTAAATATACGTAATCAGCGTGGCGCATTTAGATTAATTTTCTGATTTTAATAAAAGCCATGCTTTCACAACGAGCCCCTGTGCGTGCTTGAAGATACGCAGGGTATGGTACTAGCCGAAGTGGGATAGTTTTGCATGCAATTAATAAAAATTATGTTTTCAAGAAATTAGCAATTTATGCACGCATTCCCGTAGACACTAATGGTGCCCGCAATTTTTATGACGTTTGCATTACGGGTATTACGTGTTTTGTATAGGATCTTCGCGGTCACAGAGCGATCATGGAGTCCCATTAAAAATGTTGCAATTTACATTGTAGCGTTAATTGTAGGCGCCTGCCTAATTAGATGTGCAATTGAATTTGCTACAAGTCTATTTGCCTCCCCGCGACATGCGAAACACTGAATTATGCGCTCTCTTACTACATAATTCACTGTTGCGTGGAGCTAACATTAAAACGCAACATTATGTAGCAGGGGGACTGTGTTATGCACAATTACAGAATTGCAGGGCGCCCATTTAGTGCGCACTTATATTTTTTACATTTAAATAAAATAACTTCAGTCGGCGTTCTTTGACGGATCACTCTGCCAGTATGCACACGGCACCTGCAGACGTTTCAACTTATTAACTATTCCAGGTAACGCCGGAGAAGATAAAATCAGTAAAGATGTCCCTGGAATAAAGCAAAGCAACTAATTCTTATGTCACAGGAATATTCCAAGCTGCGAGTGTACAAATGACCTCAGCAAGTCCTTGTTATTCATGACGAGTCCTCATCAAGTTGCAGAGCACGTGTTCAAATGAAGTTGCTCCAGTGGAATTTAAACAATTTCAAGTAAAATTATTGCCTAAGATTTTTTAAAAGGATTTGTAAATTCTTGAACCACAAGGAAAACACATTTCCCTTATTTACGAGGAGAGCAATTGTAGTGGTAATGAAAACATCTGAAGGGCACAAGAACTATGCAGACTGTTTATGGAACCATAAACATTACCCCTCACCCTCACTAGGTATAGGAACCGAATTCTTACTGAACTAGGTATTTATCATTATAAATTTTCACAATCGTACTTTTCATGAGGTATCAAAAGGTCCGTTAAGCAGTGAATAACATGGTCCAATCTGCGAAGCAAGCTTATTACAACGATTTCCTGAGTACTGATGTGGCACCTAAAAAATTATGGGATAACATCCGGAAACGTGGAATATATGGCAAGGAAAAATCTCCCAAGGATCTTAACCCTGTCTTGGTCAATCGATCATTAGTGGCCAACTGCTCTGCATACCAACTGCATGCTTTAATACAAAAAGCGTTTTGCTTTTTGGTGTGTTGATGAGAGCGAAGTTATTCTTGCTGTTCAGTCCATTCAGTTAAATGCTACAGGACTTGATGATTTATCCCTTCGGTTTCTAAAATTTATATTACCTGGTGTACTTAAAGTTTTAACTCATGGGACAGGTGTGAAACGGCTGTATTAAATGTGACGACAGATTTGCCTGAAGCTCTGGATAATGCCCAAATTACTGTCACCCTGTTAGATTTCAGCGAAGCCTTTGATGCTGTCACCATTTTAAATTGTTGAGTAAACTATTTCACTAATATCGTTTTTCGTTCACAGCCATAAAACTTTTAAACTGCTACCTTACTCGACGTTGTCAGTACGTAAGACCTACATATTAATACTAATTCTAATTTAGCACCAATTTTTTGTGGAGTACTATAAGGTTCAATTCTGGGACCACTTCTTTTTTGCCTCCATATAAATCACCTCCCTGATCAAGTTAGTGTTATATTAATCCATCTTTACGCGGAAGATGTTCAGATCAAGGCGCCCTATGCCATTTATGTAGCACTAAATCTGCCGGTGCGCGGACTTATCAGATAGCCAAATGGAGAAGAGACTTTGATTCTGGTGTAAAGAGGCGCGAGTTCGAACCCGGTATCTTACGATTTTTTATTCAAAGTCCCCCAGCTGGCCACTCGGCTGGAGAAATTATTATCAATATGTATTGTCATAACATATGTTAGTTAGATTGCGAGAATGGTTTACAGTTAGGTTTTAGGGTTCTTTCCAAAGACATGAACTCAGTTAAAGCAATTTTAAGGGAGTTTTAGGTTTTGTCTCTTTACATGATCGCTATTTAAACTTTGAAGACATTCGGGAGGAGCTCAAATCCCTAAAGCCCCCCTGCATACGCGTCCGGCACATACGTTTATAAAAGAAAAGAGACTCTTACTAATAAACGTCCTGAAATGATAAATCTCAGAAATACTCTATAATCCGACAATAAAGAGAACTGATATGCGTGAACACTACAAGAAAATAAGGGTTTCTCTGATAAATGGGATGGAGAGAGGTATGCATTACATGTCAACACAAGAAAGACTGCAAAAGAAACCAACGATTCTCTTCAAGACTATTATTAGAACAACAACAATTGTTCTTAAAAAATTTAATTTAATTTGTTGGGATACCTATATGTACCTAATTGACCTAATTAAGAATTGCAATAGCCGCATAAATGATGATTTGAGCAGAAGTTGGAGTGAACTCAATGGATTACTTGTTAATCCTTTGAAATGCAGTGCTTTAATTGTTCACCGTAATAAAATTCACTCTGACCATAATATACAATGGAAACAGGATAGGCATTGTTGACTCTGTCAAAACTCTGGGCATAGTTATTAAAAATTAGCTGACGTGATGCAACCATGTTAATAAAATTTATTGAGGTCTACGGCAACTCTGGGTGCGGTCAGAAATTCATTCGGTGGATCTCCGCAAACGACCGATCAGAGCTCTTATTATACCACACTTTACGTATGGTAGTGTGGTTTTTCCATTTCTTGGAGCTGCATGTAGGAGAAAGTTAACGGTTCATATTCAACGCGAATCATCCGGCGGATCCTTTTAAAATATTGACCTGTTCAACTGTCTGAACTATTTCAAAATTTTGTCATCTTGTCTATCTAAATTTTTGCATTTCTCTTTCATTTCTTTCTGTTGCTCTTATTTAATTAATTATTTTTTTACTTCTTTTGTTTTTCTATGAACTATCAGATTTAATGTAAAAACCTCCATTTCCTTCTTCTTCTGGATTTCTATACCTTAAGTTTTATATTCATTGTATATAGAGTTGAGTTTGTTTTAAATTTGCCGGTATTTTTCCCAATTGAAGTTTGTACGCTAAAGAATTTCTTTGTACAGTCAACCGAATAAATTGTTATTATTATTATAATATGCAAAAATGTGATATACGCATTGAAAAATAATTACAAAATCAGTTGTTTCCGGCCTGATAATTCGTTCCATCTTGAGGACATTCTTTAACATAATTTCTTGACACAATCTGCACTCACATATTTGCCCACTTATTTTTCCTTCACATCTCGGTAAAAAGAACTCAGAAAAGATACACTGTGTACCCATCAGCATGTCCCATTACTGCAATTAAGGTGAACGATTTTTCCCTGGTGCCACTTATTATCACACTTCTAGTCGCTGCCAGGCAATTAGTGTCAACGTAAAACACTGCTCGATACCTGATACATTTCATTACACCGTTTGTGCAAATAATCCTATTACTCGAAACATTGCACACAACTTAAGCAAATTGGAATACCGCTTTCAATCAGTGGCAGTGGCAGGATTTTTCCAATTCATCAATCATCAGCGATCATTTCATTTTATTGGGCACTTTGCATATTTTACTTTGATTGATTTTATTTAAAAATTTGTTTGATCGGTTATTGCTCGGCGAGTGAGGGATTGTGTTTACCATAATGTTTCGTGATTTTTATCCTGAGTTACGAGCAAAACACGTCTACTTATTAATTTGATACGTTTTGTACGTAAATACCTAGTGGTTAAAGTTATCGCACTCAAGCAATTTCCTTGTTTGCAGAATTTCTATACAACTATATATCTCAGGAAAACATAATTGTGTTTTTTTTTTATTTGAATTTGATGTACAGGAATTAAACTTTTGAAATAATTAACAGCATTAAGAACATTAATATTTAATTGGCCCCACAAATTTAAAATCTGGCACTATATTGGTTTCACTCCAGCCATTTTGGTTTCCGTTTTCAAATTATGCTCAATATTGAGCTTTGCGGCAAACTGATATGCTAGAGGGCGGTTAAATTGTCTATCAGGTGAGAAATCCGGCCTTTTCTGCCTTTTAATATGCACTACCAGACAGTTTTCATTTTCAAATCCAAGATCAGGATTTTTACCAACAACAAAAATCACTTGTAATTCATACATCTGAAACCACACTGCAATAGTTGCATACACACACGTATGTTTCTTCATATCTTATCATATCATCACGTCTCCGAGATTTTCTCGATGGAACCCCATAAGGCCGAGGTATTTCTTTTACACCTATAACTGTTCTGTGAGGGAAACCAGATCGTCCTCTTTTCATGCACTATATGGGCGAACACAAGATTTATGTATATATTTTCGTGGCAACAAACAAAAACAAACAAAAACTCCCTAAGAGATGTGCCAATGGATACAAGACCCTAAACAAGGGCAACTATACTCTCTAAAATCAGCAACTATCCTTTTCATACAGAATAGGTGCCTATTTGACAAACAAAAAATTAAGCAATATTTTCACCTAAAATCCTTCTTAACGTGCACCAAACACTTAACAAAACCATAAATGCAACTACTTGCAAAACATATTTAGAAAAGAGCATTTTTTGTGTCATAAACTTTTTTAAACTGTGACGTGCATGGCCCACATAAGCTTTCGCGATCATTGTAGGCTCTATTTTGTATTAAACCCTAAATATTTTTGCGAATTGTTTTTTGTTCAGTTACCTGCCTGTCGCATATTTATAGATCGCAATTTGGCAAAAGCTTACCTCTGGATATATCACCAGCTAGGGTATGGTGATATGACTAGGGTTGCCAACCAACTATAACTAAGAAAAGTCTAATAAAGTAGACTATAGGTAGGTACTACCTAATACTATATTTTCATAATAAGGCAAATCCATACATCGGCAATTCGTATTTCGACGCAAAAAAGGTACCTTCAAAATGTTCGAGCGTAAAACGGAATGTGGTCAAGGTTTGACGTATTTCTGTTATGTTGACAATTTTGCATTAAAATTATCACAAAACGAAACAAAATATTCAGAAAAATTTACTTTGTTCATACAACCCATTTGAAAACTTGACCCCAAACTATCCCATTGAGATTTTTAACATAGCTATTTATTTATGACAAATTCATCAACAATCTGATTACTATACCATAAAGCCATCCATGGAAATCTACATCGAAAAAATATTAACTTTAACGAAGCAGATTCTTTATCTGGCCTCTCGAAAGATGAAAATCAATATCAGGGAAACGTAAATTAAAGGAACGTGACATCGAAGCAATAGGCTCATTGTAGCCATGATTGGTGCGGTGATGTGTTAACTGGAAGAAATCGTAATTCCTCAAAGACCGCGCAGGTATGAAAATATTAAGTAGAGCCAAAAGTTCAGTCGAATTAATAACACCGTTCAGACAGTCGAAAACCAAGACAGTTCCGGAATTATTTCGTCTACTCTCCAAAGTGCTCAGCGAGATAAGCTTGAGTCTGTCAGAATAAGGAGGTAATATGAGACTATTTTCCCAAGGCAGACCACGGAGGGCGAAACGCAAAAATCTACGTTGGACAGCCTCAATCCTATTTATGTCTTTTTCATAGAAAGGAGACCAAACGGGACTAGTATATTCAAGTATGGGTCTCAAGAAAGAGCAATGTAGCAGACGAGAGATATATGGATCGTCAAACTCCTTTGACCACCTTTTCACAAACCCCAAGGTTGCAATAGCCTTATTGATTATGGAATTTATGTGGTCCTCAAAAGAAAAACGTGAATTGAGTGTAATCCCTAAGTCACGCACTTTGTCAAGTCGTCTGAGGGAATGTCCATCGATCTTGAAATTAAAAAGCAGAGGGTTTTTTTTTGCGTGAAAAGGACATACAAGTACACTTATTGATGTTTAGAGGAAGAAGGTTAAGAGAGCACCATTTATGAAAGGCATCAAGGTCCGAGTTCAAAGTTTCGCAGTCATGATCATTAGATATCAAGCGAAGAATTTTCGCGTCGTCAGCATAGCAGAGAATTCTCGAGTGGGTTGGGATGGAGGATACATCATTGATGTATATTGTGAACAACAGAGGACCAAGATGACTACCTTGGGGTACGCCTGATGTATTCTCAATACAATCGGAAAGGAATCCACGGAAATGGACACATTTAGTACGCTGAGACAAATACGAGGAAATCCAATCAACAAAAAGATTAGGGAGGCCGAGAACAGACAATTATGAATAAGAATATTGTGATTAATCCTGTCGAAAGCCTTGCTGAAGTCGGTGAAAATGCAATCCACTTGCTTGCCCGACTCAATGGCAGAAATGCAATAATTCGAGAACTCCAAAAGGTTAGTAGTGGTTGATTTTCCCTTGATGAACCCATGCTGAAAGGGCATTAGAAAAGGCTTGCAGTGGAAATTAAGTACATCACAGACGAGGGCTTCGAAAAGTTTAGGTATACAACTCAAATTGGCAACAGGACGATAATTTGTATGTTTGGAGTACCTACTTGTATTTTAGAGCTATAGATTAGGATTTAATCATGCATTTAAGCCACGTTACAAGTTCCTATGGCATTTAATTATTATTTTAAAATCTTTGTAGATACATATTTGAAAATATGGGATATTCTTCTTTTTCACATGAGTTTTATAAGGTCGCCGGGTATGTAGGTAGATATTCTACATGTAGGTAACCTTGCAAACAACATTTCGGCAAGTTCTGATTAAGCTGGAGCTTTGACACGTGTATAAGTCCGGGGCAATGCTATATAGTATATCCAATATCTTTCTAAATTCAACAAGGCGAACGCCACAAAATGGCGGAATACCTTTTTCTTGACAACCCCCTTATCTAATATGGGTATCAGATGAAAGGTTACGACCAGAAGAATACGATTAGCTATATGATTTCATTACAATCAAAACTAAAATTAAACAACTTAATTGAGTCTAGCTGTGGCAGGGACATAACACGCTTTTATTAGGTCGACCTTTATGTAATTAATAAGAAAATATAAGACTAAAATTAAAAAATAAAGTAATAGTTTGAAAAACTAAAAAAGCTTAAATAATTAACCACTCTGTTCTCACTGTTTATCCAGAAGGTCTTAGTGTAAGCTATGTTTGCAATTATTATATTAGGTGCACAAGTTGAAACTCGCCGTTTTACAAAAGATGGCACCACCTGAAAACGAGGGCTCAAAATGGCGGGCAGAAAATTGATATGGCAGGGCCAAATATTTGTCAACAATTCCTCATCATTACATTTGCGAATTAGACACAGCGTAATATACATTAAGTAAATTAACATGACTAGTTTTGACCCCAACAAACGCCATTTGCGGGAAGTGTTGCTTTTTGGTTTTAATTGCAAAAATACTGCGGCTAAAGCGCATAAAATGATAATAGAGACATATGGTGACAAGTCTATTAGTGAAAGAACGTGTCGGGAATGGTTTCAGAAGTTCAAATCAGGTGATTCCGCGTGGAAGACAAACAGCGTCCCGGAGCAGTAAAAAAGTTTGAAGACGCAGAATTGGAGAAGTTGTTGGACGAAGATTCTTGCCAAACTCAGCAAGAACTTGCTCACTTATTAGAGGTTACTCAAAAAGCCATTTCCCATCGATTAAAATCCTTGGGTATGGTTAAAACAGAAGGACATTGGCTATGTGAATTAAAGCCTAGAGACGTTGAACGGCAACATGTCAGCAACTACTGCAAAAGCAGAGAAGAAAGGGTTTTTTGCATCGCATAGTTACTGGAGATGAAAAGTGGATTCACTATAACAATCCCAAGCGGCAAAAATCGTGGGGATACCCCCACATATACGGCCAAACCAAATATTCATGGCGCGAAGGTCTTGTTGTGTATATGGTGGGACCAGCTCGGCGTGGTGTACTACAAGTTGCTAAAATCGGGCGAAACGATTACAGGAGCACGCTATCAAACTCAACTTATGCGTTTGAGCCGTGCATTAAAAGAAAAACGGCCGCTATTTCAAGAAAGAGATGACAAAGTAATCTTGCTACATGACAATGCCCGGCCGCATGTGGCTCAAGAGGTTAGAATAAAACGCTGAATGGGACATCCTACCCCATCCGCCGTATTCTCCAGATATTGCTTCTTCGGATTGACCTATTCCGGTCAATGGCGCACGATCTGGCTGAGCAGCACTTTCATTCTTTTGAAGATATCAAAAATTGGCTCGGCTCATGGATTGCCTCCAAAGAAGAAGAATTTTATAGACAGGGAATCCGCATGTTACCCGAAAGATGGGCCAAGGTTGTGACTAGTGATGGACAGTATTTTTCCGAATAAATATGTAATAGTTTTTGTGTAATAAAGGTTTAAAATGTCGAAAAAAACGGCGAGTTTCAACTTGTACACCTAATATTATTTGGGTGTAAAAGTGTGGAGTGGTTTTTCTTCAAATCAAACCATCAGAATCTGATTAAAATGTTTTCAAAATGCTTTTACACTTAAATAATTTAATAATTACAAACATGGCTTACACTAAGACCCTTATGCGATAAACAGTGAGAATAAAGTGGTTAATAATTTTTTTCTTTTCAGTGCACTTCGTATAAAATCGTGTTTTTTAGACTATTATTTTTTAACTCCATTTTTCCCATAAACCTAACGTACCTAAGTGAAATCTTTTGTTATCGGTATCGTAAACTATACAAGAAAGCTATAGAAGTCACCCATCACTTGTTTTGCACTTAAATCGTTTCAATCGACAAAAGTAATTGTTAATTTAAAAATTCTTGGCTAAATGAACATATGTATAAAATATTTTTTAAGAGCAATTTTCTGTCGTTATTCTCCTCATTTTTACACAAAATATCAGAGTACATATTTATGCTTATGCTATCATGGTGAATTACTTTGATATAGGAAAATAATTCCATCAACAATGCTAACATTTGTATAACTAGAAAAAAAGCAAATTATTTCAAATGTATATTTTGTGTTGAATTTACGTAAAATGAATATTGTTTGGTTTGACAATGTTTATTTTTCTCAGTGCACGTAATGTAGGGTGTTAAGAAAATACATATGTATGTATTTCGAATAAGTCGACCCACAACCTAGTTGATTCTAGTCCACTTGCTCAGAGTGACCCATTCAAATTTAACTTATTCAGTTCTGAAAGTAATCTGAATGGTATCTACCTAATTCCCGAGAAAGGAATAGGGCAATCTCATAGGTACAGCCGGATTTGAATCTGTGGTATCTTAAATGATGTAGTTGGATCGTATCACCTCTGTTCTTCCCATAATTCAAGCTAGTCAATGTCATCGGAACAACTTTTGCTAATTATGTATCTACTGGCCCTCTTTCGCTGAATTTATAAATTCAGTGTACCTACTTTGAGGATATTTAGGTGCTTATTTATTAACATGCACGAAATGTTCCAGCCAAACTACCTTATGCGATAAACAAGAGCACTTTCCATCGCTCAAAAGGCCAGCCCCAAACAAAAACGGTCCCGACAAGGTACCCTTAATGCTTCGAAAAAATTTATCAAGGTCCACAGTGGCTCATTTGGTGGTCAAAATCACCTCGTTAATTTGCAGCGCACCGGAGCGGGATCATCTGGCGATACATATTTGCTGTGCTCTTCACGGCAATAAATTAGGCAGAACAAAAACAAGGACCAAATATTAGCGAAAAAACCTTTCCGCCGTCCAATTACGCACTTCACAAGACAGGCTCCCGCAAACGTTTTCTCAGTCCCATCAAATTCCACGCTTGTCCGACAAACGGAAAACGTGAAGAAAAAAAGATGAAACGTCGCGATAATTTCACAAATTGCGCGATGGCCTGGGCAAAAATAATTGATTAGCTCCAGACGAGAGTCCTGCAGGAGGCCGACCACACTGTGCGAGGGGAGCAGGAGCCCGTTGCCGAAAATAAGCGACATGCCTCGGTAATTGCTAAGCAATTTAACTTGCTATCAAAGTGATGCTGGCTAACCGCTATGTCGAATTACATCAAGTGCAGGCGACTCCATAGAGCAGGTAAATTGGGCCCTGGACCCTGGGCCCAAAGGAGTAATTTTCGCTGTGCATCTCTCGGCTGCCCGAGCCGTTGGTCATCGTGCTGCGAGGCCTGCAGCAGCCGACCCCTTCCCCACCTCGCCCCAGAGAACTTTCTTGCTGGGACCATTAAAATCATTAAAAGCCAATTAATTTCGTAATTTTTCTTATATTCAATTTATTCGGCTTTTTTATTATTAATTTTCTCCACTGCAGGTATTTACATGCTTCAATTAAACTGCTTGGCACACAATAAAAATCTCCCATGATAGGTAGTCGCTTCTCGCTCGCACCCACGAGCGACCCAATGATTTTATTTCAATCAAAGTAGGGCTCTATATTGGTTATGATCTCGTTTCCACTTACTTAAATCCTCGTTTTACTGCACATTCTATCTCCCATTCTAGCACATAACGCGATGAACATGAAACGATAATGAGACCATCTCAGTCGCACTTAAAGTAACCATAAAAGTTGTTCCAAATCCCCTAAACCACCTCCTTAACATTCACCGAACGCGTCGCACGCTTGCCTTGGATCTATTCGACGTCTCGTTTCCGCCAAAACTGGTGACGATTTCCTTGATTTCATGTGTGCGTGAGCACAGCCAAAGTGGGCTGGCTATGCCCCGTTTCGGTACTTACATGTTCCAAACTTCGCATTGCCAGAGAATGGTGGGAAGTTTCCTCAGCCAAAGCACTACGCTGTCTCACTTGCACCAATTGATTATAAAGGCACCATCGTTCTGAGTGTGAGTTATGTGCAACTCGTTTTACAATCATGGCTTCCGTTCTATGAAAAGAAAATGGGCGGTAACTTTCCTCCAGTGGTGTGCACCGAATTCACATCGTCTTTCAAACGGGGGCACTTCATGTGTTTTTTTGTGAAAAAATTAACTTTTGCAAAAATTTTACTTTGCCACAATAAAACTCACTTCTTTGGACAATTGCCGTTTGTAGAAAAATCAGTTTCTCGCCAATTTCTATCACTGGCCTGGCTTTTGTTTTACGGTTTGATTTATCAAACCTGGAGGAACGCCCATTTCGCACTGCCATAGTCGCGAGGGTTAAAGGGTTTCGGAAAAAAACACACTTTTCACTCGGAAACCCGCGCACTGTTGGTCCGCACTTGGGCACACAATTCTAACAACTCAATTTCGGTGAAATTGCAGAAACAATAGAAAAATTGTTGGCGAAAATTGCGTGGTGTAGCCGCAGCAAAATGCTGGCGCGGAAACTTTGTGTAATGATGCCATGTTGGATTCCATTCCCCTTCTACTTTCCATTTGGGTCGAAAGAGCGGTGACGTCAGAATTGGGTAAGCCTATTCATACACGCCATTTAGGATGTAAATGTGTTCGTGAATCAAAGCAGCGCGGAGCCCGGATGATTTAGGGCTACGGGCTGCGGGTGTTGCGGGGCTCATCCGGAGGAGCTTCCATGGATTTTGGGCATTTATTTATTTTGAGGAGTTAATGATTTACGCTGTTTGTTTACTCCACGCCAATGTCGCCTCTGATTAAAAGGGGGATAACACCGGCACTGCAGTGCAGGGCGACTTCATGAAATCGCGACGGAAAAACAAACAAACTGGCCACACAACGGGTCATTGCATTAAAGCCTGGAACAAAATTATGATAAGTTGAGGAATGTGAAATGCATATATGTACATATGCACGTGAATGAAATGCAAGCCACGTAGCTGAAACGCCACGAAGATTTTTAAGGGCCTCATTTGTGCCAATATTTCAAATTGACTCTGATGGCTTTGAGGACTACAAAACAGGTGCGAACGTGAATCGTTCAGTTGCTTAGAGTACACTTGATAGCTTAGATATCACCACTTTGGAGGTGACATTGGAAATCCTTTTGCTTTATGGTGTTTACTCGTGCTAGACAAATTTATAATACACAATTGATAAAATGCACGGAAGGATGGATGAGGATATTTTTAAAGGATAGGAAGAGTCTATTAACACGGCGAGTGATCCAAAGTGGACGAGAGGGCGCGGTAGAGTGGCCCGGAGTTGGCGATAGCGAACTAGAGTGTGTGACAAGGGGCGATAGAGTGGATGAGAAAGAGACATGTCCAATTTCAGCCTGCATAATATTTTATAAAAGACCAATTCTCAGCCAGTAGATATTTTGTAAAAGGTAAATATAAAGGGTGTTTTTTTAAGAGGTTGCCGATTTTTTTTTTGAATAAAACACATATAAAATTATGAAATGACCAAAATTTTTTTTTTATTTGGTAGATAATTTTTTGGCATTTAACATTTAAACACAATTTCTGGCATATGGCCACCACGACTATTTTTCACAAATGTCATTCTGGAGGTCCAATTTTCGACCACTTTTTCAAGCATTTGGAGGCGTATGTCAGCAATGACACGTTGAATATTGGTTTCCAAAGCATCAATCGATTGAGGTTTATCCACATAAACCAATGACTTCACGTATCCCCACAAAAAGTAATCGAGTGGCGTCAAATCGCACGAACGCGGAGGCCAATTCACCGGACCATTTCTCGAAATAATGTTGTCGTTGAAAGTTTCTTTCAATAAGTCGATTGTTTCACGTGCTGTATGGCAAGTGGCACCATCTTGTTGAAACCACATTTCATCCATATCCATATCTTCAAGATTTGGCAACAAAAACTCATTGATCATGGTTCTGTATCGATTTCCATTCACGGTAACGCGTCGTCCTTCCTCATTTTTAAAGAAATATGGACCGATGATCCCACCAGCCCATAGACTGCACCAAACAGTACATTTATAAGGATGCATTGGTAATTCTTGAACGGCGTGTGGATTATCTTTGCTCCAAATGCGACAATTTTGCTTGTTGACGTATCCATTTAACCAAAAATGCGCCTCATCACTGAAGAGAATTTTACGGTAAAAAAATGGATCTTCGTTCAATTGATTTAACGACCAATCACTGAATTCACGGCGCAAACGATGGTCGTGTGGCTTTAATTCTTGCACCAATTGAATTTTGTATGGCACCAAACCCAAATCTTTACGTAAAATTTTCCATAAAGTCGATGGACAAAGTCCAATTTGCTGAGCACGACGACGAATCGATAAATTGTCGTTTTCTTCGACACTGGCCTCAACGACAGCAATATTTTCTTCTGTACGAACTCTTCTCATTCTTGTCGGTGGCTTGGCATCCAAAAGAGTGAATGTAGACCGAAATTTGGTAATTACGTTCTTTATGGTGGTCTCTGACGGACGATTATGTGCACCATAAAATTCACGAAGTGCTCTATAAACATTTTTAATTGAACACTGATTTTGAAAATAAATTTCCACGATTTGAAAACGTTGTTCTGGAGTTAACCTATTCATAATGATTTGCTAAACAATACTGAGTAGAAATGCCACTTTGAGCTGTCAAAACAACTGCCATAAAATAAAACGACATCTATCGGAAAAACAAACCTCCTAAAAAAACACCCTTTAGTTCCGTTTAAATCATTACGGTATATTTTAAAACTAAATTTGTCACTATAGTCCACTCTCAGCCCCTCCACTCTACCGGGTCACTCTCACCAACTCTATCGCGTACACTATGGTCCATATGGTACCCTTTTAAAGATTTCGGATTTTAATACTAAAGCAAAAGACAATTTTTTAGAATTTCGATGAGCTCTGCACTCCAATTGAGATTCTTTTTTGCTAAAAGCTTTTGCATTTTTTTTCAATTTAAATAAGCCTATAATACTAAGTTGGTTAAATTTCTACGTACCAACTTTCACTGTTGTTTTTGGTTTGTCTTGTTGTGATTCGTTTTGTGGGTGTTCAGCTGAAGAGTATAATGAGGTGTCATAGTCGAAAACTTAAATAAAGAAATTTTCAATTCTGGGAGAGTGCAAATATTGTAAAAATAGGGCTAAGGTTGATGATCTCTAGTTTACAATTGCCCTGACGCAGAACAGGCTGTAAGTTATTACTATGAAATAATTTTGAATGGAGTCAGACAGAAACATTTTTTAAGTAATCCTGTGATGTATGACGCTAAATTGAGCTAAATAAGAAATCGGTAGAAACAGGGCCTGCACTGAGACAAAATTGCCTGAAAGTTAAGAAAACAGCTATAAAATTAAGGAAAGAAATAGTTTTATTGAATCATATAGCTTTTCAATCATTTTATTAAAACTACCTTTCTTACGCTCAAGAAACACTATCGATGATATTTTCCCTAAACGCGTTTTCGGTAGCTAGATAGCTTTATAAGCACAATCCTCTGAGGATGGTAGCCTACCCTACTCTGCGCGAAGCCGCAAATAAGAGGGTATATCACTCGCTCCCTGCCCAGAAGAAATCCACGGATTTAATGGTTTACTTATTTTGAGAAGCTAAATGATTTATTCTGTTTGTTTACCACCACGCCACTGTCATTTCTGATTAAGCGGACAAACACTGGATGCAGTGCAGTTCGAACTTTATGAAATGTCGGCGCAAAAATAAACAAACCATTGGTCGTCATCAATCATCAATCATTGGTTGCTACTCGCTACCGACACCCGACACTGCACCATCCTTGTGCAGTCAATGCACGCAAAGATAAATTTTTGTGCTCTCGAGAAAAAAATTATTATTAATCCCTCGCCTTTGTTCAATAAATTATCGTGGCGATTTATGCCGTATCTACCGCACTACAGTGGGGGTAGTTTGTTGCTGCAGCGGCCAATATGCGCCAAATGTGGGCTGGGCTCCGTCATTCAGATAAAGCCCGACTTTAACTTGATGCGAAGTTATTGCATTTGCGGTCGCGGAATTTATGGCGCGATATCGCGACGGCTCTGAGCTGCTTCGCGCTTTGTTACATGACATGCTGCATGCAGTCGACACGAAATAATTTGTTTGATTCCGCGATGCTTATGAGCGCCGTTTTGCATTATGCGGTATTGGGTAGAACTTGCACCTTCATGGCTTCATGGAGCGAACGGGGTTTTCTCGACTGGGCATGGGATCATTTCTTCTCCACCTATTGCAGTCTCTGATGGGTAAATAACAGTTGGCGATCCGTTCTTACTACTGTTCCTACTTTGGTGGCCGTCGTTGGGCTTTGAACTAGGCTTGAGAATTGGCCCGCATGCACACATCAAAATCATTAGCTCGCTGAGTTTCGTGATATGTGGACCTGTCTAGATTTTGACCCAGTGCCTTCAATTTTACTTTCGTTCACCGCGAACAAGTGTGGCCATTAGGGGCCCTCAAGCCGACCCTAATAAATACAAAACGCGCTCACAGGCTGGTCCAGTCCGCGACCGAGTGTCACTGTCGAAACCGTTCGTCCGAATTAAAAAGGAACTTTTATCGGCCCCATAACATAGCATTATTTCACTTAACGCCTAATCAAATGGTAATTTCCCAATTTGTAGGCAGCCGGAAAGACGGCGATTTGCATTCGCGTTGATGACTAGTCTCACCTGGCAATCGTGCGATTTTCGAGGTATTTTAATGAGCTGATAGAGTGTGAATGCTTCAGCGGGGCGCATCGCGTTTGTTTTTGCCCAGAGCCGGCCATACCATAAGTTAACCTAAGAAAGAATGGACCTCTTACCTTTCAGATGTTAATTCGAGCACCACGCCCTCCGATCGTAGCACACGCTGATCACTTACAACAATGGGATTATCATAATTGTTTGTTTGGCATAAGATTGTTTACAGTCTCCATGGGGAAGATTGCGAAATGGCGCGATCTAGGCTCACAAACAAATATTACGCTGGTGGCTTTGTTTTTTAACTATCTCAAGGTGAAAACAAATCGAAAAAAGAAATGAGAATAACACAGGCGTGAAAACGCTTTAAGAAATGTGTTCCGCAGGTGATCTGCAAAATGCGAACAAAATGAGACGTGGACAGCTGACAGGCGTAAGTACTTAGCCTTGCTCTTTAAACGAACATCGTCTTGAGACCTGTCTGAAAATAAATGTCCGCTAAAAGTTTCATCGAATACAGAGTTGTTGTTCCCTTGCTCTGAATGCATTTTCACATTTTTTATATTTCCTTTTTTTTTAGAAAAGTACGAGTAAAATTATAATCTTAGAACACGCGTACTTTTTATAGCCGACTCTTGAGACCGTCACGGATGCGGCCGTTATAAATTCTCTTTATTAAAAGTCGGAATTTATTTTCACCGATGCTAAGTTATGACTTGGCTAGGAGGAGGGAGATTTTCTCAACGAAAATAAATTTATTATGCTAGAGACGTTCCACGGCATGTTCTGCAGCCGTGAGAAATATTTCGTTACAAAAATATCGCTGAATACAAAATAGTCTCAAGATCGCTGCGAGTGAAGTTGAAAATAGTACGGATGGATGGATGGATCAGCGGAGCAGCATAGGGTGTGCTGAGGATTTATTTATTTGCATCGAGGAGAGAGGTGATCATTCATGCAAGCAATCTAAGAATTGTTTCTTCCGGAGTTTAAGGGCATTTTTAGATTGAAGTCGTAAATCATTTATGCAAGAGAAAGTTCTTTCTGGACGTAAGTAGTGTAGCAGTTCGCCGATTCATGAATTACCTTACCTTAATGAATTTTTCTTTCTGATATAATTACTGTATTGGAATTTTTTCTGAATGGTCTGGGAGCTTGATTGTATCAAAAGAACACGAAATTATATATCCCTATCCATGTGCTGATGTCACTACCGTCTAATGATTAGGTATAAGAACTTAAAAATGTACCAAGTGTACAGCAAGACGAAAAAATTAAAATCGCAGGACTGGATGGTAAAGGGAGTGTGTGAAGGCACCTTTATCAATGTGGAAATCGAAAGGTGCGGTCTTGTTAACTTCACCTAGCATTTTAAAAAAGGGTTCAAAGTGACCATAGTTGCTGCGATGGGTGTCAAGGCGAAAGACTCGAGACGATCTTACATTGCGGGGGTTGGTATTGAGAGAGATGTTATGGAAAAATTGGTGACAGTCGCTGCAGCCTGTAAGGACTTGGTGAACGAAGTCTTTGCCGGCGACATCACGACGCAATGCTAGGGGCTGGAGGTTAATCAATTTCAATCGATTCTCATAAGGAGGAAGATTAAAGTTATCAGTCCAAGGAAGGCCGCGCAGCGCGAAGCGAAGGAACCTGCGCTGAACAGATTCAATCCTATTAATGAGTGTCCTGTCAGGCATGCTGAAGTATAGGGACCTAACAAAGTGGAAGTAGAAAGCTTTAGTGACATAGTGGTTAGAGAATTCCGTAGACTAGCGTTTGACAAAATCTAAAGTTGAGTTGGCTTATTTATTAACGATATGATGGATATGGGAATGGAAATCAAGTTCGCTATCACAGATAGTGCCCACATCTCATAAGGAACTGACAGATAGAGAGGGTTAGTGGGGAGGCGTTTGTGGGAATAAGTGATTAATTGGCATTTAGAGATGCTAAGTTCTAGAAAGTTTTCCGAGCACCAGGTGGAAAAGCTGTGTGTGTCTCCTTGAAGGGATACAGGATCAGATGCACTGGAAGCACTATTGAAACTCTTCATATCATCAGCATAAGTCAATATTTCTGAGTGTTTAATTATCACCTCAACATCGTTTATGGACAGAATGAAAATTATCGTACCAAAGTGGCTTGGGGCTTGAGGGACGCCAGAGTGAGAAGCAAAGGGGCTAGAAATGGCTGAATCAAATTGAAACTTATAATGACAATTATCGAGGTAGGATTCGATCCAGGAAATGAAAGAGGGTTAAAAGCCGAGGTTACTAAGTGTGAGAACAACGAGCGGATGGTGGATTTTTTCAAAGGTCTTACTAAAGTCGGTGGCAATAACGACGATCTCCTCGACATTTTCCATAGCTTGAAGTGTACGTGATACGAAGACTGTCCACGACTACTAAGTAGGTCCACTTTTTAGGAAACCATGTTGGGCAGGGGATATAACGGACTTACAGTGGCAAGACATAGATTCGTAGATGAGGCTTTCGAATAGTTTCGGAATACAGAAAAATGTAGCAATGGGATGGTAATTAGAGACTTCTCGTTTATAACCTTTTTTATGGATAAGGACATTAAGTGAATCTTTGCACGAATGGGAGAAGAGGGTAGAAAGAGGCTGAGTGACATAGGCAGATCATTTTTGTAAGAGATTGGCGGGATCCCCTCGGGGCAAGAGTTGTAGTCGTCCGGGAACACGGGATTTTGGCGGTGATAACAGAAAAGTTAGTCCGAATAGATGTTAGGGATATTTGCGAGCAGTTTTGCATGTAACGCAAGTAATGAAGTTCAGGATATGGGACTTGATCGCTAAACGATTGACTGACAAAATCCACGAGGAGATTAGCGATGGCGGTTGCGTCAGCTGAAGAAGAGTCGCCAAGTTTATATTAATAAAATTGTAGGATTTCTAAATAAAACATATTAATATGTTGCCAAAATGTAGACGAGGGAGGAGACCGTTGAACGCTTCTTCTATCACTGTCCTATCACTCGCTTTACGTAGGGTTTCGACACTTGGGTGCCTCCCATTTCAAAGTGCTGACCGAACTGGAGTCCGCTGATATTTACGACTTCAAACGGTTCGTCAAGGACACTGAATGGTTTTGACTTTTAACAGGGAATATACCCTATGAGGTATCACAATGGACCTAGTATAGCCTAAGTGTGCCCTTGGGCAGCCACGGCAACCCAACCTAACCCAATGTAATAAAAAAATTCCTTAAATTCTTCAAAAAGAGAGTGGCCTTGTTTTTAGGTGCTATGCTACACCTTTTTTATTACAATAAGCTGTGATATTTTCATGTGTCTATTCCTAAATATAAAGTTTTCTGGAAAAAGCGGATAAATCCCATAAATTGCTCAGATTAAATGAAATGAGGTAGAGAAAGCGGCAAACACTCCACCTCTTTCCAAATGCCTATCTTATTTCGTTCGAAGCGCTCTATAATAATCAGCCGGCGAAAGAAAATCGAAAAAAGGTCCTCATGTTTATAAGCCACAGTTAAAAGTCCGCCTAGAAGAAAAGTAGATTCACAATTCACTGTCAAGGTGAACGACACACCGTCGAGAAGTACAAGACAGAGAGTCCCCCCGGGGGGAGATTTATTCCTAATAACTTTTCATGCCTAAGCTGCTTCGACATGATTTACGCGAAACATGTTTTTTTCCTCTTTTTTTTCTGTAAGTTGATTTAAATGGCATGCGTTAGAGTGCCGTAACTCATGGAAATTCTAATCTCTCTGCAGGCACGATAGCACGTCCAACTCGCGCTCATAAGTAAATCCTGCTTGCTGGCACACCAATCCGCCCCGGAGGAGCAGAAAGGAGGTGGAGGATACCATGTAAAGACAGAGCGCGCCGAACAGGGTGCTAATGGCCGGCATAAATAAGTTCTCGCAGCCTACTCCACTTTTGATGAATGGACGTATAAAATGCGTCATATCAAACACATAGGAATTATCATTTTGCGATTTGCCCGGGCCCGCATCGACAGGCCCAGTTAAACGCCGCGAACTCAGCTGAGACACGACGAAAAATTACAGCGATTGCGGAGCCCAAGAACATGTAACAAGACAGCAGGCAAGGAGCAGAAATGAACGGCTCGCGGGCCGCGAAAAAAACGATCGCGAGTTTATTTATTCCCCCGGCCGTAAATTGTGTCTTTGCGTGAAATTTATATATTTCATTCGCGAGCTGAGAAATGTTGTACCTACAATGCGTTGTTATCGCGCGCCCGGCTCGCCGGCTTATTTAGGGGCCTACGTGGGTACCTAGCCCGCTCCTAGATGCGGCCATTGTGATGGCGCAAATGGTGGCAAGAGATGCATTTAATAATTTTCGCTTTAATCTACAATCACAGTGCGTACTTGAGCCGGAGTCATGTTTATGAGTTGTAAATAACTCCAGGGGCTCTGCGCCCCTCGCCCTGTCCTGGATCAGGTTGGATATTACTTCGGAGGAAAACACAAAGCCAAGAGCAAAACAAACTATGGCCGACTCCCAGTTGGGGTATGCTGACTAATTCCCGAGGCGTTTCCAACAAAAAGTTCATTTCCCCGGCTTTATTTTTAGAAGACAAAAATAAGACGACGATCGGAGGACATGGGCCCTGGGCATACTCTGCACTGCTTCTGCGCTCACCTCACGCACCGCGGAGGCTCAATTGTCGGATGCGCGTGTGAGTGCGGAATCTTAAGTGGTTCATATTTAACCTCAGACAGAGAAGTCACTTAAAAGTACACGTCTCTGCATCCAGCGAAAATATCGTTCTCTGGACGAAATCGGGACACACGGCCTCGAAATTTATGCGACGTTGCCCCCATGTTGCATTGCGAAACTTGCAATTTCCTCCTTCTGGGTGGGTGTGTAGGAGGAAAATTGAAAAATGTTCTTTTGCGATTTATTCACCTTCCTGGGGGTTCCGTTCGGACTTGCGGTATGGAGTGATTCGTTCTTAGATATTTTAAGAGATCCAAGGCGGACAGATCGAGGCTTCTAGACAGCACTCAATCAATCTGTCCACGAAATGTACGTTTGTCATATATCCGTCGTAATGACATCGTAATAAAATATCAGGATAGCGCGCTACCCATATATCTTTTTGCTTTTCGTACGAGGAAGCAAATCTACCTAATTTATAAAACTGATGTATGTATCTCATCCATTTTTGATCAGGTAAATTTTTTTATCCTTGTTTATTTATTATATTCATATTGTTCACTATTGGAAACTTTCCAAGTCTTCTTAAAAATGTGGGAAAATGCTTGAGCCATATAGGTTTCTTACAAAAAATGAAAATCCGTGATCATAATGTAACTGTGCTTAATTATGATACCAAGAAATTGATTCCGGAAAAATTCATTGAATATAATTTTTCGGATGTGAGGTCACTTTGTTTTAAGAATTATCGTATTTGTCTTCTTTGATATTCTTAATATAATTTCAGAATTCATTCGCACATCTCCCATCGATGGACTTTTCAGTGGCAGTATTATTACTTAAATAATTCTAAAATTCTTGAAAGAAATAACTTGTATTCACCTTATTCACTTTGTCCATCCGCAGATCGATTCAATTGAACAGTCACATTTTTTTCTCCGAAGCTTGAAAAAAGAAAATAAATAAGTGTTATTAATATTATTAAAAATACCAAATATGAAAAATAATAACAAGAAAAAGTAATACATGTTCATAATTAAGGCGCCGCCGACATGTTGAAAGTAAAGAAATTTCTGATCGCCCAAAGAAAAGCACTTGATAATTATCTTTTTTTACGCATTTTAATTTCCATAAATAAAGAGAGGTTAATTCAAACGAATCAATGATAGGGCTCGATTCCATGACAGACACATTTTCAGCAAAAAAAATGTCAATCAATTACGTTGCGAAGTTTAGACGTAATCAATTTTTTTCGTCATTCGCAAGATTGCTCCAAACACTCTAGGTTCTAGTGAAAAACATAGTCATATCAGCGAAGACAGAACACGAAACAGATAATACGTATCCGTAATGATGCGTTATAGGCTTAATGGTGTCTGTTGTATCCAAATGCGAGTAGAGACACACACGCAGTAGTTAGCAAATGGCATGATATTTATTAGAATAGAACCAATGTTTTCAAACTTTTTTAATAGATGGCTGCATAAGATCCACCAATTACTAATGCCTTAACAACTCCACCAAAAATCCTAAATAATTAATACAGTCGGCCCAAGAGGAGTAGTGTTACAAATGACTCTCACATTTTACCCTTTATCAGCAAAAGGTACCGTGACCTTGTTTATTGTCGATCGACTGTAAGCTGCTGGTATTATATTTAAAATCTTTTTTAGAAAACAATAAAGCTTGAGTCTTTTTCGGATTGAGGCTCAAATTAGTGAGCACCGCCCACTCATGTAAGTCTAGATTGATATCCCATATAGTATCACAGATTTCATTCCTAGGTATTATGTACAACTGAACGTGCGTAGTCATCGGCATATTTTACTAAAGAACATGTCAATCACAACAAGATAAAAGCGTCAATGTACAACGCAAACAAAAGAGGCACTAAGCTTGATCCCTGTGGGACCCCAAATGGAATTTTAATACGTTTAGATGCTCTCCCCCTTGGATCGATAGTTGATGTTTTTAAATAATTTGAGTAAGACATTCAGAGTGCTTTGTGTTTGTACTTTGCGAAAGCCATTTGGGTATGGAGATAATAACTGATTAATGTCAATAATTTCAGTTATATATTGGTATAATATTTTTTGTAGCACTTTGGAGTGATATGTTAGGATGGTAGGTCTATCGTCGTTTGGCAGGCTTACTGTCGGAATTTTTCGATTGCTACTTTATACATTTATAAAGAGTCCAGTGGGACTAGCTGAACATCAAATTTTAACTTCTTAGCATGCATGGTAGTCAAGCCACAAACACTGGAGAGAGTGCTCTCTTAATTTGGACAAGCTGCGTATTTTTACAGATCATCTCTAAAATATGTAGTAAATTAATATTTTCCCGAAAGCTTTGAGCGACTCTATCCTGTAAAACAATTAAAACCTTTCGGAGACCTTCATAACTCATGGATCTGTTCAAATAATAAATTATTTATCCGGGCAACAATTACAACAATTCCATCAGTAAATCACTCGTCGCATTGAGAACAATAGATTTGCATTTCGCCTGGTTTGAGTTTTGAACCGCAGCATGGTTCTTATTTCTTGCACAAATCTAGCCAACAGCTGCACAGTCGCCGTACATAAGTAAGTAAGCGGCCCGCAGTAAGACCAACAATCGGAGCCCAATCAAGGCATAAATAAAATAGTCGGTCATACCCCTCTACCCCTCACATACCCTCAATCGAACGGTCCATTAAGAGCGGCCTTATCGCCATAAAACGCTCACTTATCGGCGTTTTTATACGAATCGCATCACTTGGAGCGATCGGGCAATTTAGTGCTCGTACAAGATCGCCTGTATCATGCGCCATTGAACCGCAACCGCAGATACTCGCCGCGTTTAATGCACTTTTTAATGAAATTAAGCAATTTATCGCAATTTAACTACACCCGAAATGAATAAATTCCGCGGCGGGGCTTTTTTGCGTGGACGGGGACGCTCGCCAAAAACACGCATTCGCTGCAATCGAATGGGTTATTCGAGGAAATAAAAGACGAAGAGCTCGCCGCGATTGGCGGTTACTCACTCGGTCATTGGGGTCCGGGTAGAGTGAAGAAAAAAATGATAAGTCCATAGCTGAGAAATCTGGAGAAAAGAAGAAACACAATTTACTCGCTGCGAGGGCCCAGCGGTCCGGGGACGCAGCATCTCTGCGGAAACTAGTTTTAGGGGGCCATGTTGCGCGGTTAGTCGTTAGTCGTGTTCTGTGCTCTGTTGCTAGGAAAGAGGTCAGAGCGAGCGGTGCCTCCTGCTCCTTTCTCGGTCCCTGTGGAGCAGTTGTTTGTTTTATATCGAAGCGAAATCTCCCCGATAAAAACTTTATTTACCAAGAAAATTTCCGATTTCCTACGACATTGGGCCACATCTCTGCGATGTCTTGAATCGGCACGCACGAGTAGGCAGCGGGCATCTTTATGCCGCGGAAAAGTGAGTTAAGTAATATGCGACAATATCACTTCTCCCCGGGGCGTGCAAGTTGTTCTATGCTCGTGTTTCGAATGTACACGGCCGTAAAACAAGTACACGGGGCAGCTGGGGCCGCCGGGGCTCACGGTGTGCCCTGCGACTAACGAGATTGCCTGTGGTGACGTTCAATGATTTTATTTTTCGCGATATTTATGCACGGAGCGTACCAGGAGCCTTTGACTATATAAACTAGCCATGACCGGGCCTGTGACAATCTGCCTTTTTTTGCGTTAATCAATGTAGGCAGATGTGAGTTACTGGCCGTGGCACCAACGGTGCTATATTACGCACCACAAGCGCGCTATAGCTAACTGCGAACGCGGCAGTAAATTTTGCTGTAGGCGGATTGGGGACTTTTCGAAATATTTCTTAAGGCAAAGGCTGGAATTGGTAATTGAGTAAATAGTAAGTTATAGGGAAGTGTTAAGTTGATTTTATAAGCGCACAAGGAAATTCCGTGTAGGCTGGATGAATCCTATAATTTTGTACAAATTGGTAAAAGACAGAAATTGTGCAGATGCGAGTACTTTTGAAGGATTTCTTCTTCTTCAGTAAACATCAGATTATTTCGACGGAAAAATATTGTTATCCATTGGTCTGTTAATAAAAAAGAAGTGGATTCTCGCAAGTAATTTGTTTTATCTTGTTTTACTGAAAACCCATGGTGACTCAATGTAGCTTACAACTAGCAACTAGTTTCTCTTCAACACACTTCTTCTTCAAATCTTAATTTTCAGCTATGGAGAGTATAGGTACCTTCCCATATCCGATGAAGTTCGTCCAATTGGGCACAGAATATATATCTGAGGTTTATCGGAGTGATAATTGTGAAATGAAAAACGCGCTTATTTTTATGCCTTAGCTTCCCAAAGTATCTTCAAAACTCGTGTTGTGAACTCAGAATTCATTCTATTTTATTTATTTATTTATAGACTTTGAAAGTACGTACATTCAAAGATTTGTTTGTAGTGTGGGCTGTTCTTTGCAGGACTTCATTTTCGTACCACCAACCATTTCCTTTTTGCTAGCTTGCGGCTTCCCCGTAGAGAGAAAGCCTTCTTTGGAAGGTGTGTATGATATTAGACGGAAGGTCTTCCATGGAACGTTCTATTGCTATTAGTTTGAAGGCCGTATATAGGAATTATGTACTTGTGTAATTACCTAGAAAGGAATAACTTGTCATCCGCCTCTTCTTTATTCTGGTATAAATATTCTAAAGACCAAAGAAAGAGCACTTATTAATGTTTACACTCATATGATTCTTGGGGCACACAGAGATCATGTTGAACCCACGAATCATCATCAGCATAAGTCAGGATGTTAGAGCTCATAATTAGAGGAAAAAGGTCATTAATAAAAAATGTAAAGGCAAAGGTCCCAGGTGGCTACCCTGAGGCACCGCAGAACATACATCCACGATTTCAGAGTGATTTAATTTTACTTTAAACTAGCATAAGATAAAATTTGATCCACAGAATCAATTGAGAAGAAAAACCAAGTATTTGTCGAAAAGAAATTTTCCGAAACTCAAAATGGAAGCGGTATTCTTGTATATATGAGAAAATTTTTAAGCGGGGAAACTAATCCAAAAGATTTTAAAATTGCAATACAAATATTAACAAAATAAGCAAAGGCGGAATCTCAATTACAATATATGTAGGTATGTATGTTCACATAGTTCGATACAGTAGCAATTTTACCAGTGTAATGTATAAACACTTTACTACCTGCACGAAATTGGAGCAAGAATAATTATTGACAATTCTGGCAAGCTTACGGGGCCTATACTTACCATTCAGCATCAGGCAACACTATTCTATACATCAGGCTTAATTATGAAAAATGTTGTAAGCAATTCGATGAACGAGCAAATGAAGTGATTCGTTGTTTCATTTTACATTCAGGAGCAAGTGCATACCTACCCCATTTAATTTCAGAAATAAAATAAAATATGTTACGAGACTTAAGAAAAGCACCTTCAATGGCTACAAGAACCCCTTGAGCCCGGAGAAAACACCATCAGAGAAATCCCCTCGGGCAAACACCCCCGAAGCAGAGCGGTGCGGCGAGCATCACATCGCCATAAACACAGACGTGAGCGCAGCATAAGCACTGGCATCGCATTTATCGTTTATTTTAGTGATCGTAAAAATCAAGGCATCCACGGCAACCTGTTTGAGCGTGTGCCGGCCCGATGATAATAATAACCGTAATAATACTATAAAGACGATTTCAAATGTCTCGTTAATTCGCCATAAAACCCGGGCTGGATGCTGCCGGATCTCAGTGGAGCGCCGCGCCGCTGCTGGGCTGTGGCGGCGGTGTGTGGTGGGTCGTTGTCGCGAGCGATTTTTGTCGTTCCGTGTCGATTTAAACTTTATGTGGGAACGCTCTCTGTGACGTTTACGATCTTTTTACGAGCCCCATAATGGGTGATTTTTGCCTCCACAGAGGAGCCCCGGGCCAGGCCCGCGCCGCCGTCGATAATGAAGTTCCTGCAGTTAAATCTCTAACGACAATGCTAATTGATAGATAAAGCGGCTGTGGCAATAACTCTAATTTAATGGCCATTGTTGCGCTCGCACTTAAAACCTCGTAAAATCGTGTTTACTGACGAGCACTTTGTTTTGATGGACTGACTTTTGTGGCTTTTCATGTCTTTTCGATTACCCGACCCCCGCCGCCGCCGCTCCTACGATTGTTTATCGGCAGTGGAGCAATTTCACAGCCGTTTGGGATGATATTGCCCGTTCCTGGGAGTGAATGACTCGTGCGTTGTTCCCCGGAGGAATGCGTTTAATTAATTCTACCTCACCCACATGGGCGGTCTTACGCAAATTTAACTGGACGTTAAATCCTAATTGCTGATCTACGGCCCGAAAGAAGTCGCAATGGTCAATAAAATCATCAGCACCATTTAGCCACCTCATTGGCATTAGCCCGGCAGCCCGCCCGAACCCGACCACCCCGCTCTCTCCTTGATTATTTGGCTAGAAGTACACTTCTTGCGGTTGTGGCCACAATAAACATACCATAAGGCAAAAACGACTCTTTTTAGTGGCAAATAACTATAAAATAACACTCAAGCAAATAGCTTCAAATTAACAGGGTGTTTTGTTTTGTTTTGTTTGCCATGCCGGAGCGCCACCAGCCACGACATATTGCCGCTCAGTGCCGGCTCATGCCATTTCTCTGTCATTTTCGGGCACATCCCCAACACACCGCCCCCGTCTCCGTGTGAAAACTGCGAAAATGCAAATTCTTAATTTTTCGGCGAGTTTTTATTGGGCGCCGTTGCTTTAACGAGAATGACAGACTCTTTACTTTTAATTACGGCTAAGCGGTGCGTTTCTGCTCTTTGGGTAATTTTCCTGAGGAAATTGCCGAAAGTGTGTTTGCTTTTTGCGGAAATGGACTCATTTTTGGTAACTCGAATTGTTTTCTTTGTATTTTCTCCTCGTTAAGTACGAAACGAAATTAATTTGCTCGTTTTTAATGTAAATGAAAAATAACAGAGATAGCAATTATACATATGTAAACTAACTTATTATTTTATACTCTTAGTAATGTGAAAAATATCATTTATAAATGTAGACAACTGTGGCCGACATGAAAGCATTTTAATTATTAGTTCATCAATAGGTACCTACAACTGACCATCTGGTATTACAACAAATGCGCGTTACTTGTTATAAAGTGTGTGAAAAAAGCAAGTAATATTATTTTATATGTCTGGGAAAGAAAGGAAATAAAAAAAATTGTGAGTGCAGGGACTCACGACTAAGATGCGCAAACCATCCCCTACGCGCCCTTTTCTAATAAGTGAGTGTACTACTATATAATATAAACACAAAGATGCACGGTTTCTCTCATTTCTTTGCACATCAAAAACCAAATCACCACCCACAGGAAATCAATTCCTTGAAAATATTCAAAATGAGAATTCTGGCCACACCTTTTGGATAAAATTCCACTCAACCCAACTGCTTAAGAAACTGTAAGCTCCCTTTTATCTAATATATTATTGTTACAAAACGGGCCACTCAAAACATTTGTAACAAGCCAAAAGTGGGACCAGTGGGACTAATAAAAGAGGAATAATATCAAGAATATAATCAATCTGCGAGCAGTTTTACTGGTCGGGAAAAACTTGTCGCTTCGTAAAATAGGGCCCTAGTACAACTTTGTGAAGTCCCGCTTAGTACCACGGGCCACCGAAAATGAATTGAGATATGTTAGAGTCATCAAGCGAAACGCAGTAGAAGCACCAGTCGATGTTTTTGAATATTATTTTTTCACTTTCAAAATAAAAATGGAACCGCGTATTCGCACTTCGGTGTATGTATGTGTGTGTATACACGGAGTACACAAAAGAGATTTCTGTATGTAAATATTTTGTAAAAGGCAAATTTTCTGTCAGTAGGCAATCAATTTCACGGATATCAGTCGTACCTACAGATGCACACACACATATGGACAGAAGTGCAACAGGCAACCGAGTGTTTCTTAAACCTTCTAAAACACCTCTCGATGCTCTCGATAATGTTGTTCCGAGCCGCAGAGACTAAAATCGCCATGGTGTGATGACACACGAGATGGACGGTTCGAATCCCCTGTTAGTTTCTGAACCTTCGAAAGCGCATATCAAAATTTGAAGTAGTGGTTGTACTGGCAGTATTGTCAGCAAATTCTGTTAATGTTGAATTAAATAATTCTTTCATTCGTTGTAAAATTCGATCAAAGGTATTCCTTTCAGTAAGATGAACATGACATCGCAAAATTTATATTATAACTTCTGAGCCAGGCTATACGCGGATCAGTTTGGTTTGGTTTCTTACTGACTTATTCTGACTGCCTTTCGCTTGCGATCCTGTAAAACTCGTAATAATAATTTAATAATTTTAATTTAATAAATTACTAGCAGGTAAAATTAATTATAAAAAGCTGTTATAGAAAAAACCTCCAATCAATTTGTTTTGTTCGTAAAATTGAAAATATGAATCTAATGGCGTTTCAAAGATTTTTTGGTCAAACTGTGGCTTCTAACTTGTTTATTATTAATTTTACGTGAAAAACTTATTAATAGGAATTGTAGAGAAATTTATTCTCTACAGAGAACTATTCTTCAAAATATTCGCATGACCTTTTAACAGTCATATCGGTCTTCGCACCCTTATTTTAAAGATGGCAGAAAAATCGGAGGTTGCAATCCTAGAAACTGATGTAAAGGTTGAGAACTTCAGGTCACCATGGCTACATAGCATAAGGCTTTCGTGTGGTATTATGGCACTATTCATATTTAAATATTTTGTTTTTTTATTAGCAAAGAAACTAGCAATGGGTCAACTTTAAGTCGGTTAGTCACGTTCCGAGCAACAAATAGTTATAAATAATGTTTTATTTAATGCCTTATTGGCTTTTTCCCTGGTCTCGAAGTTATTAATAATACTCCAATCAATTTTTTGATTCTACACTAACTCTACCAAAATCCAAAAGTGTCTGATGTTGGGTATTTCGATATGTATGATGTATGTCGATGACCGCGTTCCCACCGAATATCATACATTTCACGGTACTTATGTTTAAATAGTAGTTTTGGCACTGAATGATTTTAATACTGACTTTTATCTGTGCTGTTTAAAGCTTGAGTGTGCGTCAATAAGCTTCTGTGCCAAACCCCTAATGCAAATCATGTCGAGCACAGCCTCAATCTCCATTAAGAAGAGCAGAGTATTTTACTCCTTTGACACTTAAAACGATACATTGGACTTTGGCAGCAAAACTCGAATTCTTGGCCAACTCTCAGTTTGCTTACATTGTCTTCCTATAGCATATTGAAGTTCACATTGAGATCGATAAAGATGAATGCTTGAATCAGAAGTGTCCCGTAATGTTATGTTCTGGTTTCACAACATCTTTTATTTTGGATAAATTTTATCCGAAGCTTCCATATCGCCGTTCCAGAAGAACAATGACGTAACTGCCAAAATGAAATTGTTCAGAAAACGCAAAAAACCGAAAGTTGTATTTAAATAAAATCTTAGTTAAAGTCCAAATTACGCCGAATTTCACAATTGCGTCGTTGCCCCACCGGACACTAACACACACTCGATCACGTCAGGCACAAAACTGACACACGCGGCGTTGTTCTACCGAAATTTTGTCACAAACAGCTCATATTTCTACAACGATGCAACTTCCCCTAGCGGCCATGAAAGCAACTAGAGTTACGTCGTTGTTCTCAAATACGCGCTACATATTGTTGAGAACATTGGGGAACTTAACTCAAATTACTGTAATTTGCAATTACGTCATTGTTCTTCTGGAACGGCGATATGACATGCAGGTTTGGTTTGGAAATGAAATGCGAATTAGGTATAGACTAGACATACCTATCGCAATTCTTCCTAGACAGTAATACGGCAGATATATGCTTATTTAAAAAAACAGCAGTCATTTTTGTTTTGTAAAATAATACGGACAACTTGTTTTAATAAGATTAGTCACGGCAAAATTGTTGAGTTTGCGGTTCTAGAAGCATGGACAGTGCAATAGACCTTATAGGCCGCGCTGCTTTCTAGATTTAGAGGCACCAGAGAGCCTACTCACCCCGTTTATTATAATAAATCATAAAAATAAAAACGAATCTTTGCTGGCACACTTCCGCGGAAGCGCATGAAACAAAAAATTGAAGATGCTCTTATAATAATGTTTTGACAGATAGTTAAGGAAATTTAAGAAGTATCCAATATTAAGATATGAGAAGAAAAATTGGAGAACCAAGAAACACGGTAGGTAAAGTTACTCTTTTGATTAAAACACTGGGATTAAAGTGATCCTATACCAACAGTGCCTAGCTAAGGTATAACTGATGCCGCTAAAAAAAAACTGTGATCGCGACGCGCGTTAGAAGCAAATCTTTTTTTGTACAACAGAATGATAAATGATGACTAAATACACCATATTTGTAATCAGCGAATTTAAAAGCCCCCACATGCCAACTTTCATGAAAAGAAGTTTAGTATTTTGAGCTGCAATCTTTAATTACAAAAATTGGTCACCATATTCAAAATTTGTAACTCAACAAACCCCCACGTACAAACTTTCATGAATTTCTGGACAAGTTCACTATTATGCGTCCACCATACTAAAATTGGGCACCATATTCGACATCAGCGACACCAACTATCATAAATATCTGTTCTCCGGTTTGCTTTGGGTAGCGTTACACTTTTTCGTTACGTTCCTGTAAGAAGTTTGACTTCAAAAATTTGTGTCAAATCAAGTTTACAGTACAGTAATACAGGAATATGGCTTGGAACATTTTAATTTTGTTTCTGGAGTGTGCGTGCACGAGGCTCTCTTAGGTGGGTTGTACCCCCTGGCTATACGCTGCTCATGAGCATGTCCCATATAACACGATTTCCTGATACGCGAGTCCATTGTAATACAATTAAAATCCAGATGTTCACCACTGAACTCCAAAGGACTCTAAAAAACAAGATACACGCAACTTTTGTTAGTTTTGATCACTAACCGGAAGGTGTGACCTATAACGATAAGCACTCTGTATTTTGCAACTATCCTACAAAGCCCTTTAGAAAAGCGTTATAAATTACAACTAGGGTTTACAAACGGACATAAAGATAGTGTCTGTTTTACTATAGATAGCTCTCTAATCTCTTTCGCTTAAAGTTATTTCAGAAAATCTCCTGAAATTACACACACCACGTTCTTCTTCCAGAACGGGTATCAGATCTGAAGATGCTTCGCAGCTATAAATTGCTTCTGTAATTGATAGCTTCGGTCTTGTTCACTAGAACTACCTTAACAGGTATTAGGCTCTGCGAAATTTACCGCGCCATTCGCGATAAATAAAGCGTCTTAGGCCGATAAATCGAGATGCTATCCACCGGTTAAGAGGCCCGTCGCAGCCGACCGAGTCAATCTCCCAATGGGCAATCAATCCGATCCGGTCCGATCCGCAGGCAGTTCGTCTGCACGGAAACAAATGCATCTTAATAGGGCCAATTTTCAATCTCGGCCCGGCTATCGATTCAGAAAGCCACTTACCACCGCAATCTCTCAGTCACGCTCGAAGGAATCATGTAGCGCTCCGGTTTTATTAAGCGCCCAAACAAATAATTCAGCAGCGCACCACACCGGTCCGGGTAAGGCACGGAGCGGGGCGGGCGGGTTTATGTTGATTTTATAGATCATAAAAGTACTACTCAAAGAGATCACTTTTACGACGTGTTAAATTGATAGGAACACCCAGAGAAAAATTGTTATGTCTTCTTGCCGGGTCTCGCTGATTTTAGGGTCAATAAAAAGTCGTCGTAATTGATAAGAGCGTGGTTAAACGCGGTTAAGCGCTCGTAAACTTGAGTGTCGGGAGCATTTTGTCCCGCCATGATTTTCCCACAAGCCAAGCTCTGCGGCCGGGACGGGATGACCGGGGAGATATGGCCGCTCGAGGGGGTGCTTTGACCAGCTAATTTCGACTGGTCCCGGACGGATATTAAGCCGCCATTCTGGACGTCTGTTTGGACATTTGAATGAGCTGTTTTCATAAATATTTATGGCACGCTCGCTTCACTGCAAAATCACACAGTTCGCGAGGATTTTTGCTCTTGCCTGCCATTATGGCCTTCGAAGTGCCCGCAGAATTTTAATCCGCATCGGGGCGTTTCGATTAGGAGGTACCTACTCATTCTGCTCGCGAACAACTATTTTGATTTCGCTTTCGATAACCAAATTAGCTGGAGCCAGGCCGGCAATTATCAGCGCGCATAGCAAGCCGTCATTCGACGGCAATTGGCAGGTAATCAGGTGTGATTTGTACATTCAAATTAGGTGTTGAGGCGCACTTCCATTGCAGCTAATTAGCATTTCATTGATGGTGCAAGTTTTATTTACCTTTTCCAGTTATTTTCCTTTATGCAGATGTAGAGGAGTGACCAAAGTTATTCCATTTGTAAGACATTCGTCTAATTCCTACACTTGCCATGCAATTTGTATTTTTAGAAACTCATTAAACTGCAGGTACTTCACAATTTTATTCACAAATTTTGCAATTTCAATTAAACACCTTCACAATTTTTCTCACCTTCACCTAAACCGCGATATAGCGCGAGAGATTGCAACCCTTTTTCGCAAAAATTTACGTCTAAACACCCGCATGGAGCGTACGGTACTAATTTTGAAAAAATCCTTTCGTCTCGAACAGCGACCTATCACCACCACCTAGCCAGTGAGACTCGTAAATCTTCACCTTTCCAAAAATTGCATAATAGCACCCTGCAATAAAACCCTTAATTTGGACAGGCCGAGCCCACAGGCGAGAAAGAGTCCAGTCAACACAAAAAAGAAAGCAGAACACCAGCCATCCACAAAGGCATGGATGGCGGTACAAGCGGCAAGCATAGTTTATCCCGTAAAAAACGCAAACGAGCGTAAAAATATGAAAAATAATATTTCTCGGCGGCGAGAAACCTTCAAAACAAAGTACCCCTACCGGCCTGTTCCCATAAGCGTATCCGTCTCGAAGGCCAAAGACGATGTTTCGGTGCTCGATCGCGGCGGGTGTAAATTGGCCGTGCAGCAGTTGCCAGGATTCCCGAACGATTCCAGACGACGAGAACCCTTTGTTGCACTTTGCATGACTTTTTTATGATTTCTTAGTTTTCTTTTTGCGCTCCCGGAACGTCACGCCTGTCAACAATATTGACCCTTCCAGAATTGCTCCGACAACCTTGAAGGTGTTCAGGTATTCCCTAAAATCTAAATGCACAAATTACGCAATGAACTCTGGCATGGCTTTGGCATTGGCATACTTCATCAATTTATGATTTATGAGTTTTTTAATAGTTTCACCTTAAAGATTGCGTAAGGTGCGTGCTTAGATGTTTTTTACAGACAATATTTGTCGTCTATGGGAACGGTCGATTGCTGGTCATGGAATAATTGAGGTAATGGCAAATAGGCACAAACAAGGGTGGCAGTTATCGTAAATCATAACAAGTATGACATTTGGAATGTTCTGGTCATAGTAGTAAAAAACACTTGATGATTTTAATTGATTTTTATAAGACACTTTTTCAGACAGTCTTGCCTTAACAGAGCTGGAATTTAACAAAATTGTTAAGCCTGCTCAAAGACAGAAAGAGTGCAATTTATTAATAATAATGTTATTGCAACTAATCAATTTCTATTTATTCTTAACTATATGTATGTTTATAGTAATTACAAAGTAAACTAATGTTTCAAAATCCTATTAAGATATAGTATTTCTATGGGCACATTATTTCACAGCTAGCAAATCACAAGAGCTAATGTTCGTGGGTGTGAGTTGAGCAGAAACACCTAAAAATTAAATAAAAATAAATAAATGAACAACTAAAAGTTTTAACAATTCAAATTGAAAATTTCATCCTATACATTGGCTATATGTTGCATACATTACTGAGCCCCAATCTTAAAAAATCTCTTTCCTTGAATAAATCCGTCACACGGGTTGGGGGGCTTTTCCATGACAATTATTCCTTTAATATAAATACGTATTATTATTAATTCTGGGCATTGGACTGTTTTTTACGTCAATTGGTAGTTCATTATACATTTTTGGCTCTAATAAAGTTAAATGTCTAGTCAAATGGCAAAAATATGCAATTCTGATGCGTTCCAGGTCAAGGATTAAAAGTATTTAAAACTTGCAGATTTTCGTATCCAATTGCATAAATGCTGTATGTGCTCCCATTTCAATTTTCCGTCAATTTAAACTCTTAAATACTTTACTTCACTAATTCGCTTAATGTCTTACTGATTGACTTGCAAGTTGTACTCACTATCTTTAAATTGTCTTGTGCCACCAAATGCCATTAAGCAAGGCTTGTTGGTATTAGAGGCAAGCTTATGGCTACACATCCATTTATGAATCACAGTCATGCTGTTATTAGGAGATGACATAACCAAGTGCCAGTGCTCGAAATACCTTTCCATGATGCACTTTTCAAACAATTTGCTAATGATAGGTAAAAGAGATATTGGCCTATAGTTTGCGGGATAAAGGATTACATCTCCTTTATAAATAGGGGTAACTACGGCGGTTTTTAGTTCATTCGGAGAAGTACATTGCTTGATACATGAATTGAAGATTTCAAGTATTTCCCATTTTAATTTTACTTACCGGTCAATACACTTCCACTTGCTAAAAACGTTGTGTATAAAAAAGGGGCGCTTAATAATAATTATAATAATAATACATAAATAAAAAAAAACAAAGAGTAAAATGAAATAGCTCAGTTTTAAATGATATGAAAAACAATTTAGGTGTGCCGCAAGTGCAAATCGCAGGACCACTTTTGTACTTGTACATTAATGATTATTTAAATAAAGTTGCCTACATTATGTGCTTCTCAATAACCGAGTACCCCTACAGATATACTATTTCTCTTCTATAATGACACAAACAGAACTATGACTTATTAGTTATTGGGAAGGGTTTTGTGAAATATGGATTAGTTATTTATTTATTTCAATATAACATTCGCTACATTTTGTGATGGGTTTTGCTTGCTTATAACGTAGAAGCGATAGCGGGTTCGACTTTCGAGTCATTTTCCGTTTCTTAATTGACTTTTGTGGCATATATGAGAGTATACTCCTACGACTATTTTTCACTCAGTATTTGGTCCAAGGTTTGCTGAGATTCGGTGACGCTAACATTGCCTAGTCAAGAGTAGACAATTTTCGGAGTCGATGATCTCGAATTGCTATCAAAATTTGGAAACTAAGGTTGACGGATCCAATATGGCGACCGAAAATTCTCATCTCATCCGGCTTTCCGTGTAAATCAAGATATAGGGGTATTTTAAGTCACTTTGTTTATATCTAGGTACTATTGAAATTTCGAATTCAAAAATGGGGGCCGACAGTTCCAACGTAAATGAATTGTCATCAAATTGGGTTTTTATAGGGTTTGTGTTTTTGAAATAACTGACTTTTCCTTAGCTCATATGTTTTACTACACAATACCAAAATTCAAATAAAGGCTTTAAATATTTTTGATTTTTGTTTGTCTGTTTGTCAGGGCTAATCTAAGGAACGGTTGGACAGACTTCGATACGACCCCGGACAAGGTCAGGTAACTCAGATAGTTAGTTAAAGATGTATCTTACAATATGCTGAAAATCATCGTCTTGATCGGCTGGATTTTTATAGCTATAGTTTAAATATTAACAGGGCTAGTAGGAGTCATAGATTATAGGAAAACTACCACATAAGCTACGAGGAACTAGCGACATCGTGCCGAAAGTTACCTTGTGATTTCATGTTTTTATTTCCGGGTAAATCTGCAAATTGATGACTTAAACATTCGGTATTATCCGTTTTATCTACTTTAAGGAGCTACTTAAACTAGCGCAAGTTTATTGTCCCACCAGATACACTAAGTCCGCTTCGATACTAACCACACTAAAATAGGCTTAAATTGCTAGAATTTTAATAGATTTTAAAATCGTCACAAATATATGTATGCAGATGATTCAAACCCAAAGCTAAATCACCTTAGGATGGACCGTTTTAAAGACCTCTCTAATATCCAACTTAAGCTCTTTAGTCAAATTAACCGCAAATCCATCAAAATCGTTGTGGAAGTCTGGTTGGGCCTGACACAAATCCAATTTCCCTGCATAATTACCCAGCGCCCGAGGCAGCATTTAGACTGCTATTATGTCATTATTATGCGCTTATCATTGACAAACACTCGAGGGAAGAAGGCACGTCCTCTGGAGATACCCTGTCACTGTACTCCTCTATAGGCATCGCACATACATACACTCCCATAATTTACATGGGATTTCGCCAACCACACTGCCATCAATTTCTCTTGCTGTATATACGGATCCCATGCAAAATATTCAGATAAAATTCGTGTCTATTTCCGTCTGCCCCTAAAAATTCTAAAAAGCAGCCCAGATAGTGCCAACAATGGACTTAATCCTCTTCGGAGATCTATGGCGGAGACTTCCCCGTCAAAGTTAAAAAAAAAAATCAATCGCCGGGAGCAATTTCCGATCGCATCCATTTATGGTGGGTCCCTTCACGCTCTAAGTCAGCCAGATACGACGGAATTATATTGTCGCGTACACCCCCGAGGATATTTGAATTCGTCCATGTGAACATGACGCCATAGACTCGTAGCGAGAAAATGAAGGTAACTTCCCCCCACACGTCCGTCCCGAATGTGTTTTCATCTCATCGTCCTTCTGGCTGCAGGGCCCAGAAGGTCAATGAAGGGAACAGCTCCCAAAGGATTAACTTATGTACAGGGGCTAGCAGGACTAACGGGACTAGAGCGGCCATGTAAGCTCCTCTGACAGAGTTACGTTGTGTGAATACACTGAATATTTACTGACGCTCGGGACCGTCGTCGGTAGTGGACGTCGAAGAATAACTCCTCCGAATTAACAAGGATTTATTCCCGGGACTGCAGGACTGGGGCGCGATACGAGACGGGATTCCCACCTCCGTCTGAGCAATTACTGCAATGAGTAACGTGCGATTTTTAAATTATTTCAAAGATAATTAAAAAGATAACTGCGGCGTAATAAAATAAAATATCCCGACCTTTCAAAATGCACCGCAAAATAAAATTCAGTTTTTGCAATTTATTGTAAATTATAAAATTCAAATTTCGTTCGTAAACGCACTCTGATGCCCCATCACACACGGGTCACTCAGTCAGAAGCATTGCTGACATACAGTCCGGGCCAAAAACCGTAAATAAATTCATGACATGGGCCAGGCCGGGGCACGGGCGGGCACTGGAGGTGAGAAACGAGCACCATCCGCACCGGGTGGGCATATTTAATTTAAAGGGCGCTTGTTTAATTACCGAAGAACACAATGGGTTCCATAAATTGGCGATTTCAGTTGCAGCTGATATTTTTTACCAGCGTTTTATTTAATGAATTTTTAATGGAGTCTTCTTTATTTTTCGCGTTGCGGCGCGGCGGCAGCGTCTCATTAGGGGATGGGAAGGTGGAAGGTGTTACCATGCACATTCTCTTAATTAACAATCGCGAGTCGCTGCTAAATTGCACAAAAGCATGTACCCGGTCTCTGCTGTAGAAAATTGCTTCACATTTCTGTAGATAATTAAATTTCTTCCTTATTTCATACGCCTTCGTAAATTAGCACATTATTAGGTTGAATGGCACGAATGGTTGGGTTTTATGGGTAATTTCCTTTCAAGTTCTTCCTTTTTCTGAATATTCAGATTGGTTGATTGAGGGTGCAATTTAAGATTTATACATAAGTGTTGTTTTTCCTACATCATGTTAAAATACTGGCTAAGACAATGTCGTATTTGAGCATGTGCAGGCGCGATGAATTATATACATACACGTAATCTTGTAAGAGAATATTATTTTAATTTACTTTCTTTACTGAAGACACCATAAAAATGCAATTCAACTTACCATTCATTTCTCGCAGTGGTGGTGAACACAATCTCGACTGGTCCGTAGCTCCGAAACCTTAAAATAAAAAATAGTGTTTATTCGGTTTATATACTTCGAACAGCAAATCAATCAGAGGATGGTAAGCCGGCGGGGAAGCTTGTTCAGAACAAATTATAACCCAACTATATTGGAATATGAAGTATGTAGTGTAAATTGTTTTTTCAGCACACGTGCGGGGTAAGTGGTACCTTACCGCACGGGTTTCCATGCGGTAAGTCATCAATTAACCACGGTGCGCTAAGGAGCCGATTGCCCACGATGGCTATAAACGAACTCGCTTCGCTCGTGCGTCTAACACCGCCATCGTGGGCAATCGGCTCCTTAGCGCACCGTGGTTAATTTATGAGTCACCGAATGGAAACATGTGCGGTAACGTACCTACTGCTTACCCCGCACTCGTGCTGAAAAATAGCATACGTAACTCGGGCGGTAAGTAGCCGAGTGCCCATGATGGCTGTTAACGCACTCGCTTCGCTCGTGCGTCAACACCGCCATCGTGGGCAATCGGCTACTTACCGCCCTTGTATCGTAATATACTATTCCGCACGCATGAGGGATAAGTACCACTAAAACGCACGCCTTTGCGTGCGGCAAGTTGCTTATTTCCCACTGCTTGCTTTCGACGGTCAAAAAAACACGCTGCAGAAAATAAAACACGCACCTCGGTACCCAAGACAAGAGATACGGAGATCCCTGTGTGCCGCACAAGTAATTTTTCACGTCAGGAGTATGCATTTCTCACTTGCACTTGCAGGAGCAATAAGGAGATGCAGAAATATTTCTCGCTTGCACTTGCAGTAGCGTAAAGGTTTCGTTACGACAAAATCTTTATTGCCAATGGTCCTTTTTATAAGTGTTTAGGATTGAAATTTTTGTCCTCAACAATTTCCAGGTAATCAGCAACATTCTTGAAATATGCACGCAGAACCTTCCTCATTACTTTGCTGCAATATTTCTTTATTTTCACTAAGCAAAACTCGTTACAAGCGATAGTCTTGTTGTAATTATTTCTTAAATTATTATTATTTCTGTTGTGGGGGGCTTTGCCCCCCACACCCCCCTTTCCCTTTTCGCGCCGTTCCTCGACCCCCCGACGGTCGCATGCCTCACTAGTGCGGAAAAATAGAATGTGCAACTCGGGCGGTGCGTAGCCGATTGCTTTCGCTGCAGCTGCTGCCAGCGTGCGCAATCGGCTACTTACCGCACTTGTTGCACAATATACTATTGATTACCCGCCAATCTGGTTCTTTTACCTTACATGCGAAATTTCACCAAACGACTGCGTATTTTTACCAACATGTGGGGGAAGGTTCATGAATTGCGCTCATTGCGATACGATTTGGTTTCTTAGCCACGATATTTTCCAGATTTGGCTCCCAGTGACTAGTATCTGTTTCCAAACTTGAAGAAATAGCTTTGAGGAAGGATATTTGGGTCGAAAGAGGAAGTCATCACTAAAATTAAGGCCTATTTTGAGGACCTCAACAAATCATATTATTCAGAGGTCATGGCCTACCTACAGTATAGTTATGCACTCGCACCGTATGCCGTATCCAGCCAACAGTAACCACCAATATTTTTTCAAGTTGGAATTAATGCCGTTGCACCTCACGGGGTAATTAATTGTGATAAACACACAAAATGTTAAAAGGGTTTTTGTGAAGTGCACAGTCCCAACCATAAATCCCGCGTTCCTCATACCCTTCGCATGTTTTTAGGAACGCAAGGCGGCAATAAGTCACATTTTGTGTTTTGGCGGTATTTATCTGCTCGCGCGATTTTATTTATTTGCACGCGGGCCTGTAAGTAAATCTCTGTATCTTTACCACGGGCAACCGCAGGAACTTGGCTTGAAAGCAATGCCGTTCCTAAATTTTCCGTCGGGACAAAAAACAGCGGCCACGAACTCGGCCCGGCCCGCAGGAGAAGATTAATAAGTGCGAGGAAAACTTAAATTCGTGACGGAGACGCATAAATAACGGCCGAGGGATGAGTGGAGTGGAAAGCGGTAAGCACGAAAATGAAAATGAGCCGCTCCGTCCTCCATGCGGAATCTTTCCCTTAACACCGAGCATTCCCCTTGGACTGTGCGACTCCATTACGGCGTTCTAAATCAAGGAGACTCAAGAAAAATTGTGAGGAATTCCAGGCGGGTGACATGCACCGCATTTCTGGAATTTAGTGCAGCAGAAACTTTCGTAATCTCTGGGATCGCGCAGAGGTCTGCGGCCGCCCGTTCCAGGGCAGTTTCCCTATGCGGCCGAGGACACGGACGGACACCCCTAGACCCCATCCCACCCAAAGACGTGCTCGTCCGCACGCTAATGTAGAGATAATAACTAAATCATAAATTTATTCGCGGCCGTAGATAAGACCACTAAAGTATGTGTTTTATTGGCGGACGCTCACAGAGTTCGCGTTTGCATCCGACGTGCCGCGCAGGGCCCCTGCTTCGCGAGCCCGCAAATAAAGTGCCGGCAAAGTGCGAAATGAGGCCGATAAGAATTTTTAATTACAGCGAATTGCTTTATTGTGTTACTCCTTGGCCATTTCACTGCTTTCCGCCCACATTTCCCTTATTTACGGCCTCGGAGTCGAGTGTAAGACGACGGCCACGACTCGGAGCCCTGGGCTCTGGCTGCGTTACCAGGCCGGGCCCCAAGGAATTGGATTTGCTGTTTTCGGTATATGTTGCATGTTTACATCGTTTACAGCTCATGTTTCAGGACCGGCTCACCCCGCTCCCCGTGATGCTGTACGACTCGCCCGATTCGATTTCCAGGCAACAAAATCAGCTCTTGATATGTGGTGGCAGAAAGTTATGGATGGCCCTTGATAGGCTTTAAGTTAAACGAGTTTTTGTCGAGAAGAAATTACGACCGTAGCTGGGGTACCTGAACAGGTCCTGAGTCTTTGGGATGGCTGGACGTGGCGAGGCATCTTGTGTTCCCTGATTTTGGTTTTCAAACATCTCCAACTGCACGACTTTGCGTTTTCCTGCAGTATGATAAAAGTCAAATATAAAGTTTCAAATTAAGGTCGGCCTTTTGTAAAAATGAAACAAAACACTGTCACATATTTTCTTCTGAATGAGTTGAGTGTCCAATTCTGCAGAAAAAAATTAAAAATGTTTTCCAATGCTCCAGCTCTGAATGGTAAGGACCTGAAGGATCTCAAATTAAACATACTGCTTCACATATTTGTCGACAAAGGCTTAAAGACTGATAGGTGGTTGGGATTTTTCCATTTAGGCAATCCTTAAATTCATTGTTTCCAAATAAACACAATTTATCATGTAATTTGTTTTCGTAAATTCCGGACTCAGAAAAGAAACAAATAGTAAATCCGGCATAGTAGACATTTGTGTGGAATGTGTGTGAACTAAAGAAACGTAGTGAAAATTGATTGATTTACCCATTCATTCTCCTCTACCTTTTGCTAATTCAAACCTATTGGAAAATCAATGACATATCTTTGCCGAATTTTTATGGTCATTTTATTCATTTCATTTTAGACAAGACCGCAGCACTTACGTGAATCGTGGCGTTTACGTATGCATGGATGGCTATAAATAACTGGTCAGCAGTGGCCAGGCCGGGCATACACCCTGGGCTGGCCATTCATTTAGTAACCCATGGTATAGGAGGCACTGCCAGGCGTGTACGTAGCTATAGTGGTTTACATTTAACACGGCATAAATCAGAGATTGCCACCGCAGCCAGCTTTAATCCCCGAAGGCCCCATGCCCCGTGCCCATATGTGTGCGCTAGCCCTGCTGCATGTCGTTGAGGCTTGCGGTGGACATTGAATAAATTTCACACCAAGCATTTGCCAGCCGTGATAGTGCACTAAAATTTAATAAAATTCAATATTGAATAATTCTCCTTATGCGTTTTTTCCTGCCGCAAATGAATGGACGCGTTCAATTTTATCTCTCATCGTTGCACCGTGAAATATTGCCAGCATGACGTTTGCGGGGGATGGGCCCATATCGCTAAATTATTATAGTTACATTGGACAAGTGACTGCTGCACCTGGTAATCATTGATGCCGGTGAGTTACTTTTTGATTTTATTTTTTGGTGAGCTCCCATTTATTTATACTTTTTGTCATACATTTTCCTCTAAGTAAATTCAATATAACATTACGGTAATGTTAAGCACATAGTTTTAAGACATAAATTTAAAAAAAAACTTTCTCGATAAAAGGTACAAAGAACCCTTAAGGTGAGTCTTCGGTGTCAGTCTGTCTGTATGTTATGTTAAAACTGTTGCAGAACTAAAGAAAATGTTTCATATGCGAAGAAGTGTTTTCGTTTCCGCGGGAACCCAAAATTATACCGGTAGAGAAAGTGGCCTAAATCATGAACGATAAAATATACTTCACCTTCCAATAATGACCCTATCGAAGTCAGTTCAACGGTTCCCGAAATTAGCCCCGACAAATAGCCAAACATTATTGCAGGTATGTATCGATTAGTATAAGTAAACATATGAGCTTAATAAATGGCAGAACCCAAGAACCCCAATTGGATGAAAATTCATTTACGTTAAAAACTTTTGGGCGCATAGTGAGGTTAATCCCTATACAGGGTCTTTCAATAAGGACGCTCGACTCTCAAATTTAAATAAAACAAGTTGTGTGTGACATATCCCATTCCGTCCGTCCGCACCGATTTCTTGTTTCGAAATAATCGACTCACGCGAAGTGACACATTTTCTGTTCAACGCGGCCAATTCCAAAACGCTTTAACATACAATAATCTTAAAGCTATGTAGATAATCTTGATATGCATATGAGCATTTCAAGAAATTTCCCACATTGTATGTTTACAAAACTGTTGAATGTGTGCATTGTGAATTGAAATATGTCATAACGCAGGTAATAATAATATTAATAATATTGTATGTATGTGTGTGTAAAAATACTTCCGCGACGCAATTTTGTGTTTTTAATATTGATTCAAAAATTAGAATCAGTAACATCAAGAATGAACGTTTACCAACTTTCATCAAAATTTGTCAATTTAAAGTCACGCAAAAGACTACTTCCGTTCCGCTATTTTGTTTTCCTCGAAATTTTAATTCAATAATTGAAATCAGCAAATTCAGAAACTTGAAAATCATCTTTCAGTTTTTGACAGCGTGCTTGACAGCTTGTCTAGTTTTGCGGCCCACTGTGCGTCGTTCAAATGTTCGCAGCGAGTTTGCTTGGTGGCACGTATTTGTTTTGTCAGGTCGAATCTTCGACGACTTTGTCGAATAAATCTGGCTAAATTTGCTGGATGACGTTCGTTATGTTGACTTTGAGGGCATCAATTGTTTGTGGTTTATTCGCATAGACCTATGATTTAAGATAACCCCAAAGGAAGAAGTACAAAGGCGGTTAATCGCACGATCTCGGTGGCCAGTGTCAAATCGCTCGTGCAGAATGTCCATCATGGTATGCGCTGTGTGACACGTAGCGCTGTCCTGGTGGAACCACATGTCGGCGGTATCCATATCATCCAGTTCAGGCCATAAGAAGTTACTTATCATCGATCTGCAGCGCTCGCAGTTTTTGGTGGAATATGCGTCAACTTCCGAGTACGTGCCACCAAGCAAAGCCACGGCAGACTTTCGAACGACGTTATATTCCATACTGCTATAAAATATTTTTCAATTAAAATAAAAATGGGGTTGATGTCTCACACACAACTTATTTTATTTACATTTAAAAGTCGACCGTGTTCTTTAAATACCCTATATAATGAATAAAATGGAGATCCATAACAAGGTGAGATTTTCCGGTCGACATATTGGATCCGCTGAATTTTGAATTTCCCGTTATCGATGGCATTTTCAACATCAGCAACCCTGAAACATTAATATGAGCATTAGTTGTATTATTGTGTTACTTCGCATGCACAAAGCCCGCCCCTTCCCCGGGTAGGGGTTAAGACACTGCGTGAAAACCGTTGTCGGGGTCATTTAGCTAAGGGCTTAAGCCACATAACGGGATAAAAAATGTATCACTTATAGTTTGCCACATGTAATGATAGACAGGTAATTTTCTTAATGCAAACTTTCTGAACGTGTAGGCCCGAGGAGTGAGACCATTGCATCAGGTTGGAACAGTTTTATATGTATAGAGAAATAAACTTTAATTTCACATCAATATTAACCCAACTAAATTATTTTAGTGAACCCACTTCAATAATAACAGAAATATTTGTTAAGTTTCGCTGACGGATCGCGCATACAATTTTGCGGACTGCGAGAATGATGTGAAGGATGGACTAATATCACACAATTTGTAAAAAGGTGGGTTTCATTTCTCTAGATACATACATACATACATGTCTTGCAATTAGTAACTGGCTTAATTTATTTCAGACAGAAAACAATTTTGGGGTCAAATTGACCACAAATGCATTTAAAATGTTAATTTAATGTTATGTTTGCGCGAGCTAAAAGCACTTATAGAATAAATGCCACAAGATCACGGCAATGATGTCCTTAACTTCGTCAAATTCCCCCATTCATCTCGAGAGGCTTAAATGTTCTGAATTTTTCTGCTAAAAATAAAAGTACAGCGAATATATTCCGTGCAGACTGTGCCTGTAATAATTAACATGAGTGCCGCTCTTCTGTGGCGAGAGTGCACGCGAGCTCCTCTGCTAATTGCGTTTAATAAATTTTGAAGAAAATCACAACGTCCGCGGTGGCACTTCCCCTACCATTAAGTGGAGCAAGTGGACCATGGCTGTTGGCCCGCTTAGGTAATCGAAGAATACGCTTTCCTGCCATAAAATTGCATAATTTCTATGTTCTTTGGGAAAATATAATCCGGGTACTAATTTCGGGGCAGAGGCACGCAAAACGCGCCCATTGTTCATAAATAGCACTTTGGCCGTCTTCCAATGGAGCCCGGTGCTGGCCAAATGAGCCTCGTAAATATCGAAAATGCACGCCCGGCCACAGCGGGCTGACATAGCCGGGATCGCCCGTAATCGCCACAAAGTGCCTGGTCAGAGGGCCGTGCATAATCTGGCTGACTGGCCTATCTCCAAAGTGGCTATTTGCGAGCGCACTGGCCCGATTAAATGTTGCCCGGCCCGGCCCGGTCCGGTCGGTCGTCATCTTGGGTCAGGCCCGGACGCAAACTTGGCGCAAGGTGGGAACAAGTTGCCTTCTACGTAGAAAGTAGCAAGAACTTTTTGCGTTCACCGAATAAATTGATCCGGCAAGGAGCTCGCACGGTGCGCAAAAATGCAGCGCTCATGCATTAAAGATCACTCGGCGGCCATTGTTTATTTAGAAATCAAGTTTTTCTGCACGCCGAAAGTGCGCTTTTTAAGTGCGGCTCTTGAGAGATTTTGCGTCTCGCGGTCTCATACAGCCGCCGGCATCCGTCCAAGGAATTTTAATGCTGCAATGATAAAAACGGCGTTTGTCGCTGACGCTGACCCTTTTGCGGATGCCTTACACGACCGGCCACTCATCTCGGCCATCCCGAGCCTCTGATCTTTGCCTGGCGGAGGTTTGTTTGCTCTTTGACGTCTTCCAAGTCGTTTCGTCGTTTCTCGTCTGCAGACCAATCCTACGCGGTAAATCAGAAAATAAATTTCGCATTGTTCTACCGTTGTCTGACGACATTTTCTTTGGAGCGATTCTGCTCTTCTTTTTTGCGATCCCTCTTTGCAAAAATTGTTCGCCTTTTTGCGAACTGCGCGACTCTTATGGCTGTCGCGGAGCTCAAGCGGGACTTGTGGGCTGTCTCAATGGTAAGGAGTCCTCGCACTTTTAATTTAATGTGGCTGCTCTTTTCGTAAAGATTTTTTGTGTCTTAATCTGCGAATAGGACTAAAATTTATCGCTTTATTTGCATATTTTAAGGAGTCCTCCTCTGTGGATGGCAGACTTTATGGACTCAGACGCGATGGGAAGATTTGTTTAGGAAAAGATTTATCTCATGAGATGCAGATTAAGCGAGATCAGCTCTTTTTTTCATTTTACTGGTTATGAGGTCCAAGGATTTTTAGTTCGGAAGTCTTAAAGTACAGAAACTTGTGTATATGCCTCAAGGCCAATTGCGTAAATCTTTACGGTATTTCTTTATCTAGCTGATTGAGCATTTTTTCAGCTTCGGTGGCTTGGGATATTACGATACAATGGTTGAATTACAGTTCAAATTGATTTTTCAGAAACTGAGGTAATAGAATAAAAACTTATTAATGTGATGTACCTACAATAATTAACGAGAATTTCATAGATATATACAGAGATTAGAAAACTTTGTTCTTTACAAACTGAGATGTGATAGCGGCAGTATAACCTATATACACCTCATTATTGCACTAAATTTACAAAAGTTACTATTTTATGACAAAATTCAAGATTAGTTCATTTTTGTGTGTAATGTTGTCTTTATTGTGCAATTGGCGCGTTGAGAGAAACCACTGTAGATTAAACATAAAATTTTGTTTCACATTTATTGCAGCTTATTTATATGTGTTTTTTCACAGTCGACCCATACAGGCGCAACATATAAAAAAAAGAGCTTTTTTAAATAATATAAATAACAAACTTATTTTTCTCGTTCAGGTCTGAGTTCCGGTTATAATAAACGGGTACATAGACTTAATCCAATTGGTGACATTTTGGAGTCGTACCTGAATATGTTTATCAAATAGTAGCTTTTAATTGAATGCAGTGCCAACGTATATCAGCTCGTTACGCAATTGGATGTGTCAGAAGTCGATTTTGGAGTAAAATAATATGTTTTTTCTGCGATTAAAAAATGGCTTGAGTCTTACCATAATTTACTTTTATTTTCCACAAATGGAAATAATTTAAGGCTACATTCGTTGCATTTTGGAGATTGGCTATAACATTACATGCGTCTTGGTCAGAGGAAGAGACAGCTGTATAGTGTGTAAATGTTGTACAATAATGGGCCAAGAACGGGACCTTGTGGTACACCAGCCGAAACTGTATGTAATGAAAATGCAATGGAATTTTATCTCAGTTAAAAAGATTTTAACAAGTGTAATTTTGCACGTTGCACAATTGAATTTGAAAAGTCTATAGATGAGACTATTATGTTACACTAAGTCACACACACCTTTTCAATATCTAATGTAAAGAAACTGGTTAAATTTTTATTTAGCACATTATCTGTCAAAGATTTATTTTTTATTTTGAAAGCCTGAATAAGTGGGGTGGCCTGATTGTTCGTTGAGAAAGATGTTGTTTTCGTTGCTTTGGAATTTTCACATATATTTTGCTAATTGTATTTATAGACTTATTGGCCTATAACTCGTGGGATAGTCAACTGATTTACTGTATTTGAGTATAGGATTGAGATTTTCAATTTTCCAAGCGGAAGGAATGATAATTAATTTTAAACAGGCATTAATTATGCATGTCAAAAGAATTACACCTTTTTTCGGAAGTAATTGTGGATGGCATCTTTACCAGGGACCATTATTTTTCAAAATTTTAATTTATTTTACGATGTCCCGCGGTTGGACAGAAAATCTGAAGACATCTGTGAAATTCGAGATATTCCATCGGATACTTTGTTCTCAGTGGCTTTATCGCTTTTGTTGTTTAAAGTGAAGATATTTTTAACATAAAGTGTCGGCAAGAAGATTTGCTATGTGCTTCTTTGAATGAAAAACTTTTTCAACTATTATTGCCATCTCTAATAGCATAGAATGGGTTCAAAACAAAACTTAAAAGAAAAATTTGCCTTTTACAAAATGTCTCCTGACTGAATATTAACCTTTTACAAAATATCTATGGATTGAAATTACCTTTTTGTACCGATGTGCACACGGACATACGTGGAGTACAGATAGGCACTGACCCTAGTCCGTGTCAAACGGACTTTACACGGAATCCGAAAAAGCTGAAGTTTCCTGAGTCGGTGTCTCACGAACTTTACACGGTGAAACTCATAAATAGGTGCTTCTATTAAAAATTCACAATCCAAAATTTTCAGGACTATCAGGTTAGGAATCTGTACGAGGCTAGGAGAAATTACTTTATACTGTTTTAGTTCGTTTAAAAAACTAGATATACACCTTATTCTGCTTTTACACGGTCTAGAAATAAAAATTATTTGATTCTGTTTTTACACGATTTCATTCGATTTAGTACCTTAATTTGGCTTTTATAAAGACTCTCATAACAGTTTTTTTTTGTATGAATCATTTATTTTAACTATTTTTTACAGGGTTGAAGGATATGGAACTAATATCCCCTTTTTTCTAACATATGTATGTACCTACTTCATGTCTTCTTTTACACGGATTTGTCTGGAACGTATCTACCGTGTAAAAACAAAATTAGGTGTATTAAATTTAATTTTTGTTTAAATAATTTTTCTCTTTCCATTTATTGCAAATTGGATCCAAAAAGAGGGATAACTCAAAAAGTATGTGGACATGTTTTTATTCACGCTGTTCATCAAAGAACTAATTATCGGTCATATCTGAAAATTACACTGAACTTTTTTATTTGTAAGATGTTCATATTGGACACCTAAAAAAATAAACAAAAATAAAATAATATATGAAAAATATCTTGCGTTATTTTTAGTGATTTTTTTTATCTACTGTTTGTTTGTTAGCTTCTCTTTAACGTCAGATCGTGAAATATTCCTGTTGACAATAAATAAAAAAATGTTTTGTACAAACGGCCTTTTCCAGAAATAGTATTAAAGTTACTTTCCCCAAAAATTGCTTTCCAATAACGTGAATATATGGAAACCAACGTGGAAGTAAAAAATGTAGTCATGCTTGTATGCAAGACCCTAAAAGTAATTCATTGGCTCTTCATATCTGAAGAGCTAAGATATCTCCATTGTGGTGGAAAATCGAGCAATAAATAACGGGAATCCATTAAATAACCCTTCTGTTAACATGCATATCTCTTTAGGAGTTGTTTCCCTGAACCCAGTAAGCCTGTTCTGAGTCCCAGGCACCCCGCCCCCGCGCCGAGCAACTATATTGACGCAAGCGGGACCAATGTAGTTATATCCTAGGTATACATCGGGAAGAGATATGCAAAGCTTTTGTAACCATGTTTAATTACATCACCCGACGAGGGATGCCTACTCCCGGAAAATCTACCCGGGACGCCGAGATGGCCGACCCCAACGCATATTCACACCCCGTGTGCTTTTTGTGTGCCGAAGAGGCATCAAACTTTGTCGTCAGCGTCCTCCTCGTCGTCGTCGTCGTCATTGTCCCCGGCGTATCTGTGTAATTAGAAGCGTAGCGCTTCATCCCTTAATCCCTTAGTCGAATGTTAATGGGAAGTTAGATGGGCACCCTTCGTGGGGAATTTAAAGCAAACAATGGGCCATTCCCCGTGCCTGTTTTGTTCGGCTGTGCGTGTAGCAGGATCTGCTTCCCTCGGCACCAGATATAAGGAGCCTAGGAGATGAATTTCCGCCCTGCCCCGCCACTGGTGCCTGCCTCATTATCAGAGTGCTTTAGACCTTTTTGGGAGATTTATTCGTATCTCTGCATTTAGTGATGGCTGTTCCCGCACCGGAGTGTTTTCATTAAAAATTCATTTAATTTATGAATATTACCGACGTCCCGGATGATCCAGGATTCGAAGAAGGTTTTATTTAATTAAACGCGCCTACAGCTGGGGAGTGCCCTCGGACGGGCTGATTTCTTGCTCCAATCAGTTATTAAATTACTTTAAGGACAGTGCGCGGCGCAATTATCTCGCTATTATCGATGCTTTGAGCGGAGCACTGCTTGTCATTTCGTTTGTCAAGAATGTTTTTACTTCCGAACTTCAGCCCACTGGCCCCTTTGCACATGAAACTGGTTTACGTTTCACGACACCGCAATTTCGCAATTACCTGGACACAAAGCGGCATAAAACCGACGCGCAGTTAGCAGCGCAACGTGCCCCTTGCAATCTTTCTCAGATAATTACACTTTTGCCCCCGATGTAATCGATAATAATTGAAAGCGAACTCACGGCTCTTTGCCGCATAACTCAGAGGAAATCCTGCCCCCGAACAGGTTCTTAAGTAGGAAGAGCACCTTGGCTAATCGTCCAGGGTAAAATATTACCCTTGCGGCTGTTACCGCTTTGTAATGTTAAGTTAGGCAACACAAGGGCTGAGAACCCAGCAATCAACTTGAAATTATTCGCATTTAAAAATTGGGAAGGTAGGTAGATGCTCAGATTAATTGGCCCCGGAAATTGCCTGCTCCATTGTGCTGAATCCTTGGCCACTCTCCGGATTTTTGGCTTAAGACGGGGCTTATCATACGCCTCGCTGTGCTCCTTAAAGGAATATATCAGAAACTTTTGGCCACACATGCGTACTCTCCGCATAAATTTTGGAAAGTTTTCTTGAAAATTTCTGGAATGGCTTTAGCAAAGTTTCGCCGAGATAACTGCGGCACTTCCAAGGATACCCTTACGGGCATTAAAAGATATTTACGGCTTGAATTAAATGCATTTAAACTATTTCCCCCGGGTGTTGGCAACTTTGCATATAAATAGACCGGCACGGCTCTTCCCTTCTTGCCCGCATTTCATCTCCTTTTTTCCCCGTAGGCCAAGGATCCTACTATGGATTTTCTTAATTCGCTGCGGAGCCCAGGGAAAATTTCTTTCTTACGAAAAGTTTCCAAGTAAAGTGGCGTTTTTTTAGAGGGTCATGTTTTGAAGCTGGGGATAATTGAAATGGGCTTATCACGGCCAATTCAGATTAGTCTAAAGTGTTACGCTATTGGTTGTCTAGGGAAAACCTAACAGTTTTTTTAAAGCGGTAGGAAGCGGATTGAAAATAATTAATTTACCAAAAACAAAATGCTTGAACCCTTGGCATATAGCTCATTTCAATGCGTATTAAGTCAGATGAATACTGTTCTAAATATTAAAAAAGAATTCTTAATATTGTAGAAAAAACTGAATATGTAAAAGCACTCTTCGTACTGACGGAAAAAAATTCAAATTTTAAGGAAATAAATTCGATTGCACGTTTACTGACTTTAGTAAAACATTTGCGATAATAAATCATTAATCTTTAAATTACAAATTTACTGCTCTTGGTTTTCTAACCGTCTCTATTGAATAGATTCGCTCTTACTTGACGGACCACCGCACTCAGCAAATATCATTTCACAGCTATCTCTCTGGAGAGATCACAATATTCTGGCGTGCCACAGGGAAACCACCTGGGTCCGTTCCTTTTTTATTATTTTTACTAATGACTTGCCGGACTGTTTGAAATATTTTAATATTTTATGTAACACTGACGATATCAAAATTTTCCGTGTTGTGTGTACATGAACGTGACTGCGAATTATGAAATTCGAATGTGATAATTAGAATTGGTTCAGTAATAGCATGCACACTCCGTTTTCCTGTACCCTAAGTGAAAACGACTCAAATTGAATATTCCATGTGGTAAGTGCAGTTGCGTAGCTAGATGAGAAAGGGCTCCAGGTAATAAATAAACTAAACGCTATAACCAACATAGTTGCGTTTTTTTTCATATCCTGCTCTGGATCACGAATTTTGCATTGAACTGAATTTATCAAACTATTAGCTATAGCAAACATTTTACAATTTGCAAAAAGGGTATCAAATGGCCGTTATTTTTACTCATCAAGACTTGCAAAGTTGAGCTGAATAAATAATTGGTTTTATTTGTTGATGCAAAGAAGGTATCATGCAATTTGATGTTCTTCTCTCGAAATTAAAAAGTTTTGTTGTAGGTAACTAGTCATAAATTTTAATTCAATTCAAACTTTGCTGTGAAATCTGTTCCAGGGCAGAATATGAAAAATACGCAGCAATTAACTTTATCAAAATTTAAAATATAAATGTAGAATTGATTTTTCAAAGTTGAAGACTTGAAACAAAATAAATATAAATAATAAATAAATACGAAGTAAAAAGGTAGAATGCTTAAAACGAATGAAAACGGAAGTTGAGCTCTAAACTCTGAGTTTTTATTAATTTCATTTCATCTATAATAAATGCAACAGACTCAGTATTTTAAAATTACGTAATATTTAAATAGCCTACTGTCAACTTTATTGCTCTTCGGGGTGCTCGTCAAGTACTGTTTTCCACGAAGTTGAAAATATTGCCATTGTTGTAGGAAATAGACGACGCATTTTCATAGCTGGGCAATAAAAGAGTAGTCGCTAAGTTAACACCTATCAGTAGGAAGAGTTGGGGAATCCCCAAACAACCAAAATTTGGTATAATAAGTTGAAAAGAGAAAAACGGATGGTTGATGCGCACATGATAATCATATCTTAGACATAACATACACGAATCGAATAGAATTAGCGAAAAGAATACAAATTGTACTGAGATGCGTTGATCTTACCCAAATAAAGATTGTCAGCCTCTCATGGCCGGTGTGAATATGTCTTTGAAAATTAGAATTTTTGGGTCTTTATGATTGTTACTAATTTTAGATATGTTGCTGAAACTATTTTGATTTTTGAAACAACTTCCTTCATCAAGCGGTTCAAAAGTGATCAAACAGTATGAGAAACAAATAGACAGACACCGGGAATTGTAGCATTCTTCACACAAGATCTTAAAAAGGGCGTGGAAATGTTGAAACTACGAATTCTATGACTCAGATCAAATGCGATAATGACTAGCTGACTTACAAAGAGCTTAGAATAAGAGGCTCTACAAAAATAGCGCTCCGTTTAAATAAACACAAAATTGTCTACGCGTTAAATCTAATCCATGAATGTTCCCGAGGAAAAACTGTGGCTGTTACTTGATGAACAGCCTATCGCTGACATGCTCCCACATGTAAAACGCCTCTAGGGAACGTTTAAAACGTTTAACTGGTTCCCATTCCGCCGATGCTAATCCATCAATAAATTCGGCTTAAGCTCGACGTACTAGCGTAACTATGGGCGGCTGACTAACAAGGAGTCGGGCACGGGGTGCCACAATGAAATAGAAGCATAATCCAATCAGAACGAACGACCAGTGGCCGTTCAACTTAATTTTGTAGAAGCGGTTGAGCCTGGTGGCCACAACAAGTTTCGACCACGACTGTATTACCCGAGACACGTTTTATGCAGAACAAGAGGCGATAAGCCATCAAGGCAGCCACAGCAGCAATTCGCTTTCTTGAGATTCGAATAAATTCAATGCCGGGGTCGGCGGGCACCGCAGCGCGAGGAACGTCATATTTCCTCAAAGGTATAAATCTGTGCCTAATAAAGCGATGTGTTTCGCCTGTATTTAAATAAATTACGAGATTTTTGCCTTTTTTGAATGCGCAGACCTGAGCTGCCCCTCTGAGCAGGATGGCGCGGTGCGGTGTTGGGATTAAGATTACGACAAGGACTTCACCTTTAGGCGGTGTAGAAGCACTCCCGACAAACTAGGGAGCTGCCATGCCCACCGCTAGTAGTTCGGAACGTTTTCGTGTCGACAATAAATAAAGCGACGAGAAATGTCGACTTCTCCGTGCCCTAACGTCGGAACGTGCACGCAATTTCCTTAGCGCGGACGGCAGGCAATCGGCCCTATAGAGTAAAAGGGCTCCTCCAAATTTCCTTCAAGAAATTCCGTGCCTGGCTCGATTTACACCCATTGCGAGGCCGACCTCGATGCTAATTGAGTATCGGTGTCCGAAAATATTTGTAGAGCGTGTCGCACCTGGGAGACAACACCTGGACCAGTTGGGGCCGTTAACAAAGGCCGAATTGCCCTTAACCGCACATACAACCACGTCGAATCTTTATTGAAAAATTATACGCCGCAAAGCGAGGAATTTACGGCTGATTCCGATTAATTAAGGAGGAGCATAAATTTGCGGCATGATGTGTACCGCGCTGGCCGCAGCTGAAGTTCGCTGTTCGCTCCAAAATATGTGAGGAGCTCGTGGGCATTCACCTGAATTAGAATTCCTAATTCACCCCTCCCCAAAGACTTGTTGAAAAATGGATTCGCTCGGGAATCTCGCATGCAGCCCTATGAGTTATGAGTCATTCCGAACGGCACTTGGACATGTCGGGTCATTTCCATAATATGCATAGCGAATGCACGCGTCGCTATGCTATCGCCTACTTACATTAAAGTGCATTGTACGAGTGCGGAGCCATAAATTTCCATGTCCAGAAAAAGATATCCATTCCAGGGCCCCAGTGCAGGAATAGGAGGGTTAGTGGGTACCCACTTAAATAATAATCAAGGAACAGCGTACGAGGAGGCTCCGGTGTTGTCGGGCACGCGGGGCTGGGCAGGGGTATTTTTACATGCAACCGCAATTCTCCACTAATGACGACTATCGCAGTAGTAACCTACCGCCACCCCAGGTGATGAACTTATCAGGGCCATTTAGATGAAGCAGCTTAATCAACGGGGCAATTAAATGCGATTTTGAATGGTTTATGGGTGACGAGTGCTGGGATTGGGGAGAAAGGTTGCTTCCACACCTAAGCCCTTTTTCTGATTAACGAGATATTTTCGCTGAGCAGGTGAGAAAGTTGTGGAGAGCCTATTAAACTCAACTTCGCATAATCATTTACACTTTTCTCTTGCAAATCGTTGAAATAGTAATTTGTAAAAATTGCCTGCTGTACGAACGCACGCTGTGAAGACCGTGGGATTTGGGATTGCGTGCATTTTGGATATTATTGCAAACGTTTTCATTAGAGGTTTGAAATGTTTAGACCTGATCATATATCTTAAAAAAGTGCTGTCAAGTATGGAAATGGAAATAAAGGTTAGCAAATCGACTCGTATGTATTTTTTGTATGTATATCTTAGAAACAGCATCCGTCCTCTTATGGGCAGGATTGGTGTCGTTTTACTTATACTCAACATCCTCAATCTTCGTAAAAGCTCCATAATCATTCGTGAAATTAATACATCATTTATAAATTATATTGTTATTTGGGTATCATCTCGCGGCTCATTTACTAGAAAGATACATAATACTTCTGGTGTTGCGCAAAGAAGCCACCTGGTTCCACTCTTATTTATTATATTTATTCATTCTAACTTCCATATTCGGACTTAGATTCTTTTTTAAATAGTTCTATGAATTCCCAACTATATTAACGCGATACCCAATAAAGCTAACTCTGCTTTGGGTATAAGGAGTTCGAGATGATCCTTACATAACGCGACTCTAATGTTGCACTTTTGTAAGGTCTATCTTAGAGTACGCTAGTTGCGTCTGGTCGCCTTTATATGATGTATAGGTACATCAAACGCCTGGAGGCTGTCCATTTTTTTCAAAATGTTAATGAAGTGTTTCGTATAACGCGTACAGAAATGACGTTAATAGACCTCACCTAAAAAAATTGTGTGGCAGGGAGGTGGCATCTCCCGTTTTCGAGTTACAGGGTGATTGATAAGTTCGGGATTCACATTATTATTTTATTTTTAAGTTGTGATGTAATTGACGCATCGACATAAACTTCATGCCACATAACTAGGTACTATTCTATTTCTCTCAAATTCATAAAATTAATGTAAGTATTTCTTATTTTTAATAAATTTCGCAGATAGAGAAGGGATATATAAAATTATACGTAGAAAACTATTATATTTACTGAATTCTAAAGGAAATCTGCGTTTTACCATACACACATAATTGGAAATTCACACGGAGACGGAGTGGAGTGCGCCACCATTTTGTGACACTGTTTTAACTCATTTCGATTTTTCAATTAGTATAACTTCTCATTGAGTGTGTGAAATCACAACGCCGCTCGTTTTGGAGTCAATCAATGTCTTAGGGAATATTGTGGAATGATTGAAATTCACGTTATTTGTCCAAACCTACGACGCAGACACACCCGTTTTTATGAATTTGAAAAACCGGCTTTAATTTTCATTTTACCTATACATGTTTAGTTCAGTCAAACTAGACACAAAAAGTCTAAACATAAACAAAATTCTCTGAGTATTATGTTACAATTTTGCTAATCATGATTTTTGTTGTGACTGTCACGATTGACCGCGGGGGCGTATGAGTGCATATTAGTATTTCTGATATTTGAAACCGTGATATGAAATGGTGGTTAGTAGGAAAAAAGTATACGAAGTATTTTTGTAGACAATACCAAAATCTACAACTTTTGAATGAAATATTTTTACGGTAGCACTTACTGTTTACGATAAATATTCAAAAAACCGATGTCAATGACCTTTAACCTTGAATAAAATATTTAGCGAAGGTGGGATCGTCAGGAACTTTTAACACTTCATTTGTATTGACGCATTTAAGGTCTGTACAAATTTTCAGCTCTGTGGGAATTTTGACTGGATTATTTTCTGATAAACATACATATAACTCTCCTTAAAAAGTATGACAAAGTAAACAAGTATACAAAAAAAAAGACGTTAATTCGGCAGAGTATGATATACTTTAACATTGTATTTGGTTTGCAATATCATACTTTTAAAGAGAAAATCATACCATTGGAAGTAGATTACCTAATTGTTATAAATATGTCGGACAAACAAATTCGTTATTTAGTTTAAAGGTGAGGCAGTATTCTCGTTTTTAGTTTTACGGCTAAAGACGACCGTCAATTTTTTTAGGTGTGTCCTGTGAAATCTATAGAGCCTATCGCTTGGGCCCATCTGAGTGATACCGCCTTTGCAGAAATATACATATATAATACATATATGCAGCTTTATGGGAGTTGGTTTCTTCCGGATTGTACAATTCGTCATTTGTTAATATATTGTACTTATTTTGATTTTGAGAGCTCTTTTTGGTTTCTTAATAATATTTTAATTTATTATTTTATCTTGGTAGGTAATACATTTTTTCCATCAACTGATCAGATAGAAATTCATAACAGACTGAATATTTGTTTCACAAAATTATTTTATCTCCAATGCCCAACATTAATATTTTCTACGTTTCCACTGTTCATATGTAATGAATGATAACACAGCAATTTAGTCAAAGTAAAAACTGATAACCAAAAGTCGAACGACTATTCGCCGCTTCAAAGGCCGCAAAATGTAAATTTTATTTAATTTTTTTTCTTCAAAATGGCGTACTTAAATAACAGCAATAGCACATTTTTTTATTAATAAAGTTTTGTGACAATAAACTCGCTTCACAGAGAATAATTTACATTATTTCATTTTAGTTGGATTAAAGTAGTTACTAGAGTATTATAAACTACTATTATAAAAGTGTGTAAATATCCGATTAAATTCGTCTCATCACGCCTCTCTGATCTATTTAATACTTTGAGTCCCTTCCAAAGCAAAATCCGATTTAGTGAAGTACATATTATAATAATAGGAATTTCCAATTGTTATTTTAAGAAATCGATTTGTAGTATTAAATTGCACAATTACTTCCAGAAACTATTGAGATTGTGAAGAAATTAAATTCAGCTTTATAAAGAGAACCTTAAAACCAAGCAAACCCCTTACACCTTCGAACTGTTCTACTCGTTTGAAAGCCAAACACCTCCGCAACACCTTTGAACTGTCATATAGTGTCATACCAGTTCGTACCGCTGCTGGGAGAGACCTCAGCCAGGAGTTCAAGTCTCCCCTCCGTCAGTTATGAATGCAGAATCAGAGTGCATAGGAAATGAGAGCGGTCTTCATTTCCATCTTGGTTTTGTTTAGAACAATTTTACATCGACTCTTACCTCTAGCCGACTGCGCCATCTTATCTGTTCTCAATTTTCACTTTTTTAAAACTCTATAACGTCCTCGCTCAGCACGCGGAGTTTGTTAAAGTCACAATTCCCGAGTTTAATCGCATTAAGCATATTTCAACTGACACCTACACGCTAAAAATATTTTACTTGAATTTTTTACCACGGGCAGTGCAATGCTGAGCGATCTGCACGCTGCTGCCCAACATTAGAACTGAAGAGTGGAGACAGAGAGGATCCTGGTCGTGACTCGTGGCTAAACTGACCGTTAAGTTTAAAGTCAGGAAAAGTTGAAATGAGAGAGTTTTAAATCTGCTCGGCAGCTGACTGACTCTTGTGGTGAATAGTGGTGGGTTCAAGTTAAAAAGAAAACCAGTAGTCCGCTTTTGTTGCACAGCAGAAGAGTAGTGTTTCCTTAGTCCCGCTTTAAGTTTGTTCAAGTTTTATCATATTTGTATTTCAAAGCCCCGGTGAGTAGGTACTCCGCCTTTTCTAGAAAAATTATGGAATTAAAAAATTAAAGTAATTAAATAAAAAATAACTATTAACTAATATAAGAACTAATTTTTTAGAAATAAATATTGCCTACTCAATTACCTACCTACTTATACAATTTAAATAACCATTCCAACATTGCCTACATGTAACATTCTTAATAGAAAAATGCAATTTTCATCCAACTGAATGAAATGTAGTTTCGCACTACCTTTAAAGCTTCAACGGCCTAACATGACCTTGGCTCATACTTTATGCCAAATAATCATAAGCCCATATTTCTTCGAAAATGATGCCGGCCAGAACGTTACAGTCAATGGAGAGCGCTATAGATCCATGATTACTGATATTTTCGTTTCCTAGTTGAATAGCGTTAATGTGGAAAATCTTTGGTTTTAATAAGACGGCGCAACATGGTACACAGCGCGCGACACAATCAATTTATTGCGGTGAGCATGCGATGAGCTCGTAATTTCGCGTAATGGATCTGTGAATTGGCCTCCACACCTATGGATTCTCTGTGGCGATATGTGAACTCGCTAGTCTACGCCGATATTGTGCCAGCTGCTCAAAAAGTGGTCGAAAATTGGACATCCAGGTTATGTTTTATTTCTTTTTAATGCTAATTGCCTCTAAAAAAACACCGTATACTTATGTATTTATATACACCTACAACTCATAGCCCTCTTTAAAACTAGTGCATGTTTTAAAACCATAAATCGTTTTGCTAATAATATGGGATTACAATGTGATTTTAGCAATAGTCCCCATAATAACTAACAATAAATAGGTGCCTCAATTCAAAATAGGCAAACTATCAAAAATGATCCGCTAGGGTCGTTAGGTCCGTCATTGTAAACACTCCGCGACATCTTCAGAATCGATTTATGGCTGGGAATTTTTTTTACCTGTGTTCATGTAATTATTTCAATGATGCGAATTTTGGTAAAAAGATCAACTCGACAGGTTTTTGTAATAAATAAAGTTTTTCTCCTTTCTCTGAAGCTGAAGCCAATTAGTTTAGTATTTCATTACAGTCAGTTCACGGCTCTTTTTGTTTTCTTTTTGGCTATTCATCGACGTGTTATTTTATTGGACTGCTGTATTTCTTTTTCAGATTTGGTCTTATTTAAGTTTTTACTGTTGTTTCTTTGCAGCTACGACTGAATCTTTATGTCAGCTTTATCTTCCCTCCTATTATTCGCTGAGGGACAAATGAAGGTAAGTTAATTAAAAATGCATATAAATCAAAATAAAACAAAAACCAAATTAAAATTATATTGATTCAAAGCAGCCACTGTTTAGTTATTCATGACGGATTCATATGAAATCAGTGAATTCTCACTTAAGTTTAAACTATTTTGTTTAACTTATTGTCAATTCTTTTTTGCCAAGCGATTTTCTGAGCTTAAGCGGAATTATGTATATAAGAAACCCGAAACCGCATGTGGTTTTACACCATTTCTGTGGATTAACATCATTTATTTATTTACTATGTGAATTACCCGGCCTTGCCCGGAGTTTCTTTATGAACTTGTAAATTTAAACTATTGCACAATCAATGAATTTATTTCGTGCGCGCAGATGATTCTTCATCTCTAACGCAGGAACCCAAACATTTCCGGGGAAAAAAGTGCCATAAATCGTGCCCAGTAAAATACACTACCTTCCGGTGAAAGTTCCACTAAAATCGGTTAGGTCGTTCCCGAGATTATCCCGGGCAAACAGACACACAAAAATTTTAAAATCCGATGTTCGGGCTTTGGTATCGTGTAAATAAACATGTGTACATATGAGTTTAGAAAAAAGGCAGTTATTTAGAAACCACAGATTCTAAGAACCCATTTTCATGAAAATTCATTTATGTATTAGGTCCGCAACTAAGTTCTCGCTGGTTTTTTTTATGAATATAAAACTTTATTATGAAAAAATGGTTACAAATGAGTTATTCAAAGTACTGCCCATCGCTAGCGACAACCTTTTCCCATCTTTCTGGCAGAGCTCGAATACCGTCACGGTAGAAGTGTTCGTGTTTTGAGGTTATCCATGAATCAAGCCAATTTACGATGTCGTCATATGAACGGAACTCCTGATTAGTCAGAGCATGTGCCATCGAACGGAATAAGTGATAATCGGACGGCGCAATATCTGGGGAATATAGCGGGTGGGGTAGGACTTCCCATTTGAGTGTTTCTAAGTAGGTTTTGACGGGTTTGGCAACGTGAGGCCGATCGTTGTCGTGCTGTAAAATCACTTTTTCGTGCCCTGATCGTATTGTGGCCGCTTTTCGCGCAGTGCTCGGCTCAATCGCATCAATTGAGTTCGATACCGTTCCCCAGTGATCGTTTCGTTCGGTTTCAACGTCTTTTCAGCGTTTTCGAAGATTTTCGGCCTTCCTTCACGCGAACGGTCGTCAACATCAAAATCACCGTCTTTGAAGCGACGGAACCAATCACGGCACGTTGTTTCACTTAGAGCAGCATCTCCGTAAACTTTTTGGAGTTCTCGATGCGCTTGAGCCGCCGTTTTCTTCGAATGAAAAACGAAAAGCAACACTTCCCCGCAAATGACGATTATTTGGCACATAATCAGACATTTTCACACAACCAAAAGTATATGTTCCAAAAACAAAATCACAAATGTATCAAAGCGGCTTGCTTACCATATGTCTAAGCTTGGTTCATGACGTTTTAGTAATGCTATAATCGACCAACTCTTACTACTGGAGCCATCTATTGAAAAACAGCGGGAACTTAGTTGCGGACCTAATATATTGATAACTTGTGGCCGTCATCGGGATGTTCGAAAAATCGAAAGCAGACCCCCAAAATCCCTATATCTTCATTTAACGTTTTCGGTAACAATCTGGGAACCACGATTTTGGAACCTTGCACTTTACTAACAATTATCTTATGTTCACGTCAGGACACAAACTATCTATCGACCAAGTTTCATTCAAATCAGCCTAGCCGTCAAGGTGTGATTGAGTAACAAACATCCAAAACTTCGCATTTATAATATTAGTAAGATTTATTTACCCACAAAAAGAAATGCAATGTCTTAGATGGTAGAATTAATTTTTATTAATCCTAATAGTTTCAAACCAAGATAGTGAAGACATGTAAATCAAAAACTTAATTAAAAGCAACAAAAAAACAACAATTAGCTATGTATATTCAATTTAATTTAATTCAAATATTCGATTCAATATGATGACCGAAAAAGTTAAACTTCAAAGGATTGCCCTGAAAATCCGCACTAGGGGGTTTATGGGGTCACTGATTTCGAATCGGTTATCAAAATTTCCACATATGAGATCATCCCCACTTCGCTGGAACACTTAGGAGAGAGGGTGCAGTAGGGCGGGAGTGTAAAATGAAGAAAAATAAATTTTCTAATACTGTTGAAAAATATCTAAAAATATATGAAAAACGCAAGACATTTCGAAATAGTAAAAAATTATGTTTAGACACCCGTGAAAATGAAATTAACGCAATAGCGTGGGTTTTTTTTTCGAAATTGAGGAGAAAAATTGAAATGTCTGTAAATGAAATGGCTAGGTTACGAATCATTACTTCATTATCTATATACTACAAGTATCATTTATCATATCATTACATTTACACTCGAGTCTTATTAAATTCCCCATCTTTTTACTTTTCCCAAAATCTTTAAGCCTCTTTCGTTTTTGTTGTGTGTTTGTAATGCATATGGTTTCGTTCTCATAACATTGTGTAAATGATAATAATTAATACCGACTTACTCTTAAATGCAATTTAACGATGGAACTTCGATCTTGAAATTAATGTACACCACTAACCGTTTTAAATCTTTACAATATCTTGAATAAAATATTTCCTGCAACATATGAACATGATACGGGGCTATGGTAACCGTGGCATGTAGTATTTTCATAAACAAGAGCATAGTTGTTCGCAGAGTAAGCCTTACTATTCCTAACGGGCACTTTCGTTAAGGCTTTGTAATCTCTAGACGTCGCCGTCTAAAGCTGACCACGCTCAAAATGCGGCTTGATTCAGTCGCACAATGCGACGCCAGAATTATTTTGAATTGCGGGCAATTTCATGTAAAATTCATCAGCTAGAGCCCGGGCGTTCAATTCGGAATCGGCAGTAAATAAAATTCATATCAAAACTAGAAATGCTCGGTAAGAGCACAGCCAATGAGACTTCCGGAAGATGGAAGCCGGGAACCGAAGGGAAGCCCGGAATGGGTTCCCCAGGCCAAGCTGGGCAAAATCAACAAATCCCCCCAAGTGTTCGATGGACAGGCCAGAAAATGTGTGCGCGGGGGTGATCGCGGACGCCGACGGCAACGACAAACAGAAAATCCGCAATAAATTTGCCATCTGAGTTTCTGGTCCATGAATTTCGTTTCCATTAATTCCACTAGATTAACCTGCAGCACCATCTAACCGATGCTAGCCGAGCCAGTGGAATGAGGCGGAATATTCAATTCTTTTCTGCTTTTGTTGTTTTCCCGCGTCCGTTGTGCCAACTGAGCCCGGCCGGGAGCTGCTCTGGCGGAGGTTCGCAGGGCTTTGGGTGGGCAACCAAACCAGTCGAGCAAGTTCCCCGACGTGGCCCCAGCCAAGGAGCTTTTCGCCTCCACGCAAAACAGTCAAGGGCAACAACGTTGGACGCCTTAAACGGGCTGCGAAAATACAAAATCCTTCTGTTTTTGCAGAGCTCGAACTTGTACTTTCGTAATTTGCATGTCTTCGAAGACAATTCGACGGAGTGCCGCTGGTAAAAAATGGCCCTGTTGGAGGGCGTTGGTAGACATAATCAGGCGTGGAGCGATTTCCACTAATTGCGCCTGAAACGGGCTTAACTGGCAGTTAACGCAAGGGTTTAATGGCCGTGATGAGCCCTTTAGCGCCATCAAACGTAAATATTTACTCTCAACTGAGTGCGGCGGCCGTAACACACGCCCTGCTGTCGTCACCCGTACGCTGCGGATCCGGTTCTCTCCGTGGAGCAGCACAATGGGATTCTCGAGGGACCCCTCGCCACTGCGCTTCCCGCCGCCGAAAATAGAACTCCGAAAAACCAATAATGCAGCACACGCGACAGTTGCTTCCTGCAAAAGGACATGAATCACACTGCGGGCTGCGGCCCATACTTCTGTCGTCAGATAGAGCCATTAGACGGAATCGAGATCCTTTCGGGTCGCTGCCTCTGCGCTAGCCCAGCACCCAGAATCCAGCATGGCGTCTCCAATATGAAGCCCGGCACAACTGACTTAGCCCGGCTGTGACATGGACGTGTCCCTCTTTCCCGGATCCCTGCTTCCTTCCTGCCCGCTAGCTGGGAAAACTAAAATGGCCCAGCGCAGCACTGCTGTGTTAGTGCTGCTTCAGCCCAAAAGAAAAGGGCGATTTTTACTGGTGAGGGGTTTGTGTGATCCTTGAACCCTCCACCATCTCAGGACCTGCCTTTCTTCGCAGGCATCCCGGGAGTCGTTTTCCTTCTTTTCACTTCTTTCTTACGAAAACACTGCACCCCACCGTCCCTGGCCCTACCGACAGGGCGCAGCCCCGGTATAAGCATAAATGGAAAATTCTGTGCGCACACTGCCTAGGGATGAAGAAAACTTCCGGGGGAAGATTATAGTTGATTGTCTAGGGTTTTTTTTACGGGGGAGGCAAGTAAGTGCAAGATGTGCCATCTCCGCAGTAAAAACGCTTGTAATGATGACTTTAAGTGCCATCGCCTTAAGTGGATTACCTTTAACTCGGCTGTTGACGGTGGAATGCAACATTAATCACAAGTGGTTCGCTACACACCGCCGGCACACAATTGCCCCGAAATTGCTCGAGCATATTATTGAAATCGCTCGATTTATGGTCATCAGTTGCTTTGCTTGCTTGCAGCCAGGAGCAGCGGCAGCGGGAAGAATTATTCCCGCGCGTTGCTTCAGTAGGGAATCCTGCACAATTTCAATGCAAATTAGGAGCACTGGAGCAACAGAGCGTAAACTGTTTATTTTTAGGAGAGCATCACAACGTTATTAGAATAAAGTACCCTCCTCAAATTTTATAAATCTTTGAGACGAATATTATATACAGCCAATGGGAGACAGGTAAATTTGATTTTGTTCTTTATAGTGACATAAAAAATATTGTCACAAAAATTTATTAAATTCTAGTTCTTTATATCAGTATTTCACATAAACCATGCCTGTGAGTGAACTGTGAAGTGCTGGCGAGATATTCTTTCTCTCCTACGTCTATTCTCTTGTCTATTCTAATTGTATTCCATTTCCACAACCCTATATATATATCACAATACGCAATATCATCTGATAATATCTAATCTGGAATATTTAGCTCCTACTAAATTTTGGTTGCTACGTTAGACAATTATTTATATGCTGGAATTTTGAAATACATAATGTTTTAACAATATTTTGTGATTTACGATACTTAGGATATATTTGATTTCATTTGGCAACATATTATACAGTTTTGTACCTATTATGCCCACTCTCCAATGGGCATGCCAACCACGAAAGAACCAACCAAAATGCTGCAGCCTTTTCCTTCTCATTATAAAATGAGTCTCCCATCTTACTCGTGTTTTGGTCGACATGCTCTAACTTTTCCTTTGTGTTAGTTAAACCATTTGAGTTGCCGCATTTAATTCAGCACTTTTTAGCAGTGGTTCGGGCCCTAGATACGTATTTAGTACTTGAAATTTGTGAAAGTTCAAGCAAAAGTGAGCTTAAGCTCAAGTAAATATTATGTAAAAGTGTGTAGAAACGAAGAAATGAAATTTATTAAGCAGCTAGTTCTGCTAAATTAGCTAATTGTTAAAAATAAATAAAATAAAACTTAGTTCGTTTCTTTGCATTTCACCGATCACAACAAACAGAGCTTTCTGACTGTTCACATCTACATTGATAGAATTATGTACGAACGCATTTTGTCAGCCAACTGGTTGGTTGTCGGCATTCCCATTGGAGAACGGGCATAACACTCTAATTTCTTTGATACAAGATGGCAAGACGACGATTTGCTTGGTTTCTTGTTAAGTAATCGGTTTTGTAATATTAAAATTTGTAAAGGCTCCGATACATAAATTGCATTGCTCTATATGCTTACTCTATTTTAGTCCAGTGTCAATGACAACGCCTAAATATTTGCATTTATATACATTTTCGATAATTCTTTCATTTAATATGATAATACCTCGATCCTGCCCAAACGATAATACCTTGGTTTTATTAAGGTTAAGTACAAATTTATTTTTTGTGACCACATGTGGAGTAACTTCAAACCATTACTAGTTATCAGATTGGTGTTGTCCCAATTATTGATTTTAAATATTGCCAAAATGTCACCAGCAAATGCCCCAGACATTTTTAATTTCTAACCTGCACAGGTCATTAACATACAACAGGAATAATATCGGACACAGTACTGTGCCTTGCGGGACACCATACCAAAGAGGAATATTTATACTGTGTGTATGCCATTTGTATGCATTGAACTACATATATCTAGGAGATAGGATTTACATAACGAGAGGACAGAACAATCGATTCCGATATCTGCCAGTTTTTTTTTATTAATAGTTTGTTAATGTTTGTTAATCGTGTCAAATAGTTCCTGCAAGTCCACAAAGGCAGCACAAACTTTTGCTCCCGAATCCATTGCATTACTTCCATATAGCTCGTGACATCGTAAATTGATCTGCAGTGCTGTAGTTACTTTTGAAACCATATTGATTCTCCGCTATAATATTATCGGGCTCTAAATATGATATCAGTCTACTTTTAATGCCTTTTTCTAGTTATTTAGCTATGTTAGATAGGAGCGAGATTAGCCTGTAATTACTACCTGGGCACCCATCACATCACGCTGCTGCCGCATGTGCATTCAGTTTCTTCAGGCGGGTGCTATACGTATCGTAATTAAGTCATCATGAAAGATGAACGATTCAGGGTAAGTTAAGGTATCTCCAATTTCGGAAATAACCGAATTAGCTATTTGTACAAAAATATTTACAAAATGATCACTCAGTATATTGCTTATTTTTACAGGATCTGCCAAAATATATCCACTTTCTTATGTATTTTTCTAACGATACTCTTTTTAATTGTATTAGAGCCCGTTACTTCATTGATTTGTTCCCGTATCTTTCTCGGGTGGTCAGAAAAACAATTGATTTGGTTCGCATAATACATCTCCTTGGCATTTCTGATTACAACAGTTAGCATTTTTCTAAATAACTTATACCTGTTACACAATACTTCATTGAAAGGTAGTTTTTTGATCTGTTTCGCAATTTTATTTCTCTTTCTAATGGATATTATTATAGTAATATTGCACAAAATTTATTTAGGGTGTCGTTAGTTAATTTACTGCAAAAAGCCTCTCTCTACTTTTTATGTTTAATATTTTCAACCAAAGTATCATAATTAACCTTTTTATTAACTCTATTTGTTGTTGATTTATCATTGCGAGAATGAGTTCCTGTGTCGTTTTTTATTACCAATTCCGCTAAAGTTATAAAATGGTCGGTTTTATAAGACTCAAGGATAGCAGGATGAAATTCAATAATGGTATAAACTTTACAGAAGATATGGTCTAAGCAAGAATTACCGCGGGTTTTACCAATCAGGAATTTGTTAAATCAGTGATTAGCTAGAGTATCTAGGTAATCGGTCGCGATAGGAGGAGTTTTCTTCTTCAGAGTATCAATGTTTATATGTAATCAATATGTTTATATTTTATGATAAAATGATTGTCCCTAGTTTGCAACATCGTCGGACATTCATCGAAGGCGATTTTAAATCATTATTAGGATTGGAGCTTGGGGATCTTTGTATGTCATTAAGAATCATTTCCATATCTTGATGAAAAAATTACAGATGTAAAAGTTGCCCTCACGGATTTCACAATTAGTACAATTCACCTCAAGAAGGTTTCTCAGATATGTATGTGTGAGTATAATACGGGTCCAATCACATACCCTTTGGGAACACCTGTTATGATTTTGCGTGCTTCAGCGCTCTCCGATCCTGCATAGACTATAAAATATCTCTCATCTAAGAAATTCTGTACTATAAGGATTATGTAGTGGTAGTAGTTTATCTAGCTTATCGCAGGGGGTGGGAGGGGCTGAAACCTCAACCGTTTAAGAGTTACACGGTGATTTAAAAATTCGGGATGCGTTTCATTTAATTTCAGTTAAAGTTTTTGTGAAATGCAGATTTTGTTAAAATTTCTAAGTATAAATTCACTGTTTAAGTCAGTCGAAACAGCGCGACATATCTTGGCATCGTCAGCATAACATGAAAGTTTTGAATAATTTAGACACATTGGAAGATCAATAAGTTAAATATTGAACAAAATCGGACAAAGATTGTTGCCTTGAGGAACCCCAGAAATTAACCAATTAATGAACAGAATTGGAAACCCAAGCATAGTTAGCTTTAACAGCAAAAAGTCATGATGGTTGATACGGTCAAATGCTTCACTGAAATCAGTAAATATGCAGTCATATTGTGTGCCGGCTTCCACTGCAGAAATGCAATAATTTGACAATTCTCGAAGGTTAGTCGTAGTTGATCTTTCTTTTATAAAACCATGCTGGGAATTCAATAAATATGGTCTGTTAAGGAAAGCGAAAGTCGTCTGGCTTATTAGGACTTCGAAAATTTTAGCGATTGAGGTCAACTTTGCGACCGGCCTGTAATTCGATATATCTCACCTATCAACCTTTTCATGAAGGGGAATTATAGTAGATGATGAGAATGTGGATTTTGGGGAAAACGTTACAGGATTATGATATGCTAAATAAATAACATAAACCAGGAACGAGGGGACCAACACAGTTCCTTAAGAGGGAAACAGGGACGCCATAAGGATCACAGCAAAATCAGCCAAGCTATAAATGTGTTTCGCGACAATGTTATCCTCAATTGAAAGATCTTTAGTTTCCAAGGAAGTCGGTGGAAGCAACGTCAGGTGGGAGAATTCCATAATATTAATAGCACAATTATTATCAAGGAAGGCAGTATTGAAAAAAATCGGCAAAAAGGTTAGCGAAAGTTGAGGGATCGCTTCTCTCCCTATCCGCCAGTGCTAACGAAGAGAGATGCCCATCAGTTTTCCTCTTTGAGTTTGAGCCTCAACTCAATATGGCTGATGTGGCAGTCCTGAATTAGAGACCAGACGGGGCTAGCGTACTCTAGTATGGGTCTTATAAAAGCGCAATATGACAGTCCAGAGATATAGGGGTCATTAAACTCCTTACACCATCTAACAAACCCCAGAGTCGTGTTAGCTTTATTGACAATAGTATCAATGTGATTTTGAAATGAAAATGGCGCATTAAGAATGACCCCTAAATCTCTCACCTTGTCAAGTCTGGCAAGAGAGTGGCCTTCAATCGAGTACCCAAAGTGCACTGGGTTCCTTTTGTGCGAAAAAGACAGACATGCAGGTGCACTTATTCACATTCAATGGAAGGCAGCTGATGTACCACCATTTTTGGAAAGCATCCAAATCAGTATTTAACACATCACTGTCAGCAAATAATCATAATCATCAATCAACATAATAAACACCATGATAAACATAATAAAGCCAATGATACATCGTTGATGCAAATGATGAATGGTATTGGTCCAAGGTGACTGTCCAGTGGTACGCCAGAAGTATTTTCAATAATCTCGGAAAGAGCGCCACGAAAACGGACACGCTGAATAAGTCGAGCCAAATGTGACCAAATTCAGTTAACAAAAGAAGAAGGGAACCCACAAGAAAAAGGGCAGGGTAGTTAGGATTAGGTATACTTCATGAGGTTTTTATAAAACTTTTCCTCCCAAATATAAAATGTAATATCGTCTTCTTCTATATATATTACCTAAATATTTTACCTTTTTAAGTTGTAAAGAATAACCCTAGAAACTCAAAACTCTTGAAATTTACCTTGGCTCTGTAAAAATTTAAGAATATCACGATAATAATAATAATAATGACGTATAGCCGGGTAAAGTAAACAAAATGATCATGAAAAATCAGAAAATCAAATTTATTGCCATACGCCAATGATTTTCGGGGTCCCTTGTCAGCGCAATATTCGTGTTAGATTTACTTTTTATTCAAATTATATAAAATAAAGTAGGTAGTCAATAAATAATTTGAAGTTGTAAACAAAATAAGGGGTTTCTTGCTTTCAGGTGAATGCCCCCTTTAATCTAATAAGCTGAGGATGTGTTGGGGCATCATGATGCTTCCCTCAAAACTGCTGCTCCAATGTACGTAAATACCGCCTATTGCTGTACCTGCTTCACCTCGAAGTAAAAGTGCCCCATTAAACAATTTTATGTCACTGCGGGGCATCCCCGAGAGGTACATTTCCGGCGTAAGGAGCAAGTTATCATTGCACTCAGGCGTGCGATTTGATATGTTCCACACCTAATACAGCCGATACGTCCCGGAAAGGGTTTTCCACATAAATAATGGAAAGCACTTTGAAATTCCGAAGCACACGTGTACCATCTGCAAATGTTTATTGCAGGAGGAAAAACATATGCTCCACCGGGGAATGGAATCGATTCCTTTTGTTTCGAGCGCCCATAACGCGCGGCGTTATACAACGGATGCAATCCGCAAGGATACGGCAGAGGTCTTCGGTTATTGGCAGTTAGCGCTCGCACACGTACGGCATGCTCGTTATTCGAATAAAGTTTCGAATTCCGATTCGCAGCATAAACACGGCCGAACGGGGGTGTGGGTAATTACCATGGATGAGATCGACTGCCGCAGCATAACTATGCCGGCGTAATGTAGTCCACGGAAGTTATGCTCCGGCAGGGAGATTTCTCATCCGGTTATGTTCGCAACATTAAATCACCGAATATGAACCCGGCTAAGCAGGAGCGCTGCCGGCAAGGCAAGGGTCAAATAATCATAATTCCCTCCCAGAAGCTGGACGGGATATTTATTGCTAACGAACCACTGACTCGATGAACCGGGAAAAATTCTCTTTCTTGGAGTTTCCCGAGACGCCCCCTTCCGGACCGGGCCAGGGATATACACACACGCCCGCTCCTATATATACAGTCCTGCAGGACCGTGCCCTGGAATTATTTCTGCTCCTCTATTTTGTGTTTTTTTCCCGCCTCTCGGCCCCCCGCACGGTGTGAGGATCTAGTGTATGGCGTGGAGCTTTATGTTATGATCAAATGAAATTGCTTGAAAAGTCCATTAAAAATTCTTTATGTGCTATTAGCAAGTGGGCTGGCGCAGCCCGGTAGTCGGGGCCACTCCCGCAGGATATATGCGGCCATAGGCCTTGGGATAAAAGAAACTTTCCAGAAAGTTTTCAAGAAAAATTTCGAAAACAGCCCACGCGTCCCGCAAGCTGGAGCAGCTCCCGAACAGCTAGTAGTTCCCTAACGATTTTCCTTAATTAATCGAAGTCATCAGGCGCTTCCCGGGGCCGTTCGTTAGGGCGAAAACGCTGATATAAAGGTCATTATCGGGAATAACGATCCATGTCTAGACATTCCGCTTCCACAACACAATTTTGATGATTCTAGCGCCGGAGACAGTTGACTATTGCGGCAGGGCTGCAGGGCAGTTCGGGGAATGGCAAGAAAAAGAAGAGCCCGCCAGGACGGGAGAGCACCCCGCACATACATTAGCCCGGTCGCCCCCCGCACATCCGCGCCAGGGAGGGCCCGATAAAACCAACAAAGAGCCTCCCGTACGGGCAGAAAGAAAAATCTATAATGCATTGTTTTGTTCATTGTACACTATAAATAAAAATAATGTTCCGCCTGATAGCGCTTCCATTATGTATGTTTGTTCCGTTATGTGCACAATGAATTGCGTTGCGATGGCTGCTGGTACACGCCATAATCGTGGGAGGTTAATGCCAGGAGTCAAGCGCTCGTTACGGCGGATGGTGGTATGCCCCGGCCCCCTGAATAAACGACTACAATCGGATGCTTTTCCTGTTTTCCTGGAGGCGTACTATTTGTGAGCCTCTCCTGCACTCTGATGGCTTTTTGGGGCGGCGCGGCGTGATCCAGGGTTAGATTAAGGTCTGATAAATCTTCGAAAATTTTGGCCCTCGGGCTAACAGGCGGGTTCATGGGTCTTGTGGCGATATGTGGCTATATGTGAAAATAAGGGATGTAGACATATGGCTGATAATGTCTTAACGACTTTTTGAATGTGTTATGAGATGTTTTTCATTCAGTTCTGCTTTTGAAAATATTGCCAAAAAAGGAGTCTATATATTCCGGTTCCGATTTACGTTTAAAGTTATGCAATTCAACGACATTCAAAATTTGTGCAGGTGTAGTTAGTATCTCCTTAGGCGTCTTTCTCCCCTTTTTCGATGATCTGATAAGATCTAATTACACTCATTAGGTAGGTACAGACACCAAGAGCTTGGAAGAAAAAAAACAATTACATGGTGTACCCGACAGGTTTGAATTTTTAACAAGTTATCTTCATACGTTGAACGCTTTGAATGAGCAGCAGTTGATCATTTGATCTGTTTCAGAATTTTTCTTTCTTTTTGTTTCAGACGTTTCTACAACCTGGAATGAATTAATGCGAGATCATCCGTCATATAACTGTCACAAATAGTATGTGTTATTGGTAAGTACATTATATATATATTTTAATGAAAAATTTGCGTATTAACACAATAATAAAAAAATAAATACATATTAAATCCTCAAGTCCTCCATAGAATTAATGACAGCAACTATTATTTTCGACATAGTGCTCATTAGCTTCCGACACTCTAACCAGTCAGTTGTGTTTGACGAATATATCCGTCATCAATTGATTCTCACGACACACATAGGTGCGTGCTCTGAAAAGAGGTCGCCACAGCTGACTGGCTAAAAGAAATTTCATTCCACTCTTGCTTTAGATGTTTTTTTCATACTTCGTTCTTTCGTGATGCTGTGCTCGTGTATCTTGCCCTTTTGTACGCCCCAATCATGCTCAATTTGATTGAGACTTGGTGACTAAGCTGGCCAATCGGCCACCCTTCGCCGTTCAAGTAAGATTCGCCGAGTGTACCAAACACCTGGAAAATATGAAAAATATATGCAAAATTGACCCAATCACCATCCGTCCAATGATTTCAATTTTTGAGGGACTTTTGAAACAATTTTCGATCCTTACGCAGCTTTCTCTTCTTTTCTTTTTTATTGCTTTCTCTCTTTTTCTGCCCGCTTTCTTTTTATTAATCTTTAGAAGGCCGGCATTTTTCCCTTGAAATCTCTTTGGCATTTTGGTCTATTGAGGGGCGCCTGTGGGGGGAGTTAAGGTATACAAGAAGGTAGAGTCCCCTCGCAACCTAATACAGTGTAGGCTCTTATAGTCCAAGAGGTAACCGCAATAAAGCTGACCTATCGGCCAACAGGATGAAATGTAATTAAATGCTAGTACTCACAGCGACAGTACGAAAAATCCTGGTGTGCCTGGGCAGATCGATGGCCCAACTATTTCATGCTTGTACTTAAAGTGGTTTTTTTATATCTCAAAAACAAGCCATGATTTTGGTGGCTCCACACTCTTGGTTTTTTTTAGATTTAAAGACGAAAATTTCGAGTAGAAGCATAAAATAGGGCTCAAATGTAAACTGAAATGCTCTACTATCAGGCAAAAATAGGTAGATTTATACCACCCTGATCAGAACGCCAACAGTTTGGGACGAGGGGCGACGGATCAGGAAGGAGGAGGCAGTCCATGCTATTTAGGTTTGTCAGAGCATAGTGCACCTCTCTTGAAAATATGGTCCACTAACTCGGTACTCTCTTTTTTTTGCGGTTAATGCCATGACCACTTTTTGCGCCAATTTTGCAGCATTGCACCTCTCTAGATAACCTACTGTCACGGGGAAAATGTTATATATGAAAAGTATGGCTAAATTTGTGCTCTACAGTCTTTGTATCGACAATTTTTTTATTACGAGTCATCCAAAACGAGATAAATGCGAGAAACCAATTGTCCTCATTTTTAACCTTTTTCGCATTAACTTTTCAAAAAAAGTTGATATAACTACATTTGTAGGGAATTACTAGATTTAACAAAATGTTTTAAATGTTTCCTCTAGCATGTCAAGAAGGTGAGATATTTACGAAAAACGATTTTCCTACTATTATTAACATACCAAGCTTGGATCATCGAGAATGATGGCAGATGCCCAGGTACACCAGAATTTTTCTTATTGTCGCTGTGTGTACATTTAAAACACTTTTCATCCTGTTGCCTAATAGGCCAGCTTTTTTTTTACGCTTCAAAGATGAGCGTCACTCACGGGCGACATGGCGATGTGAGTGTAAATGCGGCATTAAGAGAATCCAAAGAGAAACTCAACGTTGAGTTTTCATGTGAAAATAGTTTGTACAGCTTAGATTCTTAAGGGAAATACCTCCTCCATCCAAAAAATAAGAATAAATACAGATTTTAGAGTTTTGGATAAATACGAGGCCGAAGAAATCAAAAATGTCAGTATGGCCAATCTTCAATGAGTAGTTCTATTGAAACACAAAATGGTGCAGCAAGAGAAGCTGGAAAAATTAAATAAAGGAAATGTCGTATACTTAACATATGTTACTGACGAGAGAGATCAAAACATTCTCACTGTATTGAAAAAGTTATATTTTATTTTATGACATTGTAAAGTTTCAAGAAATAAGATTTCTCTTATATGAATTAATCTGCAGATTTTGTTAGGTCATCTTGTAGCTTTATGTCGATCCTGCTTGAAAAGTCTTCAGAATGTGGTATACTTTCATCTTACACTCACGCTTTGCAAGATCTTTCAATATGAAAAATATTGTCATCTTTAAAGTAGGTGTTTAGCAAGGCACGCTACCATAACTGTAGGTGAACTTATATTTGGTATTCTAAAGATCCTTTTATTTTCGGATTACATACTCGAAAGCTGGAGAGAATTCATAAGTGGGATTTTTCCCATGATTTTTTTCGCGGTTTCTAATATAATATTTAAGTCTGAAGAATATTTTCGTCTTTGGCTGCTTCTTGTTGAAATCCAGGATCTCTTCAGACCCCAATACTGTCAAAGGATATGCAACGTAACATTTATACGTATATATATATTACTTACCAATATCTGTCCTGTAATCAGTTTTATTATTTATTACAATATATATGTATATAACAATATTTTAATTGTTGTTTGCTATATAATCGAACTGTTTCTGTTATTTAAATAACAGTTAAAATTATTACTTTAACAGTTCAAATTGTTAATTTAAAATTAACTACAACTCGACTGTTAAGATAAGGATTTTCACTGTTGGACCAAAATTGACAGTAAAATTTATTTATTATTTATTTATCTGTCTGTTTTCACAGTATCTTTTCTCTAAGTGTAGCAAACATTGTTTATGTGTTTCTATAGAGTATATATAAAAACTAATACAGGAAGTACGTTGAGACAATCAGCGCGGTTTGTTGTGTACATACTTTGTCTATCCGTTTGACAATATATTGTTATTTTTGTTGAAATATGGTTTCCTAATTGAATAAATGTAATTCTGATTAATTTCTCATACACTTGGTGTTCATGAGGTACCTACCCCAAAGAACCCTTAGTTTGTCACTCTCCATGATTCGATTTTCTCTAAGGCAGAAAATTTGTAGCCTGATAAACTTTCCTACTTATAAATTCAACCTAATTTCACAACGGGCCACACATACTCGGTGTGGTCTCTAATTGGACACATTAAAAATGTTGCATTACAGCCACAAATGCAATGCAGTACCTGTTCAATTTTGCAAGTTATCTCCACCTCCCCCACCGCAGCATGACTCATACGTCCCAGCAGTCCATTAGCCAGCAGCAGCAGCCATTAAAGCGGCGAAGCATATTTCGGCCATTAGTTTCAATTATTACGCCAATAATGAGGCGAATTAGTTGAGCACGTTTCCGGAACGGCCGAGGACATATTCGGGGACGAGCAGGCACCGTAGGCGCGTAAACAAACACTATTAGCGGTTTACCAGTTGTTTGTACACTCCCAGGCCCATGTTATGCGAAATCATGTTTTAATGCTCGTCATTCTGTTTATCCGCCGTTAATTTGCCAAATTGCTATTGATCTAGGTGTGCTTAACTGCCCCCGGTGGTGCTCGGAGATTGCCGGAGATAACTCTGGTATTTATGCGCCCGATGCCCTGCCCACCCGGCCGGACCTGCTCCTGGCTGGAGGTGATCCTGTTTAGCTCGGATTAGGCGGCATTGTCCGAGGTGATAAATCTTATGATTTGGCCGAGCACAAGGAGGGATGGCAACTTTCCTTGGCTTGAAGCAGGCAGCATTATTTTAATGAATGTTTATTTCGTTGGCGACGTCATTAGTGTCAACCGGGAGATATATCTGCGGCCTGCGAAACCATGGTAGCCTCCTGGCTGGGAGAAGTCGAGAAAAAGTCGAGGCGCACCATACCGGCCCCATTTGCGCAATTGCAATCGAATGAGGAAGAGAAAAGCAATTTGCAATAAAGTCTAATTCCACACAACATAACGACCAGCATAGGTTGCATGGACAGCGTTACGCGCATGCGGCGCTAGACGTGCCTAAACACCGAGCTGGAGTGTCGTATACAGTAGTCACCTAAAAGGCCTATAAAATCTGATAACGACCAAATAATGTCCCGCCGGGGCCGGGAGGGGCGGCGGGAGCCGTTTGCGTTCAACCGAATTATTTCGCCGGAACTTGTGCATTTAAAGGCTTTAATGGACCCTGCTGCACTTATACATCACGGGGCCGTATTTTGCCTAAATTGTGCAGAATGCAATTCGACTATTCGCCCGCCGCAGGATATTGTTTAGCCGAGCGGATATTTACGGGCGGACATGCCCGGGATCGGGACCGGGTCCGGGAGCGTCGTCCTTATCCTGCACGCTCCCGTACCGCTACGGACTGTTTGCCAATTTTTTATTCCCTGCCGAATGCTGCAGTCAAACCGACCGAACAGAGTCAGGCTATGGGCAAGTGCAGGACATATTTTGCCTTAAGCTCGCAATAAAATTTTACGACTTTTCACAGAGCTGCCATGCCTGTGCGAGTCGAAGAGGGAGTGGGATGAGTGTCCGTGCCCGAACCGGGATGAATGAAAGGAGCAGTGCATGAAGCCCCATGGTTTATGGCCGGCTAAAACAATTGAAAATCCTTTCTCATTCGAATCATTCGGGTTAGCGCTATTGCCTAACTGTTCCCATGGCGTTAATTTACAACCCTCTCGCAGAGAGGGTACCCGGCAGCCGGGGCAATAAAACCAATTGCACAAGACATCAGCCCTTTCAACCCTATTCAGAGTGGATTCGAGTTTTGACACCGAATATGATTTATGCCTTTACGACCTGCCGAAGCCTTTCTTTTCCACTTTTCTTCCAAGGATTGTTTATGGCCGGCAATTTTTCGTTTGCTTTTTGCTCTTTTCCACAGAGTTGCGCAAATCAGATTTTTGCGATTCTTGGAAATTTTTAGACAGCTTCCACCCATTGTACATTGAACTGTTATATTTTTGTGAGCATTTATTTTTAATTGTTTTGGCTTAGGGTTAAGGAAACAACACAATAAATTTGGCCAAGTGTGTCCCGTTAAATATGTTTTATTCATACATAACTAACCGACCCTTACGCAGCGTCGCCCGGGCATCTTCCTCTACCTATATTTATTCTTAAAAATAAACGACAGCCCACTCGAACGTTATAAAATTATCCACATTTATTAAATAGGTATTTTGAATGAAATTTTTGGTGTACCTGCCCCTATATTTCTGTATCAGGAGAAAGGACCCGCATATTAAATTTAGATTCACTTCAAAAGCGAGGAGAGATGGGCTTTCTACGAAACTGTGAAAGTCGATAAGTACCATAGCTACATATATGCTGCGCCATTGGGCTATGCATTTAATTTGTGTCTCACACAAGGAGTCCTCCCTACACTACTTAAATGAGCCATTGTTATTTCAATTCATAAAGGGAAAAAGAATCAAGAACTAAATAATTATAGTGTTGCATATTTCACTCCTGTATTAGAAAATTGCATCAAAAACAGAGTAGTTGTGTATATCGAAAACAATTATATTAGCTGTGTTCTTTTCATGTGCAGACAGCAAAATATCCATTGAATTGAGATTTATGAATAGTTACCCAAAGCGAAACTATTTAATTTTGTGGAAAGTACATCAAAATCCATTGACTTACACCCACTAGGGTCAAAAATTAGTCGTTCAGTTAGTAGTTCAATACAATTTTTACAGTTAGGATGGGTAAAAATCATGGCAATTTGATGCGTTTTGATTGATGAAAAGAACACAGCTATAATCTCGAATAATTATGATCGTTTAAGAAAAAATCGAAGCGTAAAGGATGCTATTAATGAAGCAACTGGTTTTCTAAATTTTTCGCAGAGGTGGGAGTTCACTGTGTAAAATTTTGCGAAAAGAGGGGTACGGACAAAAGTATGAAAATAATTTTGGAAAATAGAAAACACGTTTGGAAGTGCTTGTGCAAAATTTGGAATTAAAATATTAATAAATATAAAAATGTTGGGTGAAGAAAATGCGAACTATCTGAAAACGGCGAAAATGCTTGCCCCTCAAAGTAGAGAAGAAGAAAGGAAAAGAAATTGGTTTGCTTAAAGAGGCTTTCGTCCAAATCAATTTTAATTTTTTAATTAAGCAAGAATAGGTGAAAATGATTCATGGGGGAATTGTGTATGAATTTTTGCTTGATTTCATGAAACCGCCCCTACATCGCCGGGACATATGTAAAGGAGGGGGTGGAGTAGGGAGGGGGTGTGTAATGAAAGATATGAGTTTAATAATAGGATAGAAAAATATCCCGAGAGATGAGAAAGTCGAGAGTGGTAAAATCTTGGAAAAAAATGAATAGTTACTGCGAAAAAGAAAATAAAAGTCAAAATAGTAAATTTTCAGCGTGACCTGGTTTTGAAACACGGACCCACGGTCTTCCGTACGATATAATTATTGCATATGTTTACCAATGAGGCAACGCTCCTATTGAAATTCGTTTAAAGTTTGTGCGGAGATGTGGTATAGGAAAAGTCGCTTATACAAGGTTTCAAGTAAATTGGTTAAAAAAAAATACTTCCCCATTCAAAGACTTATACCTACCCCCGAATTTAGAGATTTGCTGAAATACGTGTGCCATTATTGGTGTTGCAAAGTGTTTGTGCAAGATTTCAAGTAAATCGTATCAAAGAAAATATTTTCCCCCATATGTATTGTATATATGTACATTTTATTTTATGTATCGCAGTGATAGCGATGTTACGCCAGATAACTTCTGTCTCAATTTTACCGCAACTTTATTTTGCTTAAATTGCACATCTTATTGCCTAAGGGCCCTAAGGTACAACATCTCCAGGTAGAAAAAGGATATACAAATTTATGCGTGAAAAACCCTTTGTGGAATAATATGAAAATCTGTATTTTAAGGAACTTGAACTCAAATTAACTCCAAAATATTTTTATTAAATTAAAAACTTATTAGAGGTATAAATGGTAGCACGTTAAACAAAGTTGCTCGAAGTGTCCCCGTCACTTTCGGTGCATGCCAATGACCTCCATCAACTTCATGCGCCCACAGAATTCGGTCTAGAAACGTCCTATTCTCTACTATTTGTAGCATTTCAGAAACCAAGTGCAAAACTTTAATCTTCTCTCAGAATTTCAGTTTTTGGACTAAGATATGGCGATATTATCGTAATTATTCTCAATGAATATCCCTCCAAACTTTAACTGAAGACACTCCCAGTCATCTTGCGACTCTTATCGTGCTGATTTGACGAGGATGATTAATTTCTGCTCGACACCGCACCGTCGCCGGCAAAATGTTCCCAAATCGCTAATTGCTGCTGGTTGAAGTCACACTTTGATTTGTATAAACCTCCGCTTAAAATCAGCGGTTTCCAATATGTAAGTACCTACATCTTCTTCTTCCAATTAAAAATCAGGCAATTAAGGGCAGTCTCACAAGTGTGTCTCTCTCTCTCTCTAAGACTAGACTACGCTTCCATCAACAATCTATTTTCTTCAATGTATTGCATCAGCTGCCACAACACGTCCAAAACATTCATTCATTTCTACAACAATTTTAATTTACAAGTATGGAAAAACCAGTGCAAATTCGGGACGGGTTTGCTAGTAATGTATTAGGTCCGCAACTAAGGTTCCGCTGTTTTTCAATAGATGGCTCCAGTAGTAAGAGTTGGTCGACTATAGCATTACTAAAACGTCATGAACCAAGCTTAGACATATGGTAAGCAAGCCGCTTTGATACATTTGTGATTTTGTTTTTGGAACATATACTTTTGGTTGTGTGAAAATGTCTGATTGTGTGCCAAATAATCGTCATTTGCGGGGAAGTGTTGCTTTTCGTTTTTCATTCGAAGAAAACGGCGGCTCAAGCGCATCGAGAACTCCAAAAAGTTTACGGAGATGCTGCTCTAAGTGAAACAACGTGCCGTGATTGGTTCCGTCGCTTCAAAGACGGTGATTTTGATGTTGACGACCGTTCGCGTGAAGGAAGACCGAAAATCTTCGAAAACGCTGAAAAGACGTTGAAACCGAACGAAACGATCACTGGGGAACGGTATCGAACTCAATTGATGCGATTGAGCCGAGCACTGCGCGAAAAGCGGCCACAATACGATCAGGGCACGAAAAAGTGATTTTACAGCACGACAACGATCGGCCTCACGTTGCCAAACCCGTCAAAACCTACTTAGAAACACTCAAATGGGAAGTCCTACCCCACCCGCTATATTCCCCAGATATTGCGCCGTCCGATTATCACTTATTCCGTTCGATGGCACATGCTCTGACTAATCAGGAGTTCCGTTCATATGACGACATCGTAAATTGGCTTGATTCATGCATAACCTCAAAAGACGAACACTTCTACCGTGACGGTATTCGAGCTCTGCCAGAAAGATGGGAAAAGGATGTCGCTAGCGATGGGCAGTACTTTGAATAACTCATTTGTAACCATTTTTTCATAATAAAGTTTTATATTCATAAAAAAAAACAGCGAGAACTTAGTTGCGGACCTAATAATAAATTAGAAGACGCTTGTGTCTTAACTATGCAAATCACTAATTGTAAGACACACTTTTCCCAAGAGTAAAGAAATGAAAGTAGGTACATTAGAAATACATGACAGCATAAAGATCCAGCATAATGCTTGTACATACATATATGCTTTAATTAATGAGATCTCCGGAAAAGATTGTGGGTATGAGGTTTTGCAGTAGCGCTTTCAACTTAAACATGCGGCATAATTCTTTCGTAATGGGCAGGGCTTATCTGTAATTAAAAATTTAATTGGATGTACATCAGAAGCATCCCGCAGTTGGTAGTGCATTTATTTGCGTTCAATAAATTCCCCATGCATGTGATCCCCTTCATTTCTGCGCAAGCAAGGCACTCGAATCGCTAACCCACATCTTACCGCTCACCCAGCCGCGTACCTAATTAAGCAACAACGCTAAACGAAAATAGGTATGGAGCCCTACGCACCAGCAACAGCACCGCACTAGGAATTCACGACGTGGCGCAAAGTTTCCATTATAAATTAATTAGAGCTCCGATTTATGTGTACGGGGCCGTTTGAATTAAAATTTTATCTAGAATTATTCATCGCCTGCAAAACGTCTCTCGCCGCGGTATCTGGGCGCGTTTTTTCCGCGCCGCCATTTGTTCCTTCGCTTGTTTGTTGCGTATGTAGGTAGGGTAGCTCACCTTGGGCCTTGGACTGCTGGTTTCTTCGCTAAGACCAGCGCCATCGCCTTTCAGCAGGGCTTACCGCAGACCCCACCGTTGTCTGTACCGCGGAAATTTATTATGCTTTGTCGGTGCGGTGCTGTACAGGATTTCTGCAAGTCGTAAAGATAAACCTAAATCACCTGATTCTGATCTTTGCTTGCCGACAGAAATTTCCATCTCGATGTTCGCGGAATTTTGTTCATCTTCTTTATTTTTGCAATCATTAACCGTGTGAACCCGACAGACACCTTCCGAAGGGCTCGGAGCAATATCTGATGGTTGTCTAGGATGGCTTTTGGGTGCCAATATGCTTTTATCCGGCGCTCGATTTATTATTATTTGTTTGGCTGTATTTATTCGCTTCTTTATTCTAAAACAATCGTGCGGATTTATGCAAAAGTCTCTTCAAGTGATTTGAGTGGTAGCCTTGACCCAAAAAACAAAGCCATGTAAAGTTAGCGGGCAATAAATACACAGCAGTAAAATTGACTCATAAAAAGTTAAATGGCTCTGTTTACTGCATCTTAAGTGCATCCCGCGTCTGTTTATCGCTCACTTGCGACAACTTAAAAGGTGAAAGCAGCTCGTTACTCTCCTTAATGGTGTTGTACAACATTTTTACGGCCGTCGAACACATCCATATGTCAGTTGAAGATATCTTATGGCCATTTCTATCTTCCCACCCCTTCCTAAGGGTGGCATGCATTCGAGTGATTTACGCAGGCACACCTCTGCCAGGAGGCATCACAAAGGCACCCAAACGTCTTAATATCTCTCACCGACAACAGCTGAGGAGAAGCGAACATCAATTCGAGCCCATAACTCACTTGCTCGCCTGCGTAAGGTAAGGCGAACGTAAGCGGCAATAACCATAGGAGTAACGTTACGTGGTCGGTAACGTGTAGGTACGGTGTACCCGCTGCCATACTGCTCCGAGCCGCACAAACATGGCAGGCTGGAACCAGAATGGGTCCGGGACTCCGGCACAAGGCACCGCAGGTAGGCTGGTAGCAAAGCAACAAATGGCTTCACATTTCCATTTTAGAAAGGAAAAGGCCGGCCTTCTTTGGGAATTTATCCGTCGAGGCGTGGCTGGGAAAAGAAGAAAATTTGCTCCAAAAATTGACTGCTGCTTCGGCAAAAAAGTAAGAAGAACGAACGATCTCTGGAGGGTGAGCCGGGTACGGCCCCGTAAGGATCTTGGGCTGATAGAGATTAATGACTTTTTGCTCCCTTACAACTCTTGGCTAAAGCGGGGAGCAACGAAGAGGAGTTTTATTTACGACTTTGATTAAGAATTAAATTTCTTTTAACATTAACTCGGTTTTATTGATTTATAGAGGTGAAGCAAACGATGATTACAAGTAACGACACAAAACGTGGAAATTCTGTATTGCCGGTTTTGGCGAATTTTCATTTAAAAAAAAGAAAGCGGGAATAACAATTATTTAACATTCAGGTTGTTTCGCATAACGCAAGCCAAAAATTAAAAATTGTATGGCAGAGGGGTACGTCTCTTTTGATCTACTCAACGCAGCGACATCAACCGCACGAAAATTTACGTTTGGAACTTTTACTCCAACGTTTCGACGGGCCAGGTCCCAACGTGGGGGACGAAAGACAGGGTTGAGACACGATTTCTACACTGAGAGAAAAAATCAACTTTAAAATTAAAAGCCAAAAGCGTTTAATTGAAAAATATGCATTTTTATCTCTTGGCGTTTTTGATTCGAAAGTAAATACTTTAATTTTCAAAGTTTCGATTTGAAATTAAAGTGTTATTTGTAAACGCTTCACTTGTAAAGTGGCGTGTTTAAAATGTAGCATCACTTTATTTTTTTTAAAGTCTCAAGTCTCAAAAGTCAGTCGTTCCGAGTTCATAGAAACCACACAAAGGCTTTTTACATAAGAAGACAATTTGAGCAAAATCTACTGAGACTCCTTTCTCATGCAAACGCTTCCTCAAATTCAAAATAGAATAGATTTAGAAACGTGCACTTTTACATCAAAAGCAAATTTTCAATTTAGAAGTTCTTGTATTCCATCACCTTATTTAAACATATTCGCTTTTAAATTAACTATTTTCAAACTTAGCCGACTATTATATTTGAAAATGTTTGATTTAAATTAAATATATATTCACTTAATTTTAACAAGTTTATCTCTCAGTGTTGGGGTGGAAAAGCGATAAATAATTTCTGTGTTTGTTTGGAGAATCATGGTGTGCCGCATTTTTTCTGCTTTTCACAGAAAAAAACCGATTTTTCCTGAGCGCGTGGTTTTTTGTTTAAGTTGAGGAAAAGAAAATAACGAGTGAATAAACCTGGAGAAACGTGGAGATCGATCTCCCGCCAAACAACTGCTATCTGTACTTTCCAAAAATGCCGTCACGGTTGACCTACCAAAATCACTGCAGGTACAGTCACTTGCGAAAGAGAAAAATCGCACCAGAAATTCCTAAAATTCATGTTTCTTCCATGTTTGCTCCGAAATTTATGTGATTAATGACCTCTATTATTATATATTTTCCCTACATTGCCTATCTTATTGTCTTTCTGAAGAGGAACGTAGAAAATGGACGAACAACATTATACGTAGAACACTTTACGCGGGATTTTAAAAAAATCTACATTTCACAAAATATTTAACTCAAATAAACCCCGAAATGCTTTTTCTTTATTTAAAAACTTATTGCAGTTAATGTAGTACGTTAGAAACGTTTAATTTGAAAAAAAAAAATTGTGATTCGGATTATTTACAATTTCGCAAAAGGTTTTCTAGGTACAAATATGTACACTGTTTCTCTACCTGGACCTCCTGGAAAGGCAACAAAATAGGCAATTTAACAAAAATAATAAAGGGGTATTAATTTCGGAGAAAATATGGGAGAAACGTAAATTTTAGGAATTTTTTCCACTTTCGAAAGTGACTGTACCTTCATATACATACATATATAAAACGCAAACAAAATGCGCAGAAAGGAACAGGAATAGATTTAGGAAAAATCGTGATATCTATGTGCTTTCAAATGGCTCAAGTTCCAAGTAAATTTTTCTGAAAGCGTTAAAAAAACTTCGTTGTGAGCTGTTCGTGTTATTGTTGGGGTCGCTTTAAAGAGGGTTTAATCGTAAGGAAAATGTCCCAATCTCCATGCAACTTCGAATTTGGGTGAACTCATGAGAGTTGTGATTTTATGCGGTGTGCGTTTAGGTGGGCTCGACTTTACTTTCAGCAGGGTTTCTTATTACTTCATGCCGCGCCACAAAGTAGAAGTCAATGATTGTTGGAATCTACAAGCAAATTGTAAGCCAAATTTTCTTTGCAGCTCTCATATAAAACGCTAAATTTTCACTTAGTCACACACCGCAGGAGATCTTAGATTACTGTAAAAGATGCAATTATTCATGCTAATAACTTACCTCAATATATTCAAACAAGATAAGTACAATTGTTTTTTTGATTTTTAGAGGTCACTGCTAAAAAATACCACAAATATCTCCTTTGTGCTCTGTCCGACGATGCACCTTTTTTCAGTGCCAAAAAGTACGTCAAGGTTACCTCAACCTGCGTCCTGTTATAAATTTTATTATTCTAAGTAAAAAAACCTCAAAGAGCCATTCACATATTTTTATCGCTCATTAAAGTTATGACGCACAAAATTTGCACTATGATGAGTCAAAGTAGGCCTCCAGGAATGCAGCTGGAAGGCGGCATGATATACTCAGGCAACGATCCGGCCGAAGGCAAACCAGGGACAGGTAAACCGCGCTGCGGGACGGCTTTAAGTTATCGCTGATAGATATACGAAGCAATTACTAGTCCCATGAAAGCAAGTGCTTAATGAGCACTAAGCAAGCTAGTGCGGGGATTATGGCAATAAGTTTTTGTATTTTTAACGTTTTAGCGATTTTCTACCCGCAGCCGATTTTCTGGAATGCCGTCTTCGTCAAGCTGGGTAAATGCAAATTAAGACATTCGCTCTGACTTATTGGTAGAATTTATCGGACAGGAAATGAGTGGGACGAAAATGTAATTAAGTGCCGTGCTAAACCACGGGGGTGAGGTGCTCGCGAGTCGCGTAAAGCCGTGGATACATTGCAACAGTTTTCTTACGAAAATGTGAATTCGTACGGAAACTCAACCAGTGTGGCCATGGCCTGACTAGAGAAATCAAAAACGAAACGCGTTTCTTTCTAATTTCCGTAACTCACCCAGAGAAACGCTTAAAGCTGGTAAATGGATTCTGCACCCGGCAAACGAGTACGTCGCTTTGTAGCAAATTCAATCGCGTAATGTAATTTAACCAAATCCGCCCGCAAACTCAAGCGCTCCCCATTCCCTGCAGGAAGATTAGTTATAAAAAACCATAACAATAAATAAGCCGGCGCCATTTACATTTATGTGAATTGGTTTTAAAAACAAGAGCAGTTAACACCTGAAATACGGTAGCAATTTAGGGAAAAGGGATCCTGCGTCTGCCGGGTACGTGCACAATGGAAATGCGCCCTGGCGCCGGGATACCGGGGCAGGACGGGGTGTGATATGTACCCGACAATTCCGCTGAGAATAAAAGGCTTCGACAACGACGAATGAACCAAACACGGTGAACGGAGGAACCTAAGCTCAACAAGGTTTCAACCCTTCTCTTCCTGATTTTCATCTCGACTATTTATTTAACGTGCCACCGCACGGGACCTGAGCATCCAGGTTGCCGTGCCCGTCCCATTGCCGGGCGTATACTGTGCGCCCCAGCGATAGCATTTGCCTTTTGTTTCAACAAACCATAAATACACATTTCGTATATGAAAACATATCAGGAAGCGCACTCTATGGAACCTCGAGCCGGCGAGGATAATAGACCCTTTTCGGTGGCGGCTGTAACTCACACAAAGCCCCGCCGCACACACCCGGAGAGGGGTCGTTGGGCGGGCGGGGCACCCGAACGGGCCCCACACATGCAACCTAATGGCTGATTGGAAAAATGGAAGCCTGTTCTCGCCGGGGCTCTACGCAATTTACGAGCAATTAAAAGGATTTTGTTGTTCGCACTAAATCAGGAGTTAGGGCGCCGTAAATCTGTCCAAGGAGGAAAATATTTGCAGAGGAGGTCGGTCGATTCCTTCGCCGGGTCCGGGAGAGCTTTCCGATGATTACGAGGTGCTGGACGCATGATCTTCGCCGGGGCCAGGGGCAGGACCAGAGCACTGTTGACTTTTCGGGGGCATTAGTTATCCCTAATTGTTATTTAGAGTGGTCCGGAGCTGTTCCCTGCGGTTCATGGACCTTTATTTACTATGTGTGCTTTTATTAGACCGTGGCATCTCCGTTAATTGGGCGAGTGCGGGATAATAAGTGCAATGCTCGGAGCTTGAGCGGTAGGTTTATTGTTATGGCGGATACGACAAGTTGATGTAAGGTTACAGTATCTTTCTGGACCCTAATCGCATTTTATCTGCGGTAGGTAGAGAAGGTGAAATCAAAAGTTACCGCTTGATCTCTCGTAATTACTAGCGTCTTGCGGTAGCCTATTAGGAGGTATTAGAAGCTTTTAGAAATTGATTACTCTAACAATCTCTAATTTCTCAGCACAGCTGTATATGCAAATTAGGGTTTGCTTTCGAAGTCAAATTTTGTATGAAATTGTTACCTATCTATGCATATTTGATATTAAAATGGTCCCCCATGAATCCAAGGTTGCAGGCTCATTTAAGACCACATGCAAAGGCAACCAGAGAGTCGACCTTCAAATGAAATTACATATGAACAAAGAACATATAACCATAAAGAAGTTGCATGAGCCTAATTTGCCACCCCAAAAGGTTTTCTGATCGATAGATGAAAAAGAAGGGTGTCGGGGAAGTGATTCCTAGAAACCGCGGGTATGGACGTAAATGGACACCATCCATCAACGCACAGAATTTCGGCGCACATTGTTATTCATTCGGGTTCATACTTCATGCGTTGTGGTAAACCAAGCCCGCGTTGTTGGTCGATGTGCCTTCGGGTTGAACGCAGACCAATTAATATGAATGAATGAGTAAAAGCAAGATCTGCACAAAAATCCAGCTTGGTGGGACTTTTTTCGTGATTTCGACCTGTTTTCGACTAATTTCGCTTTGACTTACAAGCTTTAAAATCAAAACAAATTTAGTCACTATAATTATTATAATTACTATTATTATTCATTTATTACAAGTTACATCAAATGACTGATTACAAAATTATATGAATAAAAATCTCAAACATGAATAAGCGAATCGTAATTACCCAATATTGGCTCTAATAAATTTTTTAGAGAAATTGAAATATGAATGTAATTGGCTCTTCGTAACCATAATTGGTACCTATTGAGGAACGCTTAGTAGAGTCTGATTCCTCAAAGAGCGAGCACGAAGAGATAAATTAAACAAAAGAAGCAACCGAGGAGAATCAATGTTGCTTTGCAAGTAGTCCATATAACAAAAACAGTTTTGGGGATATTTCGTCGGTTTTTCAATATATCCAAATTTTAAAGTTTAATTCTATTCGCGTATGGTAATAATATGAGAAGAATACTTCATGCAAGGCCACGGAGCGCAAAACAAATAAATCGAAGCTGGACAGCTTCTACCCAGTTAATGTGGGAAGCATAAAATGACGACCACACATAGCAAGCGTTCTCGAAGAGAGAGTTATATACATATGTTTATGGGTCATCATACTCTTTGTACTATCCCTTAACGAAGTCTAAAGTAAAGTTAGCCGTGTTAACTATCATATTAATATGGTCATCAAAATTACAGCTGGAATTAAACTACACACCCAAATCCTTCGTTTGTCAAGTATAGTCAATCTACAATCGTTTCTTATGTAGTCAAATACGGAGCCTTTTTTCGAGAAAAAGACACTACCGTACATTTTTCGGCTTTAAGGAGGAGATAATTAATGCGACACCATTTTTGGGAGGCGTCTAAGTCTGAATTTGAAATTTCGCAATCATCTATGGAAGACACAACACGAAAAATCTTGGCCTCGTTAGCATAACACAGAATTTTAGATTACGTCAAGCACGTGTAAATATCATTTACATAAAAAATAAATAAAAGTGGTCCTAATTGACCTCCTTGGGGGTACGCCAGAGGTATTGCGTGTATCTTTGAATAGAGATCCGCAAAACGATACCCGCTGAGTCCGATTAGATACATAAGAACGAACCCAATCAGCAAACAAAGGTGGCAATCCAAAGGCGATAAACTTACAAATCAAAATTTCATGATTTATTCTGTCGAATGCTTTACTGAAGTCAGTAAAATGCCATCGACTGGTTTGCCAGCCTGCAAATGCATGGATTCAGAAGTTGGTGTGGTTGTTCGTGGTTGATCTACCTTTCATAAGGCCATGCTGGAAAGAAGCCAAAAATGGTTTACAATGAATACGGAGGATATGGAAAATAATGGTCTCGAACATTTTTGCAATCGAGCACAGTAAGCCTATTTCGTTTCTATTACCCTTTTTGTGAAGAGGGACAACAAAAAATGATGCAAGCACTCCAGAAGAAATGGTCATATTAAATAAATAAGAAGGGCTTCAACAAGGGAGCCACAAAACTTTTCAGAAGTGTGATCGGAATGCCATCCAGCCATGAAAACCTATCTGCCAGGTTCGTAATGTGTTCCGCAATTGTGTCGTCATTAATTATCAAATCTTTCATAAATCTATCTTGGCTTACTGGTTAAAGAAGTCTTAATAATATAAATATACTCGTTAGAAGAGTCCTTTACTCCCAAAATAAATTGGTCGCGCAAAATGGAATAATTTTAAAATCGGTTCTCGCTCCTTGAGACACAAAATTGCTTCCAACCTTTCGTTCTTAAATTTTTATATGCTTTACGAAACGGTTTAGCCAAGATGGACCAAAAAAGGAATCAGTTGACATAGTGATAGGGGTTCAAAGAGCTATGCACTCAAACATATTATCATAAAAAGCCCGGGTCGCCGCATCGACGTCCCGTTGCGAAAGTGTCATTATTCCAATCACAATTACAGAGTAAATTATTTAGTTTGGAACAATCAGTCTTTTTAAAATTTAAAGTAAAACATGAAGAGCCGGATGATGAGATGGCTTAGTAAACAAAGGAACCAAACAACGTCCAGAAGCCTGCCAGATGTATTGGTTACGGTGGAACAGTGTGCCAGTCCAGGTGAAGCCATATTATCACTAAAAGCGACAGTATCGCAGCACATCTTGACATTGTCCTCGTTTATCGGTAATGGTGGTTACTACGTATAAAATAATTTTTAGATTAGAAAGAGGTCTTCAAACTAAAACAGAAGTTTTGGTTAATTGCTTAAAATCCGTCTTTTTGATTGCCATCCTCACATTTTAAAATAGTTTGAAAGTTGAGAAGTACCGTACTTAGAACTTTGCCCCCTTAACTAGTGTTACAGTAATAAATTCGATTATCGTTTAACTGATAAGTGTCTAACATGGGATTTTTCCTGTTTATTACTGGTCCGAAAATGAGCTGCATTAGTTAAAAAAGTATGAACCCTACAGTACAGTAGTACCCTACAAAGTTATAATATGAACTGTATCTGTCCACAATTTGAAAAGGATCAGCTTTAGTAGTAAATTTATTATTAAATTAAATTTTTCAAAAGTTAGTAGGTACCTACCCATAACAAAGATTTTAAAATTTCCAACAAAACATCCGATATGTTTGCGATTTACACTTTATTTACTTATATATGTATATAGTATAAATTTGAATATATTAAAGTTTTACATAAGAGTGCCGCTAAATTAGGCAAATTATCTAATTTTTTTGTACTATGATTGTATAAAAAATATTGGTTTGAAATGGTTCGACAACACCTGAAGTATGAAATAAGAAAAATATATGCAACATTTTAGCGCAATCGCCTTAACAAAAATAGTTTACTTTAATTCCAAAACACTATTTCGAAAATGTCTTTCCGACAATCGCTCTTCTTATATAGCTTCTTTGTACTTAGATATAAGACTTTACCTTCGCCACTATAGCTTTGAAACTATGTAAATGCTATTTACTTTCTGGGATTTTCAAATTTGCTTCCATACATATAATTTATTCAAGAAAAAACAGTTTTTAAGTTCAAATAAATTACAATGTGTCACGCAATTTGAGGTGAGATTTAATTTCTGGCGAACATGCATTGAAAGTGCATCACAAAACACAACATTTTGGGATATTAAGTCTTCTGGGATGATTTCAAAAATAGTGCCCATTTTTACAATATTTTAAAAAAGGCGTATACACAAAATTCTGAATTTCTTTGCGCTTTCATGGAAATTGGAACATGGGTGTTGTAGGTGTCGCTGATTTAAAATGTATTACAAAATTTTAAAAATTTAAATTGGGAGCTGATTTGAAATTATAAACATCTTTAGATTTTCATGAGAACTGATTTTAGACTTTCTGATTTTAAATATGGTACCCACTCATTTAAACAAATTCCAGATGTCGTATCCAAAATGGTGGAACCTAAATAAGAAATATCTTAAGAAGGGCCCATATATGTATCACTACATTATAAAGGTTTTACTTAGAACGTGAGGATTTTTTTGAACTTGAACACCTTTAAATTTCTATATTTTTTACTACTGTAGTAAAATGTAGGCCATTTGCTTTCAATAGGGTTAAAGTGTAAGGAAAATGTGAGAAACACAATCGACACGTGTTGAGCACAGGTACAGTTACTTTAAGCATCTTTAAGTGATATTTACTGATCAAGAAAAGAAAGAAAATAATGTAAAGTAAATAAAATTTCAACTTTCCTTAAGCAAGTCTCTAATGGCCTGTGCTCGTACTAAGTAGCCAAATGCAATCCCAGCAACCGCATCACATCGACACTATAATTATTGAAGTCTGCAAAAGGTTCATTAATTATCGATAAGAGAGCCCCAAGGAATTCCGCTTAATTGGCCCGCACAGCTGATTAAATCCATCGAGCAGCACACAGTGGCCGTAAATAGCGAAATGAGCATAAGTTCCCCGAAAGCCTTAAAAGCAACAAATTCGAGTTATGGAGATACGCGCGTCCTTGCAAGAAGCCCGGCTGCCCGGGTGCTCCTTGGAGGAGATGGCACCTTATCAGGGCTCTTTAAATGCAGCGTAGGTCGGCCGCATAAATTCTGATAATGTTGGCCGGGGAATTTATCCTCACGAACCCTACCTGCCACAGTAATAATAAAACTGCATAAAAACAAGACCGTTCAATGTACATTAACCGTAAACTTTTTCCTCATCGCTCCGCAGTCGAGGAGCTGAGGAGCTCGTTTGCTCGGTTCCCTGTTCCCAGTTCCCACCGCCACTAGCCCACTGCAGCGCCTCCTGAGCAGCCCGGTCCTCCTTCGACATCCCCAGGCCCGTGTCTTATGTGCTCCCCCATGGTTTATTTCTTAAATTTGTTTTCGTTTCCTTTTTTGAGCGCTCCACGGCATTTTTTAGGACTTTTTGCAGTCGTAAAAGAGATTTATTGGGGAGACGCGATTCGTGGGCTCGGCTTCTCAGCATATCTCACTTGCGGAGCTCCCTCCCCCGCACCGCCGCACTCGTTCACGTCCTCATCTTAGCCCTCGCATATCTCCCCGGGAAAGGAATGCGCAAATAGAAGGAAAAAAGTACATAAGATGCTTATATAAATGCTCCTCAAACGTGTCTGTAACGTTGCCACCTAATATAAGGAGGAATTCACAGCGACATATACCCGGCTCCAGAGCAGAGGCGCTGCCGCGGCCGGGTCTCCCATAGCCAGCCCACGGTGGCTCCTTGCGAGTTTTCTTGGAAGGCAGCGCTTCGCCCCGGAAAAGCGCTATACCACTTTGAAAGAAACTTCTAAAAATCCAGTCAAAGCGATCTTATATGTTCCCTGAAATGACTACGACCAATAAGAAGTCGTTCCGAGGAAATCCCGTTTAGACTGGTTTCTGGCGCAATCTTAAAAACGCTAGAAGGACCATTCTAAACTCCTTGGACTGCTCATGAAATGGTACATCATGATAAGAATCTCACTTGATGGTGGGGCCGCCCCCCGCACAGCCCCGGCCCCCTTGGCGGAGTCACAGCAGTCTTCGGCGCTAATGGCACATAAAGCGCCACTGAAATCAATAAAGAGCAATCTCTGATGCTCATGCGCCCGGCGCGTTGTTGTTGGGGCCTCGAGCGCCCCGGCTCGGATGTGGTTTTATTTGCTCGCTTCTAAGTTCGATTTGGTGGAGCCCCGTGCCCCACATGCCGCCGTAGCGCCCCCAGCTGTCGCCCGGACCTATTTCCGTTGCGAAAGCACTTTTTCAGGCACCACTTATGAATTTCTAAGTTCATTTTATCCATGTTCCTGTAATTTGTTGCTGATTTGAGGAATTTTAAACTCCCCCGGGAGTTTCGGGATGACTAGGCAATGTGACCTCTAGGTGGGAGCCAACATCGGCGTCCTACATACCGACAAGTGGTATCGGCTGAGTCTGAGGCCGCTCCATTGCCAGGAAATTGCCCTTTTTCCCTGATATAATAGTTAATCGTCCATATAATTGAAATCTACGGAATTGTTTTCGGGGACGCACCTGCGACCCGTCAGCCTTCATCCGATTCGCGCACCGATAAAGCGGGAGGAAATTAAAAGATCCTTGAGGAGTGCTCCTCTTTGTTCCCTGCATTTTTATCGTCTCACTACAATTTTGGCCTGGCAACGTATGATAAAATCGCTTTTAGTAAGATGACATTCACATCAGATGGGACGGCTGCAGCCTAATCAACTTAATGGAAAAATTGGCAAGCTCCATCGACATTACTGGGGTGTGTTTGTTCTAACTGAAGATTTTATTTTTTGGGGATGTGGGATCAACATTTCGCTTTTGTCGTAATATTCAAGGAAGGTCCGAAAATGAATAACGCTTTTGGCTATTTGGCAAAACTTGGCCACGACATGAGCAGTTTCTCGCTGAGTTTGCACAATTTATGACTTACAACTCATTACTATGATTTGGTGGCATTTAATCGCATAATTTAGCAAAACTAATAGAAGAGTTGATTATATATATATATGTATGCATATGTATATTTGTATAATAGTAAAAAAAAAATATTGACCAAAGCAGCTGCGGCATTAATTTTTATGGTCTTTTAAGATGGTGGAATTTTTGCATTTGATAATTAAGTGGCTCCTTAAAATTCAGAATCAGAAAAGGATCATAAAACTTGTGCTAGTTTAGTTTACAATTCTTTATTTAAAAAACATAAAAGTGTCTCACAATTTCAGACTATTTAAAATAGCCAGCTAAACTACTAATTTATTGTAATTCAATAATTAGTTAATTTACGCAAAACCAGCTTTGCTAATCAGAATGACCAATTTGGCATTACTCCGAGTATTTGACTTGACCTTAGTCAGAAAACCAAAATAAAAATATACGAAAAAACCTCGATAAGTTCAAAAATAAGAGATGAAAAAGGTTTAGTCCAAAAAATTGAAACGAATTTCTAAATTTAATAGCGAAAATTGTAAACACGAATAAAATCTTGAAAAGCGAAATGAGAACAAGATCCTTTCGTCTCGGTGTTTTATACAGTCGTAGAAAAGATTTACTCTTCGGCTTTTTCCCTTTCCACCTTGAAATTTGGTCGTACGGAAGACGGCTTTTAGACTAATTTAATATTTGTCTCTTTCGATATTTTATAGATCTCTTTCGCGCCCATTGCAGCAATTATAATATCAATTTTCATTGAAACCCAATAATTGGTTAATTTATTTAAATTCTGGCAATGCCCTCGGCTTGATCGTTCCCGATTATCTCCTGTGGTGATATTCGCAATTTTCAAGTACGTCATGTGCGGGTCGTGTTTTTACCACATATGTACATAGTGACAATTCACGTGTTTGAAATGTGGGAAATTTATTGCCAATATAAAAGTAGGAACGTTTTCTATCTTTTACGTATACTTGCTCCGTGTCTTTATGAGTTCTAGTGGCTTAGTTTCAAGATAACTGTTTGTCTGTATTTTCTGTTTTCATCATGTTCATGTTCACGTAATGTTTTCATTTATGTTCTATGTGAAAGTGCTTGTCTTCTCTATGTAATCTGTTGCAGTCAAACATGTCTGTCAAAATTTGGTGGAATGTTCTGAAACTGTGTTTTTATGTAAACAGCTAAAAACGTTAGCCGGGTATTTTATATTATGTGATGTGTATTTTATGTTTATTATTTCAGATCTCTTCTATGTATGTACTTACTATAGAAGCTTCAGGTGCGTGGAAGGTATTTTTAAATATCTTTAATTGTCTTTTTGGCAGCCCATTTCACACTTAGGGTTCATTAGGCATACAAACACATACCCAAAACATGACTTGTTGGTTAGTTGCAAAATCCGCCAAGTGAAAGTGGCATTCAAATTATGAATATTCCGCAATTCAAAATACGGTTGACTGTATTTTCTTTAAAACAACAACAGCAAATGCAGACATTTCATGTTGACGTCTCTATAATGACTCTAGAGGGGCATATTATATTCCTGTGCCGTATATCGAAAACCATTAATGTTAGGGACACTGCTCTTTTTCCCTTAATTTATACGTATCACTTTATACTACAAAATAGATTTTTTGATCGCGTACGTTACGAAATAAAAGGGGCGGGGAGCGAATAGCTTCAACCGAATTATTTTGGTGAACTTGAAAATCTCAAAAACTGCGTAACGCAAAAGTCAAAAACACATTGTTTCACAATCGTCCAAAAGCCAGAGCCACAATATAAATTATGCCCCCTTAATCATTAAGATGGACAAAATTTGTTTTAGAGATGCCGCTTGTTCGATTATGTTCGGACGAAACCAGCGAATCCAAGCTTTATATTTATCCAGATTTGAAGTCCAACACAGAAATAAATGAAATAAAGAGAGGAAAAATATAATAAGAAATATAATTAGGAAATATGGACTAAAAGACAGGTCTGATTGTGAGAATAATTTGCCGTCGCGGAAAAAGACAATTTTTTCTTGTCAAAACAAGTTCTCAAAGTTTCCAAGTTCATACATACTTATCGTCTATACCATAGTGAGCGCTAATCCATTGAAAATAAAAAAGCAATAATATGGTCTGCCTTACCACTAAACGACTTCATGCTTAGTTTAAAGAAAATACTAATTGGTTTAGTTTAGTGGCAATACAATTGAAATTGCACTAACATTAAACGTTTTGTGCTAATCGAATACATCTGATATTGCACTACCATTAAACGTTAATGAGTGAAATTGGCATTTGTAATGATACTGTAAATCGAAGTGCTTTTGCATGATGCATCGGTTCTCTCATTATTTCTAATTTTATATGTTATACCCATTGGGAAAATTTACGATTGAAATATGATTTATATATCATTTCTTATTTAAGCTCCCAGTTAAACAAATTAGAAAGTAAAATTAAAAATTAATTGGTATTGGTCCAGGTAAGAAAAATAATGAATTCATTCAAATAACTCTTTTTGCCAATTGAATTAAACTTATAATATGCTTTTCAAAACTAAATTATTTCTTGTTTCTAATATTATTGTTATTAATTATATGGTCCCAAGAAGAACTTGAATTTTAAATTTATAAAAAAACTGTATTTGTTGGAATTTTTCGAAATTTTAATTATTTCGTAAAGTGTATTAGACATTTAGTAAAATGTTAATAAAGTAGCCACTGCGGCTCTTTTAGCAGGTGTTTACCCATCTGATAAAATGTTGGAAGACATTCGGATTACGTACATGTTGGTGGCGTAACTACTAAGGTGCGAGGTTGTGCAGTGCACCAGGGCCCACAGGTTACGTGGGGCACACGGGGCCTTTGATTGATGATCGGTTGGTCAGGCCAAGCCTGGTTGAAAGAAATGCACCTTCGCGGAGTCGAGGTCGATGGGTAAATGAATTCCAATTTGCTCAAAAGCTCCACCTACATGGAGAGAAAAATATTGTGATTTGTATATAATAAATAATGTACAAGATGATGTGCATGTATTTTTAAAGAACAACAAATTACGTTAGAATTTGAGTCGTTTTTCTGAAACTATCTTCATTCATATCAAATTATTAGATTTTTTGGTTGGAATTTGAAAAAAACGATCTTCATATGAAATTTCAAACGATTTTGAGCTTGCAGTTGGTTTCGAAACATGACTTTTATTCAGCTACTTTTTGTTTAAATTTTCAGCATTTTCACGTGAAAATAGAATATATTTAAAGAATAATTCATTGGTATCGTAAGTAGAGCTATTATACATCTTTGAGTACTTTGCCAGAGTAAAACGCCACCTATTTTTGGACGTAAACATTGTTTTAATTAAGATATTGTCCACTTGTTTTTTTTTAAATTGTTCTACTCCTCGGTGGAAAAAATATAGAAGCGATCAATTTTTTTGTATTAGATTTATAGATATATATCGATAATAGTGTTTTATCATCTTTCCAATAAAAATTTTCAGTTAAATTATAATTCTTAAATTCTTTCATCAATCCGTCTTGAAAATAAAGAAATTGAGAAAAATAGCTAAAATATATTAATTTGTGTATTTTTTACACCCAATTGTAAAAGGCTCTTAAAACCTCCATTCACTTTTATTCATACAAAATTGTCGTGACTTTTTTTTAATATGTTCGTTCTTCAATAGGCATTACACTGTAAAAAATTGTTGGCCTCGGTGTAAAACAGTGTAAAATTTCGTAACACCAATCGTTTCGCAACCCTTAATTTGTTCTAGTATAAATGAACAATTTTATAGTTGTAACTATTAATTTTATTATTATTCAATTTCAACTAGTAACGTGTTCCTGTTGTCTAAAACCTAGGGTTTTAGAATGACTTCTCGCCCTAGATCACTCTGTCAAACCGTGATTAACTCTTAGCGAGCTTTGGCATCTCACACAATCTGATTGTAGAACTCGGGTCATCGATATATATACATACCTAGGTTCAGTAATTTCATATGTCCCGTCCTTATAACAAATATTCGAATAACCTGGGTCGTATGGGCGTTTTCACGACACGATAACGATAACGACATGATGTGTATATTAGTGGAAGAAAATATATGGGAATATAGGGATAGGTTTTTACACTGGACGATATCATCCACGACAACGATATCATTGGGCCAAACTTCGCTATCGCCTATCCTCGACGATAACGATAAAACTGTAACAGGGAGGTGGCTATTTTCTTCGGTGTTTCATGCAAAATTAATACAAATTGCCTGTGAGACAAATATAGTAGATATAGCAATTACAAATTATCTGGTTCAGAAAAACATAATCTTATTGAAAAGTAATGCCGTCACGGCAAACCCTCACTAGAAAATAATACTGTCGTTTCGTTTTCGTTCAATCGCTGTTATCGTCTAATGTGAAAAGCTCAACGATAACGGCATGCCATGTCGTGGTCATATCGTTATCGTGTCATTATCGTTGCCGTGTCGTTATCGTCTTTTGTGATATCGCCCTATTTCGGCCGCTCAAATATCGTTCAGTGGGAGGGTAGGAAGGTAGTATTGGCTATGTAGGGTTTCCTGTTCTAGCTGACTGCGGCACACCCGGACAATATAGGAGACGTTGAGTGGGACTTTTTCAATGTTTCTGCAGGACCCTCTTGATTTCACTTATTGGGTTGAAATTAATGTCTTTTTTTTATATTTTATATATATTTTATTTCAATTTGTTTTTTTTTATTTGTAGGTAGGTAGAACCTAAATTCTACATACTCATATATGGTGTACGACATATCAATATAGGCAGAAGTAGAAAGTAATTTGGTTTAAGTACTTTGAGTTTGAATTAAAATATTCCGCAGATGGGATATGGATTACCAATTGGCCCAATTTCTTCTACCAGGGCCTTTGACCACCTAGTAATGCCACTTAAGTGTACACAATACACATGTGAAGTTTTATATATTTAAATACATCAATTTTTGTTGAGTTGTGGAATCGTTTCAGGGTAGTTTATTAAAACACCTAACAATTAACAAAAATACAGAGGATTGGACTATATTAGAGGTTTAATCAGAATTTCTCGACCGCCAATTTTGATCTCCAAAATATTACAATACACGCCCTGCGATCATGGTTAGCAATAACGTTATTGTTTCGCATGCGGTGTGACAAGTTGCGCAATCCTGTTGAAAACACATGCCATTTACATCCATTCCATACAGTCTCGACGGACGAATATGTACACCAAAATGAACATGTGACTTGCGAATTGTCACTTTAAAGTTGTTTCCAGTTTATTAATGTTTCTTCAAAATGAATAAAACTTCTGTAACGTGGCATTATCGAAAATGTCTATGTTTCTACATCACAGTTGCGAAATACGACTGACTGAGCGATTAGAAAATCGTGAGAGTTTAGTGATAATGGCATTTGACCCTATAAAGTCGCCGCCAAGGTCATGTGATCTGCTACCCCTTTACTATTTCTTAAAAGGTTATGTAAAGTCACTTGTTTATGTTAATTAACCAACAACAATAGATGACTTGGAAGACAACATAGTTCGTATTATTCTTGACATATGCGCCGCATAGTGGAAATAGCAAAATTAAATGACAGAAAGTGCTTCCTTAAAAAAAGTCGGTAGCCATTTGCCCGAAATAATTTTTAAATGGAATACAAATTTTAGTATAAAATGTTTCTGTGTTTTTTGAAAATGTATCGCGACGTGGAAAAAATAGTGTACCACCAAATGAGAGGACAAAACGATAGGCCGAACGGGCTAGGAAACACCAACCGTTACTCAACATCAAATTATATGTAGAAGACCTATTAATTATCCGTTCCAAAGAGGACAATTAGAAGGAAACTCTATTGAGCAAAGTAAATTAAAAAGTCGATTGAAATTTGCAAAGTAATCTTTCCAATGCCGGCATAATTTTGGAAAATGCTAATTTGGAGTAAATATAGCAAATATTACAACAGTAAAGACGCAGAGTTTGGAGGAAACCTCTCGATGAAAATTTCTTTGGCTTTGTTATATTTATATTAGTGTAAAGGAGAGATTTTGTTGCCTCCGACTGAATGTTCACTTAACCTCATATTAGTCTGTTTATTTAAGTGGAAATCATTTCAAAAGAGCCATATCGTCGGCATCCTTCTTTGGTTCTAACTTCTCTAACTCGTATTTTCGGTCTGATATGAAATGTTTCTCCATTTTATATTTTCGGCACAGAATAGAACTTTTCAAGCAAATAATTTTGAATGTGAATTTCTATAATGATTTTCTTATTCCTCTGAAAACTTACCGGCTTATCGACTTTAAATTAAATTAACTTAAATTATATTTAATGAAGCAATATTAGAACGCTGTTCCACCATATTAGTCAAAAGCGGCGGTATAGTTATATTTCATTGCAACATTTATATATTACATAAGATCCCTTTCATAATCAGCGAACCTAAATGCTGCTTGCTTAACCCTTTCTTCGCCAAATTGGTGAGTATTAGGATATTCCAGATGGACCCAAATCTAATAAAAAATTGATAAATGCTCACGATTAGCGATGATATTATTACTGCTTCCACTTTATGCAAATTAACAATTTTCACGGCACTAAAGTTAATCGCGTGCTGCTCTGCAGCCATTTCCGGGACAACATAATCCGCGCATTAGCCGCGCGCGGCTATCGGTTAAAAATTGCCTCAAAACCTTGCCAAAAGGCGCTTCTGAGCGGAGACCCATTCACATAAAGGTTGCCATCAAAGCTCGCGTCCCTCATACTCATTGAGATAATTTTGATAGCTTAATGAGCTCTTCGGAGCAAAACCGCCGCCGCATTATGAAGTAATTAAGAATTCAAAAGTGGAGCCGTCCCATCCCATCGCATGCATCACACATGGGCCCCTCCCTGCCCGACAAATTAACATTTTTAATGAACTTTTTTCGAATTTCGCTTTCAGTAGGGAACAGCCGTGAGATAAATTGAGACGTATGGGGCCGGGCAACCCACCTGAGGTGCTTGCGATCGGCTTTCGGTTTCGTTTTGAAGTCACTCGCAAGGAAGTGGCGGTGTAAGGTAAGGAAGGAAAATCTTGTTCGGCGGGCAGATTAATATTTCATCTACCATGGGAAAAATTTGGAGCCCGGGCAAGGAGAAATGCTGCTTAGTAAATAATAATTAAATTCAAGACCCTTTGAGATGGTATCTCACCTCAGAGGATGGCTGATTCCGCCAGGTGAGCATCGCGACGAAATGCCATCTTAAAAGTTTAAACAGCTCCTGGTTATCATTGCTCCCCCTGCTCTTGGGTTATTGGATTTGGGAATTTCGCCATCCTGAGAGCTGTTTAATATTTCTTAAGTAAATATCTGGGGCCTGATAGCAACCCCCAAAATAACTGGCAGTCGAAAATACGCAAAAAATTTGTTTGAAGTGATGAAGAAAAATCCCTTGAAATCATTCAAGAAAACGTTGCAGCTGAAGTGAGCGTCTTGGAAGCAGGGCAAGCAAAAAAGTCTGTTAAATTACTTCACGTATCTCTGGACATTCTGACAGTGCTTCTAATTGCCCCAGAAATGGGGTTATGGCCGAAGGCACGCGCGTTTCATTTTTGCCATTAGGACGGAATGTTTCTGCAACTTGATGTTCTGAAAAGAATTAGACGAGGAAAGTGTACAGCCATTATAAGGGGGCATTAAGGGCAATTTGAAGCACGTTGTCCTATGTAAACATCTTGTGTATACCTCGAGAAGTTTTCGAAGATTTTTCTTATAGCACAGCAGCAGCGCACAGGGCAAAAAGCCACTTAGGATGGGCGAACAACGGGAGCAAGAAAAAAAGTCCGCATCGAAACGTGTTTTGATTTTCTAAAAATAAAATTTTCCATAGGTCGCCCTTTTAATGGCGGCCAAAAGTCTTTTGATATTCCGTGAGGGCTGCTTGCAATATTTCTGTCAATGCATTCAATATTCTCGCGCCAGAGTGCTCGGAATATTTAAATTATTGCGGGGACGCATTAGCTCCGCCGACGATGCTTACGGCCATCGTTTCAGCGCACAATGGGCGCTCGTTCCGACACATTTCGATAATCTAATAAATAATGGATCGGCATATGCAGGCCAGGAAATCAAACATCCCCTCTGAGAAGCGATTTTTGCTCTGCGTATGGTGGTATCCCGTTTATAGAGGTTCCAATTGAACGCCAAATTGAAATATAATTTGTCCTCCAGCTGAGCTCGGGCGTAATGCAAATTAAGAGCTAAAGAAATAGGGTGCAGTTCCAATAAGGGCAGAGGGAAGTAATTTCTTTCTGTCGATCTAAGTAGCCCTCGTTCGAAGAGAGTTAGTTTTACTTGAGCAATTCAATTGCACTGGTCCAATGTGAAATGTGCAGTGGCCATTTCGCCGTCTTTAATAACCGATCCTTGGAACTGAAAAACTGAAAAGAATTCCATTCCAAGTTAATAAAAAAAGAGGAAAAATTCACGTGAAGGAAAACTTTTCCCTTGTTATTTTTAATGACGCCATCAACGTTAACTGCTTTACAACAAAAAGTTTTAGATTCGAAATTCCTTGCGAATAAGTCCGGTTCGCCACCCATTCCGTCGTAGGTCCCGTAGAGAAACAACAACTGCGAGCAACTACCTCCTCCTTTCGTGTGTGTGCGGCGCTCTCCACCTACACTGAGAAAATTCAAACTTCTACAGCGAGGACGTAAGGAAACCCCAAAAGGCTTGAAGCCATTGTGTAATGTCCCCCAAAAATTCAAATATTTCTACAGTTGTTCCAGAAAGCTTTCAAATGGGTTTCTGGAAGAGCTTGAGCACAATAGAGGAGTGGCGGCGAAGCGCTGGCCAACCCCTCGTCCCACCCATTTCAGGACTCGAAATCCTTTTGTCATGGAAAGGCGATTTTTTTCTCTGCTTGTGGTCTGGAATCGGGTTTTGTCGCAGTAATAATGTATTCATGATTCTAAATGACATTTAGTGGATCTCATTCCGGAAAATCAACAGGACAATTCTATGGCGCTCTTTGTGTTCTGTAGATTGGTTCCAGACGCCCGGATCCTACTGTAGCTACCCTATCCGCCCAACGACTGCTCCAGTATTGCTTTGTTCGTATGTAAATGAATTAGTTGCCAGAGAATGGCTTTGAGACCGATTTAATTAAAGAAACGTTTAATTAAATCGCATCACATTAAAAGCACTCATCTCCATCTAATGACAACGTAATCTTTTTTGTTGTCACTGTGACAAAGGAGTCCAGCGAAATTAGTTTTGTCTTCCAATCTTAAGTTATTTTTAGGCTTGCGGCATTTGTTTCCGAATGAATTTCGTTTGAATTTTCTTATAGAGATTTTAATAACTTGAAATTAAATTTTCAAATCGTTGCTATTTTAACCACTTTCAAAACATAGCTGCCGTCGCTCGTTGGCCGAGCCGCTGACTTTCGTATTATGGCGGGTTCAGTACCTCCTGTCCCTTTCCGCTATGCTATACTGATAATGGTATAATTCTGGATAGCTGACCTATTGCTAATGCTATGCGCCTTTAATATTTCATAGTGGCGTGTGTTCAGCCGGTATTATATATGTTAAAATTTGTTTTTGTAATATGTGTAAAATCCCGTTGTAGATTTTACTAAACGGTTTTTGTAAAAATGATTAAAACTTCCAAAACCACCATTAAAATTCTTTTATTAAGTGGCTTTCTGTTACATTATCTCTTGAAGGCCCAGTCCGGTTGCTGCTGATTTATTTTGCCATCCCTGAAACGATAGAGAGGCTTTTGAGTATTTAACTCAGTGAGCTCAGTCGCACACAAACACACAAACAAACTGGGAGAGTCCTGCTCCCCCTTTCATACAAAAGGACGAACACACGTCTCCTTTTTCCAGTTGGCACTGCGGCCACACGTCTGGCTCAACTGGTGGGCGACCACACGCCCCACATTCACACCAGGGGACACATCCTCCCCTTTCATACTAAAGGACGGCCACACGTCTCCTTTTTCCAGTTGGCACTGCGGCCACACGTCTGGCTCAACTGGTGGGCGATCATACGCCCCACATTCACAAACACTTAACACCTATCCTAACTACCTAAATTCCTATTTCCTATATCCGCGAATCTAAGCCTCTGTCATGCATTCGTTTGCATAAAACTTCACTCACCTATTCGACTTATCTCTTTGCCACCTCGCCACTGAATAACCACAGTAGCTGGCAGAAAGATCCTAGCTAAATTACTACCCGCGTACGCCTTTCTTAACCCCTGCCTATTCTGCCATCGACCTAAACAAACATTTCTAGCTCGCTACATTTGAATTGTCTACCTCCTTCGCTAGCGCAGATGCTGGCGGATGAGTCAGGTCCTTGCTTTGCGCACATGTTAAACCATGACTCATTTTAATTACCTCGGCAGCAGTTTGGGACAGTAAATGTTCCTTTCTTTAAATGAATATTGAGACTTTTTTTCCCAATGCTTACCTTCGTCGTGTAACATATGAAGTTTTTTACTCACTAAATCTGGTGTGTACACGTATTTATATAAATCAGGGGATGATATAATAATATAATACAGTATATCCATTGTCATTCTAAATCCGATATGGCCAACGCCCCAAGATGGTGGTTTAACATTTATTTACGGACAAACAGACAGACAGAAAATAGGTAGCCTTAATCATACCCGACAAAGAGATTTATGTTCGAAATCGGTTCAGCAGTCTCCAAGATTAGCCTGGACAAATAGCCAGACAAACATTTTAGAAATGTTCTGGTATCATACAAATAAACATATAAGCTTAGAATAAGGCAGTTATTTTGAAATCATAGATTCTAAGTTGGTATCTCTAGGCCGCCATCTTGGAGTTCGACATTTCGATAACAGACTTAAAATCTGCGACATATATTCATTTACACGGAAATCCGTTCAAGCAGAGCATTTTCGGCCATATTGGATTCGCCATCTTTAATTTTCTAATTCCGATAGTAAATCCGATCAGCGACCCCCAAAGCATAATATATAGCAATCGATTCTAGTTGAGAATTTAATCGTTTTAGTTGAATAAATTATTAGAATAAACAAATCTTATTAATTATATTAAAACCGTATTTTTCAATTATAATTGATTTGAAGGAAAATAATAATTTACATATGCAAAATACTGAAATGTAATTTATATAAATATATTCCCAAGTTATTTGGTACTCCCGTATCCCTTTACGATGCAGGTCAAATATGCCAAGGGAGTGACCTTTTCAAGGCAAATTACAGATAACTAAAGTAGGAACATTCGTATAGATTGAAAAAATTAACACATATTATATTACACTTATTACAGTAAATAGATGATTAAAATAACAGCACTTAACCAAATTATTGCAAATTACGACTTGCCAGGAGAGATACAGCAATTTTCGTACGCCCACAACCCTTTCCATTGGAATTTACGTGGCTCGCACCACGTTTGCTATCAATGGTGAGCCGCTTCGCTTCACAAGTTTTCATTTGTGTGATTTAAATACTTTAAAAATAATACAGGATCTAAAAATGCCACGGGAAGGACACGAAATCCATGGGATAAACATTACTTTTATAATTTTTATTGATAATAGAATCACTAAGTAGTTTAGCAAATAAAAAAATGACTCTTAGGTCCATGGATTACCGCGTTTTGTTAAATATTGTGGGTTTGAAGCTAATGTTTTAGCAATAAAACGGGTTGGGGACAGCCCGGGGGAGTGACATTTTTGAAATTGTGACGTGATTTTCTGTAAAACTGAACAAATTTAGGAGACATATCTTACTGAGTTTTATAGCAGACAATATTTATTATAAGATTATGTCATTTATGTAAACTAATACGTAAGAATAATGATATTTTTGTCCATTGCCATCTAAATTCCGTCTTATCGTAGAATCAGCCATATAACAAGCTATCACGACTTAAGAACTGCTGGGGTTGTATTGCAATAAATGTGTGATTTATCTATTTTTCAGGAAATTCATCTAAATAAAAAATTGGATCAAAGTTTAACTTGTTATTCATAATAGTTGCAGCTGTCCATTACGCGAAATTATATTGTATTATAAATGTTTCTCGCAGTTAATTGATTGTGTCGCGCGCTGTCTGTCATATTGTGTCGCCACATTAACGCCATACAACTGATGTACGATAAAGTTCGTAATTGTACATAGATCTATAGCGCTCTCTATTAACTGTCATTAACCTTGTCATGTAACATAACCTCAATTGTATAGAAAAACGGTTTTCTTTTTCACTTTTAGGTTGTAACCTCTCGGCAACCTAACGTAAGGAAGCGATTCTGAAGTCAGATTCGGATTCAGGGCATCTAAAGCCTAGTTTAAGAATTTGTGAATTATTTGGTTGGTCGTTCACTTGATGCCCATTTTGCAACTTGATATGCCTGCATAAATTAATTCTTAAAAATGCTCCGAATATTTTTACAAGAACTGCAGTTCGTAAAATCACACATATGCAATGTAGGTATGTATGCAAATCTAAAAGCACTTCTTTTTACACACATTAGCAATTACGTTACGGTTATGCAACTTCCATGCATTTACCTATTATTATGGCACTTTGATATTTTTCGCTTTTCCTTTTAATGCGTTCACAACGTTTGAAATTATGTGTTTGCTCAACTCCTTCATAAATCGAAGCGACAGTGAGAACAGTTTTGGTTTGAAGACATCATTAAGACGTCGAACGTACATATAATCCAATTTGCCTCGTGGTTTTCCTTTCACCATTTGAACCTAGTCCCAGTGGCAAAATATCCTAAGGAAGACAAACGGCTCAATTTGATGCGAAGTACAAAACTGGTTGAAAGCAACGCAATGCTAGTCTAGATGTTTCACCCTCGAGCATAATTTCAGAACAAAACGTTCGCCTAATCTGTAGTCGGCATCCTTACTTGTGAATGCACAGGCATACGGGATGGACGAATACAAATGTCAGGCCATCGAACACAAGTTCCAAATAACATCAAAATGAAAATGGAAATTTATAGAAATGACTGTAAACAGAGAATCACGTAAAAGAGTTTAAGTAAACTAAAATAATAAAACATGTTTTCCTCATTTTATTTTAAGTCGTTAAGGACAAGATAAAGAAGATGAGCAAAATGAAAGATTTGGTCACCCACGAAAAGATCAAAACTTCAAAATGTTATGCTTTGGAGAGTGTGACCAATGTTTCCATAAATACCGGAATTAAAATACATGTTATAACATTTACGAATTTATTGGAATCCCTTTTTTCTACTCTTAATTGAAGAGTGCACTTTGGATTACGTACCAAGGTTCGAATACAGAAGCCCCTTCGGGAAATTGCCCTTTCTAAAACCAATCGCCATTAAGGTCACTCAATAAAAACGAAGCAGAGCCTGATTTGCTACGGTGGTGGCGGCGGCGGCGGTGGAGCCATGCGAGCAGAAGCATGTTGTTGTCCTCTGCCCGGGTCCCTGGAGTCCGAGGACACGAAGGCTGGAGGAAATATTAATTTCATTAATTAAAAAAGCTTGCCATGTACCGCGCACCGAAATGCATTAGCATTAATTACCCGGGCAAGAAAGGGAGACGGGCCAGATAATCGAGGCCGAAATTTATGAAAATTAATTTATCAGCGTTTATCAGCGAAAATGTGCCCAGACCAGCGAATGCACTTTCTCAGTCTGGCGGGCACGACAACAGTCCTGTCGTTGGCGCGCTGTTCGCCTTAATTGCCGACTGGCGAAGGGAGGAATTTTGGGGAAAAATAAATTAATTAAACATTTTTCCGAACTTTAATTGGCACAACAGTGGCATTGTGAGTGGCCGGTCGAACGCGAGGTCAAGTGGTGGATGCATCGGCCACCGAACCTATGAGACGCGTGAATCAGCCGCAACAATTGCAATTGAGCGCGGTCAGTTCTGTCAGTTGTGAGGCCCTGCTCGACGGCCGCCATTTTTCTTTGCTCCAGACCAGTCCGCGCCGTATATCTTAATTTATATACGCGAGCGCTAATTTATATTCATTCGCCTCAATAAAAACCAATTAAAACCATTGATTGGCCGTTAAGACGGCACACAAACTGGTCTTTGCCCCGCGGTGCTCAGACCGTGCGGACCAGCAGTGCCCACGACTCGGCCGTCGTCGCTGCCAATGGCCGGACCTGACCAGGTTGGCCTCCCTACAAGAAATTTATCGACCGCCCGTAAGTTGTGTCGTTCTTTATGAGCACGCCGCGAATGAACGCCATCGAATGAGGTGGTTACGGCAGCGGGCCATACTCCCCTTCGACGGCGGCGGACGGTTCCTTGTCCTTTTCGCCAATTTATAGGTCTGCGACGAAGACGGCCAGCTCCTAGAACAACCTGAATTACTGCGAATCAGATAACCGCGATAAAAGCGCGGCTTAATGGCGTGGATGTTTTTGTTTAATTGTTTTTTGTGGGGAACATTAAAAACACGAAGAAATGGCCGAACTTGGGTGGTCTTGACAGCATGCCAAATCCCTTTAAGAGTTTATGCGAGTTTTTTTATGAATCGCATTCCCCGCTTCGGATTTTCTGCTTTAGATGTGTGCCGATATTATGGCGTTTCGAATTTTTCAATAAAGACATTGTAGCATAATCAGCTAAGGAGTTCATATCAGAAAATGTGATTACCTTCTTCCGCTTGGCGTTCACCACAATCTTTGGAAAGTTCTCAATGTAATTAAAAAGAGCATCATATTTTATATTTTAACTTAGTTGTCTCAACAGACATTCATGAGGCTTTAGATAGGGACCAGCTTACTATCCTTACCCTCCTTGATTTTAACAAAGCGTTTAACCGTATAGATGATGCAAAATTGCTAAGTAAGTTAATGAACCAAATCGGCTTTTCGTCATCGGCATCTAAGATGGTTTGCAGTTTTTTGTTTAGCCGTTTGCAAATTGTAAAATAAATGGTATCTCATCAATGGAATCATTTCTTCATTCTGGTGTTCCTCAGGGATCAATACCTATTGAGCCCACTATTTAGTCTACCATATACATATAACTGACTAATTGTGACTAATGCCACCGTTCACTTATGTCCTGATGAAGTGCAAATACACCTTTTGTTTTTTTAAATAGAGGCCGACGATCCTATTATGGGGTGGGCACTGAGACCATAGAGGGTGGTCAATTCACCCAACTGGGACACGAACGAGCTCGAACGGCAAAAACTAATGGGGTGATAGATCTCACCTAGGCGAACAAAAACAATCATGGGATGGGGGATTTTAACCGTTTAGGAGTTGCAGGGATTAACGCAATGACGTCAAACTTAGGCCAAGCAACTATTATCTTAATGCTCTTTCCAAAAATTCCGTCAATGTTGACATATCTCTACTACTGCAGTTACAGTTACTTGCGAAATTTAAAAGTTGCTCTAAAATTTCCTGAACATTACATTTCTCCCAATTTTTCTCCGATGTTATTGTGATTAATGCACCCCTTTTTTATTTTTATTGAATTACCCATATTGTTGCTTTTTAAAGAGGTATAATATCTCCAGGTAGAGAGATTATACGCAAATTTATGCATAGGAATTATTAAATGAATTATTTAGCATTTCGCAAAAGGTTTTTACGCATAAATGTGTATGCTCTTTCGCTACCCGCACATATTGTACCTCTTTGACAAGGTAACAAGATTATTATTATTAAATAAAAAAGAGATGTATTGATTACATGAATTACGGAGAAAAATTAGGAGAAACGTGAATTTTAAGAAATTTTCGACCATGAAACGTGAGAAAAGTGAAACAACTTTGCAAATGACTGTACCGGAAATGGTAGAGATAGATCAACATTGGTGGCACTTTTAGAAAGGACGTAGATATAGTAGTTGTTGGGCGTGAGCTTGATGTCGCTGCGATAGGTAGATGATAAGATAAAAGCAAAATGATAATGTGCATTCTGAATTTATGAATCACCCTACAACCCCCAAACGGTTGAGATTGCCCCCCTTCCATCAAATTTATTGTTTGCTGAGGCGAAATCTATCACTCCATTCATTTTTGCCCCTATTGATGAAACACCCTGTATAGAGCCGAATCGAATCATAAAAAAAACAGAAAATTTTCAAACTGCTGTTCAACGTATTCGTTGCTATTCTGTTATGCTCACATGATGATTAACCTAATGAAGTAGAGCGATGAGGAGCTGTAAGTAGACCCACCCTCAGAAATATTAATAAATCTGGACAGTTAGATTTCCGTTGCAGGTAAGCTTGGAATAAGCATGTGCTTACACATAACAATCATATTCCTCCCCTAAAAAGACCGATGAATTTTCATCTCCTAATATGACAAAGCGAGTATCTCTGCAGCACGTGCCTGGCAACAGGGTATCTTTGAGTGGAACAGGCCTCTTAAAGGCGAATCAGAATCAAAATCAAATCAAAATGGCATCAGCAGACCGAGGAACTAGACCCGCTGAGTGGCGATGACAACTGCCATCGTGCGTACTTGTTAAATTAAATAAAAATAATTTCAATGGTCGATTTTCGATGCAAGTGGATTCGAGTCAAAGTGCTCCGAAGTAGAATTTTTCAGTAGTGGGGCCTCCCCCTTTTTTCTCACATTTAATGAAAGTTTCGTCCTTAGGGACTCCCTCTCGCCCTCGAAGGCTGTTCTTTGTTTTTCTCCCCTTCTTTGTTTTCTTCCGAGCTGCTTTCTTCGGCCGCCCTACACCCATAATCCGAAATGCGTTTTCGCTCCCCGTTTTCGTCCCTATCATCACAAGGCCCGAAAGAAAAAAAACCCGGAAGCCAGAAGGATTCGACCCGAATAGTTTTTGTTTGTCTTCCGTTGTACATTCGGATGATTTCTATCATTCTGCAGGAAATTGCTTCCATAAATCTTTGGGGTACAGCTCCATTTCCACAGACGTGTCCTTAAAGAGGATATGCTGAATGCTCTCCGGCTCGGGGCTTGGCTTATTTCGCCCAAAATAAGCGCATAAAAATATCCCGGCGAACTAAAAGATAATTTTCGGGCCATTTTTATTTTCAGACAATTTCGCACGATTTTGTCCTCGGAAGCCATTCAAAAAATGTTAAAATCATTCTCGTGGACCGCCTTTTTTCCGAAGTGCCCTCTTCCCTGAATCAAATCATTTTGGCCCATTGTGCGCCATTAGACCAATTACCTGGAATGAAACCCAAACAATGAATGCCTCCGGCAGAGGAGGCTCCAAAAATGGCCCATTCAGGTTGTTGTTTATGGCATTGCCCAATGGGGAGAACGATTTGAATTCATAATCGGGCACCATTAAGATACGGGGAGCGGAAGAATAAATAAGACCACACCAGGAAAGAAACTTCTCACGTCCCCAGAGCCCCTGGCTCACGGCGCTTCACGGTGAAGGTGCCTGCCTCTGCCTACGGCCAAATGGCCGAACCTTGTTTAATTCCCCAGAACTTTTTTTCGGGGCACCTCGACGAAGAAGCTCAAATTCTTCTCGATGGTTTCGTTATCAAAATTATTCAAATGAATCAGAAAATATGGCGAAATGAAATTAACTGCAGTGTAGAGGAGCCTGGAGCCCAATTAAAATTTTCACTTTTTTCTGCCTTCTTATGTTGCGTCCACTTTTGGCAGAAAAGTTGTAACTTAGTAGGGCAGCCTCTAAATATATGGTAATGGGGTACATTTAAGATTCAAATCTTCCATAAATAAAGACATTAGGACATACTTGCAAATTTTAAAAAGCACTCAAAAGAAATCCGAACAGACAGATCGTGCTCAAAAGTGCTTCGCAGAGTTCAATAGATGTGGTCAGTCAGAGCCCTTATTGGGAGATTTCGGTGTCTGTCCGTCTGTCAGTATGCCACCCCCAGCTTTCTCTGTAACTGCTATTGCTATAGCCTTGAACTTAGGCACAGTTTAAGAAGTCACTTGTTTGCATCTATTACCGGTGGAAAAATTTCGGAAATAATTTATAAAATTTATATACCGTGTGGGGATTCCAAAATATTTTTATTTTTTTCATTAAGCCGCTTCAGTTTCTGACTTCTGTCCAAAAGTTTACGAAGCAATACCGTCCTCCTTGTCAATGATGTTTGAAACGAAAAAAATCCGAACTAATTCTTACTAATAGAAGGCCTGATACATTATAGGAAAATAAAACGTAGTCCCCACCATTTATAGTTCACGAAAAAAAATCTTTGCATTAAGTGATAGATTACAGTATCAAGAAAATTATTTGTAATATTGTAGCTATGGAACCCTCGCCACAGTGGGCCGCAAAAATATATATTTTGCCAAAAGTAGTATTTTTAGGTTGAATAGACGGCAGAACTATTTATGTAATATAATAATAATTTTAACAAAATGGCGGATCTCCAAAGTTAAAGTAACGAAAAATCCGAAAACAGCCGCCATTTTGACAACTCTAATTCGATCCAGAAGCTTCTGGTTCAATACCTGCGCTAACATTATAAGAATCTGTGAAACTTTAAAATTTTAAAATCGGTTGATTAGGTTTTACAAGTTACAAGCTTTTGTTTCATTTATCCTGTTGGTATGTACATATATTTAGGTCAAATCTTCAAAATTTTAAATTGGTCTAACTAAACTAGAGCTTTGAAGTTTTATGCACGTGAAGGAGAAGTCGGGGCGGAATAAAGTGGCGGGCGAAATGAGAAATTGAAATATCTAAACGCACGGCAAGGACAGAGTCAAGTCGTTTGTGTCAAACTAATCAGCCGTTCACTGAGTTGCAACGTATCTGCAAGAACATATTCCATGCTTGCAAATCTTATTCATTATTAATCCGAGGTAAGTCACGTTCTTTTAATGGTTGGTTGGTATATGATGTAAATATGTATGATGTAACTAATAATTTCCTACATAAAATTCCTTTCTTCAATTATTTAGCGTTTTTTCATCAAAATTCAATTGATTAAAATATATATTTAGTTTTATCAGACTTAGGCTGGGGGGCAGAATGGGGTTTTAGGTCACATATATGTATATACAATACTTTAGTTATTTGATGTTAATTATAGTTATTTCACTGTTTTAAATTTGGATTATTTTCAGGAAAGTGCTGATGAAGGAGAAACCGCAAGTTAAGTGATGAACTTTATTCAACATCGATTGAAGCATGGTATTCTTGTCAATAAGACAAAATATCGGAGATAGTGATGACGATGAATCGGGACTTGTTTCCGAGTTGTTCTCGCAATAAAATTCATTAGTAAAGCGTTCTAAGAGTAACACCCATTCTGTCCCAGAGTGTGGGTAGGAAAGGAAAAATGCTACTTTGTTTTCTAGATTTTGTTCACTATGTTTCGTTGATTTTTTTAACTATTGTGCAATTATTATCTTCTAAAAGCTTTGAATAAATAATTATTTTGTTTTTCGTTGGTACTTTTATTCAAAAAAGCAAATTTCGAGGACTCAAATCTTAGCTAATACATGCCGCCCACCTTGCCCTACAGTATAATCCATATCGTTCTAAATCCAAGGATGGCGGATTACCTTTTGCTCCACAACACCCTTGAAATAGATATTAAATCAAAGGATTTGACGGGAAGAATACGCTAATCTATGTGGCATTATTAAAATTAAAACTTAAATTGCAAAATGAACTAGTATCCCCAAAGTCAAGTTTTGAACGGCACACTGCGGACTGTAGGGGTAAAAATACTATCTTGCTAGCGTCTAATGTCAGAGCCACATTGGATTCACTTCCCAGCAAAATTTTGCTATGGAACTGCAGAAAGAAGAATGCAACCAATACTGCCATGTACTTTAACTGTGCATAACATGCAAGGTCGCACCGTTGGTTCCCAACTTGTCTAGTAGAAGGAAAATTCCAAAACCCGGATCAACACAACTATAAAATTCCGTTAAAAATTGATTCAGTATAGTTTCTGATATTAGTCTGGAAAAACGACAGACTAGCTGACTGCGCTTTATAAAAACTGACCATTAACAAGTTACGATATAACATGTTTCGATTTAGTTTTTTCGAAAAGGGAGGTAGGTAATAATAAAGGTATGTTCCATCTTCAGGAGGTACGTATAATAACAAAAAGGCAACAAATTTTTAATAAATTAACATTGAGTACTGTTTTAAAGAGTCGTTAAAAAATAACAGCAAGAAGACCCCAACACTAATGTCGGGCACAAACTAAAATATTATGTGTTGAAAAGATATTGAATGACGGTCCATGGTCAATTATTTAATTTATGTAGAATGTGTTTGTATTCTCATTTTACACAGTTAGTGTTTTGCCTGAGATTCACCACGTTGTTTTTGTTCATGGGATGTAACTTGCTTCCTTCATCTCACTTGTCGCCCTATTATTGAAAAACACCTCCATAAACTCTGTTAGGTACCTCGGGAACTACTTCAACTAATTGTGAATTTCATCCAAAAATTAAGTCATTTCGGTTCATCTCTTCTGTCATTTCCTTATTTGATTATTGTAGGTATCTTTGATTATAAATATCTCATCTTTACCTTTTCGGGTGGAACGTAATTAAATTTTGAAAAATCAATTAAAAGCCTTCAAAAATGTTTGGGGCTTCAAGCCGAGAAAATCACGAATTAATATGCAAATCAAATTGGGAATTGCTCGGTTTATTAGGAACTAGACCACCTCGCCTCGGGTTTATTTCGGAAATTCTCGAAGGCATTTATCTGGCCGGCATTTGCATAATCTTCAAATATATTGCCCCGCACGGCATTGAGACTTGGGGTGAAAGCGAAAATAGCGCCCGGCCGACTGTCGGATGGTTCGTTATCACCGCGAGCATGCGAGAAGGGCCTGCAACATGAGCCCAGCCGGCTGGCCTATTCAGCCCTCAGATTAAGATAAAAAGTAAATTTAAGAAGATAAAAAAATCACAAAATGATAAACTGTGCGGGAGGCGGGCAGTATGGGCTCGGCACGGCCGCCGCTCATCGCAAAATTACCCCGACGCCATTCTAATAACGAAGTGCCAGCTGGAGACCTCCTCCCATCAACTTATTACTTAGGAGGAAATTTAAACGCCGTCGTCGGTCTTATTTATGTTTTAATTATTCACACAGCGAGTGTTCCAGAATGGCGGACCTGTTAAGTCTTAAATTTCCCGCAGCCTGCGACGCCTAGGCGTTCCTTTCTCTTTGTTTTCTTGGACTTTTTCTGCCCCGGCGGCCATAAATTTCCGCGGTCGCCTGCTAAATGAAGATACCTCCTCCCTTCGGAGCTCGGCTGCCTATGTGCCGCGGAGCGGTTCTCTAAAATTAGTTGCTTTTCGTAAATAAATACACAAAACTACATAAGAACAAGCCATCTCCTACCTGGGCAGGTTCACCTGAGTTACGAGACGGCCTCGGATGTTTTATTCCCGGCCGTTTATACATTAGCGTCCCACAATGGGATACAAACAGAAAAGGAGATCGTTTAACATTTTTTTTCAGCATCCTCGAGATTAAAACGTCGGCGTAAACAACATGCTCCAGCCAAGGTTGCAACATATCAATTTTATGTCCAATTTATCAGAAAAAGGTCGCCTGGACTGGGGATGGGGACGTGAACGCGGCTTCGCCAGTGGGATTTAACTCACTTAATTTAGTACGGGGTGAAATATTCACTGAAATTCCTGCATATCCGAGACTTTGCCCTTCTCGATAATTTTAATCTTTGGATTCCATTTGGATATCCGCTGTCCTGGAGTGATATTCAAGAGTTATTGCTGGAGATACGAGTTCTCTGGAGAACGCACATTAATTGCTTATTTACATAAAACTGATTTATCACTCTTACCATCGAAAATTCGTGAAAAGGGATTTAATTCAAAACGGACGCTTCTTTTAAGATCAAAATGCTAAAAACACATTTAGTGATACAATGTGCTTATCAGAAATGATAATAACACAAAGTTAAATACACAGCTTCTCACACAAAATATGGTGGAAAAAAAGGGGTGGTCCAAAAATTGGCACAAACGGGTGTTTAAGGGTGATTCTGGTGTGTTGGCTTTAAAAAATCGATTTGTTTGTTACAGTTTTTGATGTTCTGAAGCCTCTTAAAGGTCTCGATATATTTTTAGGTTAAAGCGGCCATGTTGTTAAAGCAACATCTATCAAATTTTTTGTGAATTGTTCAGTAGTGTGTGGCAAATCACCATACAAGGTTGTAGCGTTGAAGAACTTGTACAAATCATCAAATTTTATTATCAAAATCAGTGCTCCGTGCGATAAACGTACCATGCATTATGCGATCTTAAGCAACGAAGACCATTTTGGGATGAATGGATGTGTGAACAAGCAATATCTTGGGATTTGGGGCGATACCAATCCATACGAGATACACCAGCACCAAATGCATCCCATGAAAGTCACTGTTTGGTGCGGATTTTGGTTTGGCGGAACCATCGGTCTATACTTCTTTCAAAATAAATCTGGCATTGCCATAATCGTCAACGACGAACGCTACAGATCAGATAAGTAACTTCTTGTGGGCTGAACTAGATGATATGGATACCGACGATATGTGGTTTTAACAGAACGACGCTACGTGCCACACAGCGCAGGTCACGATGGACATTCTACACGAGCGATATGAGGGCATGGTAATCTCGCGCGGGGACGACGTGAACTGTCCACGTTCCATTTAACGCCTTTTGACTTCTTCCTTTGAGACTATCTTAAATCAAGGTCTATAGGCAAATAGACCGCAAACAATTGATGGTCTCAAAGTCAGCAGAACGAATGCCATCCAACAAATTCAGCCAGATTTATGCGACAAAGTCATCAAAAATTGGATCTCCCAAATACATATCACCAAGCAAAGCTGGGCGGACATTTGAACGACGTTATATTCCACACCTAATGCCATAAAATGTGTTTTAAAATAAAATAGAAATACGGTGAATATCTCGCACACCACTTGAATTATTTATATTTAAATGTCGAGCGTCCTTATTGAAAGACCTGTTGCATGTTTCCATTATAGGTACATTAAAGGACCCAGTTACTCACCGTACTTTTCTTTCATCATCTTCAAAGGGAGTAAAGAAAAGATGATGATAAATTGAGGTACTCTGTAAGCCATACAATTACACTCACTGTTTCTGTGGGGTCCTTTTTTGTGCAATTGTTGTTGCAGTGTGTGATTAAATATAATGTATAAGAAAATCGCACGAATAAGGGCCGCACAAAAACAAGTTTTGGCGTACTTGTGTGCAGTTCTTGGTGCGCCTTCTTAAGCATTAAATGCTAAATTGGTTTATTTCCCAATATTTTAGTCTCGTAGCGCTTTTCTTTCCTTTTTATTAAATTCATCATTCGTATTTCCGAGAGCCTACTAAAACTTAGTTCCATATACTCATATAGCCGGATTTATGACTTGATGCATCAGAAAACAAGAATATTTGCGCAAAGTCCTAAAGTCATGAGCGCCCACTTAAGACGCTTCAGATAGAGTCATTCTAATTGCTGAGGGTGCATTTGGGGGCCCAGCATAACCGAAACTTCTGCAGCCTAACCGCCGTTGGAATGCTCGCCCGCCCGTAGCTCGTCCGGTCGCCGGGGCAAGAAGCATAACGTGTGCACACGTAGTCCTGGAAATGGCCCCGGGTCGTTAAACCATCCAGAATTAAACCAGATTTGCAATTTCATAATTCAGAGGCTTTTGCCGAACTAAATCCTTTAATGATGCTATTTTCTAAATTGCTTTCGTATTTCAGTGGGAAGCCAAGAGTCCGGACACATCTCCCGACCCCGTTCCGGGCCGTGCCACCCGCAAGTCCTAGTAAAAGTCCTGGGGACCCGGCCTGTGCACACACATATTTTGCCGATAATTGTGAGCACATCAAATTGTGTGCTCTCACTTTGAAAACAGAGGAGTTCCGAACGTCCACCCACCCTCGGTGCTCGGCTCATCCCCCGGAGGCCTTGAGCTCCCTGCAACCGATGGAAGGCGAAGGATCCTCACCCAACGATAACGGGGAGCGGCAAAGGAACGCAAGGTGTGCGGATCTGATTAATTTCATAAATTTATTACGCGTTTAATTTTTCCCCATGTCGGCCCCCCAGCCGCAATCTCCTTATTCAAAGGCAGGGCCTAAGAGAATTTTTCACTTTTATTGTTATGAGCCAGAGGAGTAATCCTTTTGAATATTTAACAGATAAATTCGACCCCTCGCCCCCACCTGCAGAGCTGCGTGCCTCGGGAGCTCCTCAAGGAACTGTTGGTCGATGGGTGGAGAGAACGAGGGGGGGGGGGGGGGGGGGGGGGGTTGCTCCCACGCGGGTAACATTAAGAGCATTCGTGAACTACGGATGCGTGTGCTCGGCCTCGTTCACCAAAAAATTATAATTTCCCCGAGACTCTCATGCGAATATAAAGATTTACTCGGCCGTAAATTTTCATAAGTGTAAGATGGGCCGTATGGGCTGCTCCGGCTTCCCGGCCTGTCTCTACGTGGCTCCCGGGCAGGCAATTAAATACCTTTTCCGTCGTAATTTTGCCGTTTTTCCTTTTTTGAGAAAATTGCCGGGCTCGGAGGTAAAATTTTATTGCGCACATTTCTTTTATCTGGGAATTTGCGCAAATGGCCGTTTTGCCTCGTTTTTAATTAATAACTCGGCTCACCGGTGGCGGCACGAAAACGCGAGAAATCTTCGCCATTGGCGCGGCAGTTGCGCTACTTGGCTAGCCCGGCGATATATGTGCTGCCCGTTGGCCATAATTACTCAATTAAGGCGAAGGGGCTGCGTGGCGACGCCGTTGTCACAACCACTTGTACGACAAGCAACTGAATCGGTTTAATTAACTCTAATTAACTGCCCCGATTGATGCTAAGTTTTCCGGTTTGCGTCATTTCCATGCCCATAAGTGACAATTTTTGCGTGTAATTGGCCATTTGCGTGCTCGACAGGCAAAAGGTTCATGTCCGTTTATTGAAATGATCGAGAGAACTTTGCCTTTATTGACTGGCGATTTGTTCCATAAATTTAGTCCCATGGTCGCGGAGGAATAAGCAATTACTGTAAGCAAAATGCAGCCAAATTTGACTTCGGGAAATTGTGGAGTTAGAGTATGAAATGTACAGTTATTCAGTAACACTCTCGCGCTTACGACATACTCTCCTCCTCGGTTCTATTGGGTATCTAAGAAAAGTAGAATCACTGCAATCTTTCGCCTCGACCGATTAATAGGATACACTTCAAAATACGTTTGGTCCATGATCCATGTAGAAATCTCAGAGTTGGCTCCGCTATAAATCTTTCAATGGACAAAGATCATATCTGAGCGTGCCTACCTGCGTCCGACTGCCCGACAAAATTTTAAACGCGTTTTTCGGGAAACGTGTTTTTTTATGGTAACTGCGTTGACGGCTAATAGGTCACAAATATCATCCGATTCACTTAAAATTTTGAACAATTGTAGTCCATACTTTAACTTACGGATTAACATGCCGAATTTTGGATTCTCATTTATTTATTTTTTAGACGTGAAATTACCAAACATTTTCGAAAAAACTTTCTACATTTTTGTGGAAAATGCAAAATAAAAATACATAGATACAATTCCTCAAAGTTCCAGCCAGTTAAGTTAGAGCCTACTCTTTAAAATAATAAAGGATTTTGAATTTCCAATTAAATCTCGACTCACCAGACATGGCAGCGATGAGAGCTACTTATCCAAAATGATGAGTTGGTGAACTGCGATTCCAGCGGTTTTAATGGAATTTACAATAGTTCTAGGTGGTTTTCGAATTCGCTTATTTGAAATCAGCTACCAAAAATAACGAACCCATGATGGTAGAATGACATATCTTAAATTTCATGAATGCAGTGTAATAGTCAGAGACCGCGACAATTAGTTTATTATAACCGAGTGTTCGTCTCATGACAACTTGTTTAAAATAGGGAAAATATGCCCAAGGAAATTAAGCTAAATTATACCAACACATATTAATTTAATGAAAACTATAAAATCAAGCAGATAAATGTCTACTGCCTACTCCACGTCTTTCCAAAAACAACTCTATTCTTGAATCTGTCTAACCAACCAAAACTAAATTTTCTCAAATTCTTCAGCTTTAATTTGCAACGGCATATTGACGATGGATGTGGTGGCAGAAAGCCAGTAGGCTAGTTGGTATTTTGAAATTTTTTACTGAAGTGCATACCATGGAAAATTTGCACAACGAAATAACACTGTCGCATCGTTATCGTTCCATCGCCGGTGTCGTCTAATGTGAAAGACTCACCGAAAACATCATGCCGAGTCGTGGCATTATATTTGTCGCCTAGTGTGAAAACTGCCATTATTCGGCAAATTTTAGCTCTCGATCTCGTTTTCTTGATGTATGAATATCTTGGCCCAGGTAGGGGCTATTTCAGACATCCAGCGTAAGATTTCCAGCGTCAGACGTAACACAGCGTTGAATTTTCGGTTTGGTTGTCTAAAGTCGCCTGATCTTACTAACAGGACTCTCAAACGCGTCTCATTTTAATGTGATTCAGGGATAGAGAGAATTATAAGTTCAGCTCACCGACCACGAGGTGCGATCCGAGGACGGCACAGCGGCGAGACGAACTCATAGATACTAGTGACTAGGGAGAGTTATACGGCATACCTTGTATTCTCTGTACCGTTTTGTGGATAATCTGTCAGTCTTGGCATGTTGCAGTTGTTTGAACACCAACCATATTTAGTTTCACATATTGTTATAAAGTTTTCATGCAATGTAAACGCCATATTCAATTTCTTAACATTCTTAGACGGTCTACTCTAACACAACTAATAAAGACATACAAAGCACTTCAACGTCATTTGACTAAAGAAGACGTTTAACAGTATGCTGTGAGCACAACTGCATTAGAAGTCACCTGATGATCGCATCGTTAAAAACAACAATGGTGGATGGTGAACTGTCAACTGTAAACTTCATTTGATTTGCACAAAAATAGTGTATGGCTGATTTCGGAGTCATTGATTTCAAATCCATTAAAAACCAATAAATACAAGATAACGGACTTTTAAGACCCCAATTAAATGAGATTTTCGTTGCTGCTGGGTAAGGAATCTGGCTTTTTAAATCTCAAACTGATACTTTGATGTGTTTCTAGTACTTTGGGTCTTAAACACGTTTGAATCATTTGATTTTGAATATTGATAAGTGTGACATTATTTCATTCTCAAGGGAAAGATCCATTTTTTGTAACAATTGACGCAAAATTCAACTTTCGCCATCATATGACAATATACATACATATGTAGTTAGTCGTGCAAACTCGGGGTTTCATCAAGCGCTGATCCAGGGGTCTTTCTGATTCCTACCTCCTAAAAACATTATACCTGAATTTGGATCAATGATTTGGATGCCGTACTATAGAATGCATGTAAATCGCATCTATACTGTTCAGAAACGGTTTCTACGCTTTGCGCTCAGCGAGTGTAGTGTGTGATCCTTCGAATCTCCCTGCTTGCCATAAAAGATTAATGCTTTTAGCCCTGACGTCTGTTTCTAGCCGTAGGGAGGTGGCATGTGTTTTGCTTATGCATGACATTGTTACTGGCGATATAGATTCTAGCCGTTATAAATATTAATTCAAGGCTCCGTTTGACCAGGGGACAAAGGTTTCTGTACCCTGTGAAACACAAAACCAATTACGGCTGCTTCTTTTAATGTAATTGATTTTAACTGTGATAAATTGACACTGAAGCGACGTTTATTGGAAACTTAATTTTCCTTTTCCGCAATTTGTTGTTGTCAACTTCAAAGTTTTAATATAATATTTAATTTTGTAAGTCAACTGTCTTTGTTATAAAAACCATTCTTGGCAGCCGGAGGAATAGAAATATCTGAGCGAACGGTGCCACGTCATTGCTTAGAGGCAAATTTAAAATACAGTAGATGACTGGATAAAGTTAAATAGTTTGAACAATAACGTTTTCTTTTTACCACAGTATTTATTTAAAAATTTAAATTTTTTCCAAATTCTATCCATCGATGAATAAACGCTCTAGATCCTCACCACATCAACGAACTTTGTGCAGAGCAGGCCCGGAGAGAAACTCCACTCTTCCCGCTGGGATCAAGTTATTTATTTATTCATTTAATTTGCCCACAGAAATAAATTCATCGAACGGTATAATGATAGATAGAAATAAAGTTTATAAAGTAAAAGTATCTTTGAACTCAGTTGAATTTCGTTTTATGAATCCGAGTATCTTAAAGCCTTTACGCAGAAGTAGTCAACATGAAGCGTGCTACCGATATTATAATTAAAACAACACAACAAGAGTTTGGCATGACACATTGTAGACGTTCATTAAAAAAATGAAAAAGGAATGAAAGCCGAAGACAGAAAGCTTACTAACAAGAACCTTAATATTTAAAGCATTCACAAAGTTTGTGTGAATGAACATCATCAACTTGACATCTATCTTCTAACGCACCCAATGCAAAATATTTTAAAAAGTACCAGATTAGTAGTATGGAGAGGCTTAATGTATGAAAACTTCCATTGATTAAGAAACTGGTAGACATCCTGGCCCCGTCTATAAGTAGAGAGTACTATGCTGTAAAAAAACCCTCTCGAATATTTTGTTGCCATATATTACCACGGGAGGATTCATGGAAGGAAACTAGACGTACCAACAGGTGGATGCTCCGTGACACAGTCTAATCGGTGAAAACTTTAACTTGAACAAAACTATTCCAGGTAGCTAATTTTAACTATACCCCATAGAAAGCGTTCGGTACATTTTGAAAACAAAAGTTTACAAAAGATACAATCCATCTGTTCAAATCCTCATGCAAAATATCCTTGAAATATAGCAGGAAATAATTTCATAGGCAGCTGTATTGAAGAAGAAGAAGTTTGCCCGACAGAATCGCTGACGTTACAACAAATAATGGAGAACACACCGATTATTAGCGATCTAAAATATTTTTCAATAAAATGTTTAAGCAGACATTTGGCCTTTTCAATGATATAAAAATGTATTATAACAATAAAAAAACATTTACGCCGAAATCACTTAATGCTATAAAAATCATATACTCATATTAAATCAGCTGGCCACCTACTATATATATTTAACAGTACGCGACGAAAAAGAAATTCAAAATAACTCATCAAGCTCATCAAGACGTGCCCATGGATGAGTACAAATGTACTAAAACTCAATAAGAAAAAAAATATTTAATGAAATATGTGAAATTTTCCCACAAAGTAGTTTGTTAAAAATTGTATTGCACGAACGAGGTAAGCAACTCGGCGTTCATCTTAAATAAGTCAAGGCAATTTGCAATCACTTCTTCGTAAAGATGACCAAAGTGTATGGCAGAACTTCGAATACAGATTTAATTAATTAATTTAATGCATTTTCTTAAGTTTGTGATGAAAGGCCCTTAACATGGAAATTGAGACTATTTTGAATCTGCCGCGGAATTCTGGCATAGCAGGTAAATTTAATCACGACGCCACTGCACATGCACACGAAGTTTGCATATTGTGACATCTATAGGAAAACAAAGAAGTGACACATAACTGGAATGAAAAAATGTTTGAAGGAAATTTCAGTAATAAATTTGAACACACCACTTAAAATAATTTCCGAATCACTCACAAGTTAGTTTCCCGTCAATTGCGTACTTAATTTTATTGAATTTACGCCGAATTACATTGAAAATTCACGTGGCGAAGCGGGTTGCCCTATTCCCCAACAGGTGGCCATTAAAAGTTTTTAGTACACATATTAAATACACAAACCCAAGTACCTGATTTCACGTTAAGGGTGCTTCTGCCGTCGTAAAATGTTATATTCCCAGAGATTTGTAAGCGGCTACAATATAATTATTATGGTTTTGCTAAATTCTTGTTTTATAGCCGAAAAAATTTACGACACCATTATTTGCCACCATTAAGAGATTTAGATACAAACAACTTTGGGGTAAAAAAATAAGGAATTCGTGCTAGCGAATACGTGTGGCTCGGATAGATCCTGGTAGCGATAATAAAATCGTTTTGAAGGATATTCTCCTTGTGATTTGCTTCCTTGTCCCAGCACCCAGCCGTGGGGGCATGTACCTTGAAGCTATTGGCGTACTATATCTATTATGTCCTCACATGCTTCGCTCGGTTGGCGGGCGATAAAAACATTTTTATGGCGGCTCATTGTAGAGCAATAAAAATCTCCTTTATTGAGTGAGCGCTCTTATTTTTATTTGGGCAATTAAATGCCATGTATTACATAAACAGGGAATCTCCTGTATTATTTATTACCGCCACCAAGCCTTGCCTAGGCGGCGCGGCGGCGGCAGTCCGTCCCTCACCTCATTCTTTTACTTTTCATTTGCCGCGGGGATTAATGAGTTCTTAAGAAGCCACTTAGGAATTTTAAGTGATTTTCCCAGGCACGTATTTGGTTGGAATTATTTTAATTGACTCGGATATCGAGTCACGATGTGATTTATGGTCACGGTAAATCAAAGTCACAAAGATTTCGCAAAACTTTATCGCCTTTTGATGGTGGTGCTTTATGGCGAAATGAGAATTGACAAATTATTGAGAAATTTAATGAGCATCATAAAAGACGTCGCTGCGGGAGTATTCCTTATTTAAAAGATCGTTAAGCAGTCTTCTTTAACTACTCTTCATATGAATACAGGGTTGATTTTTTTTGCAATTTTTATGTTATGCAATATCAGTTGTATGATTCTACCTCTAGTTTGGAAGGCCAAGTTTTGATGAATTTGAAAATGCGTACAAATGATATTAGCAAACTATATTTTTTGGTGTTCGAATACACCAAGTGGGATTTCTAACTCAGGCGAAGTAAGTCCAAATGACATAACTATATCAATATAAAAATGATTCCAACTATTAACATTTAACTTGGCGGATCATCAAAAAAGAAAAAGAAATACACAAACTTGAATCTAAAATTAAAAAGCACAGTATGTGTTTAAATGTAACTTTTGAACATTTTTATTCACCACAAATCTAAAATGGTATTAAACATCAAATAAAAAGGTGTATTAAGGTGGAGTGAAATTCTTTCCTTGTATTATTGTTGTATTGTGGTGTTTGTATTGTATTGCATAGTGGTTAACATAAACCTTGCTTCTCAGATTCTAAGCTCCATAGCCAGAAGTCCAAACAGATTAAATTGTAACTTAACGGTCACCGGTTTTAGTTTCAAAAATTAGAAACTGATCGACCTGGAAACTTTATTGTTGGGAGTGCGGTGTGGCAGATAGCGTCATCATGTTGAAACCACATATTATTTACGTTCATCCACTTCGGGCAAAAAAACCTGATAAAACTTTACTATACGGACTTGTCAAATTTCATTGTAGATATATATTTTGTGAACGAAACATTTTCAGCCGTAGAAATTTTTGAAAAGGTGATTATCACTAAGAAAAGCAATTATAGTATGCTAAATACATATTTTACATGCATAGACATGCACGCATTAACAATTTATGCAGACTAAAATTTGACAGGTCCGGTAAAGTAAAAGTAAAAGACACCAAAAAGAGTTTATCAGCATGCCGCACTAAACTGAAGACGTAGTAATCGACGAAGTTTTACTGTTTCATCCACCATATTAGGTCGGACATCTTGAATTTTACATTTTTAATAATAAATTGGAAAACAGCAACCCCAAAAACCCTCATATTCGAAGTTTTAAGCATTTCAAACAACATTCGGAATTGATGCCAGAAATTTCGGTATTCTGCCCACTGTGGGAGGTTTACAAGCAATATAGATATCGGTAAGAATTTATCACGCATTGTTATTATTATTGTACAGGTTACTGTTTCTCACTTGTTTTTAGTTTATGGCGAGTATTAGTATTTTCTTGTTGTTATGTGTTTCATTACTTTTATTGAATTTGAATTTTTATTTTTTAATCTATTATTGCTTAGCTTAATATCAGATCTAAGTTTCATAATTTTGTGCATACCAATGAACTATGTGCTCACTTGTACAAATTTAATGTTATTATTAATTATTATTTATTATGTTATTATTATTATTATGTAATGACATCAGTTATTGTGAACTGCTAAACTAAGTGAAAGACCAAAGGATTTGTTAACTGCTTCTTCCAACTACGATTGCCAACAAGTAATGACCAAGTGCATTAACAGCTTTAATTTTTTCATAAGTCATATAGATTTTACTTTTTCTACATCGGAATTTAAGCTTAGATTAGTATTTTTGGAAAATTTGGAAAAATGTAGTATGGACTTTTTGCACAGCTCTACATTTTTTCTTTTCTGTTTATTTTAGTCTATAAAATTGATTGATAATTATTATTATTATTTATTAAATTGTACAATTGAGCACATAGCTTATTGGTAAGTATGCACAAAATTCATGAAACATAAAGGTCGTAGATTAAGCTAAACAAAATCGCTTAATCTTACTTCTATAGACGTAAGTTGGAAAATGCAATATTCTAAGGTATTGAAGGATACGCTGGTGAATATCATGCAACATATTCTTTTGCAGATTAACTGCAAGTCCCAATTAACTTGAAATATACTAAACACTATAAGTGTGTTCAAAATTATCCAGAGATATATGCAGGCTCGTCTGGACATACACAGCATTAATGTTGAGCGAACAGTGATCCGGCACCTCCAGAGGCAAAATAATATGGCCCCACGATAGAACCTTCCGGTACCCTTAAGAGAACCGCTCGACTACTCGACTCGTACTTACCATTAACGACACTTTGTCGTCTACTGGTAAGGACTCGAAAATTGGAATTATGAAGTTAGTTTGGAGCATGATATTTGAAAATTTAACACAATTAAAACTTTGCTGCAGTCAAGTAGACATAGAAGTGTTGCATGCTTCGCCTCCACGGTTTTAGTGATGTCTTCCAGAATTTTTAGTAGAGCCGTTATTATACTGTGCTTCTGACGAAACCCTGAACATGGAGTATTTTTCCAAAGAATTTCGATCCGGCGGATGGAATATTAGCCTGTAGTCTTTTAATGGATTACCTCTGGCATGCTTTTTTATAGGAACACTTTTGCTATTTTCCAAACTGTAGGAAAACATCCAGTTGTAACTGCAGTATTAATTATGTGATTGACGAGTTCAATTATAAAGGATTGAATTTATTTTATAAATCATATTATAAATTCATTCCGTCAGGCCTACAGCAATAAATAACTTCTATTCAATATTATATTATAACGCATAGTCTATGTCAGTGGTGGCCCTGTAAAATGTAAAAGGAGGGGAAATGTGCAGGTCAGGCGTTTAAGTTTTCCCTGCCACATGAGTTACCAGACTCTTTTAAATGAAGACTTTTACTTTCAAGTAAAACAGTGAACAGCATCAAACATAACTTGTGTTTTGCCTTGTGCAAGTGAACCTAATTCTAATAAGAATAATTAAACTCCGCGCATTGTTCTAAATCCATACATGCATAATAATTTCCCACAGGTAATTTCAGTTGTACGTTGAGCATGGCGATGTTTTTCGAAAATCATATTTTTAATTAAGAAGGACATTGCCATCATTGCCACCCAATTATTTTAAATGCTCAAAAGTACTCATTAAGTAACTGTTGTTTTCCTTTCCAAATCGAAAATTCTCTTGTAGTGAGGTAATTTCGTAAGACCATCGACAACAGAATGCGTTCCATAACAAATAAAGCCGATTGCTTCAGAGATTCCGCACGTACTTTTCATATATCATGTTTCATTTTAATTGGGGTCATTTCGCAAGCGGTGCATCATTAACAAATAATTAGCAACACTTCATTCGGAGCCCCTTACTTTTTATCCAGCATCTTGAAGATCGGTTTGCCCCGCAAGGAGACACCAGGGCCTCTTAAAGGTCCATCTTGCAAAATTGCGAAGAAGCTCAGCCAAGTGCAATTGCCTATACAATAAATAAAAAATTCGGCAGCGACTATTGCTTGCCGATGCGAAGGCAGGCGGCCACTTGAACTCTGCCATTTGGCTCGCAATTGTCGACATTAATTTCAGCGGCGGCGTCGGTAAATTCGCGCTTTATTCGGCGCAGAAACTTATCTGCTCGTTGCGGCCCCAATTTATATTAATATTCGCGTTGAATCGAAAAAATGCTTAATAACTTTCACTCGTAAATTGGCCGAGATTAAGCCTTGTCGCCGAGTAAGTGTGTGTTTTGCCTATTAAATTGCAATTTTTAGCACCCTGTCCGGCGGAATGGTCGGATCTAAATTCATTTAACTCCTGTGGAAATCGCCTCAAAAGTGCTCTCGCGGATTGCGTCTGTGCGATAAGTGAAAAACGAAAGGAAACGAAAAGAATGCCGCCGGCAGACACGGCAACTGATTGCGCTAAGGTGGAAGGAAAACAACTTTTGACATTTCCAGTGCGTTTATTCTCTACTCGAAGTGTTTTCGGGTCGCTACTCATATCGAGTGAGTGACTGAGTCAATTTTACTTAAGAAATTGACAGCTGCATTCGATTTGTACGACTTGGACAAGCAAGCATGCATTGAGCCCGCAAGTTCCTTAAGAGTTTAAGGAAGTGGAAACATACATGATTACCACGACCGCGAAGACTTTGTTGTTAAAAGGGCATAAACCAAAACATAAAATTCAATTAAAGTTGGGTGAGCATTCCTCCAAAGTCCGGATTCCTGGGATCGTCTCAGAAATTCCACACAGCTTTTTAATCCCTCTGTGCAAGTGTGCTTGAATAAATTTTCGGGACAGCATCAAAAGTTCAGCAGTTTGGGAAGTAATTACGGAAACATGAGATTTCCAGTCTCGTCCGCTCCGCTAGGAAACAAAATTTCAATTTCGCCCCCCTCAGCCAGAATTTGGCTTTATCTCCCGTATAATGCTGTGCGGCTGAAAATCCAATCCCGGCCGGGCGGCCGCCCAGAAGGGGGAAGCAACAAGAGTCTCATTTGAATGCCAACCAAAGTTTACAAAACTATTGCGAGTGTTTTACGCCCGCCGTTTATTAAAACCATCGCAGCCGCCGGCAGAGTCTGTTAAAGGCGAATAAACTGGAAGGTTTAGGAGGGCTTAAATCCTCGCAGCCCCGTGCGCCCCGCAGCCGCCTTGGCGGTTGCTGAAATATGAGCAAATCCATTAGTTCGCACATACGGTGTATCTAGCAACAAGCCTTTATCCTAACCGAAACGTCCTAAATGACCTTGTGAATGCTGTACTAAACCGTGTAGACTGGCGATACAATAAAGACACCCCGTCGATATGTAAGGGCCCGTTGCGGGGACGGCACACACCCAAGAACTCCCGAAGACCGCCCACGCTACTCGCCCGGATCTCCCCGGGATTGAGGAAGTGAGCTGCCTTGGCTTTGGCATATTAGGGTTGGTAAATAACTCATTTAGTCATGTCGCCGCAACTACAATGGATCCGCAAAAAGGGTAAGCTCCGGAATATCCCTTTCACACGGAGAAGTTATCCCCAACAAAGTGCCGGCATGTCTACCGAAGAGGAGACCGAGTAGTGCCTTAGGCCGAATGGGAGTTTTTGAGGAGGTGCTAAGGACAGGGACAAAGGAACATTCAAGGAAACAAAGGAGGCTTAAGGAAAACTATCAGCAAAATCCCCAAAAGATGCCATGTACCGTCTTCCCAAGGAATTTCGAAGGAATTTTTGGGCGGCAGATGAGCGGAAAATGATTGCACTCTCTTTGGATGGGTATTTAAAGCAAGAGCGCACATTTGCGATAGTTTAAATAATTCTTATAGTTATAGCTATTGCCCCTTCGTCCAGGGGGAGTAGGAATGATAGGCCACAACAACTTGGACTACATGTTCTCGTATAACAGCAGTATAATAGTATATTGTGCAACAAGTGCGGTAAGTAGCCGATTGCGCACGCTGGCAGCAATAAACGCACGAGCGAAGCGAGTGCGTTTAGCTGCAGCGTAAGCAATCGGCTACGCACCGCCCGAGTTGCACATTCTATTTTTCCGCACTAGTGAGGCATGCGATCGTCGGAAGAGGGAGGTTGAGGAAGGGGCGTTGAGGGGGGGTGTGGGGGGCAGAGCCCCCCACAACAGAAAAAATTATTATTTAAGCAATAATTACAACTATTTTGACATTTAAAAAAAATTGAAAATTAATTACTTTTTTTCGTATTCAAATATATAGAAAAATTAGAACAATTCTGTCATAGAACGTGGTTAAATAATACATTTTTAAGATATCTATTATTTACGAACTGCATTTCCTTTCAAAATTGCGTAATTTATTTTGAATCTCCGGGTTTTATTTTAAAGCTGAGCCGGCCAAATTTCAAGTCATACAGAACAGCTACATAAACTTGTGTCATAAAGGATCCTTTTTTCGGTATCTCTCGGGTACCGAGGGAAAAGGAAAAAAAAAGTACCCTTACATATCTTCTCATTGCGTTAATGAAGCGACCCAAAATGCACTCAGGTATACGGCTCCCATGAAGGTAAAGTTTGCCTGCTCCGAGGGAAAAGGAAAAAAAAGTACCCTTACGCTTACATACGCCACGGAGCCGAGTCTGACCGGCTCTGTTATAAAGATGCGTGTTTTATTTTCTGCAGCGTGTTTTTTTTACCGTCGAAAGCACGCAGTGGGAAATAAGCAACTTACCGCACGCAAAGGCGTGCGTTTTAGTGGTACTTATCCCTCATGCGTGTGGAAATAGTATATTACGATACAAGGGCGGTAAATAGCCGATTGCCCACGATGGCGGTGTTGACGCACGAGCGAAGCGAGTGCGTTAACAGCCATCATGGGCACTCGGCTACTTACCGCCCGAGTTACGTATGCTATTTTTCAGCACGAGTGCGGGGTAAGCAGTAGGTACGTTACCGCACATGTTTCCATTCGGTGACTCATAAATTAACCACGGTGCGCTAAGGAGCCGATTGCCCACGATGGCGGTGTTAGACGCACGAGCGAAGCGAGTTCGTTTATAGCCATCGTGGGCAATCGGCTCCTTAGCGCACCGTGGTTAATTGATGATTTACCGCATGGAAACCCGTGCGGTAAGGTACCACTTACCCCGCACGTGTGCTGAAAAAAATATTTGCGGTTTGGGGTAGATTCTTTTCCGTTTATTGCTCAAATAATTTATGAAAATTGCTAAAACTTTTCAAATTGCATTTTGTACCTTTCGTCGCTTACATGGCGAAAACTACGGTGGATAGAAAAAAATTTATTGGGCCCTTTTTGTAGAGCACGATTTTTGCAACAATAACGCACCAAGGAGGATATGTCCAAAGTCAATAGGTGAAGCCTGGGACATGACCAAGCATCTGCGGCATAATGGCCATTTTTCATGCGATGTTAAGATAATAATGAAAATATGTAATTAGAAATTTTAGAAAATCCAAATTAATGCTATAAATGCGCAAGTGGGATTGCTTGTATGTCTGTCTTCTAAAGGCTTAATCACTTGACCGATTTCGACGAAAATTGGCAATTTAGATTCCTTGAAGCCCGACTATTGTTTATGCAGGAAAATTGTTCCCGACGGACAGCATTCATTTGCTCATCTGTAGGTATACATATTTATACAAAAGAATCATGCCCTGACTGACTGATTCATCACCGCCGAACCGAAAATAAAACCAAGCTAAAACTGGAACTATGAAATTTAGATAGTAGCTGTGCTTGATGACGGAGGCACCTATTAAAAAAGTATTTTTCGAAATTCAACGCCTGTAAAACGATTTTATGGGAAAGAATAGTATTTTATAAGATTTAATTGAATGGTTTCAAGATGGTGGATGCAATATGGCAATCAAAAAGAGGCAACTTCAAAGGATTGCTGTGAAAACGGGTGTTTTTATAGTTTTGGGACGCTGATATTGAATATACCAACCGATATTTCCAAATTTAAGGTGCCGGATCCAATATGGTGCCCGAAAAATCTCAATTTGAAACAAATTTCCGCTTAATGAATATATATGGGCCTTGTGGGTCGCGTAAACGAATTTTCAAGAAGCTGGGTTTTCAGAGTCTGTGATATCGAAATAACTACCTTTTTCAAAACTCATATGTTTATCTAAACGATACCTTCCAAAACTCAAAAAAACGTTCAAAATTGTTGGGTATCGGTTGACAGAACCGATTTCGATGGGAAATTTATTGTAAGCATTTTCTTGTTCATGACTTTGGCTATTTTTCATATTCCAGGAATATTTTGGGTTCCCGCGGAAAAAATGATAGAAATTAAAACAGTTGCATTCATTTTGCAACAGGTTTAGTTTCTAAGTATGAAAAATCTAGGGCAGACTGGGAAGGGTCTGCTAATATAATATGAAAACACTAGCGAAGTTACCCGGCCTTGCCTGGGGTTTTCTGTACTTCTTAATCAAAACGGTAGCACAATGAATGAATTTGTTTCATGCGCGGAGACGTTTTTTTCATTTCTCCAGCAGGAACCTAAAACATACTCTACCTTCCAGTGAAAGTTCTATCGATCGAAATTAGCCCGGACAAACAGACGGACGAAAATTGGAATAAATCTTTGTTTGGGTTTTGCTATCGTGTAGATAAATATATACACATACATATGAGCTCAGAAAAAGGGAGTTGTTTTGAAAACACAGACCGTAAGAACCAGTTTTCATGCAAATTAATATTGCAACTTTTGGCCGTCATCGAGATGATCGAAATTTCGATAGCAGTTTTAACAGCAGCGACCCCAAAAAACCTTATGTCTTCATTTTCCACGAAAACCGTTGAGAATATTCGGTCGCCATATTGGTTCAGAGAGATGGTTGAGATCAGCGACCCTGAAAGCACAGAAGGACTCGTTTCCATTGGAATGCTTTAATTTAATCCTTTCGGTGGCCGTAAGGCATCCGCCATCTTAAATTTCCACATTTGCATAGTAGATTAGAGATCAGCGCCCCAGAAACCCCATAGTTTTGATTTTTATGGTAATCCTTTGAAATTTTACTACCATTTTTGGTCCTCCAACTTGTGGTTTTAGTATATTTGAATTATGTAACCCCAAAAACGTCTTCATATTAAATTTCACTCAAAGTGCTTAAAATTGGAAATTGGACAAGCAATTTTTAATTTGGAAACTTTTAAGATAGATTCGAAATCAACGACCCTAAAAACCCTCTGGCGCCGTTTTTCATGAGAAGCCCTTAAATTTCAATTTTTTTGGAAGCCATCTTGGAACCGCCACTTTGAAAAGTGGACTTTATTACAAAGTAGCTTATATTCTAATAAAGCACATAAACTATTTGTCTACCAAGTTTCATCCAAATTCGTCCAGCCGTTCAGGCGTGATTGAGTAACAAACATCCAAACTTTCGCATTTATATAGTAATACACTCTGGTGCACAATGATACACGTAGGTACCATACAATTTACGACTTTTTGGGCTTGTTGCAAATATTTTAAAAAAATTTTTTTATTAACAGAATTAACGTTGCTGAATATGCTTACAGGTTATGCACTTGGAAATTTCTTATATTTAGAACAAAATCTGAAAGAAAATAGATTTTTGTCTGTTGGTCAAAGTTACACGCACTTCAGGAACTCCTTCTCCTTTTATTAGCTATCAGTATTTCAATTACAACATCAGTACATCAGTATCCTGTATACCCTCCATTTTTAATTATCAGTGAAAAAAATCCGGTTCTTCATTGAAAATCTATTAATTTTTTAAAAATTGGGGCCCATGTTGCCAAAACAGCTGTTTTGAGCTCCTCATTGCTGTTAAATTGCTTGCTTTCAGCGTAAATGCGAGCAAGGACCCCTCAGAGATGTTCATTGGGCTTGGAATCCGGTCATCGTGCGGGCTATTCTATAGAACTTTGTACTTATATAGAAATTTATACTTTGAATTCAAGATTTTATACTCCTGCTGGAGTGAACTGTTCATTAGGAAAGTTGGATCTGTCGTTTCCTTCTGCGAGAATGGACAGCGCAGGGTATTAGGGAGTGCTCCAAAATAATTTGGTGCCACTGCCGCACAAATTTCGACGCCAATCTTTAACATTTCAGCATGATAATGCTTCAGTTCACTGTTCACTCCAACAAACAAAAACAAAGTCTTGGATTCAAAGTAAAAATATTGAAGTTCTGAATTTTATTAAATTATTTAAAATTAGTTAATTAATTTTAAAAACGAAATGTTTTTGTATACTAGATACATGTTGATCACTGAAAAAGTTTTTGCACTAAAATCACCAAGGAAAAATTCCTAAGAAATTATTTTTTCCCAACAAAAGAACTCCTTAATGAAACATAGGATTAAGGAGCTTAAGATTTCGCATAGCATTGAGCGATAATTCCGAATTAAATTAAATTATGTCAGTATGAAAATTAGAGGTATAGGTAGGTGCTGAGTAAACTTACCAGATCGAATTTCTGTGGCTATTGCTTCCGTAACACGTCTCCTCAGAAGGTATGAAAGCGGGGACTTTGTCCATTTGGAACCAACTTCAGAGGCCAATGTACCACTATAAGTCTAATAGGAAACGTGCTTTTCAATTGGTCCCACAAGCAGATCCAATTGAGTGCAATTCGAGGAGGCGCCATATTGCTTTCTTTCTAATATGACCTTGCTCTGCCAAGCAATCCATTTGCGACTGTGCAGAGCTTGAACTTGAACCAAAACGTGTCGAAGCTCCTCCGGGCAGCTGTTTGTTTGGTCACTACGCAGCCCGAAGTCTAGTGGTCGGCTTGATTGGAATAAATTATCCCATTTGGTCACAGTGATGTAATTATGCCGTCTGAGGTCTGCTGAGACCGCCTTCAATTGGCATGAAGACTTGACTTGCGTCAGGTCAGTAACGAACAGACGAGATTTGAATGACTACTCCTCGAGTTAGAAAGCAATTTCGAAGCCAACGACCCCGGAACCGTTCGAAGACATGACTTCTTCGGCCACATGTGCATGTATGTTCGTGCCGATGAATATCTCTTGAGGAGCTCGCTCTGTCTCCAGCCGTCCTGCTGGCCATATTTTCTAGTAAGGTGTTCCGCTGCTGCCCGACCGCGTCCCCCGGAACGCGGGCGGGCCGAATGCCGGGAATAGTTGAGCGCGAAATTGTCGTAAGTAAAAGTGGCATTTATGGCGGGCATAATCATACCAGCAACCTTGAGGGGCAATAAAGCGCCCGTGAAGCTCATCGCGCGAAGTGCACATTGCGTGCGTTAACAGCTTATGGGGCCGTTTAGCCGCACAGCCCTTGTAATTAAACGGGAGGCACAAGTGGCAATCAAATCTTTTTAAAGCCACAGAAGATGTCAACCGAGTGATATCACTCACCTGTAGTGCGCCCTTAGCTGCCGCCCGACCCCCGCTCGGGCCACCGACTCCCAGGGAGATGTGCGAACGGCAACTTGGCATATGTTCATAAATTCCAGGGCCAATAGCACACCGGAAACTGCCGGCATCTCAGCCGTTGAGTGACAGTTATTGCCTGTTACTCCCTCGTTACTTGCACGGCTCCGGCTTATGGCAGAGGTTAAAACCTTATTACCCACCTGGTTGGCCCGAGATTCCAGGACTCGGCTTTCATTAGACGGGGCCTTCATTGCATGCCCACGTATTATGCAAATAGAAAGGTTTCTTTGCCGCTAGCCCGTCCTAATCCAGCCGGGCGATTATAAATTAAAAAATGAGCACAAATCAAGCCATTACCATTCCTCCGAGGTCCGCCAGGGCCCGCCGAACCGCTGCATACCCCCTCCGCGTGCACAGACATTCTAATAAAAATCTAACGAGAATGCCGATACTTATCTCGAGCGCTCTCCATTTTCAGAGCTGTGTAAAATGTGTGAAACATCGAATTAGGACGCAATTTGGGGCCATTTAGATTTGCCTTGAATAGACCCATAATTAAAAATTAACGCAGCACGCTCAACACGTTGGCCACGGCGGCCGCTCCGCCATTTCCGAACTATCAGAGCCGGGATCACCTGACCCGGAGAAATTCCGTTCAAATGCTAATTAGAAAAGTTGTGGGCCTTTTGATGTCTGGAATTGGTTTATTGGGCTCTCAGCCGAAACAGACACCTGAACGGGATGCGATTTTACCTGTAACCGATTAATGAGTCAAAAATCGTATCTGAACTCGTCCTCGGAGCGGGGTGATTAAGCCACAAAGATGGTCCGCTGTTTGTTTATTTGTTGGCGTTTCTGGGAGGAGATAATACCGAACTATTTTCGGATTAACTTCCTTTGTTTATTTTGGAAAGCCGACTCGATGAGAAAGACAAATTGCCACTTGAAGATCGTTCCCTCTAATAACGGCCACAACTTTTGTTCTGTAGAGGTAGAGCGTATCTTTGGTGAAAACGGCGGGGACGACGTGAGAACTATAAGCCGATTTACAAATCGATTTCGCCTATAAAATAATTAGAAAGATAAAATGATCAAAATAAGAATGATAGTAGTTTGAAGAAAGGAAATTATTATGTATTTTGTTTTTTACACATTTTGTCAAATTTTCCAGGCAAAAATACTTAACAAGAGTTTTTAAATTTATTCATTGGGAGATTTTTAGGAATCATTTCAAACGAAATTGTTACGTATAGGCAAAGAGAGACTTTGCGCGGTTTCGAAAGATTTAACGTCGTTGCGTACCAACGCGTTGCAGTAAACATTGAAATAATAAACCTTATAGAAATTTAGTTCATTGGATAAAGGCCAAACAAAGTGAGTTACGCCACAAAATGCCCGGTAATTCTGGATTTCTTATATATTGCATAAGTAGGTAGCGTAATCAGAAATCCAAATTTTTGTCACCGGAAATACTGGGGGTAAGTATTTCCTTCGCCATTTTGAAAAAAACGGCGGCAAATTGGCATTTTTTTTCAGGTTTTCTCATATAACTGTGTTCCAGTGAAGTTAAGCGCTAAACAAGTTATACCTAATTTTGGAGGACAAATTTTGTACAAATTTAACTTAATATACTTTTTTTTAAATCAATAAAATCGGAGCTATGGAACGCATAGAAACGGCTAAAATCACTTAGAGTTTTAGAATTTATTAACTTATCGGGGCTAAGTATACACAAGTTAACAACTCTTTTGCCTGTGCTGCAATAATTTAAAGAACAAATAAATTGAACTGGACGGTTCAAAAATTATAAATTTAAAACGATAAATTAACATATTAAAAGTACAATAATGAAATACCTACTAATGAGATAAAACTAAGAGAACTAATTTCTTGAATGCGCTGAATGAACCAACACATGATAGCCCAGTAATTTTAGGATTTTACCACACTTCCAAAAATATACTGGCGAAGTAATTTTTGTTCACACGGCCCTATTTTGACATTACGAATAACGGGAAAAAAGGACATTACTAAATTGTGTACACTAAGCGCATTATTCAAGGTCAAAGGTTGAAAAATCATCTTTCTACGAATATCTATTACATATTTGTATGCAAATTTTACTCATTACACAAATTGTTTATCGAAAAATTGTGCAAAAAATTATTGCTAAGAGTTTTACCTTGTGAAATATTAAAATTTTTTAATTCAACTCTTTCCCGGTAACTATGAACGATTATGCGATTTTCATTATTATTATAACTCACCCATCTTTAAAAAAATCATCATTTAAATTAAAAACATTAGTACCTACAACGGGTTTTAGTTTTCTTAATTTTTAAAGATCGCGTATTAAGTAAGTATTTTTACATGAATATTTCGTATGTGCTAAATGCCTACCTAGACCTTATTTCATAATTTATACAAGGATATTCAGGTACATACTTACATTATAAATAACAGATTCTTTCAAAGTCTGTTTCTATTTATCGAGAGTACAGGTTTGATTAGAGAAAGAAGCAAATAAGTGAAAATGGCTTGAAAATACATATAATAAAAAAATAACCTAAAAGTCAAACTCAGGTCTGACAGACACAACTTACAATTCACATTCACACTGTACAAATTTTGACACACGAGATTTTAAAAGAGACCGGCAAAGAACTTATGGTTCCGTAACATGTATAATATAATATATATAACATAAAATAATCACATAAATATTTGAGAAATAATTTAAATTGGCACGCACGTATTATTAACAACTAAAGAAATTTCTGTTTGAATATTTATTAAGTAGAATTCTGTTACCGAAATCTAAAAAGTGTTACATATGTCATTCAAAATACTTTTCGTTGGAAGTACATATTTACAAAGTGCTACTATCTTGATTTTTTTTCAGACTTTTAAATCGCATTGTGCAAAATTAGAGGGGGCACATTTTTAACGACTATAGTAGCTTAGATCTCCCGAAATATTCACCTAAGGAAGAAAGTTTCTTACAAAGCTTCATTACATTTTTAAAGACCTGTCCTGCGATACCCTACACAATGGGGTGCGCGAAAATAAAAATTGTTGTCCCTCAGATCTATGTATGGTAAGCCCCCTATTTTTTATTTTTTTTAAAACTTCATTCCAAAATTAAATGGGGGTTCACATAAGACACTTGCCTATAAAATTTCATCAGAATCGAAGGTAACGTGGCAGAGTTATAAGGCTATGACATGCGGGCATGACGAAATTATAAGGATTCTGTTTTTGCAATTTGGTTCCGTACTAAAAATAGAGGGTAGGTACTTGAGTTCAGAAGACCCATGTCGAGACGTAGGTACGGAGACGGAAAGGGTCATATTCAAATTGCAATTAAAGCCAATAACGATAGGATTTTTCCTCATTTTGCATCGGTTATATTAAGATATTGGAATGGATGTAAATTTGTATTACATATGTATGTACAACGGCGTGACATCTGTTGGAAGTTTTTCAAAAATTCAAATTAATCTCCATTTTATCTTTATTTTAAGTAAAATTATTCCTTTAACAAGATTTACATTTACATGTGCTAGACATTATAAATCTGATAGATTTAGTAGCTGTAAACTGCTTACTTTTCAGATCTAAAATCGAATTGCAATACTACAAAAGAGCCGCCTATTCGATTTTAATCCAAGCTAGAATTGCAAACCCGAATTGATTCTGTATACCTATCAGCTGACAGTCGTTCAAAGGTGATTTTTCTAGGCTTGATCGCCAAATATCAAATTCTTTTTATCGAAGTGTGTATGGAAATGCCGTCGTAAAGTATTGTCATGATGTTGTTCTACAAGTTATATATATAAATGAGATGCGTCTCTCTTTTAAAGGCATTAAAGAGCTTAGAACGGAGTCCCCCTATGAGGTTACCTGCCCTGGGCCTTAATAAGCCTCTCGGCGGTGGATATATTGAGCAGATAACTAACCAGCCGGGGGCTAATTTTGTGCCCTGAGCGAATTTTATTTTATTAATCAAGCAATGCAGCAGCACACACTCCCGCAGCAATTAAAACGGAACTTTTCCAACTTTTTGTGCTGCCTAGGTTATTCCGAAGTCTGCTCGGTGCCGGGTCACATTTCCCCAGCTTCTAATCGCAGCTTATCCCCTTTTTTCTATTGCCTCAGAAAGAGAAAAGCGTCCTGACCCGAAGTAGTCGTTGTTTCGTTTACCCGGTTGCGGGGAATAGTTCATTCCTATTTCTTAACATGGCTGAATTGCACCTGATAAGGACGGGAGCAGCTTTTGTCAGCCATTCGTAATGTACCATAAGAGGAAGAGAGATGTACCTATTTGCGAATTAAACGCCCAGTGGAATGGTGTGATGGAGGAATTGAAGCCAGATTGCGGCCATCATTAAATTGTCCATCCCACTTCCACTCATGTGTTATTCGGAGTGGTGTTTTCTCGCTGGAACTGGAAAAGCTGGTTGCTGAGGCTGTGTGGAATTCCTGTGCTGCCGCTTCGGCCCGGGGTGCTGCGCTGGGTGCTGGGCCTGGGCGATGGGTGCTCTGCGCTAGGTGACCAAGAACATGAAACTGCTGCAGTTCCATCTTCCATGGAGGTGAAGGATTCCGGGCCGATGCAGCTGTGTTCGTGATGCGGCGGAGCTCTGCGGCATGGCGACCGCGGTCTTCGGCGACTGTGGTTTTCGCGAATTCTTGAGGTATGGGAGAGAAAACCCTTTCCGGTTCGGCGCGACTAACTTTTTGCTTTCTCTGCAACGAGCACCAGTTCCAGACAAAGTATCAAAATCCAGCGTGCCCCATGCCCCGCGCCCACCTCATTAACGGATACCCCATCTCCGCGCGACCAGATCGTCTAATAAATCAATAATTTGGCGGGTTACGGCTTGAAGAGGCCATGCAAAATGTTTGATGTCAAATAGTTGTCTACTTTTTCAGCTTTCCTTCGATTTATTTATTGCTCGTAAATATGCCAGCAATTTCGTTACGCTGCGAGAGCCGCAACAACGGGAAAAAAACGTTTCTTCCCATTTCGGCGGTTTATTGTTTCAATGACTATTTATAAGGTTACGCAAACGCGCACAGGCACAGGGCCCGGAGTCTCCCCCCGGCCAGGCTTATACTTTAGCCCTGATTTATTATGTCACTTGTGCCGAGGACATTTTCTGGAATCAAATTATCGACTTATGCTAATAAACGGAACTGCTTCGCTGCTCGTTGAGTGCCTCCGCTATTGTCGCGTCAAATAAAATTGACTGGTTGCCTCCTTCGCATCGAGAGCAGGTACAGTTAGCACCTTTTTGCTACCTTGAGGGACCGCATGAATTTTTATTTGAATATCCCAAGCACTCAGTGGCAGAAAGGTCATTAAAAGTACGTAGAAGAATTGCACAGCCGTTAAAGCAATCAAATTAATTGTCATTTTGCACGGGAACTCATAAGAATGTTTGGATACCAATTACGCCCTGCCTCCTATAGTGATAGAAATAGATAGATAGAAGGATCATTTATTAGAGATGGCACAAGAAGAAGAAACATCTTTTAGACTGGTCCTAAAACAAAGGTACCAAATTAATTGTTTATCTTAGGTGAAAAGGTAAATACCACAAGTAACAGGCGGGCTGAAAAGTTCGTAGGCTAGCATAGAAAAAATTATTTTTTTGATAGAATTTGATTTTATTATTCAATATAGTTCCCTTCGAGGGCGATACAACGATTATAGCGGTCATAAAATTTTTCGATACCATTTTTATAATACGATTTGTCTTTAGCCTCAAAATAGGCTTCAGTTTCGGCGATCACCTCTTCATCGGCGTAACATTTCTGTCCAGCGAGCATCCTCTTGAGGTCTGAGAACAGAAAAAAGTCACTGGGGGCCAGATCTGGAGAGTACGGTGGATGCGGAAGCAATTCGAAGCCCAATTCATGGAATTTTGCCATCGATTTCATTGATTTGTGACATGGTGCATTATCTTGATGAAACAGCACTTTCTTTTTCTTCAAATGAGGCCGCTTTTCCGCGATTTCGTATTTTAAACGCTCCAATAACGCTACATAATAGTCGCTGTTTATGGATTTCCCTTTTTTAAGATAGTCAATGAATATTATACCATGAGCATCCCAGAATATTGATGCCATAACTTTGCCAGCCGACTTTTGCGTCTTTCCACGCTTTGGAGTCGGTTCACCACGTGCAGTCCACTCGGCTGACTGTCGATTGGACTCTGGTGTGAAATGATGGAGCCATGTTTCGTCCATCGTCACATATCGACGCAAAAATTCGGATTTATTACGACTGAACAGCTCCAAACACTGCTTAGAATCATCGATCCGTTGTTGTTTTTGGTCGATTGTGAGCTGGCGCGGCACCCACTTTGCACAGAGCTTTCGCATATCCAAATATTCATTCACGATATGACCAACACGTTCCTTTGATATCTTTAGAGTCTCAGCTATTTCAATCAACTTCACTTTACGGTCATCAAAAATTATTTTGTGGACTTTTTTGATGTTTTCGTCGGTAACCGCTTCTTTCGGGCGTCCACTGCGTGCATCGTCCTCGGTGCTCATTTCGCCTCGTTTAAATTTAGCAAACCACTTTTCTACGGTTGATTTTCCTGGTGCACAGTCCGAATAATGTTTATCAAGCCAAACTTTGGTGTCAACAGTATTTTTTTTCGCCAAAAAGCAATGCTTTATTAACACACGAAATTCTTTTTTGTCCATTTTTTGCAAAGTAACAAAAGTTCTTTCACTCAAAATGCTATAACTCAGATACTAATAGTGCAACAGCTGTCAAATTTATACACGCGTCTTTTGAAGATTATGGCTAACTAAAAATCATATGGATTTGATACTAGTAACGCCATCTATGTGTTAGCCTACGAACTTTTCAGCCCGCATGTTATACCTATAAAATCAAAAGAAAAAGAAAACTTACCTATTTACGTATATTTGCAAATATCTACTTGAAACAACATTTTTATGTCCTATTATTCCATAGACAGACAGCAATTGAACTAGTTCATGACGTCACATTGGAAATCTGAGAACTAAATTAAATCGAGAAGTTGAGAAGCCCACAGCGTCAGTCCCCAGCGATTTTGGGCCCATTAGTATACTATGCTATTTGAGCAAATTAATCGAAAAATTATTGTACTAATGGGAAACTTTCAACCAGCTTCTCTGGCTTCCGAAAGTACCATAGTTGTGACCTCTGATATACATAAAGCTTTGGATGAGAGCCAGCTCACAATCCTAACCTTGTTGGACTTAAGCAAGGCATTTGAGACAATTGACTACTCAAGGCTCCTGAATAAGCTCTTGCGAGCCAATTTTCCTTAACAGCTATATCAAGCTCTTAAAATGTTATTTAAGTGGACGAGGTCAATATGAAATGCTCAACAATAGCTTATAGGACACAGAACGCATACTCAAAGGTGTGCCTCAGGGCTCAATCCTAGGCCCATTACTATTCTGCCTCTACATAAATGACCTCCCGCATGTGACAAAAGATGTCTCTATGCATCTGTACGGTGATGATGTACAAATTTATCTGAGTCGTCCTAAAGGCTTGCTTGCGGACTGTATAAGTCGTGTCAATGACGACTTACTTCGTATACATGACTGGAGTTTGATAAACGGTTTAGTTATAAATACGTCAAAACACTGTGCTCTTGACAATATATAGGAATGGATATGACACGAATTTCTTACCGCCTATCTCGTGCAATGGCAATGAAATTCATTTTGTTGACTCGGCAAAAAGCCTAGGCATGACAATAAAACAAAAAAAATGCTGTGACCATGTCAGTGCTGTTATTAAAAAGGTTTACGGTTGCCTGCAGCAATTGTACGTATATGGTCCAGCATTCTTTTCCTTGATCTCTGTAAGAGTTGGTTAAAGGTCTAGTTTTGCTGCATTTACCTTTTGAAAATGTGATCTTCCCATGGCTTGACGCGAGGTGCAAAAAGCGACTCACTGTGGCTTTTAATGACGCGGTGCGCTTCATATTCAAACTACCGAGGCGCAGCCACATATCTCGTCACGCCACTTCACTCCTTGGATTTCCAATGCAAACCTATCTTAAGTACCGTAGACTTAAATTCTTGCACGGGGTAGTATATGTTCAACAGCCATCCATCTTATTCAAAAGTTGACATTTTTGCAATTAAATCGGAATTTAAAATTAATGAATCCTTATTGCCAAACGAAATATGGAGAGCGCTCATTTTTTGTTCAGTCGGCGTGGGATTGGAATCATTCGCCGCCAAAATACAGCGGACGACGTCCAGCAAATCCTTTTATGAATTGGTTGAGCTAAATGAACAAGCTTAACCTCCGTATATATTTGCGCCTTTAAGCATTGCATCGACTTATACATAACTTATTATTTGTTATCCTTTAGCACTTATTTTTAATTTCTCATTTTCTTTCTTTTTCTATCTGAATTATTTCATTCATCTAGTTTTACTCTTATTCGTGATTCTTTTTTTTATGCCACCTGAACTTTTTACGCAAAATATATGTTATCTTTGTACTTAAAAAAATACAGAATTATTATTATTATTATTAACTCACAGTGACACACTCAATTTATTTTAAACTAGTTCAGTTTCTCGTTTGTCACATTGTTGCCGCTTCATAAAAATCCTTAAAGTTACCGTTAGCTTGTCCCTGACTATTGGAAAATTGTATCACATCTTTTATCCCTAATTTCCTTGCATTTTCCGCGCTTTCCGTTAATAAATACATATGAAAAGAAGTTTCATTTCCGTACTGACAAATTTTTAGTAACGTATTAAATTAACGTACACTCCTAGCGCTAACAAAAGCAATAAGTATACAAACTCAGGTAGAACTAGTTCTAATGTGCGGATTTTTGATCTAGTACAGCAATGAGAATTTTACATGGCGTGGCGTCTAGCGTCAAGAATTATTTTAATTGCTCTAGTCTGTCTATGGCATTAGAGTATTATCAGAAATTCAATATTTAGTTAGATCGCCAAAAATTGACAACTTTTCTTTTATTCGGCCGTGAATATACAGTAATATTTAGGGCTCTGTACCTTAAAAGGAAAAAAACCGAAACCATTATAAGATCACTCGTGCGTCCGTGTGTAGGATTCCGTACGTAGGAATAGCATAATGTTAGGTAATCGTAATGCCTACATATTTCCGCAGACAAAGTTAATGAAATATTTTTTATTTTTCGTGTCGTGTGAGGAATCATTTAAATGCCTTCTTTTAAGGACCACAAAAAAAAAAATTGTTGTCAATATTTTTAGTGAAACTGTTGAGTCATTACCTCTAACTTGGGAGTTCCCTCCATTCGGAGGTACGCTGTAAGAGGCACCCCGCCCTTTATTTCACCCGTTCTTGTATAACGTGGTCCTAAATGGTCTACTCAAAGATCTGGGCTGCTCCAAACAGTTCATCGTCGCTTATGCCGACGACGTTGTTTAAGCGGAAACTAGCAAATATTTGGACACTCTATCCGAAGTGCTCCATCAAGCACTCACAAAAATGTCTTCTTGTAGTATCGGCTGTAGATTTGTCCGTCAACTCACACAAAACAAAACGAAGAAAACGCAAAATCACATTTTTTTGCCACTCCAACTCTCGACGGAGTACGCTTAAAGCTTTCTGTTCAAGTAAGGTACCCGGGTACTATTATTCGACAGGAAACTCTCCTGGAAGCTTGACCTGATGGAGAGATTAGAGAAGGCCGTTGCGGTACTTTACTCATGTAAAATCGGCAAGAAGCGGGGATTAGAACCGAGGGTGATCCATTGAATCTACATTGTGGTTGTGACACCCATCCCCTCTAGAGAGGAATGGAAGGAAGACCCCATTCAAAGACCACGGTCGGCATTTGTCTACACCGACATGGCTCTAAGCTAGATGGTAGAGTGGGTGGGGCTGTCTTTTCGGAATGTCCAAACCTAAGCCTTTTCTTCCGTCTAACAGACTATTGTTCTATCTTTAAAACGCAGGTAATGGCCGTGATGGAAACTGCGACCTGGATAAGTAGCAATAGCGTACTGTATGGGAGTATCTTCATTTGTGCTGATATCCAGGCGGCAATAAAATCCCTTACCGATGTGCACACAACTTCCACTTCGTCCAGGACTGTCGCTGTTCATCCCTAAATTACGAAGCGGAATGATTCAACCTGTAACTCATATAGGTTGCATACAGATATTCTGGGTAACTGTAAAACTGATGAGTTTGCTCGCCGCGGCACGGCCCTACCAGAATCCAACATTACCGCCCGAACCCGGCGCGCCACTGGAAACTTACAAGCTGGACAGTAAGAAATCCAGCCACTAGGGCTGAAAACAACATTGGGCATGCCGAGGACACCTGCTTCATAACTAGGCAAATCTGGCCAATTCTCAACCTGGCTAGATCCAATATGCTACTGGCTCTCAGACGAGGCTCTATGAGGGTGGCTGTGGCTGTCAGTGATCCGTCTTATACGCAGTCATGCCCAGACGCTTGGGCACTACCATAGATAAATGAAGTATTACATACGTACATAGGACAGCCTGAACAATGAAGTGGAACGCTTTTTCTCGCAGGAAATCTTACAATCAAAATTTCGACTAGTTCTGATTAAGCTAGAGCTATGAAAATTTGCACATGTGTATAAGCCTGGTGATAATGAATTAAAGTATATCCAATGTCCTTTTAAATCCAATAAGGCGCATTACTTTCTTCTTGAAAACCCCTTTGATGTGGGTATCAAATGAAACTTTCTGACGAGTAGTAGTATAGGTACGATAAGCTACGTGACATCATTAGGTATATTATTTAAATTAAAACTTAACTTCAAAAGTTTTGAGAACATTGAAACTTCAAAGTCTCAATTTCAAATTTAAAAATCCATTTTCCTCATATAGTTTGGATCTTAACAGTCCGCCATCTTGCATTTAATGGGTTTTAATGATAGACCAGAAATCAGTGACCCCAAAAACCGACTTAGGTATACCATAACATTTGACCGTCCGCCATTTAGAAAACAATATTTTTAACTCTTGCTTAGGGTGGATTCGTAAATTTTAAGCCTTTTACCAACCGCCCAAATAATACTTTCCATGAAAATCGTATGATATGTTAGTTAAGAATTAGCCATCCGTCCTCTTGAGTTCATTATTTTGAGACAGAAGATGTGCAATGTGAAATGCTTACCTAAAGCCCCAAATAATAATATTCATGAAATTTAAGAATGCAAGTCCCTCATCTTAAATTCGTTATTTTTGGCTGTAGATTTGAAATATATTCAAACCGGCTTTAATGCGGTCCTTTTTTGTGCGATTTTTTTTGTGGGATTGTTTTTGTACGATCTTTGTTTGTTGGGTATATGAAAAAATATCCACCAAAATGCATATTTTATAAAAAATCTCTCAAAGAATAATCGCACAAAAAAGGACCGCACAAAAACAGGTGTAAGCGACCCGAAAACCATCTGATACTAAATTTCGTTAAAATCGCTTGAAATTTAAGATTGAAATATAAGTTTAATCCTGTGCCAGGAAATACTGATTAATACAAAAAACTGATATGAATCCTCCACGCCACGTCTTGTTCTGCAACATGACATAAAACTCAACCCAGTCCCCAGTATCAAAAATGAAAAAAAATGAAAAAACCAAGACAACAAAATATATATGTATTGTTATAGTAGTTCCAAGCCCTTTAAAAGTGAATATATGAGGTAAAAATCAAATAAAAGCAATTTTAAATCTCCTTAAACCAACAATTTTCAGTCACACACTTTTCGAAATCACTTAATTTATAGTAGTTCTCCTCGGTACAAAAGTATCCCCAGCGCAATTACCCCACGACCGGAAAAATCTGCGCACAAAACACCAAGGGCCAAGGGCACAATATTTCCTGGAGAACATTTCAATTTCGATTTAGAGCTGTAAATCCCAATTAGAATAGCTCACATGGTGCAGCCTTCCATTTGGCTGAAGTAATCATTTGTCAGAAGGTTACATCAATTTTTAATTTTTTCAATTTGTTCACTGCGTTCCTTTCGAAAAATTTCCCTTTCACCCCCTAGGGCGTACATCTCTGTGTGGAGAAGTAGGGCAGCTGAAGGAGGGATCAAACCCATTGGCTCCTATTGTATGGAAAAAAAGCACTCCGGTTACATCCCAGTGGATTTTGAAGAGCGCGAAATAATTTAGAAGTTATCCGACCCCAGCCAGTGGCAGATAAGCAGAGGGAAATTGGAATTTATTACATTAAAACTCCCTGAAAATATATTGTACATCAGCCGCCATTCATCCTGTTGAGCTGGCTGGTGGTGGCGGGTTATCCGCCAGATACTGCGCCGCCCACGCCCTGCTTTTATTTATCTTCATTTCCTATTAGAGATTCGCTTTGCGCCCGGGCGAGCATATTCCGCGATTTAAAGTGAAATAAACAAATTGGATTTTGCCAGTTCCTCTCGGGCGTGAAAGCTACTCCCACAAATCAGGTGAATCCGAGCAAATAAATTGCTGACCTCTATCTAGCACGCAGCGACAGCAGCCAGAACTCTTCTTCAGTCCTGACATGGGTCGCAGATCCCAGGACATGCCGAAATGGAAAAATTCCGCAAAAGTTTGTGTCATCACAATATAAGCGATGCCACTGTGCCGTGCAGCCCAAAATAGGCACAAAAGGAACTGGGAATGTGCGTCTGGAATGGGGCTCGGCGGCAATTCTGAATTGGCGAGTAATCATACACAAACACATTGGCAGAAGTGACCTCCTGGGTGCAATTCCGTACACAGTTCCCAAATTTGTTACATTGTCGTAAAGAGATGGCGAAAATTACATTTCTCCTTAAATACGGTCATGCTGGTACGTGTACGGAGTTTTTTACTGTAGCTAGGAGGCGTCGACCCCACGCCACACTTTGGTAAGGGCTGCAGGCACTACAAACAATGTGACTACATCCTTGAGTAAAAGTTCGCCGCTACAAGAAAAGGTATAAGGACCAGCAGCCATGGGAGGTACGTGCAACTAGGTCCTGATGGCGTCGAGCCAGTGAATTCGCTTCCAGTTGCTCTCGGCGCTAACGTGTAGGTGATAAATTTATTAATTTTGAATATGCTTTAATTACGAGTTCGTGTCAGCATGGACTTGTTACTGCTCCTAATGGTTATGGAAACAAGCAGCTCGGCAGTTAGCATGGCTTTACAAAGTCGTTGGCTGCCGGTACATGGAAGGAATCTTGTTGCATGTTCCATAATTTACCCAAATTGTTATATTTCATTTGGCATTCTATTTCGCTGTAATACTACAGTCCTGGAGTGGTCCTAGGAAGTTCCTTATATCTTAATAACGAACATCTCCAAACAAAGGTGCGACAGAAAGGGAGTGAGTACTGTTGAATTATTTTTGGTGTGTTTCAGACTTTCTACAACAAGACCATTTCGTCGGAAATGGAGGAAGTACTTTTTGTTAAGAACATTGGCCGCATTCTATTATACGAGTATAAAAGAAAAAACGGGCTGGGAGGGGTTCCAAGAAAGGCAATCGATTTAAAACTAGCCATGATGAGCACAAATGACGTCGGTGACTCCCAAACGAAATGTCTAATAGATATATGTTTGTATATAGGTAATATAAAAGAAGATATTTCAAATATTTGAAAACCTGAATGGAATTGCAATGATTCTATCCCTATACGAGGATAATGCGTGAATTACTATTTTACCGTTTTATGTCCAACACTGTTCAAACTCATTAGTTCTTGAGTTAAAGAAGCGATAAAAAAGATACAACACATAGTCTATACAACGTGCACACAACACGCTTGTAAAATTTCATCTAATTCGGATAGGTACTTCCTGCGCGCAACAAACAACCACAAAGACAAATTTTTCTTCTTTAGATAGTATGTTTTGCATAACTAAATGCCAATGTCAAAACAAGTGGGGTGACAGATCTCAGAACTGAGGCAAAATGGTTGGTCCCATTAAATGATTGTCGATAATACCAGCTCAAACATTGACACTTCTATGCAGGAATGGCGTCACTCCTGTCTGACCAGCTGTGGAGGTTTTAAAAGTTTGATATACCATTCCCGGTGTATTGCCATTCATCAGTCAACAGAATTCCAGGAACGTCCTTCTCTCTGTGTCGCGTTCCAGAATCCAAGTGGAAAAATTCAATCTTCTCTCGGAATATCCTTTCAGTAGTCCATGGACTGAGATATGGTGACATGGACGTAATTCTTCTCGATGAAAATCCCTCCAAACTTTAACTGAAGACACTTCTAATCATCTGACGACTCGTGTGGAGCCTTGCCTGCTGATGATAATTATTTGCTGTTTAAGTGATGTCGGCACAATCTTCTGATCGGAATCTGAATTCTTTGCTGTTTGAAGTTGCACTTCCAGTTTCTCTTAGCCCCCGAAAAGTTCGTGTCCCTTCTTTGGAGTACACGCCAACTGGGGAATCTCCTTTCGCATGCCCGTGCAACAGCTCAACTATGCAGATTTTTATAACATCCCCAAAAGGTTTTCTATACGTATAAAGTTGTATATCCTTCCTCTACCTGGACATATTGTATGTTTGTAGAAAGGTAAGGCGCCTTGTGGCGAAGTTAGATTTTAGATATTACTTGTTCCCAAAATTATTCGCTACCTTTAAAGTATTGGCGGTAATTGTATGCTGTACATGAAATTTCTTATCTACATTAAACAGTCTTAATTATGAATCAATTTATTGTGACAAAGATTAAGTTCTTTATGGATAGAAAACACAGTTAATTTTAAATGTGTCCAATTTATTTGGTACTACATAGGTATTTCGTCCGATTTTTGCAGGTCATTTAATTCTGCACAATTATTTTCCACATAATTTTACTATATGTCTAACGGATTAGGCACCATATTCCATGAGAGTGCGCTAGTGACAAATTTTCCCCCGAACTTGATTTATTAATCTGCATATAAGTCATAGGGCTATTTTTAACAGGGTGAGTTTTTTAACTTGAAACTTTCAAAAGTCTCGAAAAATAAGCACTCTACGAGAAAATGCCCATAACCAAAAGTTAATCATCCCAAGAGGAAAGTACATTAGTGCTAAAATTAGTCCCCCTCCCTTCTTACCGAACCATGATTTAATCGAAATTTAAACAAATTTCTAAGTTTCCTAGGGTTCTAGCGTTATGATTTGTAGCCTACGCTGATTCTGAGATTTTAAGAAATATAATTTCATTAAAATCTCTCCAGTAGTTTTTGCATGAAGCGCTAACCTAGCTATCATTTTATTTATATAAATTTCTCCATCTCTCAGAAAAAATTTCAGTATTATTAATATTTTTTATTTATATTGCCGCTTCGAAATCCTCACGTGGGGCCCTTCTTGTGCGCAATTGAAACACTATGAGCATCCATTCCTTTACCAGCCGAGAATGAATATTATTAATAATAAACGAAGAGTCGATGCAGTAAATTTATTTCACACTCTGGATTAAGAATGTTTGAATATATGAACAAGATACTACTAAATATAAATAGCTACTAAATTCAAGCTCGTGATATGGAATTATAAATGTTCAAATACCAAAGAATCTTCATAATTTGTACTGAAATTTCTCAATCTATTACCTATGTTGCAATATAAGACAGCACACAATATAGCACAGTTGACCATCGATAAAATAAAGCTTCTGCGTGCGAAATGATAATTCAGTTTTTAATTGGTAACTGCCTTTTTTCTGGTAACATGATTTTGCAACAAAATACCCTTTAGATCTACTTAATTTACGATACTGTGGAAACATTGTAAATACCTACCTTCGTATTCAATCAACCGAATCACATGGATCACATATTTTATTGGATCCTCATTGAATTCGGAACAGCCTAGGAGACGCAAACAGGTGAAATACATCAAAGGAAAGCAGTTTCCCTGCTGTTGTTGATTCAAGAAAGAGCGATAAGGAGAAGTTATAGTTGGCGAGACATTGCACCATATTTTGCCATTGAAACTCCTATTCCAGATGACGGGGACTTTCCCTGGAGCGGCAAAAAGGACGCATTCGCAGACGAATGGCGTTCATATATCATGACCACTATATGACAGAATGCGACTTTAGTGGGTCGTTAACAAGCCAAATTGCTTGTTTCGGTGTCTGGTTATAGCAAACAACTCCTAAATCTGTCAACCATTTTTAAGAGTTTTAACGACATGTGAAAGTTATGGACGTCCCCAGGTATACATAGAGCAGGCACGGCATCCCTATGTGCCTGGCCGTGATCTACCTGCGTTCCGGGTCGACACAATGTGGGCACTTGTACCCTTTTATCTGTCCTGATCTGTGAAGGGTGAAAGTGCTTATGTACACCGTCGTTGCCCTGGGAAAGTGCAGCTCGTCCAGGACCCATGTCCCGTTGGCAATGGCGACGACCAGGTGAATATCGATTTTCACATTCAGAGCTATTTTTACTGCTTCCCGAATGGCAATTGCTTGTAATTAGATCACACTTCTCGGCATATTGCTTTCCCCTTCGCCCCGTGAGGCGCCCAGCCAGGAGCATCCTAACACTAATTAAATTAATCTTTTTCCGGCCAGAACATTTCTCAGCAAATTAATGAATTTTAAGTAAACAGTCACCCGCTGGAGTCGTACTAACGCTCATTGAAAATTCAGCCTTTCCCCGAAGCTCCTAATGAGAATTTTATCAGCGGAAATAATAATCTCCCTAAATGGGAACGACCCTGGCAAATATAATTAAATGAGGATGAATCTTTGTGGGATGTGTATTTGAACTCGGTCGAGCTTGCTCCCACTGAGGAGGTGAGTGCGGGACCTGAGACATGGTGGGCAGGGCTCACCAGCAGTCGACCTGTTTTAAAATTCCATCAATAAATTTGCCAGGAACCCAGTTAAATCGGTTTTGTCCCATTCCCCCGTCGCTGGATTGCCAGCACTCCCCGTAACGACGTTTCAAAAATTAACCATTTTTCCTGGTTTTTTCTGTGGACTTTTTGCCTTTGGCACCGCTCTTGTAATTTCATGGATCGCCTAGCACATTGTTTGTTTTAAACAAATCTGAATGGAGCTTGCCGTGGCACATCGCAGATGCTTTCCGCTCTGCAACAAGGCTGCCGGGTGGCGGAGGACAACCAACGCCGACGATCCCCAGACGGAAGCTGCGCTAGGGTGGCTTTAATAACAAATCCCCACGGGGTGTAACGCCAGCCATCGCCACTCGCATTCATTGCATAGCAAATTTATATTTATTTACTCGTACATAGCGCTCCAGGGCATTAAATCGCCCCGTAGCTCCGGCACGGCACGTTATATTAGGTTCATCCCACATGAGCGTTGTGCAAATAAATTTACGACTGTGGCTCAGCAAATGACGACAGAGTGTGTAACTAGCGTTATATTCGCGCAATATGCACATCCATGTTCCAATTTATGGAACAAATTTCGTGGATGGGATGAGCGTATTTTTGTTCACAGTGCGCATCCCGCACGTTGATCAGTGCAGTGATTACCCAAAAAATGGGAAACTTCATCTCACAAAAGCGCTTTATATTTTAATTAATATTACAATGGAGCAAGAGCCGATTTTGTTCAAATAATAATATAATTAGTAAAAATTTAAGTTCCTTCATTTAATTGCATTGAGACTTTTGCGACGATAATTAGGCTCTCATGCCTATTCAATGATATGTAGTAACATTTTAAATTCGTCATAGTTTGTGATTTACAGTCCTTTATAGACTACCTGACCCATACCATACCGAAATTGCCCAACCATCTTTCTCTATATAGGCAGGGCAAGGGAACTTCAAGTGATTTTAACGAAATTTAAATTTAGTATCAGGGTTGCTTATTTAAAAAATCTGCTGACAAAAATAACGAATTTAAGATGACGGACTAAAATACATATGTATCTAAAATGTGATCGATACTTGCCATTAAGTACTACGATACGTTTATATTTAAATGTTTACATTTGTGACTATTTATCTATATAATAAGTGAATATAAATATAGTGGAGTGTGCCTGTTGTGGACTTAAGTATACTTAAGATCGTGGGATTTAATAACTTTCGCGCTTGGTAATGGCTAAATCACGAATCATCATCATCTGGGAATTAGTGTTGCAGTTCGTAAGACGAATAGACTTGGCTCTACAAAGGATCTCACAACTTGTTTAGAATGAAAAAGTCGCGAGACTTGGCTACTATTTTCACATGAAATTTTTTTGAAGCGATTATTATTTTCGAATAAACTCAAGATGACCCATTGGCAATTCTTAACTATCATGCGGCAACATTTAAAATACATTTGATCCTATTGCCCGCCAGGTCAGCTTTTTTGCAGGCAGCTCTCGCTTAATATGAATGCAATCTACAAATTACTGTTGCCAACGGCCAACGCGGGCAGTTTGGTATTGAGTATTTCACAAAAGTTACTATTTTATTGCAATATTATACTCATACTAGCTTGAAGAAATGACTCAGATCGCACTAAGTAGGAAAGAATTGATTTTCGAACCCAAGTACTGTGGAGACTGGAGGTGGTCAGTAACACAAAACCAACAACTAACTTCCCACAACTTCAGCCAAAACCATGCGTTGCAATCGTTGTGTTGCCGACGCCTAAATTTTGTTAATCGATATGGTTTCCTCGAGGGCGATCTACTACTACAAATCTCCTCGAGTTTGTCCCTTTCATTGTTGAAGGCTTTCAGAAAGGTTTGCAAACTTATTGTATTGATACTGATTTCAGTAAAGCCTGTGACAAACTATCCGATTCTATACTTGCGTTCAAATTGGAATTCATCATCATTCATCTACTGGATACGTTCCTACTTAACTCCGTATATCTTATCAGGTTAGGTTCCGTTGGGCGTACCTACGCTAAAAATATTCTGGCCACCTCAGGAGTTCCTCATGGTAGCCATTTCGGCACACTTATCCTTATTCTATCAATCGATATAACACACATTTTAGAAAAATGGAAATATTCGAATTTATGTGGACCATATGAAGCTATCATTTCATACTAGAAGGGATTGTCTTTCTGGTAAAAATTAACTTATTGTTTTTCCTTCTTGGTGCGCGAAAATTACGCGAATTGAATGTTGACAAGTGCGAGGCTGTCATTCTATCTCTGTCGTACGTCAATTTTAAACTACGTTCTGGTACTCTTGAACTGCAACCACCTAAAAATAGCTCTGTATAGAAGAGTACAGCACCTGCGTGAAAGAGGGAAGTTCAATAAAACATCTGACCGAACTGTCGATTGAATTCTATGCTGGTTCGAAGTTTGAATAGATTCAGCCGAAAAAATGCGAACTTTTTGGGTGTGTAATTATAATTGTGGTAAAAGTCTGCGAGAATTTCATAAAGGACTATTTTTCGTATTGTCTACTTGCAGTGCGAAAAACTAAACTTTACGTGAATTTATGAAGTGAAGGATTCTGTGGTGGGTTGTCGCAATACACGCAATTTCTGCGACAGTAACAGCCATTCCGTTTAGCTTATATTTCTATGGCATAAATGTAAATCATGCATTTATCCGTACTACTTTCTCTGGTTTGTTGTCTATAAACTCAGCCTTAATTTCCTCGGAATAATGTTCCTTAAACTATTTATAAGCCTCTTTAATTTCATTGCCAGACTTTGTGGAGAGATCTGTCAAAACACAAAATATAATATTAAATAATTTCCCGGTAAGCTTCTATAGGGCTTGTGACATTTTATTGTTATTAGGTAATTATTTTTCACGGACGACAGGGGCCCATACGCAGTTGCCAGTAACCTTTGGGTTAATCTGCAATGGTTTTTGAAAGAATACAGTGAATTGTGGACTGTATTTGGCCCCTTAAAAGTCCAACTATTGGACTAACTTGGAAATTGGATAAACAATCAGTTCACACGTTAAAAACGTAGCAGGCAGCTGAGTGTAATCACTTTTGCAATATTATTGAAACTATGAGTTAATCAGATAAGCTATCGACTTTAATTACAATTGTCGTACTTTCGCATGGTTAAATGAAAATTATATTCGCAATTAGTCGAAAATGATCTGAGCTGGCAATATAGCCGTCTAAATAACGGAAACCGCTCGGTTAAGATTCAAAATGTGTTACCATTGCAATCATTTCCTCGAAAGTTTTGCCAAACTGGTATTGAAGCGCAGAAGTCAGCAGGCATTTAGCACCGATCCCATACGCCATTGATTTTTATCATCCGAACATCAGCACATCTTGTCTTTAATAATATCCGCTGCATAGGCACAACTAATAAGGGAAAACAGCGTAAAGTTGCCGCTAATTGCAATTTCAAAACTTAAGGAGCTGCGCTTATACTCGTAAGATAAACAGGCCGCAGTCACCTACTTGCTCAAGCGTAAAGCGCTGCGTAATGAGCACTTCCTCTGGTGATTAAATTGCCTCGTCCATAAATAAAAGACCACAATAATTGCGGTAATTGATGTTTTTAAATAATTTCGTCACGATTTTCTGCTGAAATTGGCCAGTCGAGCAAAAAGAGTAGACCAAGATGCCTCACCTTGTGTTCGGGGTAAGCACACCGCACATATCCGGGGAGTGATTCGCCTCGAAAATGCTCCGGCTGGGTATATTGCCGCAAAAAATCTGCGCGTGATTAAGAAACCAAACAAATCGAATGTCAGTGTTTCCGCGGAACCCTTGGGAGATAATTAAAATTTATGGAAATTTCGCTTGAATAAAACTCGGTGCTATCATAATTTGCGTCCACGGTTTTGTCGCGACCACCGTGGCTCTCTGGGGCATAAATAACTGGGTTTTACTCAGCCGTAGAAAATAAAAAGATCGCGAAGACAAGAAGACGACGACGGCGAAAATCGAGACTTTTGATAATTTACAGGTAAGCGATGCTCGTCCAGACGACGCGGAGCGGAGCAGATTCGACGCTCAGAACCGAATTTATCAGGGCTAAGCGTTTTACAACAGTTGGAATTTTTATATTTCAATCAGATAACGTGGCGGTATGCAAAGTACCCAGACTCGCGGGCCATCCTGGGACCCTTCCTGAATGGCGAGCCCTCGGCTATATGAGGCACCCTGTGATATGGGAAAGGCATTGCAGCTCTGGGGAACGTTTACGACTCCCACAGAAAGGAATTAATTAATTTGGTCGGAATTTATGGATTTCGCGCCGAAAATAAAAGAAGTGCACTGGGATTAAGTCCGCGGTGTTGTGTTACTTAAGATACGCAGCCAAAGTAAGAAGAAGAAGAGCGGACTGCAATAAATTTTATCATCTGCCATTCGTTCTCCTTGAAATACATCGTGGATCCAAATCGGATATATGTAAGTATCCCTATGTTTGCTCTGTGGCGAGGAAGCGGCAGGGGATGAGCAAGTTTCGTCCACCATTTAAGGTGCCACAAAGAAGATATATGGGCCCTCTGACCAGGTATACATATATAACGCGCAGTTTGACTCTCTGGTGCACATATGTAATTATGCAGCGTTTAAGGCCGAACCTTCCGCACCAAATTTCTTTTTTCTCTCCGTTTTCTTTGGTTTTCAACCATTTTAATGGCCTTTCTGTGTTTTATCTCTGGGGCCGCACGGAAATTTATTTGCTAAGGCCCCGCCAGAGACGTGGTACAGCGCTTTGTTCTTCTCAGTTCATTGCGGTTCCGTCACAATCCTCTTGCTCTCCATGTCTTGTCCTGGTCATTTTCTTGCTCCTCAGACTATTTCTTTCTGCAAAACATGTGTGCCCGGGACGAACTGGTTGAACATGCAATTAATATTGGAATTGTTAAAAAGTAATAAGCGACCGCAGTTATGCCTTGCATAGAAATTTCACGGAAATTGATCTGATGCATATCTGATGCTCCTGCTTGCGGTTTGCGGTTTTCGTGAAGTAATTTTAAAAATATTGCAGTTACAAATGCAATCTCGACGCCAACGAATCGGATTGGCAACATTTGAACGCCAGATTTAAATCGCTTTTCTTAGAAAGCTCTGTTCTGTTTTATTTCCGTGTTGCATTCGAGGCCCATTTGAACATATTTATACATATACGTTTTTCATATTAGTCCATTGAAATGTTATATTGATCTTGCAATTGAGGGAGGGTGGGGGGGTAAGTATATAATTGAGTTTTCGCGTTCGGCGACCCGCCCCTCTCCTTTATCATCCAGCGCGGGGTGGGGGTGAATTCATGTTTGCAAATTTTGATGGTGGATTCGTAGATTCAAAATCACTGACCCTGAAAAACCTGTAGTGCGGATTTTCAGGGCTCTCCCTTGAAGCTAAACTTTTTCGGTTGCCATGTTGATCCCCCATCTTGAATTCTGAAATTTTGAATGCAGATTCGTGATCAGGTGAAGTTAGAAAATTTGCCTCCATATTGGATCCGCCATCTTGAATTCCAGAATCAAGTTTTTTTCGTAAAGCTTCGCGAGCGAGCGCATAACAAGTCATCAAAGGTTCGAGGGAATCGGATGAATGGTTTAAGAACGCATAGAAGACGAACAAGCGTACATCCATGAACATTTACATACACTCGTAAAGCATAACCCTCTTTTTGGGGCAGACGGGTAAAAAGGGCTTTATTCAAAGATCTCACCATAATATTTTTTCAGTTTCTCGATAATTTCATGTTGCTCGACAAATTCCTTCCACCTTCCACCTATTTAGGAAAGTAGTAAAAGTACTTACGATTTGAAAAAAATAATGATGTGAGAGGTAATAGGCACAGGTAGGTCATTTTCTGAAGAACTGATGAAAACTATATTCGAATTAATTTTTATACATATTTTTGTTTAGTTTAATTTTTGAGGATAAAACATGAAAGATATCTCCTTTTTAGTCACATTCACACGAAAATTTTTACTTGTGTGTCGAGCCAAATAAAATGGTCGGATTGTAGTCTTTTAAGAAATAATAAATTAAGATAATAACTGAGTTCAAAGTTTCGAAAGGAAAAGTCAAGAATAACCGCCACCAACAAAATCAATTGTTAAAGTAATTAAATAGCTTGCTTATTGCATGTAACGAAGCAAATGACATTCTGGTCTGTTGTTCGCCAACCACCTACGACGACAGGGTGACCGATTTTTCAGCCCACACACCGATTGCTGCGGTGCGTGTGACATTTCCGCGGCAGTGTACCGCTGACTTGGAGGCATGATTTAATTTAACCAGCACCTAGAGGCCGACAAAAACTAGTCAGACAATGTGGGCATAGCTGCGGCCCACGTCATAAATTTTACATTTGTTATGCTCTGCCAGCCCGGCTGTCAAGGCAGTTTCTTCACCCTCGTCGGCTCTCAATCTATCCGCGATGAAAATTGCATGCCTACCATAAAATTAATTTTTCGATAGTCGGGAACTATTTGGACGACTAACACACTGGGAAACTGTTCAAAATAATGAAAATAAACGTGGTGTAATTAAACGAAATTAAGCGGGAGATTTTGCATAATTAAAGTGCGACAAATCGCCTATTTGCGGCGGGCAGACAAAAGTGACGGCTCGTACATTTTTCATGTGGGGTAAATTAACCCGGAGGCGATTCGTTTATGGCTGCATGGTCTTTGTACACGTTTGGGATTTCCACAATTTACGGGCTTTCCTACGGCTGTTGGCACGGCTCAATTCACAATGTTATGAATAACTCAACTTTCCCCAGATTTAAGACATTACTTCGGATAAAAATGTTGCCGGACTGACAGAATTCCTTTGATTTACATATTTGTGATACAAGTCTCCCTCGATTTCGAGCTGGTTTGGGATACGAAATATGATACATCTTTCAAGATTAAGGCATCTGATCCAACGTAAACTTATTCATTCAGTATTCCAGTTCGGCCGTTCTGAAGTGGTTTGGGTGGTTTCAGCCAAGATTATTCGCTGATAAACAATGTACTCCAAAGCTTACGTATTTTTTACGTTTTACTGAAATTGTCAAAATGGCATTCGTTTACGCTTATTTATATTTTCGTAACATTTTATTAAACAGCATTATGTGAAAAAAAATTCTTCATGAATGTGTAAAAAATGGCCAACATCTCAAAAATAACAAACGTGAGCAGAACTATTATTTCGCAGATATCAACAATTTATGCAGATATCAAAAACAGCAGCAAATTCCGATTTTTCAAAATTTTCTCTAATAACAGTTGACACACTGAACAAACAGGAATAATTTTCGTTTACGTATATAAAAAGCGCAAAGATTTTTACAATTGATTGAGCTATTATTCAAATTCCCTGTTCTCTTCGGCGCAAATATTTCACAAATCACCGTTGGCATTATGTAGTTCTACGGAGCGTTTTCTTTCACGGAAATTTATGGAAATTTCGTGGGGAAAATTTATTAAGAGTTATTCGGGTTAAAAGCATTTCTCTGTACCCAGGGCAATAACTCTGCCGGTTTTTGGGTGATTTGTTACTCAAAGTGATCTTCACTGGAATTAATTTTATCTACTCGTTCTACACGCACTGAATGGGAGGTTTCTCAAAATTAGATGGTAATATGCATGTTGCATTCAGCACTATTATAGCATTTGGGTTTTGTTTTTCTTTCTTACCTCTTCATTCTTCTGGCTTTGCTGTTCGGCGTGTGGGCTCAGATAATTTTTCGTATGCCATTTCTTAATAATCTCATTATTATTTCTACTTCAGAGACTTCTTCCATTCTGCTGCAGAAGCAGGAGGACCGTTTAGCTTCCCTAGTCAGTGTTTTAACTTCCTAAAGCTGTCCTTAGCCCAATCATTGGTCCTTCTAGCCAAATTAAACTGTCTGCACTGCATGATTTTTATTTGTTTTATTTAATTTCAAAACTATATACCTCTAAACAAAAACACCCTACAGATTCAACTTCCAATATGGCGAACTCAAAATATTTACTGGTTTTTTGTATCAAAATATTTCTGCATTATCATGAAAGCTGCCGCATGGAGGTTTTGGCGACGCTGATTTCAAATATGGAGCACAATTTTACAAATCCAGAATAGCAGCTCCAATATTAAACTTGCTTAGATGGATTTTTTAACACCGTTGCTAGTTTACTGAGATCAGACAACATCCATAATGCACTTACAATCTACATACATCTTATGTCAGATTCCCCAAATAAGAGACACAGATGTTTAAATACAATATATTTTATTTCCATTTATAATACACATAGAAGCAAAAAGTGCACGACTTGTTATTTTTATTGTTGCTTGTCTTGGCTCCAAAAATTTCTAATGTGTGATTTTCCTTTACAGATCCTTAGGCATCAGAACGATCCTATCTAAGATGATCTGGAGTAGAATAAGATTTCCTGCTAGGTTTTTTGATAAGCAGTTACAACCTGAAGTGCATTTTTTGTTATTTTATAAGTTATAAATTATTTTTGAACCAAGATATTATAAAAAAAAATATTACAAATAAAAGGTGTTTTCTGAAGGTGGCAATTTTACTTAATTAATTGTCACTTTGAAAATATTTTGGGTGAAATACAAAAGATGAAGTCAGATGTTATTTTAGTCGAAGGTTTGTTCTCCGGATGTCAAGTGCTAGAAAACAAACTGATCAACATGTCATAAAATAAAAACCTTCACGGCCTTTAATTATTTATTAGTATTATTGAAATGCAAAATAAATTATTTATATTGAAAACGTGGAGGAACTCAAATAATATGTTTGATGGGCGCCATTAGCAGCTACTCACAAAAGATAATATAATAATTTTTTGGGTGAGTTGGTCATCAAATGAAACGTCTTGCCCGTACCAATCCAACGGATCAAAGTGCAAATGGACTGGATGTGAAATGGCCGATTGCTGAATCTATAACTAATCAAACACCTTGCTTTTAAGTAACGAAGAAGTTGGATGAAAGACGCAAACAGGCGCCAGGGAACCAGCGAATTTTGATTAACAGGTTGTTGACGGGCTAAATATTTGAACAGCCTTTTATGTATATTGAATATTTGCCCTGTAGGAAATGTCTACAAAACATTTTAAAATGTCTATACCATGGAATGGAAATCTCAATTAAAAAAAGTATAAATAGAAAAGCCTGCTACTTTCAAGGAATAGATATGATACAAGTACAGGATCAGGTTCAGCTCCGTTGTAGGTACAAGTAAAGGCATTGGTCAAGTATAAATGCAGGTGCAGTATACGTTGTAGTAGTGCCCGTGTGCCTCTTGTCATTTTTTTATTATTCAGTATTTTTCGGCGCAGGATTTAGCCTATGGTCCTACGCTGTCAAGGTTTAATAAACCAAAATGGCAGGCCGTAAAATGTTAACCTTCAAGTGATTTGAACGAAATTTAGTATTAGGTGGTTTTGAAAGTCATTTATTTCAATTCTGCTGCCAAAAATAACTAATTTAAGATGGTGAACGAAAATATTGTAAATTTCCTGAATACAATTATTTGGGGCTTTGGGTAGGTATTACAGAATTAAAATCTTCTGTCCAAAATAACTCAAGGTGACAAATTGTCAATTATTAACTATTATTAAATTTTCATGGAAAGTATTATTTTGGGGGTTGTTAAAATTGTTCAAATTTACCAGTCCATCCTCATCAATGTTAAAAATATATATTTCTGGATGGCGGACCGTAAAATGTAAATTTAACTTGATTCTTACAACAAATGGTGAATGGAGAATTTCGGGGTCACTGATATCAAATATATCATTAAAAACCAATAAATGCAAGATGGCGGACGGTCAGGACCCAAACTATATGATATTATTGTTGTTGTTTGTGTGGCAGCAACCTTAGTCGCCGACGTGCATTGGAGTAGATGCTACCAAAACGAAAGCATCAACTCATCTTCGAAAATAGAAAAAAAAGAAACTTCAACGACATCTTACAAAAATCATCCATTCCCCGAAATAAAATTTCTCAGGCAACACGCATCCGGAGACATCAGCAAAATAATATTATCAGCCTTTTCAATGAACAACCACCAAGGAACCGGGCAGAATTAATATCCTACTTCAACAACTAACACATACCATTAAAAAAACAGTCTTAAAGAAACCAAAGTTTTTCATTCTCTTAGCACGCCAAGAAGATTCACTCCCCAGCGGTGACTGAGAATGCTAGCAAATCCCTGGCTAGGGATCCTGCTACACTGGTAAGGAAAGTGGTTTGTTGAATCTGAAGCTTACACTTTGAAGGTTCAATGTTGTTGAGTTATTATATAAGCGTAGAAACAAACAGTACATATACATAGATAACATTCTGTTCAGGCTGGTGGAATAGTGGGGTCCTAGTGGGATTCGAACTTGGGACTTTTGGATCGGTAGTCTAGCACACTTACCACTAGACTACTCGCGTCCCTAAAATGACCTTACTAAAAAGTACAGAAATTGCAATGAGGACATAAATGAGCATTAGAGTAAAGGAGGGTACGAAAACTGAAATGAAAGTTAGGGCTTATACTTCATTATTTAATCAATCATTTAAGTCCAGTTTCCCTATTTTGCATTTAATGTTACTAGTCAGGTATAACAAATATGATTTAAAATAATAGAGTGAATTTAATAATATGACAATTGATTTTTGTGTCTCTTCATTTCTTTATTTAATCAACAGGCACAGCAGAACATCTGAGGCAATATACAAGAAAAATATGTTATTTGAAAATGTAATATCACCGCCCACCACTTTTCCAATTACAACGCATAGTCTGTATAACTCAGGACGTCATACGAAACACGCCTGTTGAATTCCATACCCGTGAGATATGTAACTTTTCGTGAAAGGGCGACAATCAACCAAACATACAAACTTTTCCTCTGTATATAATACTATAGATACACATTTCCCAACTCTCTTATTTTAAGATGGATTTTGCCACACTGGCAACTTTGTGTTCCTATTTATCTACAACACAAAATCTGCACCTCTTATTTGATCGGCCTGCATTTGGTTACATTTATATCACAACTGTAAATTTTATGTGCAGGGTTAAAATATTTAATTTGAGGAAGTGTGGTCACATTAAAATCTAACCTGTCTTATTTCAAGGACTAATAGTTGGACGAAAGAAAGGTTGATGAATGCCAATCAGAAGCACACGAAGAAAATACATATTTTAATGTCAAAAAAGTACAATAAAATGCATCACATATTTTTTGGGCAGAAATTGAGGGTATCCACTAATTGGTTCGGCTACATTTAGAGTAATTAGTATGAGAACCAAGAGTGGTCCCGTCCATCCACCAGCCGACTTAATATCCTTGCCCATGGCTATATTGGACGCAATCCTATTGGGTGGAACAATGTATCTAATGAGGGCAATACGCAGATAAATTATCGGATTTTAACCCTAAAGCCAGAAGAAGCATAAAGGAGCCGTTTTATTAAATTTAATTAATTCCAGACAATACCGGCGCACAGACCTCCTCCTGCTTCCTGATGAGCAAATATGTTTTCGTTTTCTTGGCACGTACAAGGATATGCCATTTCTTATTCCCTCGTTTATTATGAAAGCTAAGAACGGTCTTCGGTGCACACACATATCAGAGATTCCAGATATCACCGGAAAAGCTGAAGGGATGAAAAGACCTCTGTGACTACCTCCGCAGGAACTCTGCTGGGTAGACTAGCTATAGTAGCCAGGCTCCGGGTATATACGACTTGCTCCGCTCCATGCATAAAGATAGGCAGCGTGAGCACTCCCTCTCCCCCACATTCTCGCAGTCGTATTACGTGTAGATGTTCCCTGTTGCTATAACTGCTACTGTGTATGTTTGCATTTTGTAAGCGAAAATTTATGCTCCTAAAATAAGGGATGAAATCGCAACGTTCATAAATAAAATTTGTACCATCATTCTCCCCGGCAAGTACGCGGCACGAGGATATGCAAAATGCGAAAACTATGTTTTTATTAAGGTGTGCGTTAAGGAAATTTTTATGATTTTATTAGCCCTCCGAGAGGCACACGAGTTGGCTGAAAATGGGCTCGAAAAAGTACACATCAAATCGGATTTATCCAATTACCCGTCGGGGCAGGGTAAATGGAACATCTGCTACCGCTGTGCGTCATAAAATTTTAAGGCGGTGTGTGCATCAATTGCACTGCTAAAGGGCGCGAGTGAATTGAAGAGGAAGCAATTATTTCATTCTGTTTGCAAGAATTTAATGCAATCATAAAAATTGCGAACCATAATCAAAACTGCATAAGAACGGAAGGTGCTCTGAACCCCGTGCGCAATGTAACCGGCAATTCTTTAGTGTCATATTTCAGATCGTTTCGGTGGCGTTAAGCTTTCTAATTGTAGATGTGTTACAACTAGGCTAGTCATCGTACCACTCTTAGTGCTTACGTAGCGTCGCCAAAAGCTACGCAATACCAGACGAAAGGCTTAAATTGCGGAATAAGGTTTAACACACTTTTTAATAAATTATAAAAAAAAATTGTTTGATTTGTTTTATTAGTTTTCATTTGAGCCCTATGAATGAAAGTGCAGTCCAAATAGACACAAAAAAGTCCAAACGTAGACAAATTTTCCACAGAGCTGAAAATTTTCATAGATCTTAAATACATCATTAGAAATGAAATGTCAAAAGTCCCCACCGATCCGACTTGTGCTAAAAATGTTATTCAAGGTTAAAGGTCCACGACATCGGTTTTTCGCATATTTCGCGTAAACGGTAAGTGTAATCGTAAAAATACTTCATAAAAAACTTATAGACCTTGTAATAGTTTACAAAAATGGTTGATATATAATACTTTTTTCCTACGAATGACCATTCTTGATATATCGCGATTGAAAACATTGAAAATACTAATATGCACTCATACGCCCCCGCGGTCAACCATGACAGTGACAACAAGAGTCATAAGTAAACTTGTAGTACTCGAAGCGTCCTGCGCTGATAGCATCACTTTTGTCGAAGCTTGAATAAAAGCCGAGAAAATTGGAAAACAACTCAGTTAGACGAAAAGTTGCATCTAGCGCGCTCTTATATGTACGTCCTTGAAAATCATGAAGGAAAGAATTGTCCACAATTAAATGATCTACAAAGAAGTTCCCGGTAGAATAAAGATATCTATCTTTAACAGCCAAGTAGTAATAAACGTGTTTACTGTTTTAATTACGGCCTGCATCTAAAGTATTCATCCTGTGAACAGCCTATTATCGAATATGTTAACTTTTGCATAGCAGGCTGTCGATAGGCTGTTTTGGATACACTTAGACCATTTCGTCTCCTTGACGAACCGTATGAGGTCCAGCCACATTATAGAGTCACGCCTGAGAGCCAGCTTATTGGATTTGGCCTGGTTGAGAGTTGGCCAGATTTGCCGAGCTACGAAGCAGGTGCCCCCGGTATACCATGTATGTTTGCAGTTTTGGTGGCTCCGTTTTTAATGTTGGAATGCGACTCCCATCCTTTAATATTCGAGCTGTGGGCTATGATGAAGTTCAGTTAGCAGTTGCTTCAATTAAGTCAACTGCTATTGGACCCGACTTAATTGAAGCAAAATTCTTGAAAATTCTTCTTCTTGTAATGTCTTTTGTTTTAGATATCTTTAACAACATTTTAACTACCTCCGAATGTCCTAGAATTTGAAAATTATCTACATTAACTACTGTTCCCAAGTAATCATCGGTATCTCAGCTGACTGATTATAGGCCTATCAACATTTTGCCGTACCTCTCTAAAGTATTCGAGAGATTGCTCTATAACTTACTATCTTGGGATCATTCGGGTTTCCAGAAAAAACATAGCACTCTCCCGGCGTTGCTAAAGGTATTTGACGACCTAACAGGTAACATTGACTTCGACAGAGTGAGTGTTATTGTACTAATCAACTTTTCAAAAGCATTCGATTGTGTTAACTATGACATTTGGCTGATTGAACTCAGAAACTATGTATATTGCAAACCGGTTTCAGCGGATGTTCGTCAATAATCGTTTTTCTGACGTACCAGGTTTAACGTGCGATGTACCTCAGGGATCTACTTTAGGTCCTTTATTATTTTCCCGGTGTATTGATGAACTTAGTTTCATTGGATTGAACTGTTGCATTTTGAAATATGCCAACGATGTGGAATTATATAATTCTGCCCCACGTGATAACATAAATGACCTAATCTGTGATATCAACTGTGTTCTAGAACTAATATCTCAATGTGCTATGTGCATTCATGTAACACGTAATGCCAAAATAGTGCGATCTTCCTCGCATTTCCGAACTGCAAATTTATTGCAATTACGAATTGCAAATTTATTGCAAAAGTGGAGATTAGGGATGACTTAGTCTAATTTTACTGACAACTCTCAATATTTTCGAGCATCCGTAGTCGATACGCAACCATTTTCGAGTAGCATTAAGCCTAGTGTCGCTAGATTATTGCACAATTGCACAATGTTTGCAGAATAGATCCAGTGGAAGTATGTCGATAACAGCGATTTTAATTAACAGATTGTGCATAACAGCGACTTTAAATAACAGATTGTCACAGGCTAGCTATTTAGGATAACAAGCAGCTATAGTAATTGCTCTGCCTGTTAACAGCCTATCACCCAAAATATTCAGCCAGTGAACAGCCTGTTATGTATGTCTATTGTCTGTTTGTTCGATTATAACTCAGAAACCAGTGAACCGATTAACATATATCAGATGTTTTTGTTGTACAATTCAATACTTGCCCACGCAGATTTTAGCTAATGTTGCAATGCTCCCAATGTTTAATAATCCAAGATGGCAGGCTATAAAATCTTAAACTTGAAGCAATTTTAACGAAATCAAGTAATAGGTGGTTTTCGGGGTCGCTTACTTCAAATAAGCTGCCAAAAATAACGATTTTGAGATGGCGGACTGACACGTTTTAAATTTCATGAATACTATAATACTATTTGAAGCTTTCAGTAGATATTACAGATAAGTTTGAAACAGGCTTGTTTTGAGAGTTTTGGTAGAAACAAAAACAGCATAAGCTCAAAATCGGTCTGCAATTCGATATAATAGTGGACTAGAATGCAATGATTAAAATAATAAACTAGAGGCACAACGTGTAATAAAACAGGTAGGAATACCGTGGCGATCAGGTCCATTCGACATAAGCCCTTGTTGTACAAAATCATAAGAAGCAATTGATTTCCCACAATATGCCCGTTAAAATTCATATTATATCTACCCCACTTCAGAAAAAGAATCGACAACACCGAGTACTTTTAATCTTTTATTTGTATCTTTACTCTGTATGTATTTATACAGGAGAGAATTACAGTATTATTAAGAGTAAGCCTTAATTGTTGTTATAATTATTTACCATGATTATATAAGAATAATTTACGTTTACTTCACCTTCTCACTTCATCTCACCGTTACGTTTTAATGCCTAAAACTTTTATGCTTAAAAATGTGATAGTGTCGAACTGAAAAGTCCAAGTAGATAAAATAAAACTGATTCGCTTAGAAAATTATCCAAGCAACGTTCATTAAGTAGTTAGGGAATATGTAGGGTTAGGGTAGGGAAGTGTGTCAACTTTTCTTTGTTTTAGATACATCGATATTTAGTAGCTTTAAACTGGATTTTTTAAAGTTTATTCTCTACAGTCCTTGTGTATATTTATAAACGTCTTTTTTCTACAAAATTATCGAAAAATGGATGGTTTCCGTTCTTTTTATCCTCTCTCTCATTTCACAAAACAGAAGAATAGTGAAACATCTTTGAACATTTCGAAAATCAAACCGAAACGATTCCAGAACGCCAAAATCTTATCACAGATTTTAAAATAAAAAATATACTCTCACTTTGTTCACTTTATACTTAGTAGTTCCTTAGCTCCTTATTATTAGATTGATTATTAGTGTTTGTTACGTATATTCGTGGTGATTCAATTTCATTTGATTATTAGGTATGTATCGTCTAACATTACGTCACTGAGGATTATTGTGTTTACGTTCAATCGTCATTAAAGTAATTTTGATTATTACCCTTATTGTGACTTTTGTGGCAAGAAACAGTCATTTCGATTTGTACACACATACAAAGCAGATTTTTCAGGTAGCCCTTTTTGGAGTGGCCGTATTATTTTGGAGTTATAATTGCAAACAAATCCGACAAATCCAGGAATCTGGTATAAAGGACACTAGCAAATGAATCGCATCTCGTTCGCAGTAAGGGAAAGAATAGTCAAGTCATAATCTGAAGACAGTGTAAGCCGTTGTGTTCGAAGCGTTTTTCTCCTTAACTTAGATCTAACATTAACTTTATACTTTTGTACAACTTTACCATACATTACTGTCAATATTGAATTTTTACATAAAACTTTTGTTGTAAATTTATAATTTGTATTAAACCTCTATTTCACTGTTAAATATTATCCTTGTCTGAGTGCTATTTCTATATATGTATATATTATCTACCCTGACCAAATTTACGTATATATTATTTTAATCACTACAATTTCCAATGTTCGCTTGTCCGCTTCAACAAATCCATTATAAACTCTTTAGTTTCCTTAAAACCCCTCTCTCTTGCTTCTTGTTAAATATTGCTTTTTCCTTATTGAGAAATAGAAGAGCTTCGTTCCATTATTTGTGTTTTTTAAACATGCTTACAACTGCTTTAGTTTTACCATCTTTGATTTACTTTTTTTTATCTATTTTGTCTGTTTTTTATATTTATTCTCTAAATGAATAAAAATCTGTAAACTATCGGCAGCTGATTGAAAAACTCAACTCACACACATATACAGTCATGCACCTATAATTCTAAATTTTGTTGTATTTTACACACAATCACATCTTGGCACTTTCTCTAAACACATCGGCCAAGCAATCATTTTTTTGTTTGTTTTTTTATCTTAATTTTACTAAACATTTTAACAGATCCTTTCGAAAAACAAATTTCCTACAATGAATAATGTAGATAACTAATGTAATAAATAATAACAATATTGTAAAAAACAAGGCTAAAAAGGAATATATTGTTGTTCCAATTAATGATTTACGCTGTGTCTGGTAGATCTCATGACAGACCTTCTTGATTTGAAATGTAGTTATATGTGCGGTATGGTATTTATTTCCGCCAGCTTTTTACCAAGTGCCGTATTTTTTAACATAAATTATACAAAACATTTACCTGTAATTATTTGCAGTGGAACTTCCCTAAATCGAACTCCTATTACTCGAACTTTTCTGTAAGCCGAATATTTTATGAACAATTTTGATTGAATTTGTTTGTTGGATAAAAGTAAAAAAAGACGGGTTACCATACAAAAGGTCCGGTAGTTCTGGATTTGTGGTGTGAGTTCGATAGGATAGAGAAAAATCAAAGTTTACGTCACCAGGGCTCTCACCGATATCTTGGAAAAACCACAGAAAAAATTACTTTTTTCAAGGGTACGCCAATAACTTCATTCGAGTGCACTTAAGCTCAAAATAAGTTATATGCAATTTTGTAGAACACAAAATTTTGTAGAAATTTACGTTGATTTGTTATATTTCGACCAATAGAAGCGGAGCTATGAAACGCAGAAAACTGCTAAAATCGCGTACTTTTCAACATTTTCAGGTTTTTTCGATATTATACATATGTACATACATTTTGACCAAAAGAAAATGTAAGAGGAAACGAAGAAGTTGCGTTTTTCAAGTTTAGTGCTTGTAACTGGTGTACAGGCGTTAAACTGGCTAAGAGATGTTACCCAAGCACATCAGCTGACGTTATTTTTGGCAAAATAAAGCAGAAGGTGGGTCGATGTCTGTCTGTCGTCGTTGTCAAAAAAAATTCTGGGTAGTGTTCGCATGGATTACCGCTGCACATCTTGCCAAAAGTAGAGCACTTTCGATTCACCTTCCTGCAGGCGCAGGCACCCATGCATTGTGTGCGCATTCACAACAAAATTTTTAGGAGTTTTTGAAGAGCGGCATCGCTTTCTCTTATAATAAATTCGGAATCTCTGCTTCCTGTCTTTCAACCGCATTCAAGTCTATTTGTTTTCTCTCAGCCGCTTCGCCACCCGGTGTTATACCACCGTCGTTGGTGGCAGCTTTGCTAGATTAACTTTGGAACTGTTAGAAACAATTTTGTTGTGTCTCACAAGCGACAAAACTTGGTTTTCTCAAAACCAAAGATGTTGGGGATAGTGTCGCAGCCACTCTTTCGTCAAGGAGCTAAACGTTCTCCTGTGAATTGTACTGAAATAATGATGACTTCCGGTGAATCACCATTCCTGGTTTTCAGAGGTAGATATATGTTCTGGACCGTAGCTTCAGTTATGGTTAATAAAACCAGCAAGTCAATATCCTCACCAATGATCACCACTGTCTCATACCTTGAAGCCACAGATTTTGATGAGATGACTATTAATCCATCGGTATCTTCGTCTGCTTAATTGGTGTTGATATTAGCAGCCTCAAGTTCAGTAATGAGAAGTGCTTCAAGTCTTTTTAAGGTTTTTTTTATTCGACAAGAGCTTCTCTTGAGGTGTTAGGTTTATCGTTGTTTTGTCAAATATAACGTCAGCTGATGTGTTTGTGGTACACCTCCTAGGCCGTTCAGCCACTCTTGGTGTGCCACACAATAAAACAAACCTGTAAGAACCACTAAATTCGAAAGACGCAACTTTTTCGTTTCTTTCTTCTAAATTTACCCCCATACCTTTATATGGGTCATAAACATTTTTTTGCTTAATGTATCTTGTAGGTAATTTAACTCTCTATAAAATCCATTTCTAGGACTTTTACGTTACAATCAAGTGTTACAGAATTAATGTAATATCGAACAAAAATGAAAATTTTGCTAAGCACGCGGTTTCCGCTATTTTGGCGTTCTATAGCTCTGGTTCTATTAATCGTAGAAAATAACATATTAACTGAAATTTTTACAAAATGTAGTCTTCTACAAAACTGCACATAATATGTTCTGCGATGAAATGAACGGAGTTATAGGCGAAAATCTGAAATACGTGCTAATTTTCGGCGATTTTTCCAAGATACCTTACCGATCTATAAATCATATCAAAAATCAATAACTACCGGATCTCCGTAGGGTAGAACCCCTCTATTCAGTGGACTGCTTCATTAGTTTAAATTTGGTGAACGATTTTATAGAAAATGGGTAGTGGTCTTCCACGGCACAAAAAAGATGGCTGAACGCAATACTTTAAAGAGAAGTATAATTTTATATATAATTCCATATGTTCCATAATATTCAAGTTAAGGAAATTCCACTGTTTCTTAACTTAATAAATTAAAATTTTTAAGCAAAAATACAAAAATAAATCATATCTTCAAAAACTCACCTGACAAGAAACCACTCGCAAAACAAAAAAACTAAAAAAGGGATGTTTTCGCGAAACATATGAAATAAAAATCAAAATTTAACATGTATCGTTTTATTTATGAAAAACTTCTAAAAGCCCTCAATTCCCATCGATTTTATATATTTGCAAAAAATAAAAATAAAAATAAACAGCAATAAAATGTTTGCCGGTAATATAATTTGCCGCTACCTTGTTGTGGTATTTGGGGACCATTAAGCTAAATAAATGATGGTTGCTTGCAGGGCGTACGCAGAACTATTTTTGGAGGGGGTGTTGGTGACTTATCATTCATATTTTCGCTTTGGGTGATAAAAGTCACGAACAATTTTTAGTTTGTCATTTTACTAAGTGACATTTGAGTTCTTAACGCATTCACTCCATAATAATGTCTCTTTCTCCTATGCAATCAAATGTTCGTAAATTCTCTGCTGCACCGCAGCATTTTGTTTCTACCCTTACAACTCGGATCTGCAAGTACAGATTTTGTATATGTACAAATGTTGAAACGACCGCGCCATATTTAAATATCTGGTGGTAAAATTTCGGTGCTTGAACTACGGGAATTAAAAATGTCACATATACTTTTTCATTCCACATTATGAGACGTATTAATAACTTTAACCGAATTAAGTGTCAGGTTCTCTCTCCGTCTTTCGGTTAGATTCTCAATTACGTCTTTGAAAAACTTTTTTGGCTTTGAAATAAAGAAGAACCTGCTATTGCACGGTGGACATAATCTCGAGATTGAAAGTTATTTACCAACGATCAAGATAGTTTTGTTATCTCTGGATCAAATGGTAGTCTGAAGGTGTGAAGTCTAGTGAATAAGGTAGATGAACCATTTTTTGCATGTATGTGATCCTAGCTGTGTGGGGACGAGCATTGAAATGCTGGATAGAACACCTCTGGGGCCAGCTTGCGCATTTCGACGTCGAATGAAGACAATGCACAAAACGTCGATTTTGGCTCACGCAATTAGACGCGTCGACCTTTTGCACGTGGTCATGCCGACACACAGCATTCAACGCCACAAAATAAAGCGGAAGCTCTGTGAAACTTTATGTATTATATAATAATTATTAGACAAATTCACGTTAATAACTTAACAATAAACAGCGATTTCTACAATTGTTTACTTGTGTACAAGTACAGAGGTGTTATCTGAAAACGATAAACGTCGTGTCGAAATGCGTGGACCCAGAAGACGACATGTGGTTAAAAGTGTCGTTTCCAAACTGTGTTAATCGACGCGTCGAGAATCGAAATGCGCAAAATTGTCCCTGGTCGTTTCTGCTCCTTCAGTTCTAACAATTGTTGGCAGTACATTTCAGCAGAATTGTTTGGTTTTGCAGCAGCTAAAAACGGATCAATTCTTAAAATCCCACCATACACGCAATAACCATAAGTGGTTATATCTCTTAAATTTCGTGCAGGTCTGTCTTCTGTATTAAAAAACTGATGATGACGCTTATTGGTGTTATACAGGACCCATTATTCATCACTACGGAACTACAGTGAAGTGTGAGGATCAACTCGTTGCATAGAGTTCGTGCGGTACCCATTTTCTAAGCTTGATGAATAACCTTTCGAAGCTTACTTAAATAGCGAGGAATGGTCATATGGCTTACATTTAACTCCCAACCAAGTTCCCTAACGCTTACAGTGGGACTCATCTCGATCATAACCTTCAGGAGCACTTCATCTAATTTTTCTGGCCTTTCGGAACGAGATTCGCCCTAACGTTCAAAATGTCCGCTCCTAAATCTTACAAACCAGCGTCGATATTTTGTTTCTCTCACAATGCCTTGTCGATTCACATTTAGAATACCTCTAGCCAATTGAATCGCGTTTTTTTTGGAATCCAAACTAAAATTATGAGGAATAAGCTCTTCAGACCACTTTATGTTACAACCTTACAAGCGTCGCAATTTTTTCCACATTTTCGCCAAAACCCCCTTGCGTACGGCCCTGAATGCTGGTACCTACTTGAAAAATGTGAAAATAATTCTTTTATTTAGATCCAGCAATGCAAAATATAAGAAATTGTTTCCTGTTTTCGATAATCACTCACCAAAGTTCCCATAAAACGAAATAAAAAATATAAAACACATAAAGAAAAACATAAAAATGTTATTGTATTTTTTTAATAAAATTCTTGAACCTTTTACATTAGAAAAAGTCATGAAATTTATCTAAACACTGTAAGTTTTGTCCTACATAACTGGGCGGGGTGTCCTCGCTTAAAAAAAAATTAAAAATTAAAAAGAGTTGTACATAACAAACAAAAAAGGTCATAATCATATGTAAACTGAACTAAATGTAAAAACTAAAATTACTGGCAGAAGTCTTCCAATTTAAATAAAATATAATTACAGAAAACATTAACTCAATAGTTGGCTTAGTTTTTAAAGTTTTATGTTTTTCCTCTTCAGTGTAATTTAATATAAATTTGTTTTTTTTTCGGTACGTATTGTAGTAACACATCACATGAACTTAGGCGATAATACGAATTTTAAACATTAACAAAAAGTAAAAAAACTAAATTTTAAGTTGAATTCTTTTTTAATTGTAAACATAAATAAATCGATTTTGAATCTTTTCTTTAAGAAGAAAATTAAGTCTCTTGCTGGTTTTGCTGTGCTCTGCTGTTTTTGAGAAAACAGCAGTTTCGTTACACTGTCGCGCGATTGGAACAACTTGAAGTTAACAAAAGATTGAAAATAATAACAAAATTTAGACAACATAACTGAAACGTTGGTTTGTATTTTTGTAAGAAAAACAAAATTATAAGTCGCCGAAAACAGCTCTTGGAGAATACTCTGGTTCTCGTGCTGAACGACTGGCATGATTAGCACTTGCTGAATTGCGTTATTTAATGTATCTTATTCTCGTTTGTTCACAACTTCAAATATATCGTAAAATGTTGGGCCTTAAAACTAGTACGTATATGAGTATAGCTGAGTAGCTGAAGATTATTTCCTTTCTCTTAGTTTAACTGATGCTCCTTACATTCGTTTTGGTGGATTACGCCTTTCGAGTGTGATTTACACCTATATGTATATTAAGAATATTTTTTATCATTTTTTTGTGTTTTTCCAAAGAATATTCCTTGCACGGCTATGCTCTAGTCACTTTAATCGCATTATACAGTAACATATAAAAATAGCAAGTAGTGCGCAAGACGCCCGTCCTGGGCGCATTGCGTTTGTCTACAATCCTAAGAAATCTAAGGAAATCAGTTCAATAAAATCCATCCGCTGCTATTTTACAACTGACTTGGTCAAGAAAGCAAAGTTGGGCGCGAAATAAACGTATGGCAATGATATTTACAGAAAACAACAGAAAACGTAACGTAACGTAACGACTCCTCGGAAGAAACTAAATACAAAGGCGCCGGGGCGCTCGGGCTGCCTACTACTGTTAACTTATAGTTACCTGACACTGGGGTCGCGACTGGGAACGAAATAATAATAATACAATAAGTCAAACGTAAAACGTACAAAAGGTCTGTAAACTTAACAAAGGGGGCTCAATTTATGTGTTCACTTTACTGACCGCCTTCAGTATGTCGTGGTTGCTCTTGTCCAAGGAGCCCATCATGCCTAAATTGCTACCGACACCTACGCCCATTCCCAAACCCAACTTGAGGTCGTTTTGCACGACCGAGTGGTGCAAGTGACCTGACGTCGCGGAGTTCTGGGATGAGACGATCGAGTGCTCCTGGGGCTTGTTGTTCGTATGCTGCTGCTGCTGGGCGGATTTCATCGACTCTTGGGCCTTCATCTTCTCCTGCTCCTCGCGGTCACGTCGCGCCTGCAACGATTCAAAGAAAAAACGCTAAATTACTTCACCATTCACTCCACAATTATCGGGGCTATTGAAGTTATTATTTACTGCCGTCGGCGTAATCACGATGCGGTGCTATGCGAAGCAATCGCCGCGCCGTAAATTCGCGACGACTTGTGCTCATTGTCAAAGGAAACTTCTTATTTTGCAATTTGCAAATGTTAATTCGCCGCAGTCGACGCGACCCGATGAGTAATTGAATTTATAGCCTCTTTTTGGCGGCCTTACATTACACCAACTCTACGTGGGGAGGTGGGGATGCCGCAAACTCGCAAACTGCAGTTCCCCCTAAACTAAGCAACTAGCAATCTACTAAATTTCGATGAACCACGAAGACTTGCTTCATTTATTTATAATCGCGCTACAATGTCAGGCTGCAAAGGCGCAATCGCTTCCTGGCACCCAGCCTCTTCACGACGAACTTGAAATGTGTTATGGGCCTGCTGAAACACTTGGTGATGGAGTGTGAAATTTCCGAACAAAATAATTACGACAATGACGAAAGAGACTGGGCACGACTGATTTATCCTCCATTGCCGGTTTACCGGTGACGACAAAACTGATTAACTCAAATTATATTTAGAAATATCAGCAATGGAAATTGTTGTGGTGGTCGTAGTTATGCCAAAACGGATACCCACTTTATAAGTCGTGTATATTTGGAATTCATCATTAACCGAAGTGCTTTTAAATTAAATTAGGTTCCTTTATTTCTATAATACCGTAAGCGGCGTTAACACTAGTAGTCCATGCCGTGCTGAAAGCTGAAAAAATACTTAGGAAAGTTTCTAGCTAACCTGCCGTTGCCGGGCTGCAATCACTCTGCAGGTAGTTTTCATTAACACAAATCCACTTACAATATTAATTACACATACTCATATGCATGATGTCAATCTTTATTTTTTGCTGATTTCAAATAATAGTTCTACATATTCAGGTACCCAATTACATACTAAAACTTTCGAACGTTTTTAGGAGAGCGGGCTCACGAATTCAAAAATTGAAAGAGAATTAATTGGCTTACGTCAATTTCATCCGTGTAAATACTTGAAAACTGTAAATGTGTAACAGCTGATATTTTCAGGTTAGATTTTGTCCTTTGGTGTAAAATGGAGAGTTTTTTTCAACAAGAAGGTCAATCGACTATCAGACGCGGATCTAGAGGGGATAAGGTGGGCCTCTGCTTCGAGCGGCAAGTACAAAGGGCGTCAAATTCAAGTATAGCACATCGACATAGAGTCTCCTTCGTCGACGAAAAACTGTTATTATTGGCAAACTGAAGGAAAGGAAGATCCAACTATCAAAAACATATTATGGGGAATATCACCAACATGATAGGCCGCGTCTAAATGAAGGAATAATTTGGAGGGACCAGTGTTTCCATCATCAAGGCTTGGAGAGCAGATTGACTTCAGGTTTCGATGAGTCAAGAATAAACGTCATTGTGTGGGCTTGTGGGCTTAGACACTGCATTTCGGGAAAAATTAGCGGAGAGCTAGATTTTGGCATGGGTCTTGATAATGTGGTTCTAAATAAAGTGTCAAAAGTCGACATCTAAAACATGTAATCTACCTCGGAAGTAGTATATCGTAGTAGAATCGTGGTAAAAGGAACAACATTCCAAATACATTCCAATTTATTTTACAAACAGTTAATAAAGTGGTCGACGATTTCACTTATTTTTCTTGCCTGTCTGTTCAACTCGTTGAAAGCAGTACAATTCTGGTTGTAAAAATTAAACTTTGACTACGAAAAAAGTCCGACTAAGTTGGATTTTTGTGGAGACCTATATATAGATGCTTTAAGAATATTCTGAGAAGTATCCTAAATTTGAGCCATATTTTTTTGGGATGAATTCTAAATGTTTGCAAATAGCTTGTAAATGTTCAATTAAGATAGTCATGAGAAAATTCTAGCTCATACAATTCTGCAGGGCTTTCGAATTTGTTTACTATCCAAAAACGTCTTCTGATCAATAGAAGAAAAGAAAAGATGTCAAGGCGGGGAAGTTATTCTTAGAAACAGTGGTTGTGGACGCATACATATGTACATTGTACATAATGTGCACCAGCCATCTGCACACAAAAGTTCAGGCGCGCAATGTTATTCAAATGGGTTCATGTGCCTTAGGCTGCCGACAGACCAAATTATATAAATTAACGAGTAAAAGTACGAGGAACAAAAAAAACAAATAATATGTACTAAGCGTTTGCACAATAAGCCTTGATTTTAAGTATTTATGAATTAATTCTCATCGTCCTCTCGTTATCAACAAAACAGGCATGAATCCATGAATCAAAATTCTCCGGACTTCCGAACTCAGTTCAAAGTTCCGATAATTTTCCTGCTCTTCCTAGAACTGGATCTGCCGTGCACTCATGCGGACAGCCAAATACACGTCAACGCATGCTTGGTACACCACAATGCATTGGTCCATAAGAATAACATTGCGCGCCTGATTAAGAAAAATTTAAAAGTTGATAGAGAAACTTAAAGAAGGGCGGGCGACAGTTTTAAGTTATTGCCTCGCCTCGAAAAAATTCAAGATCCGGGGTTTTCAGGTCGGGGAAGTTTTAACTGCATGGAAATAGCACAAGTTTTGCAAGGGGCATATGAGTATCCTCTGGAGTTATATTTTACCAGAAACAAACTTCTGACAAAGAAACAACAATTCAGTCACCGGCTTACACTATCAAATACTAGCAAACTTTCGCATCAATGCAAACCTTCAATGTGTAAACTACTCCAATTGATTGACAAAAGTAACATAAAAATCATAATTTCGATTTCAATTGCCGATCCGATTGACATTTCTCACAATTTGACGGCAACTGAAAAAGGAAACATTTTTTTTACTTTGTTTTGTTAATTACACAATTTTGCTTACTTAGGTTTGCTGACGGTTTATTAATTCATTCCTGGGGCATTCCAGGTACCACGGTTTAATTACACAGGCCTGCGAAGAAAAAACATTTGTTTCCTGATGTAATAAAACTAAATCAACGCGATAGGATTTTTTTTTATTTTCTGTACATAGACTACGAATGCGAAAAAGAAAATAATCCGTTGCGTAAGGTTTCGACAAAAGCATGGTCAAAAAGGAAAAAAAATAGATTTTCGGCCTTTTCATAATTCCTTTAAAAATTAATGAAGTGTCAGAGTGAAAAACAAATCAAAACCCTTAACCGTAGGCCATTTACAAATACGCGAAAGTCTATTGATTTTACGAAATACATATGTAAAATATCGTGAAATTTGTTTCTGAACCTACAGCTTTTGTAAAACGACATGAAAATGAAGAGTTTATGCTTCTATCGATATTAGTATAGGGACAATAATCGCAAAATTTTAAAATGTGTGTAAAAATGCTTTTATCAATTCTCATTTAGGGAGAGGACTCACTATGAAGGGTTGACAAAGTCGACCTTGTTATATATTCTTAAAGCAAATATGACGACAAAATTGTATGTAACAATTTACGGACATTTCGAAGCTAAATTATTTCAAGCTTTCAAGTTTACACACGTATGTTGAAACTTTAATGGCCTTTTTCTAGAAATGGATTTTTTGCACATGGTACACACAACTTGGGAACTTAGTATTGTTGAATCTTAAAATTATTCATGAAATATTTTTGATAGCAGCACCTAGCGTTAAGCCGATAGGTCGTAGCGTTCTAAATAAAAATTTTTTTTTTTAAAACTGATTGTCTTTTATTTCAAAATTTATGCCAAGTTGATTTCTTTAGTAAATTCTAATAATGGGGAAATTTTCCATATCTATGTGCTCTGAGTTTCTTTAAATTCGCCCTAAATATATACATTTAATCGTCAAAGCGTTTAAGGGAGTTCCATTAAGTCAAAAAACCATTTTTTGTTGTTTGCTTAACTAATTCTAACAAGTTTCCCAAGTTGGAAAACTGTTGCCGGCTTGACAAATTTCGTACTATTAGTCCAGTCAAAATAGGTATTCCACCTAGACAAAAGTTCCACAGAGCTGAAAATTTGTACAGACCCTAAATACTTCATTTCAAATGAAAATCAAAAGTACCCATTGATCCGACTGGTGCTTAAAATTTTTTCAAGATCATTGGTTTATCAAATATTTCTCGTAAACAGTAAGAGTTATCGTACAAATAATTCATACAAAAGTTGTAGATCTCGCAATTTCCTACAAAAATGGTTCGTATACCTGTATTCCTGTATTCCTACGAATCACCATTTCTGAGATATCGCGATTTCAAACATCGAAAATACTGATATGCAATGATACGCCGCCGCGGTCAACCGTGTCAGTCACAAAAAAATCATAACCAAACTTATAGTACTCGAAGCGCCCTCTACGTTGGTAACATCACTTTCGTCGTAGCTTTAACAGAAGCCGAGAAAATTGGAATACGGACTGCACAGGTGTGACGAGATACATTCGTTTTTGGTTTTCTCTGCGATCTTTCTTTGTTTGCATAAATCTGGGTTTTTTTTTCACTTTAACTCATCAAAAATTTTCAAGATTATGCGGTCACATTATAGCTAAAAAACATGTTTTGTTTTTCTTAATTGAAATGGATACTACTCGAGGGACTGTGTGCACCGTTTGGACATGCGACAAAGCAGATTTCAATTAATTTTTTGTTAATGAGCAAATATTTTTATTTTGTAATAAAAAAATCCCTGTTGTTTCTCAAGCGTTCATATGTATCTGTACCAAGTTGTTAAGACCCTACCTTTAATGCACGCTTTAGAAAGAAAAAGCGCTAAAAACTAAAATTATAAATCAACAATAAACACTATAAATATACATATACACCAGAGACCCTTGGGTGCTTCACAGTGGAGTAAGGTTTTAAATGTGTGAATTCAAAATGATGGAATAAAAATATTAAATTTCATTCAATTTTCACAAAACCTATAGGTGGCTTGACGTCGTTGATTTGAAAATTGGTAATCAAGTTGACGAATCCAATTAATTTATTTTGATTGTTGTTTATTTAACAGCGCACATATTTATTTATATAAATATTGATTTATTAACAAATTACATAAAATCATAAACTACCAAAAATATCACTTATTTCTAAGCCTGGTGAGCAAATATTATCTTGGGACTTGGACTATGCACTCTCTAATATCAGGGATATCTAGAAGGTGGACTTTTAATTTTAAAATACATAAATGTAAAAAAACGTAAACAATGTTTTTTATTGAAATTAAATTTAGTGAAATAAGTCCTCCATATTAAATTTGTCACTTTGAATTTGAACAATTCAGAGCACTATATTTGAAGTCAGCAACCCTAAAACCTTAAGAACCGAATTTTATGACAATCTATTAAAGTTTTGCTTTTATTCCGGAATATTGAATATCATTATGTAAATGCTAATCAAAATGAATTTCACCAGAGTTGAAAGAATCGCCTGGGTATACAGGTATACTAATATCCTATGAGCCCGCTAGATAAAATAATTTTTGTTGATTTTTAGCTACCGGACAGACGTACCTCTTAAATCTACTGCAGAGTGGAAAAAGAATCATATAATTAATCGATTACTATGGCGTTAGAATTATAATGTTTTAAAAATGTGTACTATAGAAAAGTACACGAACAGATCTAATACATATTAGGCATAGATAGATAGATAGATAACACAAATAGTATTGTCTACTAAAACATGTTTTCGCTTTGAGGATTTCGGTGATTATTAATGATTTAAATAAAGAATACTCAGAAAGAGACCTGAGTTGCGAAATATGATTTAAAACTATTGAAACTTTCCTTAAAAAACGTTTAGTGGAAACCCTTTTGCAAAACATTTCTTAAAAAACGTTTATTATTAATCAAATGTATTTAAAACGTTTAAACGGATAAGTGTTTCGGATTCGTGCGCTCTACTACCTATACTGAAAAAATCTTTGAATATACGCCTATTTCAAAACATCAGTGTCTGCAGTTGACTGATAAGAGATATTTTGAACGCACATGTAGATCATAGATCTTCAAGGATTGTGTGTGTTGATAGGCCTTGTCGCAAGTTTAAAAAATACCAATAGTTGTCACCAGGCATTTTCTGCAGACATTCGATGTTAGATATATTAGTGAACTTATTTACTAGGATTACATTTAAACAATTCTAATTTAAAAGCACTTCAATTAAAGATGGAGATCATAAGCAGACGTTGATGTTTTTCCATTTACATGTAATTAATGTCATCGTTGGTGCACAATCACATCGGGATGTATGCAGCCCCCATAAATAAAACAACTAATGCCCCGATAAATTCTTCGGATTTCATGATTTAAATGCCATTCCATTATATAAAAGCTATTAATGGTACATGATACAAGACGAAAAAGCTTTATCGTAACACTCGGCGCGAAATTACATCCGTAATGGCATCTTGTACAGGATCACTAATGAAGTATATATTTTGAAAATATAAAATCCTTCGAAATTTCGAATTCGATATTTTTATCTTGATGCATTGCAACAATTTTTTATTTCATTTAACGATCGGTCACTCGAAATTAACATTCTGTTAAGGATAGAAAAGATAAAAGAATAATAGTCACCTGTTCATTTATCTCTTTGACCGCTCTAAGTTCCTTCTTCAGTTTCATCCTCCTGTTCTGGAACCAGATTTTTATCTGTCGTTCAGTTAAACACAATGCGTGAGCGATTTCGATTCTTCGTCTCCGCGTTAAATAGTGATTAAAATGGAATTCCTTTTCGAGTTCGAGTGTCTGAAATCTCGTGTACGTCTGCCTTCCTCGCCGTCTGGGACAGCCATTGGGACCTGGAACATAAAAGTAAAAATCTTTCAGCAAAGATAATAAATTTCAAAATCCTTCAAGGACGCACAAAAACAAAAAAAAAAGTCATCACTGGAAAAGTTCTGCAAAGAAGGGTTACATAAACTGTCTACTTTCACCGTAACACCTCTCACGTAACGTTGTTACATCACCGAGTCTCGGCTGGCTGGAACAGCTCCGTGAAAAGGATGTCACAACAATTGCCTAAAGGATTCGCAGCGGGCGCTAAATTATGTGATTTATGACGAGAATAATATTTTCAAAGGACTTGACTTGCTTGGCTTTCGAATTTTGGAAAGTGCATTTTTCGTGAAAACAACGGCAGGCATCCCGTGAGTTATGAAAGGGTGACATTGACCGCTCTCTGACTCCTTGGCACTGAGATTACATTTTTTTTACGACGGGGCTGTTTTCGTGTTTTTTTACCGAGAAAGGGTAGTTTCACGGCAATCGACTGTAACTTTCTCTTCGTCGATGCCGAATATCTGCTTTTTACAGCAGAATTTATGACAGCGCAGGTAATTCTTTAAAAATGAGGAAATTGTTACCCAAGTCAGCGTTTTCTGGATGATAATTCAGTTTTAAGCCACATTACATTTCCGTACATTTCTTGTTATAAAGAACTGTTTCCCTTTCCACAGTTAGCGAAAATAATAACAGGCATATATCTGTCGCATTTTCGATGTATTAAAAAATAATACTAATGAAAACTTCCAAGATAAAATGTAGCATGCCTAACAAATTTGAAAATAAATTTTGCAAATATTTCAGTTGAACAGTTATACTGTAAAATGCATTAATTTTGGTTATTGGGGAAACTTTAAAAAAATGGTTATAGAACAAAAAATCGAACGGGTAACGTAGAGGTAGAGTACCTAGGGCTAAAATTCCGGCGGGTAAGAAGACTCACTCGATAGAGTTATACGATTTAATGTGGAGAAGGAGATGACTGCGAACACACGAAATTTGATTTGAGGATATGACCAAAATATCTGACGTACACAACCAAGCTGGGTTTCGTAGGACCATAGAGCGTGGCAATAAAAACCCGCCAACAATGGCATGTCAGTGAAGTGTCCCCACAGAAGGAATCGATAGTGTGGTACACCGACGAATCAAAATCCGATGAAAGGGTAGGGATCGGCGTGTATAGCCCAAAGTGCAGTAAGCGAATGAATGAATATATAAATAAATAAATAAATTTTAAATGCAATAGGTATAACGCCTAACTTATTTCAAGCTGAAACATTGGCCATATTAGAATGCGTTAATACCTACACTAACAGAACCATAAGAAGTTCTAATATTATCAAATAGTCAAGCTGTACTAAAAGGGCTCAAATCCTTTAGTGTAAATTAAGAGCTGGTTTGGGAATGCCTGGTATCCCCGAAGCTTTTAGCATACTGTAACAAAGTGCAAAGCCAGCACTTTGTCAGTGTACAACCCTAGCACGGCTCCGACTAACACAGTTTGAGGACACCTTTCCAACAACAGAACAGGTTTGGAATGCGACTACCAGGACAATCCTGGGCTTCTTCAAGAAGCTAGACCTGGGATAAAATGTGGATGGGGATTCACAATAGATCCTAGCGGTCGCGGTGATCGAAAGACCTTTATGCATAAACGCCCCCTTTCTAACTAAGAGCCCGCGAGCTGTCGTTCCGTAGAACGCTAATGCAGATTATGCGGCTGCTTATTTTTTTGCTTCGTCGCAAAAGTGAAAAATCGACTTTGCTAAAATATCCTTATTGAAGGTCACGGTCAGGACAAGGTAAGTTTATTTTGCAACATATTTGTTATAAATGCATAAGCTGTTCGTTTTGTTGTGACACCTTTTCTAAAAAAAAAAACACTGTTTCGCCTTACAGCATTAGAAAAGAGAATTCCAGTAGCTGGATCACTGATCATTGATTTCATCCGCCACATAAAACCTTCTTAAGAGATGCCTGTTTTTCTTCTACTTGATAGTCATTCATCTAATTTGTTTGTCAAGACGCTGGACTTAAAACGGTTAATGCAATTTGTGCTTCACCTGCGATATTTTCATCTCAAACTTCTACATCTAAGGCAGTATTTTCACCTCAAGACGTTTTACCATTCCCAAAAGCTGGACCCCGTAAAACCACCAACAACATAAAAAGCTGCAAAGCAACCACTATGACACACACTCACGAAAAAAATAAACTAGCAAATGAATAAGAAAAATCAAAGAAAATAATAAAACAAAAATAGAAGACAAGAAGAAGAAACATGCTCAGAAGAAAATTTTACAAAATAGCTCGTCTTCTTCCGATTAAAAATATTCTTGCATATGTAGTTTGCTGCAAACTCTATTCGGACAGCAATTCAATTGGACATTGGATTTAATGTTCTGTCTGTAAATGATGAGTGCACAAAAAATATGCAATTGTATTAATTGCGATAGTGACGATTATTAAAAAGGAGCCCTACAACCATTATAATTAAAATAATTTGGCAATAACTGAAAAAAGCTGAATATGATCGAGTTTCTGGTCCTGAGAGGATAATCAGTTTCCTAATAACTAATTTGTTTTGTTTTTTCAGAATGTATCTGAATGTGATCAGGGAATTCTTATCCCCGCTCTGAGACTTTTTACTCCGTGCTTTTTATTGTTGTAAAATGAAAAAAACGTTATTTTGCATTTAAAACTTAATTTCTATCAGAAATACTAGGACGTCTTGAAATATCTAGGCACGTGTCTGGATTGCTTAAGGTTCATTTGCTATAATGCAAGTTGACGCTTTTTCTGATTTATTAGGATTAGGTAAAATAAAAGACGGGAGTACTATATTAGCCCCGCGCTACCCTAGTCACTCTTCGCGAAAATGTTGTCTTGGCTTTGGCTATGAAAATATTTTGTTAATTTTTTCGCGATACATAAATAAACATTTTAACAGAGAACACTTGAGAAATAGATTTCAATTTTTAAAGGAAGTGTCTATTGACAGGCGGAGTGCCGTTAGCGTAAGTATGTGTATAGCTTACCTACTATAATTGCTTTTCTTATTGATACATATTTACCTTTTACAAAATATTAATACACAATAAAATTTAATTCCACTTCACTTAAGGACACCCTAAAGCCACCATAAATGCATTGATAGGCATCCCAATGGCACTCTGCGTATCAAAAGGTAGTGCCATTTTTAAATGAATTTTACGTGTTGTGTTACGGTTCCTAACTTTTATGCACCTGTCCTGGATATCTTGAGTTCTTGATAAAATACATATACAAAACTTTAGCCAAATTGCCAAAAATCATGGAAATTACGGTATAACTAATAAAATATTCTATAAAATCGCACGTGATGTGATATATGAATTTCGCAAAGATAACGCAAAAAACGGCAAATCCATAGCCACCGTAACCGTAAAGAAATCTGGTAAAATTCGAAAGAAGTAGTTTAATTGCTTGTAAGCTCAAGGTGCAATCGATTTGCCTAATATAAATTTGGGCCATTTCGTGTATACACAGGCCAGCGTCCCCTGGGGGCATTCCACTTCATTTATATTCGCACGGTAATAAATAATCGAGCCGAGAACAATTTGCAAACAAATTAGAACGTAGACGGACAGCAAGCACAGCAACTTCGGGCAGCACGCGGAGCGGAGTTGTTCTCCATTCAATTTAAATATTTAATTGAAATCGCTCCGTGGTAGTAGCTGCAACGGGGCAGTTTTACAAGAAGCCAGTTGGACGAGTTCACGTAAATTCACTCCGCCTTTCCCCGCTATTAGGTGATATATTGCCCGTCGGACCGACGACGACGCGACGGGGAAAATTACGAAAACAAACAGGGACGGAAGCTAACATGGGATAAGTGGCCAACATTATCGTCAAAGTGCAATTGCCCGGCCATTTGCATTTCATGAACCCGAGACGTGTGGCACCCTTTGCATTGGCGTGGCTAGCTTGCACTTTTGTCAAGTCTTAAAATCTTTAGACGTTTACTCACACTCTTGCGCCATTGGAGTTCGCTAAGTTTGAGTTTACTTTAGGAAGCTGTTAATTATTAACTTTTGTAGAAAATTCTGCACCAATGATGTTGACAATTTCTAAAAGACTTGTGTCATGACGTTATGGGTTCTATCTCAAACATGTAAAAACCTGTGGAACAATCTATCTTACAGGTTTGGAGGTTCGTTCACTTTATGGTATTGGATTGGACGATTACTCATACAGATTTTGGAATACCTTCCCTCTTACTATTGGGAGGTGTAGCTGTAACTTTCCCAGTATATGTATTTGAACTGTTTTTTAGGGCGGAACCCTACTGAAAACATCTCAACTTTTGACCGAATCGATTATTTTCCAACTATAAATTTTTACTATCTCTGCATCTTATATTGACAGTTTTTTTTTAACAAAGAGAAAGGAAACTAAATAACCAACTATAAACATATAAACTGAACCTCCTCCGGTCCTAAGAAGTAAATAATTCGTCTACAACTTTCGGCATTTTTCAGATACAGCGGAATTGGCTAATAACAACATCAAGGGAACTAGGAAATAAAATCGTTATACCCGAACATTGTTGTATCCAGAATAAAAAAAATTCGGAAAGAAACGAAAACGGCGACTGAGATTAAGAAGAAAATTCAAATGGCTGCGTAATGTATGCAGGCTTGCAAACCAATAGGGGAATTCAACGTAAAGAAAATTGAGTATTGACATTCATACATACGCACGTGAGATCCTTAGTAATTAGTTCATTACCGTTAATCAGAATATTGAAAGAAATATTATAATTTTGCTATGTTGTAAGCATTTTGGAGTTTCATACCAAATTCACTTAATTATGTAACTCAACGAAACAACGATCAATTAAATGAGGCGACATCGCTATATCCGGATTATGGATAGAAACATGAGATAGAAAACCAACCAAAGGCATTGCTGGGAATCGTTATACTTCGAACAACCTCGTTATCAACGAAATCCACTATGATATACAGTAATACTAAAAGTATAAAAAAATTCATTCATTTCATTCAATTCTTCATTCAGACAAAATTGTCAAGATTCCTATGAGTAAAATAAATTTGAAAAACATACTTGAGAAAGAAAGAACAACTTCACTTAAGAACGAACGTGTGTGTCTACAAACAATTTCATTCACAAAATATATTATAATACTAACAAAGCAATCAAGTGTAGTCTATAATATTAAAATTATCGTTATCTTATTGCATTACATTTTACTTGAAACACCTGCAACATTTTACGTACTGAAGATTTTAATTTCGACAATAACAGACGAAAAGGCTCAATATTTCTAGTTCCGCCAATGCAGCTCCAAACGTCTCAGCTGATACATGAACCACACAATCGGAATCAACGTGAAATAGAGTGTTGATTGTTCGTGAAGAGCATTGGCGCACGAGCGGCGAGAGAAGCGCCACAGCCACATGACACTTACACCCTGCCAAGAGAAGCGAAATCAATATGGCTTCTCACGTTCGGTTGCCTAGCAACCGGTTTCCTCCTCCATGGAGTCCAGAGGCAGCCTGTCAGCCAGCGGTGAGTCGACCCGGCATGAATCAAATGCACCCGACGGCTACTCCATGACAGGGTGAGGGCAGGGGCGCGCCTACATGGCTCCTCCTCTACAGCTAATAGACGCAGGTGATTGCAGGGCACTCGTAAACACTACCTGTGCCGTGTGTCTGTCGGTTAATGCGCGCATTCAATTAAAACGTTCTGCGAATTTATCTATCGCCTAATGCGCGCCTAATCGAGCGGCCGGCGAGCCGAGCCATTTTGAGCAGCCGCCGAATGGCCGCGTATGGCCGACAGGGACGGGTTTCCCGCGTGTAAAAAACACGCCAAGAGAGCAAGCGGCCCTAAGTGGCTACTTGTGAGCGGCCGGCCGTGCGAGCCCCATGCCCCGCACTCGCACAGAACACAACAAACCGCCATAATAATAAAGTTAATGTAACTTAATGCGCAATAAAAATCACGGTGATGGTGCAATAAAACCCATAAAGACAATTCTAAATTTAAATAACGCGTGTAGAGCGCGGCCGGGCGTTATCACCGCGGTTTTTGCTATCGCAGCTCTAAGCACTGCGGCTGCTACAAAAAGAATATTTTTTTTAATTCCGCGAGTCTTTGACATTCAGAATGAACCGCCGCTCCCCCGACGCAACGATGGCCGCGGGATAGTCCACGTCCAGTCCAGCACTGGTCGCAGGAACTTGTCTACATGTGACGACTGAGGAATGGCTCAACTTCTAAAATTAGACGACAGCCCGAGGACGGCCTTTGTTGCCCTCTCGTTCCTTCTTATGCTGCCGACGAGGGCCCGAGAGCCAGCATGACCGCGAAAATTTTTTTATCTTCAAGTCTGAGGACAAATTCTGGCTGCGACTGTATCTTGGGGCGCTCTGCTGAAAGATTTACTCAAAATGTCTGGTAGAGTACTGCGGCTCAAGTGCTGGTAACGTGCCTGGTTATTACCCGGTGCTACCGTAATCCTTAGACGGAAATTTATTAATTTTTGTTGACGCACTTAAGCACTTGTAGCTCAGACAGACCACGTCATGTCACAGCGTATCGTCGAATCTTCGCAGACGATATACCGCCACGGCAGCAGCACCGGTCGAAGTGAGCCAGACTATCCCACGATGGCGGCATCCGTGGGAAAAGTCCATTTATCAAAGAAATTTTGGTAACTTATGGGGCCGGGTATGAACGGGTGTCGGCGACTGCGACGTGCAACGAGGTGCTTTAAGAAATTTATGAAACTGAAGCCTCACATCTCCTAGGTGACAAGCTCACATACCCGCCGAGTACACGTGTTTTACATCAATCGCATTGAGCTCTTTGAGGAGCGCATTAAAGTCGCTGTTATGGCAGTTAACAGCGACTTTTTAAATTACACCAAACAGCAGAAGGACGACGCGACGGCGTTATGCATTTCGCCGGGAAAATCGAACAAAGAAGAGAGCTCTTTGGCTAGGAAGAAACTGTTTTGAAAGGAATTTCACTCCTAAGAACAACAAAAATGTCTATAGTTGGACGATGTCCAATTGCATGAATGTCTTGTAGATTCTATCGGCAGCGAAATTCTTAGAAGAGTTTGTTTGCGATTCCCCAGCTTATTTATTTATTTGAAAAGTGCAAAAACTGAATAATACTAGTGGTTACCTATAAACAAAAAGCTTGTATATTAAAATATGATTTAATTACGAAATATGAAAAACCTGCGGATATAATTATTGATAGATTCCAACTAAAGTTTCAATTTAAACACAGAACTTTTTGTGTCATTTGAATACATCGGGTGCATACATACATATATCCTTCTCTAACCAAGTGCATATGAAGCCAACGTTGCAAAATACATATTTACGTAAAACCTACCACCACCCACAGCAAGCAAGTTTTTAGGTGGCTGTATAAACTCAAAACTTTGGTTGTTTCAAGCATATATAAAAGAGACCATTTTTCGTCGTTTTCTTAGGGTGTTTATTACCTGTTTCATTTTGTATTGTTTGTTCCTCCGCTATTCCGTAACCTCAACAAACACAAAAGGGTTATATGTTTGTATATATTCTTGCAACTCTTCAATCTGTTAACTTATAGAGCTTAAGGAGCTAATGTAATCAACCACACAAATACATAATTCAAAATGCCTCAAGTTATTAGAAAAGTTGTTCCCTAGTTGTGGTGTAGGTAAGTAATATCATTTTAATATCATTTCCTAAATTTTGCAGGATGTTTTACAAAATACATATCTATATGTTATAAAAAATTCTTGAAAGTGGTCGAGTAACACCAAATAATGTTAGTGTGCTCGGTGGTAAGTTAGACGTTTAAAATTTTAAGGAGTCTATCATTAAATTAATGTTTCTTGGTCAAATGTCGCAAACATAGTTTCGGTCTAGAAAGTCGAGCCTTGGTTTTGCAGTCCCAGTAATACCTACTATTCATCTCTGTCTCAGTCTTTCTGCAATACCCAAAACAAAACTACAAGACCGATTCTTCACTTGACTATACTCGTACATATAACGTAGGGAAAGAAGCATACACCGATTTTGAGCATGTAACGGCTTAAGCTCTATGTTTTCCTGTGCAGAATTACACAATTTTATATTAGGTCCGCAACTAAGTTCTCGCTGTTTTTTTTTATGAATATAAAACTTTATTATGAAAAAATGGTTACAAATGAGTTATTCAAAGTACTGCCCATCGCTAGCGACAACCTTTTCCCATCTTTCTGGCAGAGCTCGAATACCGTCACGGTAGAAGTGTTCGTCTTTTGAGGTTATCCATGAATCAAGCCAATTTACGATGTCGTCATATGAACAGAACTCCTGATTAGTCAGAGCATGTGCCATCGAACGGAATAAGTGATAATCGGACGGCGCAATATCTGGGGAATATAGCGGGTGGGGTAGGACTTCCCATTTGAGTGTTTCTAAGTAGGTTTTGACGGGTTTGGCAACGTGAGGCCGATCGTTGTCGTGCTGTAAAATCACTTTTTCGTGCCCTGATCGTATTGTGGCCGCTTTTCGCGCAGTGCTCGGCTCAATCGCATCAATTGAGTTCGATACCGTTCCCCAGTGATCGTTTCGTTCGGTTTCAACGTCTTTTCAGCGTTTTCGAAGATTTTCGGCCTTCCTTCACGCGAACGGTCGTCAACATCAAAATCACCGTCTTTGAAGCGACGGAACCAATCACGGCACGTTGTTTCACTTAGAGCAGCATCTCCGTAAACTTTTTGGAGTTCTCGATGCGCTTGAGCCGCCGTTTTCTTCGAATGAAAAACGAAAAGCAACACTTCCCCGCAAATGACGATTATTTGGCACATAATCAGACATTTTCACACAACCAAAAGTATATGTTCCAAAAACAAAATCACAAATGTATCAAAGCGGCTTGCTTACCATATGTCTAAGCTTGGTTCATGACGTTTTAGTAATGCTATAATCGACCAACTCTTACTACTGGAGCCATCTATTGAAAAACAGCGGGAACTTAGTTGCGGACCTAATATTATAATAAGTATTTACTTTTGATTCGGTGACTAGATTAAAATCTTTTTAACTAATCATTCCTATATCAATGTCGATAAAGATAACAACGAAAAAATATCAACTGCTATCGCACTCACGTTGCCAAATAAAACATAAAAATAAAAATAATATGAATATAAAATTGAATAAGATAAATCTCTTTAATGGTGAAAAAAAATATTTACGGTTTTTGCAGTTTTGCAATGTTCCATATTCAATATTAGCTCCTCCGCCGATAAGAAAACTCCTTATAGACCGGAAGTAATTGGAATGAGACTATTTTTATTAATTGGTTCACCCAGTAAGCAGAAAAAGAAATAGGAGTGTGGGAGTACGGCCACCGCAAGCCGTCGTTCTTGCGTTCTGAACAAATCAATTAAGCGTCCCGGAAAATGATAAACACCCTCCCTCCCCGTGTCGAATGCAGGCGGCACCAGAGCGCCTTCTGTGGATGGAACTAATTAAATAGAAGGAAGCTAAAGGCGATAACTACCAATTGCCAGCAAAATACAGCCCCAGCATTATTAATGTTTTACTTTCTTCTGTAATTGAGCGGCGAGGCCAGGGCCGCCAGTGGGCGGTGGAACAATGGGGCAACAAAGGCTGCCATCCATCGGGCCATGTAGACGCACCTTTAGGGGTGTTTTTATTAATAATTCCGGCGCAATTCAACCTCCACCTTCAATTTGTTCTAATGTAACAAGCTGCTATTTATATCCGGGGAAACGGCGGTGGCAACGGGCATCCTCGACCGGCTCCTTCCCTGTAATTGTTGCAGGAACAGCGGGGGCGTCTTAATAATTGTATTTATGTATAGCTATGTACCGTTCCGGCTATACAGACGAATTGTCTGAGGAGGAATTTATGTACAGCTCACCCAGGTCTTACATAGAGGTGCCCTGTGCGTAGCCCCAAGCGGTATGTTGCTGATTCGACGTTTCCAGACGAAAAGACGGAGGATTTGGAGCGATATTTATCTGGGAGATACTTCCAGCATGGATAGTAATTGGGAAATTACACGGGATATTTTCTGTAAATTTTGCAATCCAAGCATTCTTATTCGATCCTAAGTGCCCTGGGGATTTGCCGTAATGAATGCTTCCCGGCTACCTGGGGAGCTCTCTGCCATCAGAGTAGTAAAGTGGAAATTTTATGGAAATTGCGCAGTTTTTGAAAGTGCCTGCTGTGGGCTAATTACTTCAAATATTGCGCTATTTCAACAACACTTTGTCTACTAGTGGAATACAACATTCCAAACATTCTACAGTATCTCTCGTAGAGAAAATTAAAGTCAGTAACCCATTCAGTCAAATCATCAAGAGCAATTTTATTAGTTTTAATTTTATTCATTCGGTGTAAGAATGAATGTGAAATAATTAATAATCATTAAAATGACACAAATTCAGTCCGTTAGATTTTAATAGCGAACCTTATGGACACAAGCACACTCAGTATATGCCTTGACCGATTTTTAATAAATGATCGGAAAATTAGAAGAAGGTTACATTGTTAACTACTTCCGTGATTGTGAGTTACTTTCTTCTTAAGCCAATTTTCAGAAATTTCAAAAATCGTCTTACTACTAGTTAACAAATTGGAGACTTTTGGAATTACATACATAACTTTGGATTTCTTCCTTGCTTGTCGTTTCACAAAATGAATGCAGATGAAGTCAGCCAATAAAAACGATCGAACGACATAATCTTACAATTAGTCCATTCTACGCACCTATGGTCGTACTTCTTAAGCAAATAAACTTGAAAGGCATCACAAGTTGTTATCAAAAATTCGTATAGAATAGCCAGGTTCAGAGAGTCGCAAAATAATTGGTGATACCGATATGACGTATATACATAGGTGCAAAACGAGCAATTAACGAATGATTACAAACAAGTCTCTCGTCATATTTAATAAATATTTAAAAAAAGTTGCATATCAAACACGAGAATCTAATGTACAGTTAGTTATTCGAAATATTCCAGGATATATTTGTTTTCAATGCTAGTCTTATTTTTAGAATATTGCAGTATCAGGGATATCAATTTGGTATTCAATATTCGAGTTTGATGTGCGGTGCTCTACAATACAAAGATTCGAACATATATACAAGTAAACATGCTATGGAAATATGTATACATCCAAACTAAATAGGTTTTAATCTATGCAAGAACAAATGTATTATTAAGTGCATTATGCAAATAGTAGGTAAGTTTCAACCAGCAAACTTTTATTTATTTTATGAAGGCTCAGCAGTGGGAACAGCCCAGATACGTAGGAAACATCAGCATAAATATTCGGTAATGCATGGCTCACATACTTGAAAATATTATTAATAAATATTATTAATCATATTAATATGTTCCAGTAGAACATTAACGGACCTAGAATAGCGCCCTGTGGTACAGTGATTTATGTTAATTTATACAGAAGGGCTACAAATGAAAATATATGTGGTTCATATAAATACGATTTATTATTATACAATAATATTAGGTATCTCTGATAATTGTATAAAGTGATAAAGTCTTTTTAAAAAGATAAAAACCGAAAAAAAATAAACTATGCACCAAAGTAATTGTTTTTGGAGTGGACGAATCGTACGATACACGTCTGCGCAGTGCTTTGTCGAGTAAATTGCGTGACGAGAGGGACGAAGGTGGTGGAGTGGGTCACCCGAACGTGCAGGCGTAGTTCACAGTATTTTTCCACGGTTTGGCACCGATTCCAATCGGTGGTCTTTTTAGTGCTTTAGTTCATATTTTTCAAGACGTGTTTTCTAAAGATTTCATTTTCAACTTTTTAGTGCTGGTCACCATGATATTTTATTTTCATTGGGACTACAGGGGAAGTGGGTGAAATTCATTAAACGGGATTCATCTCCTAATTTTCCACCCTCAGATCTGCAATATTTTCTTCAAATTTAAATGGGGCCACCCTCGAGATATTCAATAAAAAAGAATCATGAAAACTCGGTGGACAATCGGTGAAGACATCGCGTAGCATACACACAAAAAGAAACATAGCAGTCGAACTGAGAACTGACTTTTTTTTTAAGTCAGCTAAAAATCGTCGCGTTTTTTGTATGCACGGTGTGATTAATTATATCAAACATCTTTATAACTCTAATAATTCCAGAATCGTGTATTTCTGAATTTCTATGGTGAAAATACCGCTGAGTGGAAATCCCATACGAGCTGTGGAAATACATATGTGCAGTGCAGCCTTGAACTTTAAAAGGACTATGAAAAATAGGTCTCTGCTTTTTGGTATTACCATATTTTAATAGATTTAGAATTAAAAGCCAGTGAGCCACCAGCCAAGTTAATATATGTAATTATTCTATGAGAGAATATCGCAGAGTTTGTGAACTCTAGTGTCCTACAAAAAAAAAGTAAACAAATATTAGAAGTCAACAATTAGTTGCTTTCCCTTTCTGTTGACTTCCACTTACTTCCATGCAAATTTTGGGCTGTCCGCGATTTTCGCTGCCATACAAATAATTACGCGAAGCTCCTAAAAATTTACATAATGGCGTGGGGCGTTGTAATGCTTTATAAATAGTCTTCAACAAGCAATTCTGGACACTGCTGAATGGTCGCCCTGAGCCGTTGTTCCCAACTCAGGAATGCTAATGATCTTTCAATTGCACTGAAACAAGGCAAATGGAAATTGCAAGAGGCCATTTGCCCAAAAATACCTCGAAAGGCGGCAATAAAAGGACGGAAATTTGCCATTATTTTCATTTCGGGTTAAGACATCGTTAGCAAGGCATCAGCGTGGGTCAGACGGGTCCGGGCAGCACCAGTGCCGTGCAGACAAATTTATTGCTTTTAATAATAAAGTATGCCAGGCAGATATTAAAACGTGAACCCATCACGGGTGGCTGTCGAGTCGAACACATCCACGCCGAGCCAGCCGGGCTTTGCTAATTCGCTCCGGCGGAGCTCGGTGTCCCACCAGGCCGGGGTTCATGTTTTTAATCGACCTTTATAAATTCAGTCGACGTTTGCCAAAACGATGTACCCCTACGGAATATGTAATTACTGAGCGAGGGTTGTCGATGTCATCCCGGCGCAGCACTCGTCGCATTCCATGGTCGTGTTTATGATCAGCTCCTGCATAAATATTCCCTTCACATGTTCGACTCGGGCTCCTTTATTCAATCACCCGCCGGGCTGGCTGGGCTTGGGGCTCCTCTCACGCAGTCTCAATCTCCATCTGATTTAACTGCGATTCGCTCGCCTTCCACTCGCGTGTTCCATCTGGCAAGGACCCTAAATGGAGCGCCTGGTCCCCGAGAAAAAAAACTGCCACCGGTGGTAAATTTATCAAGTTTGCATAGATTACATCAAGTGGGATGCCAGGCGCACACACCGCGCCGCCGGAGAGGTATGGCTCAGTTCGATTTTTCATGCCGCAGATAAAGTATATGCAAGGGGAACAGCAAGCAGCCCCAGCAAGGTCGGCCATCCGGCTAGGGGGCCCATGCTGGGTGCCCCCTGATAGCACCCATAGCGAGCACACTGAACCGACAGCCGAGTGTGTTTTATGATTTCAATTTTCTATGCAAATTGACACCGCCACCACTACGCCGACAACTTTTACTTGTCGTTTTCATAATTTTAAATTAATTTCAGACACACTGTTTTTCCGCTTATGACGCAATATTTCGGGAGCATGTAAATCAGCCCCAGCCGTGGGCTCAGATTGAATTAATGATTTTAAGACGAGTGACGGCAGTGCATTTCTTATAGGACCAGCGCACATGGCGCTTTTCTAGAGGTATGACGACACCTTGCACTTGTTAGTTTCGAATTATTTTGTTCGAATTTCGGCGTTTGTACATGAAAGACATGTTAAATATCTTCATGTTGCCTTACTGCTTTTAGAGCTGAATACGTCTTCACCGTTCTTGCCTAGATGAAACCCCAAGAGCAGACAGTGCAGGATAATCAACCCCCAGCGTACGTTTATGAAAGAGATACTCCCATATTCCCTTGCGTTTACAGCTGAATGTGTCTTCCTCCGCGTTCTTGCCAAAGTGAAACCCAAGTAGGTGTCAGGCAGCGCAGGATATATTTATGAATGAAGATCATGAATGAAAGGAACCTCCATCGCCGGAAAATTTGTTTATGCTATCCTACTTGCACTGGATGGTTCTTGCCTTTCCATCTTTAGCTTAAAATTCGTTAAACGAGGTAAGGAATGTTGCGAAGCCCCACAACCCTTGTGTTGTTTCCCTTTTCAGCAAAGCCTTTCCACGATCGCTAAGGTAGGGGTGTTAGTGGGTTCGCCTGGTAAGAAATGAACGACGGGCATGCAGTGGATCACACCGCCGTAATTTTGGTAATACCCAGTCTGGATCGGTGTGGCGAGAAGCGGTCGTTCTTCTTCTTCTCGCGCTTCTTTTCCTAAAATTCTGGTTGTTTGGTTGCTTTTGGCTGGGGCAGGTTAAATTTGTGATTTTCGAATGCAACACATTCACAAAAATGCAGGAAATAAATTGCCAGAATTTATGTTTGTACACACATTTTTGTTTGAAATTCCTTTCCTGAACCAACAGGTGCACGGTATCGTGACACCTCTAAGAAAAGCGGCGTGTGCGCTGGCCCAAAGGATGGTAGGGTTTGCACAACTAATTATCAAACGACAACCTTTGCGCTATACATTACTTTTGGTGGAGAGCAGTTTGTTGTGCACAACATAGGTAATAATGTACAAATATTTTTTTAGAACGATTTATCTACCTATCGTCAAGGGCACAATAGTCAGCAGCTTTTAAAAATTTGCTGTATTCGACAAATTTAAAAGACTATTGTCTCCAAATGTGATGAAGGAATTTGTAAAATTATTTTATTTCAAGTGTTTTTGATCAAACACATAACGGCTTCGAGCATTTGTAGTTAGTATTTTAAGACAGGGTCATACTGGCGTAATCTAGGCATGAACACGCTGACATGATGGCGGTGACCAATTAATAGTGTCTATAACTGCCATTGGTAGTAAAAATTCAGAAATGAGAAATTATTTGATTGTAATAAAAAAACAATGCAGTGGCAGTAAGTTGTAATTGACCGCCACAGTTACTACGGCCGCCAACGATAGGTTGTGTTGATGTGTTCCTTCCTTCCTTTCAATGCGTCGATATTACATTTTGCGATAGTTTAACTATCCAGTCGATGCAGCAACAACAACAAAAATTGTGCCCTTTAGAAAAATTACAACAATGGAGTACCTAAGTAAGTATTTTTTGTTATGACTGCCAAGTAGCAGAAATTTGATCTATAAGATTGAACTTTTTTTTAATTTAGCATAATCTGGTAAGTTTTCGAATTATTCAATATTCGCAACGTGTTGTAATATCTGTAACATCTACCTTAACGAGGTTTATAGGTTTTTGATTGTCGTCGAACGCTCGGTGTGATTTACTGCGAACGACAAACAACTTTAGCGTTCACACATATTTTCTAATAAGCTTCCGTTTGAATTATAGATAAATAGCAGACAATAATAAATAATATATAAATAAAATATAAATAGTAGACTAATAAATAGTAGATAAAATAGCATATAAGTAATATCACAGTTTGGAAACTAGCGTATAAGTATTCGAATGGACCAACTGAATTAGCTAATCTTGTACTTACCAAGGATGTACTAAATTGGAATAGAAAGCGACTACTGATCGTGGCGTGGCAGTCTAGAACGAGCCGTGTCCAGAGATAGAATAAAGCAATTACAACATGAGTCAAAGGTGGTTTCATTTTGCTTTCAACATGAAATAATACACCGTTAATTGACGACTAATTAATAAATCTAATTTTACATAATGTAATAACACATAATGTATACATGTAGTATATTTTCAAAACTTGAAAAGACTTATTTTCCATTTTGAAACTAACTGATTTCTATCCTGCTGTAAAATTTTTGTTGCCATTGCGTGATTATAAACTTCTGATATTACAATGAACTTTAAATTTTGTTAAGTTGTGCATATTTATATTGGTCAATATCCTCTCTTTTCTGCCTATCTTCCATATAACAAAAAAAGTGCCAAATTAATTTTGTATTTGGAAGAGGTTAACACACTCTACCCGAACCCACTCATTTATAGAGGAGGGCCACCTTTTTATACAGAAATAAATTATAATCAGATTATTCAAATTTGTTTGCGTTATAAACGACATAAATACCGAGCCCCTCGGAAAGCAAAACAAATAAATTTCATTGCAACGGCAGGCTTCTGAGTCCAGGAAAGGTGCATGGGTGTGGCAACTGCAGCAGTAAATTTTCGTCCGAAAAACAAGGGGTGATTCAGTGTCGGGGCCATTATGGGGGCTGAATATCTAATCGCACCGCTGTAATTTCACCAACAGAAAATTTATTTGTTTTGGGGGTGCGAAAATCGAACTAATCTCCGGATTACAAATGAAACACATTTTGTTATTAGCCCGGCCCCATCGGTCTGCTTCCGACAGCAGCAGTGCGCAGTATTTTTCCAGGACCCCACCCTCACCCAGGAGGAAAAATTCGGATGGTGAAATTTATGTATATTAAATTTATTTAAATTTAATCAGTCTCTAACAGCATTCATCTGATGTCCCCCTGCTCGTCAGCCGTCGTATCTGGCGCTGCTGTTGTCTTGCGCCAAACTCCCCTCCTCAAGGAAAGGCTAAGGACTGTGGCCCTTACCTCAAGTGGGAGACAAGAAGTGAAGAAACAAAATTGGCCATCAACTGCAGACAAAATGCTAATCACAGACTTTCACCCTCTGAAACTTTCCCTTCCCGAAATGTCGTTTAGATTTTGTTTTGTGTTGGTAATATGGCCGTATGGGCTCTTCCTGCCGTATCTATTCACCTTTATGGCAGTTCATGCCTCCTTACTTTTTGCTATAGTGCTCCGACGTCCTGCCCTCCCGCACTCTTGGTCCTCGGCTTAAATCTCGCGGGGGCAGTTTTTTCCTTACATAATGGTATAAAGGAAATTTTTGTACCATACCACGGATCGTTGGCCATTTGCAGAAAACATCCCGCAGGAGGTTTTCACTAAATATACAATTTATATTTATAGGTGGATAATACAGTTGGCACGAACGAGCACATTGTGCGAAGGTGTTAGAATGGCGTCGTCCATTTTTGATACCAATAAAATGTAATGTAAATCTGATAAAGCTGGAGCACTTCTGTCGCTACTCTGGTCACGGGGTATCGAATCGACACGGCATCACGGCATCGAGATCGACGCTATATCGACCTGCAGCAACACACATGTAAGATGTCCTTTGCGGGGGATTTAGTCCGGCGCTTATGGGGAACTTTTATGTTATGGCTTCGTTCGTTCCGCTACACTTAAATTTAAAGGAGCCGTCGAGCATGTACAGTGCTTGATTAAATTAAATAGCTTCGATACTGCAAATTCGCTTTATTTATTCAGCTTGGTGCTTGCAGTGTGCAGGTGAGTGAGGAAATTGGGCGGTTCTAAAATGTGTAAGAAGTCGAAACACAAGATGGAATACACAATCTTACATGGGGATCTCCTTCGAATCATAGGAGGTAATTTCAAAATATATCTTAGCATATGAACGACTCTGGCAGGTTAATTTTAGAACATGCCTTTAATAAAATATGATTTACCGTGCATCCAAACAGTTATAATTAAATAAATACGCTGCTGAGTTCAGTATTGTGAATTTGGAAATTGTAAGAACCAATTTCAGTATTCATTACTGCACAATGACGTGATTCACTAAACATATGAATAAATTGCTTTAATTATTCATTGTTTTCTATCGTAAAAGAACAGCGATCAAAGCCCACAAGAAAAAGGGGTCAAAGCAAGTCATATCACATAATATAGATTATATAGTGCAATGTGTGGCATGCAACATCGTCTTGTTGACGTTTGAAGCTGTGTCGTAAGGAGGTTTTCACTGACCAATATTTCTCGCCTAAAAGCTCGTTTATTTTTTGGAAAGATATTAAAATTAAAACTTGAAACGCCAAAATACTCGACTACACAAAAATATTTCAAAGTCTTGGTTCTCGAGGAAAATATATTCATTCATTGAAGAAAGAAATTGAAAAAAAATTTAAGTTGAAGTATAACTCACATTCACAGAAGATTCATAAAATACCGTACCCACGTGCCCTGTGTAGTACAGTAATGCTCTAAACAATAACAGAGTCATCTTAACTCTCGGTAACGCCAAACATTGTGGAAAAATCTAAGGAATGCTGAAGTTATTCTTACAAACCACAACGACAAATTCATTAACGTTAATGATCTCAATAGATTTTTTGTTGATACAGATAACCCAATTTGTTCAGTTTCTGTCGAGCCACCGACCTTAATTTCACATGATGTTGAAAAATAGTAATTTTCATTCAACCAAATATATTTTTTTGGATATATTTGGTGCTATTAGACCACCTCCAAATCTTACAAAAAGCATCTTTCCCTTTGTCGATAATAAAATTTTGAATATTTCCAAAACGTGCCTTACGAAGTCTATTTTCTCCGAATTCTGATAACTGTTCTGCCGATTCCAAAGAAATCTTCTCCTAGCAAAATATCCAAAAACCGCCCAATAATCATTTTTTGCTTTCTGCATTTTGAATGTAGAAGAGGTTTTCAGTATCGTTGACTGCGAATCAAATTCCCAGTTCTACAAAACCAAGATTGCGGCTCAAATAAGGCGAACTAAAAACACCACATTTATTAGATTTCCATAAAAGTTGGCATATTTTGGTTTTTGGGGTCGCTGGTTTCAAACATCCTGCATCAATAGTCCAATATGGTGGACATAAAACGATAAACTTCTCCCAATTTCTGAAAAGATAGCACATTGAAGTTTTTTTGAGCCTCTGCTTTTAAATACAGTTCCTAAACATCCAGTAGGTCGGAATCTATGTAGTAAATTATCTAAGAGGAGCGCTAAATGCTTTTGGAGAATCAGTTCGGCGATAAGTTTTGTCAGTAGGTACACAGATAAAGTTGATGCTTACGGATCGTACTTTAAAAATTCTAAACGTTATGGCGCAAAATGGCAGCTGACTTTTAATGAATCTTATGAGTTATAATAGATGCTTAAAGGTTGCAGACTTTGCATTCAAAAATTGGTATTTGTGATTCAAAGTCAATTTTATTAAATTTGTTTATTGGATTGGTCGGTTTGTTTCATGAGCGTGATTATAAAGTATAATATAATACACCACCAAATATAAACTACAAACCGATTCTGGTCGGATTTATTATTGTGATTTGGAATTGCTTTCTATAACGACTCCTGACCATAAAACTAATAAAAATTCCTAATCAAAGTAGTAGCTCCAAAAAGCATAAAGCATCGCACAATCTCATCAAATTCAATTGCCATTCGGCCCATAATTCTTGGCGGGATCTCGGCAAAAGGACCACAAATTAATAAAAGTCTCAAAACTATCATTGTTTCGAGCGGAACTTGTCCAATAAACTTAAACTGACAACAAATCTATAGCCCTCGAGCGACATCAGCATAAACGCTATCGCCTCTGTCGCCTGAAGCGCCTATCCAGAAGAATCCCGAGTATCCGAACGAACGTGCCATTCGTAACAAGAACAAGCCGGGAAAATTTGCAATTCTCGTAAGGGGATTACTCGCCGTCTATATTGTTATTGCGTTTCCACTATAAAAATTCGTGTCAGTCTAGGCCGCATTTCTGTTGGTTTTTTTAGCTATTTTTGCCCTCGGCAAAGATACTCAGATGCCGTCTAGAAATGGGCAATATTTACACCCTTATTGTTCAGCTCGGTTCACACGTCCCCCTGTGAGTGTGCGTGGAGCCCTGCGAGTGAACTTTGTATCTGAAGTTCCATTACGATTACGTACGCCAGAAGGGACACTCACTCCACCGCCCGCAAACACACCAACAAAAGCGACGGCATTTGAAATCAGTGGGCAAGGAGTAAGGAGTTGTGGCCCTGGCCTCAGGAGCCGGTCGACCGTTAATAATGTTTTGACTACTGGGCTCGTACCAGAGCCAGCTCCCGCGCTGTTCGGCTGAAAATCACGCCCTCGCACTAAAGCGACACTCGCATCGGCACATAATTATAATTACGAGGCGATAAATTCTGTTTACATGACATAAAATTAAGTGATTTATTGCAATCAGAAAAGGCGTGTAAGTCCACACTGCCCCCGACGTATCTATGACCACTCGCTCTCCCGGCCGGTGCCCAGTTCGGCCAGCTGGGCTGGAGTGACCCGATCCCGACAGTGGGGTCGCAGGGAGCTGGAGGAAGCGATTAACCGAGCCATCGTAAAACGGCAATAAAAGGCCACTTTATGGCCGCCGTTAAATTTTGTAATGCTCTTTAACAGTTTTATGAAGTCCCGATCCCGATACTTCGCCTTTTTACTCCGATTTCGTCAGCGCAACGCACCGTACCCGCGGACCGATTAACTGTGCATGCGAAATGAAGCGGACCGCGTCGCACATATCCAATTACTGGAACTGGCGGAGAAATTTCCGCGTTAATGTTATTGGCCCTGTTAAATCCGCGAAAATACTGCTGCATCCGATCCGGCCCAACGACCGAAAACAATAGCAGCTGCTTGTTGACAGTGTGGCCAGGCGCATTAACCGGCCAAAAGTCAACCCATTAGAGATAACGAAACTATCAACAAACGCGCCATTAAGCGGCCAAGCGTCCACTAAAGACGCTACAAAGTTGGCTCCGATTGCTGCTATTCCGGGCCGGACGGGTCTCTCGAAGAAATAGGCGCCTGAAGCTTCCCTCCTCTCCGCGAGTAATTAACTCCAATTCACAGAATTTCTCCCAATTAACTGCACACCAATTCCATCGAATTGGCGACAATTGATTTACGCGTTACGCCGCAGCGGCTACATGGCGTACAGCGGACTCCCAAGTAGGGCTTCGGCCCCTGCTGGCACAGGCGCACCCGGCCTGGATGTAGAACATCGCGAATAAGTGTTCAATAAATTCATTTTAATTAGTTATGAATAAAGGCCTCGCGGAAGGTGAACCAGTGGCTTATCGTCGGTTAGCGTCGTTAGCTCAGCTCACTTTTACCTCGGCGAACTTGTTGGACAGCTGAGTGCGAGGCCGGAGGAGTTCGGTGCCATCGATGGGGCTTAAATGAAATTTTCAGGCGAAGTAGCGAGAATGTAAATTTTTTCTTCGTACTCAATACAGCGAGTAGCATGCAGATGAAGTCGCTGGGCAGATAAAGTGCCAAGGTTTCTGCTAGGCCGTTGGGAGCCTCAAAAGGGACGAAAAGACGGATGTCGGGAGACTAATTGTAAGAAAAAAGAGATGATTCAAATATTTTCATATCGCACTCAATTTATCATTCAAGCAATATCGCTTTTACCCAACTACGCAAGGAGAGGTTAATATGGTAAGGTGGTAATAACCTTTGCTTGTTTGTTCCCGGTATGTTTATTGCATAAAGAGCTATTTTAGTACGTTACGTATAAAAAAAATGTATAAGACCAAGTCGGGCGTGCATCAAATGGTTGCCGGGCCAGAGCCGATTACAAAAAATGCTAAGTTTTCTTTGCTGCGTGGCGATGCACATTGCAACGAAGCGAGGGGTAATGAATGTGAGTCGGTCATTGAGCGCATACTAGAAGACCATGCCGAGGAGCTTAAGGGGTTACGAGTAGTCAGCGGGGCGTGAAGAAATGAGGATTTTAAATAATATTTTTTACTGTAGTTTGATTTATTTCATAAAACAAATAATACGAAATTATTATATTATGTTTTAACTTTATTTGACAAAAATTTAAAAAACAACTTTTTATTGAAGGCCAAGTTAGCATAGTAAACAGTAGGAAGGTAAATGGTTGTATGTTGATAGAAAAATACACGGTGGTAGGAATTTTTAAATTAAGTGCAGCAATATTATTCAAAATTAAGCAAACGATTGAAGAAAAGACATCATAATTATTTTAAAGAAAATTCGTGAGAAAATTCTGGAATCTGAACATGTAGAATTAAGCATTAGTTCCGTTAGGTATGGATTGAAGCGTTTGCGGATCACATTAAAATGAGAGTCAGTACAAGATATCAAAAAACAATTGAGCAGCGCAAAATGTGTTCAATTGCAATACAACGTGAATATTTGGCAGATGTAATTAATAACTCTATTACAACCACTTGTACAAATTGTTACAATTATTATATGAATGAATAGATATATATATAGTAATTATATTTAGTAAAATTGGATTTTTCAGTATGACAATGACGCCAAGCAGATAAGAAAAATATTGAAGAACTACTTGGCGAAAAAAGCGATCCACGTGTTACAGTTGTCAGCTAAATCACCCGACCTCGACTCCATAAAGTGTAGAAAGCACTGAAACCGCAAGATTTGCTCCAAAAATTGCGAGAAGAATGCACGAAAATTTCAAGTGGTACCATCAGTATAGCTCATTGTCTTGAAAGAAGATCCTCAGATACCTGCTTTTTTCATTTTTGTTATTTTCGCCACGTAAGAAAATTAATACATATATAGAGAGGAAGGTTCTAGATAAACTTTAATCCAGGTAACTTTAGTTCTTCTTTTAAAGAGCTACATACCAAAATACAAATGACATGTTTCCAAAAATTATATCTTTTATACCAAGACTGTCTGCACTGTATAGTTACAGTTTCAGATTTGTACGATTGTCCATTTCAATGCGAAAAACAATTATTGTATAACGCCAATTTGGTGATATGAGTAGTTATTTAAATACAGTCGGTTTGCGCGGTGTGTGTATTTCTTATGAACCACTACGCTGATTCGTTTAATATCTTAAGTACTAACAGAGAAGACAAAAGACGTTTTTTTACCATTTGGTTTATTTTATAATTCATTCACCCCTTTTTAAAACCGTAAGTAAAACTTCTGTGCTTAAATGTGCATAGGATAAAACCTAGAACGAGTTTTGAAACAATTCTACAATAAGAAATAGATATTTTTGTTCCCTATTAATATTGTGTTGAAGTACAAACAGTGCATGACTCGGCCCACCACTGCCAAACTAAATCCTGAGACCCGGGGCGGATTCTAATAACAGACCATATAACGAATTATAAAATTTTTGTGTGATAAATAGAAGTTATATTAAATAAAAAAAATTTACTTACTTTGTAATACATGTTTTCGAGCATTTCGTTGAACTTATCTATAACATCACCAAAATCTTTTCGTTCTGATATATAATGACTGATAAAAAAAATTACCTCGGCCACAGTTGATGTTATGTAATTTTTTATTATTTTAAGATTTGAACTTTGTGAAAGCAATCACACCACAGACACAAATTGTTATTGAAAAGAACTGAACTCTTCGATAATTCTTGAATAAATCTACCTACACATGTACTTAAAAATCGATTTACGAAATTCTGCTTGTATTGTTATGCCAACATCGTTTGCTAGGTCTCCTGGTAGTCTCTTTTTAACTTTTCGCCTACCATGTCATTCCACATAGTTCTATCGACACGTCTACAGTTTATTAAAGTTTAAAGTCCATTAAAAATACATGTAGAGTGTTCAGTTTAGTTAAGCCCATATCGAATTTAAATTTTCGTTTGCAGATAATTGTATGTCATATTATCTTAGTATTTCAAAAGTTAAGTAACATATAAAAAGTGAAGTGACATAAAGCGTGAATGATTAAGCTCGTGGCTGATTAATGAAAATACTGACTAAAAATTATTAAAAAGCGACCATCTCAGCTCAGCCTAAAAGCCGTGTGATTAAATGCAAATAATTGAAAATAATAAATTAGATTCCGTTTTTCTTCAGAACACAGATACAAAGAAATTAAAGCAAGCTTAGAAATCACTGTTTTCTGCATTTTAATGAAAATTGCATTCAATTATTTAATTAACAACTGAATAACAAAATATCATTTGAAAGTTGTCATAAAAACAAAAACACTAGATACTGAGACAAAAGGCCGAAAAAAGATTAATATCATGAAAACGTGTTATACCTTATTTTTGTTGATGATTGAAATATGTTTAAATTCTGCGAAACCAACACCCCCATTAAAACAGGCAAAGGAAGTCAAAATCTTAAAGAAGTAGGTTTTCTTCAGTAAAGGGTACTGGTAATTTTTTTAACAATCAAGCTTGTAGATATTCTTATTTTTAGTTTTCATTTCTTTGTACAATTCGTCACTTTAACTTTTCGATTTTAGAATTTTGCTTCTTTGAATTTTCATGCTCGCCAAAAAGACTTTATGTGCACGAATCACAATATATGCTCGAAATTATTTCAAATTTTCAGGAATCCTTACATAAAGGTCGCAATCTATTTTTAATCTAAATCACTCTAATCTAGCTTCACAAGGATTACGACCATAACGATGAATAGCTTCTTGTTTTGTAAAGGGGGCACAACCTATTCTATTAAATTTCGACAATATCAACGATAACGGCCTGCTTTGAAAGGACCTAATTTGACACGGCTTTGATGACTTCGCTCAGCCTCCAAAATAGCTGAGGACGTTTTATGTTGTGAAATTTTCTTATGGATATGAAGAAATAAAACGCATAAAATTTCATAAGACGTTTAACAAAGCAGAATGGCCGATATGAGGTGAGTGAGCACTTCACATAACGGCCAAAAAAGGGGATGAGGACAAAAGGGGGAACGTATACAAAGGCAAATATCTCTATATACCCAAAACTGATATAGAACACATTCCGGGACTCCAAAAAAGAAAGCAATGCCGTCCCCTGGATGTCACGCATGAAAATATTACCTTTTACCCGGCCATATATCCACTGCGAGTGAAAAGGGAATAGAAAAAAACTTGAGCCCTCTAAACACTGGGTGGACCTATCTTCGGGCGAATTTTATCATGGAGAAATTCAATAGGAATGCGGTTGTATATCACATTTTGGATATCAAAAACGTCAAAACAAAAATATGACGAGGGTACCGACGACCAACCGACCGAAATAATTTTGAATATGATGATGGCCGCGAAAAACACCCAGCAACATCGACATCCCCTCTATCCTCTATGGAAGAAATCTCTGAGAAGACACCCGGACGTCCCGGGTAGTAGAAGAAGGGTTGACGCTTGGAAGATTTGTATCGCCCGCCTGCCGGGCAAAAAATTGTTATTTATGTCCATAATAGCTGCAGGATTATGTTTGAGGCTTGAATTTCACGTTCAGTACTCCGGCAAAGTGCCAAATTCGTATTCCCTCAACCCTTTACAGTCACCGGGCATGTATCTTGGGAGCTTCGGGCGATTATAAAACTATTAGAAATTGGATTAGACCAACCCCTCTGAAGCGTTATACGCAAGATAAAGGAGCCGCCGAGGATTACGTGTTTATGGTTTTGTAAATTTATTTCAGTCATTCCAGCTAGGGCTGAGCTTGCTGTTTTAACGGCTGTATGCTTCATAAATAACGCCCTCAATTTTTGTTGCAATAATTCGCCCTCAGATGCTTTTTTCGAATTCCTAATTAAAATCACATTATTCCTTTTTATACTCGTACACCCGAAGAGACTCTGAAAAATGGCCAGGAAGTATCGCATTCACGAATTTAAAAAAGAAAATAGAAAACAGATCTCCAGTCGTGCAGGAAAATTTACTATCGCATTTTTTAATTACTTTATTTCTTTGCTAGATAGGCCATCGATCAGAAAGTTTAATATTAATTACCGGCGCTGAACGGTCGTGTCTAATTAAAATTCAATCGAGCTGGAGATATCGCTGTGCCGAGGTGCCATTGAAATTAGCATAGTTGTGATTTAAAAGTGTACCTATAGAGATGTTGATAATATTTCCCCCATAATTTATGCAGATTACATTCGCCTAGTTTTTGCTAATTATCTGGCATGGATTCCATCAATCTCTTTTGTGTTTCACCGCAGGGTTTTGTAAATCCGCCCAAGGATTTTTTATCTGACATCTTTCGTCAAAGGGGGCCATTTCAGTTGGTTTTATGTTTTATGCGGTCTTTGTGAGATATCTGAGTAAAACCAATTAACTCCATTTTTCTCGGTCCGTTTTATTACACATTTATCGCCTAATGAACTCGTAAATCTCAAAGAGTAAAAGGAGACGATTTAATAAAGTCTCGAAATAAACTATTTAGGAGATGCGGTTGAATGACTATTGGCCGAGTGAAATTTTACGAAACTATTGTTTACATTTTCAGTGATATTTCGAACTTGGGGTTGCCATTATAGGTTATAAACACATTCAAATTAAATTACAATTATTGTATTAAATTAGCTTTCTGTGAAGGAGGCTATGTGTGTGTAGTACTTTGCATTCTTTTATGATTTAAAACCACCGCCTACGTTTAACATTTGGAAATGGGAAAATTGCAAATATTGTATAAATATTTCATTCGTTCATATGCAGATAGGTATGTATGTATCTTTATTAGCTGAAATTGTTACTTAATGTCTAATTGATGCAAAGGCTCACCAAACAGGCGTATAGCTTACCTATCTAAATAAAGTGGGTATTTATAAAACTATCAAGCATGTATTGGAAACTTGTTTTTTGTAAATTTGTTTTAATTTTTCGAATTATAGGGTCTAAAACGAGAACTCCTTTTTTATAAAACCCATAGTGCGAGATATTTATAACAGAAAAAACAACGACATTCCGAAAAAAATTTGAGACCCTGTGATTCGGAAACTTAGCAAGAAAATGTCATCAAAATAAAAAAAAATTCTTCAAGAATAAATGACATAGTTTAACAATGTATTTAAACTTTTTAATGAATGGCCGTTAATTATGAAACCAAGTATGGATTGAATCTATGAAAGTTAGATTTGAATAAAAGATAAGCTTCGAGTATAAGCGTTAGTATTAATAAAATGGAAATACTGTTACGATTTGTAATTGTTGCTATTCAATCTATCAATCACTGGCGAAATCTCAGATAGATTAATATACGCGTTGGGATGGTTCTGACGGCTCGGCTCACATGTACCGAAGACGAAATGTTTCACTAAAAGAAACATCTATTTCCCAATCCCATGAAAACAGTCACGTTTCCAAATATAGCTCCATATTCGAGAGGCCCATTAATCTTAACTTCTAATTTATGACGATACCAAACAATAGCAATGAAAATGATGATAAAGAGTTATAGAGACACGTTCAAAAGTCCAACTTTCGATATATGGGCGTTGAAAAAGTTATGAATACATAAAAGTCCATATTCAAATAACCCACATCTTCGGCACATTAATTATTGCATAAAATTTTCCTGATGGAAAATTAAAATATGCCACACTATCCTCAAAGTATTAATTTCAAATTATAAAAGGCAAAAAATGGAAGCGATCAGCTACAGAAACCAGTTGGCACGCACTCATGACGTAAATCTTTGAACGAACATTGAGATTTTCATAAACGACTGAAAATGGCCTATAAGGCATAAAGTTAATGTTAAATCGCTTAGAAAACTGCTTAAATGTCAACACGGAAAGAAATTTGAATGTCTAAATTCAATGAAATCGTCACGGAGTTAGAAGTGGAAAAAGAAGGCAACGTTCGCTGCCGCTATCTGTTCGGGAGGTTACAGAAGATCAATTTTCGTGGAGGCTTGATAGCGACACGTTTTAAATGAGGGAGTAAGACTGCAAGAAATATGCGTCTTATCTACGATTCAAGAAATTATTTAAGTAATATACCCATTGACCGGGAAAATTTACATTGTTCGGCGATGCTACTTCACGATGCTATTTTCTTTTAAAATTTCATGCGCCTCACCTGACGGCGAAAAAGTGAAGATTCGTGTAAAGCATCATCAGTTACTAGCATAGGTTGTATTTCTTTGAAAAGAAAACAAAAAATTGGAATGTTGTTTATGCACCGCACCGCCAGACAAAATCCACGACATGCAACCCGAACAAGGATCAAAAGCTAAATAAGATGGAGGTCACACCTCGTTGCCATAAAACGAGTTTAAGTGAAACACGCTTGACGCTTTATACTTGCAGGAATGCAAGAAGGAATACCGCCAAGTAAGAGAACGAACCAGGTGGAGAAAGGGGCTGGGCAGGAATGGTAAATTTATGAATTTTAAATTGTGCAAGTCTGCTACTGTTTTATTACCTTGTAATGCCGTGTCTTAGTGACTGTCGCTCTCCCATATCCTCAGAAATATGCGGTAAAAGCGCACAAGCCGCAAATCATTACAGGTGGTATTAGCGTTGGTTTAACGTGTTTCGAGTAACTGTTTTACATTCTTAAGAATGTGTCCTTATCAATGTGCAATAAATTGAAGTTATGAATATCAATCAATGGTTAACGTGTACGTTTATTCTGTATGTTTACATGATCCAGGTTTTCTCGGATACTGTAAGAGATTCGATTAAAACAATTTCATAAATAAATCAATAATTGACCATCTTTTTATATTATATTTCGCATACTACATGTTGGTATTTTTGCAATTTGTCTTCATTTCAAGGATTTAAGCTAATTGTGCATCGCCAACCACTCAGAAATATAGCGCAGATCAGAGTTGATTCTGCCAATACAATCCTCAACCAGACCAATCGGCCTGCAGAGGTAAATAAAGTTAAAGGACATCATCGGCGTACAGTAAACCTGACTCCTTGCCACCGTTCCTCCAGAAAGCCCTCAACTAGAGCTGATGCAGAACTGGAGAAATGAGCCTCGGAGGATAACTTGGCAATTAGCAAGGAATGGTTCATACTGTCGAACGTTTTGGAGAAATCGAATAATGTTAATGCTGACAAGTTATTTTGGCCGAGGGACATACGGATGCAAGTTATTCGATTTTAACATACGTGTGATTCGGCCTGCTCGATCACAAGCTTCTCAAGCACCTTAAACAAACGCAAAAAGTTGGTTTAATATTTTCAAACATTATAAAATTCTCTTTTCATTTGCGTTGAGTTCATTAGTTACATATGTATGTCCCAATAGTATCTGCGACAGAATCTTGAAAGTTTTGATTTACGTTAAACCGTGGTAACTAATATTTTCAGAAATATTTAATATCATTAAATTATCAATACTCCATTCAGCCATTATTTCAATGTTATTCTTCTCTTGAATAATGACTACTTAAACACAAATAGATGAACAATAACTTTACAAGCGAAATTTCATTATACATAATTTGTAGTTTTGAAAATCTGCAACCATTTTATTTACCTGGAAATGTCATTTACTACCTCTCTATATAAGGAAAATTGTATAAGCCCTAGAAGTATAAAACACAACTTATGTAATTCCGGTCATTTATTTTATTGATTCATTTATTAAGCATGGCCCTCAATCGGACTACAGCCTTATTACTCCAAATTCAATATCTGTCTTGTTTGTTCTTTGATGTAGTGCATGTGTTTGATTGTATGTTCGCTTTGCACTCTAAAACCTCAGCTGGACCTATTGGCATATCTCTTCACTTACCAAAGGAGCTTTCACTGAAACACGAAAGTGGTCCCAATATTTTAGTAGAAATGCGATGTAAAAAACTACTGCCTTAGTTATCTGTTGTTGTCTCTGGTTGTTCTTTCTTTGCATTTGTCCACATATCTGATGTTCCACAAGGGTCTATTCGCGGTCCGCTCTTATTTCTCTTATTTATTAACGACTTGACTACACAAATTTGTTCCAATTGTCTTTTATATGCTAACGAGCTCAAGATTATTTTAGTAATTAACTGTAAATAAAACTGTGTTATTTTTTAGCGCGATCTGATCGCTATGGAGGACTGGTTCATTGTTAACCGCTTGTCTATAAATATTAATTAATTAATATTTCATAATTACCTTCAGCTTTAAAAAAGTTCCTGCACTTATGCTGTATCATCGTAACTCAACTCTGTTGTAATTTGCTCGATTTAAAGATTTATAGGTGTAACTTTTAACAGTACTTTAAGTTTTGAATTTTGTTGCTAAAGTCGACGACATTTCTAGGAGGTCCTACAGACTAGCTGACTTTATTTACGTACCACTAGCAATTTTCATATAACAAATGTGAACGAGTAACAAATGTTATTAATTGTAGCCATTATTAATGTAACAGACTTTAATAATAACCATTTGTAAGTAATAACTGTTATTCCCTCACATTCAAAACAAATCGCCAAATGAAATCAAGCACTTCGAAGGATTAAAAATACTTCCTTGACCCATTAAGTTTTGAGAGCACGAAAACGTGGCACTTATTGCAATAATTTTCTTTCACTCGTGGTACCTTTTTTGCGTTATTGTTCTTAAAATATTCTAAGCACCTCATCTGCGTAACCTACCGCAATTTCATTTAACCAGTAAATTTTAATTCTTGTAAGTCACGCAAAGGTAAGGGACCGTTAAAGCTCACTTGGAAGCATTTATACGCTCAAATTTTCGTGATATATGCGCTTTTACGGCTCCCTGAGTGAGTAGCCATATAAACTTGTAACGTTTATTCCAAAAGTAGAACACATAAAAAGAGTTGTAGATTTTAGAGGACCTTGGGGGGCTCACTTTATGAACTGACCTACATGAATAGCGAAATCATTGGGAATTGTAGCAGTTTTTGATTTCTTAAAGCAATAATCTGATTTCCTTTCCAGCTTCAAGATTTTATTAAGCGTAAGGCATTACCATTAGACGTGCTAGAAGTACACGCGATTCTTAAATCTTTAGTGGAAGTACAGAGAGCCCACCTAAACAATCAATTTTAGACCCCATTTCTCGTTGATGAGGATCTCCAACCCTAAAAGGATACGTTTCCCAAATTTGGATTCACTTAATTCCCTAACACGTCTGACAATTACTTGTATTCACATTTTTGCGTACTGGATGACCCATTAAAACTATTTTAAGCCATTAAAACGAAGGAATTCTCCCCCATCAACATACCATTCCCTCGAAACACCCAAGTCGAGTCTTATCTTATTTCTTGGCGGTCCTTTGGACCAATCCTAAAGTACTCGAAACGTGTCCTTCCATAAATGATTGTTTGGTTTTTGCGGGGGCTCACAGTTACCATGAAATTTTAATACGTAGAATTGCCTTAAATTTTCTACCATCGCACACGGTGGTGGGACGGGGGAATTACGCCATACCGAGGCGAAGTCCCGTCAGAACGTTGTGCTGTAGTGCGGCGGGGAAGAAAAAAGTCATCGTTTTGTGCAAAACTGTCTAATCCCTCGGCTACTGGAAGGATTTGCATTCCGCCCGAAAAACACCCACCCGACAAAATTTTCTGGATCAATAAATGCGATGCGAAGGGGGTGTCTGCGGTGCTCCAGCGAGTGAGACAATGGCTGGGTGGAATGGAACCCAGAATTGGACATTAAAACCTCTTATCATCGTAAATTACCCCTTTGAGCACTCCTCTTTGGATTTCGTCTCCGTGTAATTGGGGCTTTTCCTTTTTTCCTATCCGGGAACCATCCGTTCTTGGGACTTGGGAAAAATAAAACTCCCTGTAAATTAAGTTTTTCTTTAAATTATGTGCCCGGCTCTTCTCTGTGTGCCATGGTGGGCTCATGCGCAATGCCCCCCAGCTGCGATCAATACCAGTTACATAGTGCTGGTGCAGCAGTCCTTCCTGTCATCCTGAAAACTCCCATTTTTTGTGTAACAAATTGCAAAAATTTTAATTGAGTTTTTAATTAGTTGCGTTAGTTATTCCATCGATAAATGTTCGTATGGGTTCATGAGTTTTAGAGTGGAGAAATTTATATTTTTCAGTTTCCATTTCGTGGAATGATTGTCATTGCATTTTTTTAATGGGATTTAGGAATTATACTTTTTGTCAATCACAGGTCTGTATATTTTATATTTGATTGTAAATAAATATTTTAAACATTCTACTTTTAAGGAGTCGTCCCTTAGACCACTTTAGATTTTAACTCCGCATGGGTGCAGCCCAAATTAATAATAAAATAAAGTTATGCCTACCTAATATATGTATTAACACTGTTGCAGAAAAAATTTTTTTTATCTAAATTCATGCGCGGTAAAACTGCTGCGGAATGCATGAAATTGTTTCATGCGCGAAGACAGCTTTAATTTCCCGACCAAACCCAAAATATTTCCGGGATAAAATTACGATAGCAGATTTAAAACCAGCGACCCCGAAAACCCCTTGTGGGTTAGAGAGAGAAGTACTCAGGTACCGCGAAAAAATTTATTAATGCAATTATTATAACTCATAACTTCGTCGCAGTGTGCAGACCGATCTTGGCCTGCTGACGGAAGGTACTGCAGCGAGAAGTATAAAGCCACCACATGACCGATCATCAGATGGGTTTCCGTTTTTTTCCTGCCCTTCCTGTGCCTTTTCTCTTTAATATGTATTATATGTTTTATGCATTATTTTTAATTTTAATTAATTATTAATTAAATTATTATTATTGGACTAGTAATTTAAAAAAGATTTTAATTTTAATCACCTCCGCGGTAGACCTCACTGCAACAGCCCAAAATGCTGCATAAATCACAGATTCATAACTGCGTACGAGACTTTTATGGAGGATAAAATGTAAATTTAAAGATATGATCCGTGCCGAACCTCTGTTTCTATGTCTTTTTTATGCCGAAAGCATAAGTAGCTTTTACCAAGTCTGGAAAATATTTTTCCGCCAACAAAATTTATTGATAAAATCGCATTATACAAACAAATATGCCTGGACAAGGATTAATAGGTCATTTAAATATTTCTTGGAAAATGGTCTTTTGAATAATTTTTCCCATAAAATGCTATCTAACAAAATCATTTGGCATTTAAGCCGTTTGAGTATATTTAGCAAAACACTAAACCCTCTTAGCGGCACAATAGATCACCACAGGAATCATTATGAGCCAAGATTAGTATTCTTCATCATGAGAACCGCTTCAGATAGCAGAAGAAATCAAAAACTATGAGCTGGCGGAGACGTTAAGTTAGTTAATTAAATACGGCCAAAAATTTATTACCCCGAAAAACGTTTCATATTTGCATATTGAAAAGAATTCACGGTGATAGAACAAATGGAGACATCAAAGAAATGTCCCCATGTCACCATTAGCTGAATCGCTAGACGGGGAACAGAAAATCCTTTAGTTTTTTTTCCGAACAACACCAATTTTCCGAAGCAGCGCTTAAGAGTCTAGTTTAATCCATTTCCGATAATTTACAGCTTTGGACCTTTGTCCGAGTCTAGACTGGCCCGCCGTCTTTTCAGGACAACTATTTAATTCGGAGAAAGAAAGAAATGCATGTATGGGACCCATTCACCTCACCACCATAAATCCAACCGCCATGGCCAGTCACCAACGTATTTTACATAGCCTCCTCCAGTCAGACTAGGAGCAAGCACGCTTTATCTGGGTGGAGGCCATATAGCGTGATGTCAGTTCTAAGGGAACCGAAAAATGGGAAATAGTGGAAAAAAATCGAAGAGAAATCGACGAAATCCAGCCAAGAAAACAAAAACCTCGAAATGAAAGAGGTTTAGAAATCCTTTCCAATTCCACTGAACAATAAGCGTGCAATCGACATTCGCTTCCAATGACGACCGACGTGCTCTTTCTTCCCACATACTGGTGTGCATGCAACCTGGAGGTGCCTCGAGGACGCATGTAAAAAGCAACTCGGAGGCTAAGGAGAGAAACAACCCTAGGAAAAAAGGGTGAGAAAAGTCGACAGGTTTTATGGTGTGAAAGTTTGGATTTTTTACGAAAAATCACTAAAAAAGTACCCCGCACAGCGGAAGGGATATTGAGCGGGGTCCTTTTTAAGGGCGCACCAACCATTAAAGGGTAATAAACAACCTACTGAGCGACGACGACGACACGGTCCGGAGAAAGTCACTCTCGACCTAGTGTGTGTAGGTGGAAATTTTTTTTACTTAAATGCACTTCAGGTGTAACCAGGCTGTCACAGGTAAGATTTGTTATACCTTTGATTCCATCTGATTTTTTGGGGACGATTTATTTTACTGTTCAATTGCTGTGGCAAGATTTCGTAAAGGATATTATTTGTACATAGAGGGAAAATTCTCACTTACCGTTAAAGTCTCCACAAACAACTCGCTCAAACGGGCTGCCCATCCAGTCTGCTGGAACAAAACAAAATAGAAGAATTTCATTAGTATTAATCACAATTAAATAACGGTAGACATGTATAACATGTACGTTTTATAACTAATTCCAAAAAGAGATATTCAACAATATAGTCGAATCGACCGTATACATACATACACTCATCCCTCGATTTACACGGTAGATACGTTCTTGGGAAAATCGTGCAAAGCGAAACCGTGTAAAACGATACACGGAGTTCATACAAAGTAGACGGATATGTTCAATTAACCTGAAAACCGTGTAAATCGATCTAAAGAAGACAAAGGAAAGTCGAAGATATGTTCATTGTAGTCGTGTAAAATGAGATAAGGATTGAAGAATAAAAGGGGGAATGGTTCATTCAATTTCAATACAATTCAATTTATTTTTGAAAATTAAAAACGTAATCATTAATTAACAATAAAATAATAAAAAACGTAAAAAAAATAACAATATTCTGTACAAATAAAATCAATGAAACAATTAAACAACTACAACTTAAAAAAACAGAAATAAAAATCAGCCTTTACTCTTCTTCTGAGCTTTGTAAAGCTTGAATTCTCCTTTTCTTTGGTAGTGCTGGTGTAACATCACTATCCGAGTCACTAACAGAAGATTCATCAACGTTTTCCATAGGTGCAGCAGCTTCACTAATTGAAATGTTGGTTGATTTACTTTTGGATGGTAGGAAATCAGTGATTAACATTTGCTTACTTTGGCGGGTATTCTTAAAAATTTCTTCATATTGATTGAGCGCATTTCTTATTGTTCTTTGAAGTTTCAATGCTCTCTCAGTATCAGGATCTTTGTCCAAAAAATAAGTTTGCAGTTCTATTCCTAGTCGAAGCCCTTCAGCAATTACTTTTCCAGCCCCGTATTGTTTTGGAAAAGGGTGCGTTTGGTAACTTTGAACGAGCTTTTAAAAGCGTATGTACGTCATCAATATGATACTGATAAATGGCATGATGCAAAACTATTAGAATAAGACCAAAAAAAAATTTTGTTTTTTTAATTTAAAAACCGTGTAAAAGCGAAACCGTGTAATTCAAGTACCGTGCAAATCGAGGGACGGGTGTATATCCTTAACCTAACATATGTATGTACAGAAAGACAAAAATATTGGCTGGCAAAAACATATATTATTTAAGTTTACCATTGATAGTAAAAATAAAACTGGAAGAGAATTGATTGAACTATTTAAGGAAATAATGGAAAACCTATAGAGAAGTCCCCAGAATTAAAAATTGCAATACTAGTTGTAAAAAACAAATAAATGCAACATTACTTCGGACTGTTTTGACCCGAGAGAATACCTGCTCTACTGCAGGAGTTTGCGGAACCTGATTGATAAAATTGATAACACGAAACCGGCTTATAACTAGCAAGAGGTGTCAAAGGTGAATAATCACGATCAAATGCAAATGGATTACCAACTATTTGCGCCGTGAGCAGATTTTAATTGAAATGCATAAACGGCCACTAAGTTTTTTCTTATAATTATATTTGCGTCACTTTGGAATCTTTTATAAGTAGCTTTGTATACGAAGGGCCTTAAAATTCAATTTTTTTTTATTTGGATACACATACATATATACCTACTTGGATAATTGAATAGTAATTCGTTCGAATAAAGTGTTATCAAAAATTACAGGCACACTACTGATATTCTTAAATATTAACGTCTGATAGTATCCAGTAAATACGGAAGTCATAAAAGGAGACTTTATCAATGTACAAAATTAGAACTTGCAATTGTCAGTAATTTCAAATGTCAAATTTTAGAAATTTTGATTTTAACCAAAAGGAGAAACTTTGCAATACAAATGGATTTATAGTTACGAACCAGGAAGTTTAATATATTCATTGATTTCAAAATTTTGAATTTGAAACAAATTTGCTTACAATGCAGTATAGTATATCCAGTATCGTTCTAAATGTAATATGGCGGACGCCTCAAGATGGTTTTTTACTTTTTTGAAAGTATTTGACGAGTAAAATAATATATGCTACGTGACATAATTTTAACCCCACAATGGCGGACGTACCATACAAAAAACCAAAATTACTTTTGTAGACAAAAATTACAAGAGAAATTTACTACATCTAAGCGACGTATTCGAAATGTTGATTGTAAGTAAGAACACAAAAAGACTTGACATTGGGCATCGGTCGCTATATTGGATCCGCCATCTTTTTCTAAAGTTTTATTACTGATACTCAGTTGATAAGTTTGTGATCACTTTGGAATCGTTAAAAATATTGGTGCAGAAATAAGCCCAGCGATTACAAACTCTCGCGCCAGCTTTTTAATAATTAATATATAGATTACAATTTAATCTTGTTAATTACAAAAAGCATATTTTGCAACTATAATTGAAACAATTTAAAGTAAATACAATCTCATTTAAGCCTTCCAAATTATATCTTCTAATGTAACATATAATATGTATACATATGTTATAGTCAAAGGGCGAAGTCAATCTTCAGGTTTGGCAAGGCGCCTTAGCAAAGTCGAAAACTATGTATTTAGCGTTTCTATCTTTGACAGTTGGACTTTTGATTTATCCTAGGAGTACCTAAAATCAGCAGTCAAACCACGAACCAAAAACATCTACTTCGGGCTTTGACTAGTCCATCCTTGTTGCGATTGAAATGCGCTTGAATACATATTTGGGTAATTCCTTAAAGTGAGGCTCCTCGCGTACAGGCGACTCTGGATGTCAACGATACAGGCAAAGAGCGCCAGGGGAGTGATATTTTCAAGCAAAATTAGAGATAACTTTCATATATTATATTACAGAAATGAACACATAGAATATCGTACTTATTGCAGTAAGTAGGGAGTTAAAACACAGCGATTAGCTAAATTAATACAACATAAAACTTGGCATGGGAGTTAATGTACCCACATCCGTACACCACAGAATTATGTACTGCACTCACCTTTAAATTTAACTTTAAGTCAAGAGCGACTTGCTTCACAGGTTTTTATTTGTACAAGTGAGATATTTTTAAAATAATAGCGGATCTAAATATACCAGGGGAGAAACATAAATCCGCAGCACAAAGATAACTTTGGGAAAAAAATGATTGTTTAGATCTGCTGGCGCATTTAAGCCATTTTGTTAAATATGGTGGAATTCAGGTAAATATTTTAGCAAGAAAAAAGGTTAGCGACAACCCAGGGGAGTGACATTTTTCAAAGTGTGACATGATTTTCTGAAAAACTGAACAAATTTAGAAAATATGTCTTACTGCGCCTTATAGCAGACAATGGTTGTTATAATATTTCATTATTTTAAACTAATTCGTAAAACAAAAACAATGCTACCAAAAGTCCCTCTTATAGTACCTACAATCTATACTATTCACATCCCCAAAGCCATATATACACATTATGATAAAATAAAAGCTTATAAGCTTTTAGATTAAGTGGCAATATGTAAAGGAAATTGTTTTACTTGAATAAATATTTTTCTTTTTTCTTAAATATTTGAGTTTCCCATCTCGGTATAACCTTCTACAAATGTATGTATGTAAAACTAGCATTGAAAGCGAGGGAAAATGAATTGTTTTTCTCATCTCAATTTTTCGATTAAAGATTATTTCCTTTTTATTTTAAAGACAAAAAGACGACCAACAGTTCAGACTCTGTCTGAACCTTAACAGAAAAGAAATTATTAGATAATCAAGTGAATGGAATTAAAATAATGCACCTACCTAAATATGTGAGAAAAAAAAAAATCGGTTGGGGAGCTTTTCCACCATCTATCTGATAAAAAGAAAACCTGTGACGCTTTCGATAGTTTCCGAAAGCAGGATATGAAAAAGTGATTGTTTCGCTTTGGTTGCACATGTTACAAAGTTATAGCAAACACTTTTCAATTACCTATACCTAAAGATATTACACAAATGACAGATGCTACACGAGTCTACACAGTACATTCGTTATTAAATTCGCGAATATCGAAACAATATTTGAAGTGTGAAGTTAAAGAAAAGATATTCTTTCAAATCGATATTTTGAATCGAACTTACTTTTACAAGTACTTTGTTGTTGTGTGTTAGCTTCCAATAAATATGGTTGCACCTGGTCATTTGTTATTCTTAGAAATTTAAATTGTAGTCTGCATCTGTATAAGTGTAATAATAAAAATCGTTCTTAATGTCCGAATGAAATCACAATAAAAATTTTCTCCGCCCTGGCTTCAGACATCCATCAACAAGCCTTTCTCGCATCATTCCATATCCCACCTTCCCAGGCTATTATAACAATTTGAACAAAAATAATTGCAGCCACAAGCAAGCAAACTGTGAAAACCTTCACGCACCATTAGCGCCATAAACAATGTTTCCTACTGGAAAAGACACACAGCAGAGGAAATGTTACGGCGCAACAATTAGAGATCATCACCCTGTAAATAAATGAAACTGATCCTCGACAATTTCGGATTCAATTCCACATAAGCAAATAGCCGCGATCTATCAACGCGCGACCGCAGACGGGTGTATTCGAGGCCGCGGCGGTACCATCGTTGGGTACCCCACTTCCTCCCCCGTTCCCGCTCGACCGCTTTTGATCGCCACAATGTGTGACGTAGCGAGCTGGAAAACATTTTCACACATAATTCAAAGACGGAATGTTACCAAATTGAAAGGAAAAGAGGTGAATTGAGCCAGAGCACACCACCCCGACTTCCGGCTGTTGATGTCGCGGGGGAGCGAAGAACAGAGCGCAGCCTCGTCGGGCGGTGCATTCGCGGCCTATGAATCTTTTGATGAATGCATAACTGTGCGCCCGTGGCATAAGAATACAATAATGCTGTGGTTTACGCAAATGCGATCTCCTGTGTATCATTAGCGGCCGCGGCGTTCATTTTCCCGTTCTGCGGCCGTCCCGCGAAGGGGGAGTATGCGTGACTGCGGAATGTAGCGCCACCATAAAATTAGTGTAACGATCGCTGCGTGTTTGAGGAAACAACAATCGCGCCGGGCTGTCTTGCTGCAGCTGCACCGAGCTCCGCATTTATCATAAATTTAAAAAATACTCCGCGCCGAGTGAATTAATGAGTTCATAAAGGCGCTCGTTAAGAAAAATGGCCATTCTGCCCGTTGTTACGAAATTAAGAAATTACTCAAGCTCCATTCGAGATTAGCTATGCTGGCCGAGCTCGTAAATTGTGGGGAGTTTATCATACAGCGAATACCCGAGTAGATAACCTGTGCATTAGCATTAACCGGCCATTAAGAACGGCCAGGTACTCAATCGGATCCGCCAACCACACCTACCACTCGAGCGGCTCGGCCAAATGAGAAGTTTCCAAAGATGTCGTCGACGGTGTGGGCGACGTGACATTGGTTCATTTTTAGGCCTGGGAACAAACAGAAAGATGGAAAAATCGAACAGAAGGGATCCGGGACGGGCCGCCCCGGGACTAAAGAAGAACAGGCGATGGCGAAGAAAGCCGCCTTGTCAGCTCCACGTAATTCCAAAGGCAATTTATTGTGCTTGAATTCGTTTTTTACTCTTGCGACACAAGGCGATCGCTCGAGCCTCGAGGATTACCCGGCTTGAGGTGCTAAGCTGTTAAAAATCACTAAATAGTTTCTCAAAATCTATTCGAGCAGCTTCCCTAATTTATGGGAAACAAAGAGCCAATTACTTTCTTCGTAATGGCCGTTAGCGCAGCCGATCGTCGGAAAAAGTAGCGACAGAATTGGATCTATTTGGAGGATGCACGCTTTAAAAGCGCTTCGCCCATTTAATTGCCTTTTAAAGAAAATCAACTCCTGTGGGCAGTGTGCGAATTAAAATAACAAACAAACGATGATTTGTTTTATTCGTTACTTCGGCCGAGCGCGCCTCTCTTACGAATATGTAAATCGCGCCAACAATCGGCAAAGAGCTTGGGATATCATTAAGTTTTCTACAAAAGGGGACATTTGCATTACAAGTGGCCAATTAATCAGCAACTTAATTGAAAATCTTTACGAGTTGAGCATTTGCCGATTACTCGATTATGCTTTCCTTCCCACAGAAACGCACTCAGTGACTCAATTGCCGCAACGAATTGCATGCCCAACGGATAAAATTCAATTAGCACGCTAATTAAGCCATTGAAGTTTCCACTCTCGTTGGTTTATTTAATAATTCCTATAACTAAATTTAATGGTTTGGTCATAAATTAATTGGATGCAATTCTATCGGATACATTGTAGCTAAAGTGTGCATAAAAGAATTCTGATGGAAACTCTCGCTTGAGGTAGAAAACATGTTTATGGCTACGAAGGAAAATTATCTTCGGGTATGCTCGTATCTTGTCTTTCTCAATATGAATAATATTCCATTTGTAATGCCAGAAACTGCTGAATCAATCCGCCAAGAACTTATTGCCATTATCGAATTCTTTATGCCGAGTAAGCAGGATTAGCTTCGTTTTGCTGAATAACGTTTTTGGAATTGATACAACGTATTATCTATGGACATCCAGATACCGAATTGACTGTCGGTGCGATCGGTAGTATTACAGAATTTATACCGAACAAATTGCTAAAATTTCAAATATTTATTTTATTTATATGTTATAAAGAACATGCTTTGCTCGTTTGTGAAACATGGGTGAATGATACTGTTGTTTCCAATGTCGTATCGCTACCTGAATACTCTATTTATAGAAGTTGGTTTTGGGCGCAACGGCGGAGGCGTAGCCAGTTACAGTGATGGACAACATTATTGACGCAATATGAATTTTCAATAATAAATAGGAAAAATATGAAATATATTACACTATTGTTCTTAACAAAACTAAGGCTTCATGAGTTATAAATTCAATAATATAAAAAATTGAAACGTATATATATGAATGTACATATATTAGTATTATTAAGTAAAGAAAATAAATAAAAAAGTATGCTTCTTGCCTGGACAAAATTAGTGACACAGTTAATATTTACAGACTTACAAAATTAAGTATTACTCTCTCTCAGCATTTCGTTGGTACACTCTTTTTTAATCAATTCATTCAATCTTCTTGCCAATGAATATACAAGATTCTTATTTTACTCCACTCTTCTAACAGGACTTCTTTAAGTTGGGTCTTGTTGGAAATATGATACTCTCTTATACGCTTCTCCAGTTCTTGCCGTAGATGCAATAGAAGTTAGGGGGATGTTATAAATGACCCACATTAAGACGTCCTGAGGCGTGTGCTTCAGGTCTTTTTGAAGCCGGATGTTTCTTGTTTCCTAAATCGAATTTTTCCACACTTCTATTTACATTTTCTTTTAAAGTATTAAACTAAGCCATTGTCCATTATGCCTTCTATGAAAGCTAGTTCTTCTACACCATGACTCCCTTACCACCGTGCTTTACCGTGCATTCAAGATATTTTTCTTCTAACTACCTGTTTTGATTTCGTCGTACTAATATTTTATCATCTAATTAAAAAATATTGAACTTTTCTCATCAGAGGAAAGAACTTGGGTTCAAAATGCGTCTGATTAATATTTATAATTTTGTACAAATTCCATCCTCGTTTCTTTATTTGATTTATTAACGATGGGTTTTCTTCTGACCACTCTAGCTTTATACCCACAACGGCGTAGATAGAGTTCTTGAATTCTTCGTACCGTTTTTGGATGAATGTCCTCAGGTGAACTTATCTTTGGATTTATTTTGACTTTACTTATGATTTTGCTTTTTATTCTTGCAGTTTACATACACGGCCGAACAGAATGCGTACGACTTCGTATTATTTTGCTTCAAAAATCGCACATTTTGTTAGGCTACGCCCATGGTTTCCTTTTACCACAAACTACTGAATTGTAATTAAACTTACACTTATGAAAATAATCTATCGCAATATAACGGGACTTCTCCGCAAAGTTCTATGCCTGAACTGTCAATGTAGAAAATATACACGGAGAGCTATGCAGACAAAAGGGGACGCGAGTAGTCTAATGGTATGCGTGCGAATAGAAAATATTATACTGCTTAGTAGAAATAGCTAATTGTTTCCAACATACTTTTAGTGTGATTGTGATTCTCAACTTGACTTGATCAACGTGACTAATTACCCTAAAAAAATGCTATTTCATAATCAAATTAGTTCCATAAGCAACTTTACCACGATTTTATATTCCTGACTTATATAATACACTAATTGAGCCAAAGCCTAATCTCTCTAAGACTCTCTTTTAGTTGAGTGTTGTCAATCGTTGGTTTCTTTTGCTGTCTCTCTCGTGTTCACGTGTAATGCATCCTCCCTCTCCACCCCAATTATCTGAGGAAATCATAATTTCTTGTAATATCCGCACATATCAGTTCTTTTTGTTGGTGGATGTCAAAATTATAATATATTTAAGATCTTTCTTACATGATATGTTTGCCACAGCCGTCCTATCAACAACACTTGATCTTAGAAAACATATTTTTTATATAAGTCCCATTACGCAAATTTTCGATGAGAATAGAGACTTTTAATTATTGTCTGTATTTGTTGTAATAATACTGCGGAAAGGTTAAATGGCTTTTAAATTTATTACTTGCCGCGTATATATTTCGTCACACGTTGACTAAATTAATCACAAGTTTTACGATTGCTCACAATGCGATTTATGACTGTTAAACAAATCACAATTACATGGAAGTTATTAATCGTGGTTTTAGTGAGAAAAGGTTTAGAAAATTGAAATTCTTGCAAATCGCAAATGGAAAATATTTGTCGCAACCAATGCCATGAATAATTATAATAAAATGTTTTGTGAAAGTGCACGTCTGCGCGCTTCTAAACGAAATATCCGCATACCATGTAGTTTTCCCACAAAACCCCATCAGCAGTGTGAGATAATATTTAATGCGTTTTTGGGTGCGCAATAAAATTTAACGTTCGCAAATTGTATTTACCATATTTATCGTAAACAGCCCATTAAAACACACAAATGGTCACGTAAATGCAGATAACTATTTACCTACGCCTGCGGTGCAATGCACTACAGTTCATTGTAAAATTGTTTCCACTTCCTTTGCAAGTTTTTGATAAGAAAGGGAAGTCAGCACAGGTAGTTATGAAAACGTGTTTCAGCGTCAGCACTTATTCAAACTTTGTTTTTGTTTGCAATGTGTAATACAACACTTACGCATTTTTTAATATTCAGTAAGCAATATTCGTACTACCTAAGTAATTATGACGAATTAATATAAACCCATTTCATAATTACTTCCATATATGAACATATTGTACTATTCATATAAACAAAAAAAAGTTCTACGATACGTCTTAACGTTTTAGTTAAATATAATGTATTGCTATCCATTTTCCCTACTTTATTTTATTGAAAACAAGAAATGAACAACTCACCTGTGAGGGCCATCCAAGGATACCTTGGCAAATCGGCAATACTTTGTCCGGTACCTCCAGTCGATACAACTCCTGATGATGGTTGGGTACATGCGTTACCCAATGAGTCGACACCAACACCGATTGCACCTGCTGATGCAGCCGACACTGCTGATGCGGCAGCTGCTTGATGATAAAATTGTGCAAAACTTGAAGCACTACCAGGTACACCCATTGATTGATAATTCATTACACTATCGGTATATCTGTGGAAGAGTCAGAAAGGGGAGATATTATTTCCGTTATGAAATTTAATTAAAAGTACTATGATAATGAAGAAATGGGGGAATGGGACGATACCATTTAACACTTCTATTTCGGGGAGATCTAAAGATAGCAATCGGTTGTTTTCTTTTATTCCAATACCTTAGATGGTATTAAACGAATAATGGAAATAAATACATGTTCTAAACTTGCTTAACGCTCAACTTCCCGAGTGCGCTTCCGCAATATTACAATAAAACATAAACAACAAGCCGACAGTATTAGGGTTCATATAAAATAAAAAAAAAATATATTGCTTTCGTATTTTAAAATTTAACCAAATTATCGGTAGGTACTAGTTACAAAAAAACAATAAATGAAATATACTATAGGTACAATATAAAAAATAAATTTCCCACTTCACTCCAGTTAGGAACATAGGGCTTCCACAAGGGCTCTACACTTTGAGGCTCTGCTTTTTTAAATCGTATATTTATTTATAATCCTAATTGGTGGGGCTGCCATCTGTCACTTATTAGGAAAAGCGCGCTCTCCGATGGAAGCGTGATATCCGAATGGGATTCGAACTTGGGACTTTTTCAGCCATATGAATTAAATTAGTGCATAGAACTACAATAGTTGAAAAGCCATCGATAAAACTAGTTGGGGTCCCAAGTATTTGAGTTGTACCTATTGACTAATTTAATTAGATGGCTGCAAACCAACGAAAATAATAGTTGATATTACTAATATTTTCTTTCAGTTTATCAGCGCTGCATAAGTCCACAGAGTTTAACTCTACAAAGAAAACAACTTCGGCCGCCAATAATTTCTCTTCAGTGATCTTGATATTATATATACTTCTGCACAAAATTTTTCAGGTTTTTGACATAGACTTTTTCATCTTTCATGGCGATTATGGGAGGTATGTCACGAAAAAGGGAGCTTATAATTCCTACAATAATAATCGTGAATTAACCTAAAGGCGATATAAAACTTGCAATTCGATTTATTAAAAAAAGTCGCAGTGCTTCATTTTTAAGATTCAAGACATTTATTAAGACTTATTTCAACGCTTCATCTTGCATCCCTTAAACACTACAGTGGAAAAAATGCGGATCCAATATGGCGAGCGAAAAGTTTCAACTTCAACGAATTGCTGTGAAAATGAGAAATTTTTGGTTTTCAGGGACGCTGATTCCTAATCTGCTACAGAAATTTAGAAATTCAAGATGTCAGATCCAATATGGCGACTATTCTCAACTTCAATAGATTTCCGTGTGATTCAATATACATATGTATAATGGGGTTTTCGCGATCGGCGGTTTCAAATATGTGACCGATATTTGGAAATTCAATTCATTCATTCATTTAAAAATCAGGATTTTCCAATCTGTTTATAATACTTCCGCAAAAAATGTAACACTGATGAAAGAATGTTGTATGATAATTCATATTAAAATATTAGCTTCTTAAAATTTTATTATGAAGTTGTAATTAGTAAAAATAGATCGCTTGACAACAATGTCCAAAAGGATTTAGAAGGGTTTTCTAACTTGCTTTAAAAAAAAACTGCACTTAAACAATTGCGCTATGCAATACCCTGCCAATATTATTTAATTTGTCGCTGAATATAGGAGTATTTTTAAGTCAATGGAAAATTTCCTGTATAATACCTATTTACATTTATGGCTGGCGACTCAACAAATATTGGAAATTGTCGAAGTATTTCAATTTTAACCTACCTACCCCTAAGCCATTGGTTGCTTTGGTTGCTGCCAAAATAGCTTTAAATTATTGTGAATGAACAACATGGATACTTCGCTGGTAGATCCACTATTTCGAATCTTGCGACACGTACAACTTCTGTGCTCTGAACAGAGAAAGTGGTGGCCAAGTAGATGTACTGTAAAATGATTTTTCCAAGGCAGAGTATTAATTCCAATTTTATTGGACAAAACACAAAATTTTAGACAATTCTTAAGTGGTTTCAATCGTATCTTACAAACCGTACACAACGGCTAAGGATAGGGGACCTATACTCTAAAAATATGTATTATTGCATCGTCCGGAGTACCACACGGAAGTCACCTGAAATATTTTCTTTTCCCAAGTGTTTATTTTAAGCTGATGATCTAAAATTTTTCACCTTAGTTATATCCTCAGAAGATTGTGCTGCGATCCAAAATGACTTGGATATGTTACCTAACTGGTGTATTTCTCTGAACGTAATCCTTTTACAATCAGATCTTTTCTGTGATGTGCAGCAGTCATATGGAGCCTTCAGCACAATGTCTCGATAACCCGAATAAAATTGGTGCAAAGAAGATTTACTTGGTTTTTATCCAAGAAATATAAAATATTAGAAAACACAGTTCAATCATATGAAACTTTTTGTCAACTGTTAGGGTTACAAATGCTCCAAAATAAACGACGTTTCCTCTTCATAAGAAATATTTTAACTAGTCTCATTGATTGTCCTGAACTATTAGCTTTCATAAATATTTATGCCCCTGAACGTACATTGTGTTAGTGAAATTTGTTGTACACTAGACCATAGAATGAATTATAGGCTTTCTGAAGTTGTCACTGCATCCATTCAAGACTTTAATAAGCATTGAATATTTTCTAAATTTGGTTTGCACATCAGACATGGATTTAAAGACATTATAGTTGCTATAATTATGAAAGCTTGGTTTAATTTTTTGTAGATGTAGTAAGTCTAGTCTGTGAGAATATTATATCGGTAGTAGTAGCTTTAATCATAACTCATCTATTATTCGTGCACCAGACAGGATAAAAAAAGGGAACTCCCAAGGCCTAATTTCTAAATATTTAAATAAATCATATATGGTGACTTCAACGAAGTTTCACGCAAATGTTTATATCGGAGCTTTCGGGGTCGCTCTGTTTTTAAATCTCCTATTGAAATATCGAAATTCAAGAATGCGGCTGAATTTGAATATGCTATTGAAAATTGGAAATTTATGATGGCAGATTCAATATATATTATATTATGTATATTAATATTATATAAATTAATATACATACAACGGTTTGCAGGGGACACGAATCGAATCTGCTATTAAAGTTAAAATATTCAGTGTGACGAATTCAATATCCTAAATGAAGTTTTAGCTTCTAAAATTGTCATGATGGAAGTCAAACAGAACGGCTAGTCTATTAATATACGTATAAAGGTAGATCTATGTCTGCGATTGCGGTACAGTCCTGCTCAATTGTGCTCTTGTGCCCCTAATCTTTTTTTTATTGCAACCTGTAAATATTGGGGATAGGTACTTAGTTCTTGTGAAATATCACATTTCCGCTTTGATCTCGTATATGTGTTATTTTAACTCTTGTAACACACAATAACGTTTTAATACATGACTGGATTAGTTTATAAGTTTGCGTCTCCAAAAACTCCAGATGTCTGAAGCTCTCGTTTGATAGTGATCTTAAGCATTTAAAAATATTTATAAATGAAGCCTGAAAAAGGAAGAACACCAGTTATCGAGGTTAAGCTACCACAGCTGCCTTCTGTTGTAACACATAGCTTCTAAAATTAGTTTTAACCTTGAAAATTTTAAACGAAAAATTCAGTATGTCATAAGTTAAAAGGATAGACATTCCTTAATGCAATTGATACTCCGTGTAAAGTAAAGGAACCTTCTGGCTAAAAGGGGTTATTGCTAAGCAATTATTCTTTTATGACTTTAGTCATTATAGCATTTGTGTTAAGTGCTCTTCCTTTTCTTTTCACGCAAATACACTTTTTCCCAGTAAATGTACTTAAATTAAACGCCAAGGACATCCAAGGGACGCAATTATGTCGCAACTCGTTAAGCGTTGCAGGGTTCAGTTAGAAAAACATCTGTAGGTGAGGAAAGAGCACAATGGTATCTTCTCAATGTGCTGCTGAGAAATATGAAAACACCGGAAATTAAAAATTGTTATAAATTTTGATTTATTGCCTAAACAACTCATTCATCAATTCTCAAGATATCACAATCTTTCCTTTTGAGGAGACACAAAGTCTCAAAAAACCTTCCTATCAAGACCGGGGTTTCCTGTGCGCCTGCGTTTTCTATCTGTTGGCAATTAAGTCGCACTAAAACTCCAATAAATAAAAACAATTGCACCTCATTATTCATGTCATGTGCCACCGGGTACTGTGGAGGAATATCTTCCGATCGAAATGCCTAAAAGAAAAGCAGTTGTAAAATTTTTATGGTCCTGTATTCAAATAAGTACACCTTGGGTGGCAGGACAGTCGTAGTCATGTCGGCAGTGACAAAATAATGTGCGGCCGTAAAGTTCATTGAATTGGTTTCTTTTTTCGGTCATAAAAACACACTTTGTTTACCTGGTGCGATGGTGCTTACACGGTGGAATTCTGTTTGGCCATTAGATCATGACTATTGGACAGGAGGCACACGAAATTGAGATGTTTTTGGGCAAAGAGGGAAATAGGCGTGGGGAATATCGTTGTTTACGTAGTGAATGTCTTTTGACGTTATGTCTCAAATGCACTTTCCTTGTCAGGTAAACAAATGGTTGTGGAGTAGTAACAAGAATTTTTTAAAGATATTTTATTCTTAAAAAGGTTTTAACACAAATGTGGTGGTCCGCTTTAATTTTCAAGATATGGCCGAATAAGCTTAGTAACGCAGTTTTTATAAGTTCTCTCAGTAACTCATAAAATAGCGATCAATTCCAAATACTTACACAACTTTTTAAAGAATTTTATTTTATAACATTGAAAGTAGAAAAAAGAAAATATCGACTTTCATTACTCAAAACCGTTGCCCCCTTTTCAAGAAGGGATTCATTGACTGTACGGCAAATGGCAGAAATATATTAATTGTTATAGAGATAAATTTAGTAATTTATTAGTAAACACCAAACTGATAAATCTTAGATAAAGCTGAAAATTAATTTGTGGTCATGGTTCCTATAAAACTAATTTCAAGATTCAAAATGAAAATTTATTATCCTGCAATAATAAAGACTTTAAGCTTACTAATATAAGGTGATGTGGCTGTTTCTTAGGATTATCATTACGCTTGTGTTGGTCTTTTATGATTCCTACTAATCTGTTTTGTACCTTGTTTCTCTTTTTGGCGGAGGGATATTAATAAAGCAAAATATTAATGATTTAAAATCAATTCATGTGATGACATACAGTGACTAATATGTAGGTTCGATTAAACACTAATTTTGAGAATTTCGACTAAAAATCTAACACAAAATTTAACTTAAATGGTCATCTAAGAAAACAAAGCAAAAAGCTTTGATCTTTTTGTGTCCCTTTTTAATACTTTTCAATCCCCTTCTTCTGCAGTTAAAATACCATAATTCTTGGAATCATACTTCCACGAGATAGCTAAAAGGTTTATTTTGTTTAAGATGTTACTAAGCTATCGAAAGTAGACAAGGGACAAACAATTCTGTCACGAACGTTTCGATCGAAAACACCGAGCTGATCTCATTAGTGCGGCTGATGGGTCGGGGTTTTTGTCGCACACACTATGGGGGATCGAAAACAATTCCTCTATCTGCATTTAGTGGTGAGAACAACAAGAATGAATTATATCGAAGGGAAATATTATTTCACGCCTCGTACACAAAGAAAATGTTTGTATATTAAATTGAACAGGTTTAAAATAGTAAATGTATTTAAATACGTTCCTTCTAGTTTTCATCCAAGTGGACACCCTTATTATTTTAAAACGACTCTTCTTATTAATTTTCTTATATGAAATCTGTTTGAAAACACCACTACTTCTCCTAGACTTTTAAAAGCGTTTATACAGGGTCTTTCAATAAAGTCTGCTTCTATACTTAATGCCATATAATATTCTTTCAAATAAAATAACAATGTGCGTGCGATACAATTTGTTTTATTCACACTTCAACAAAAGTTGAGCGTCCTTTTTTAAAGACTCTATATAAATTTTAGTAGTATTCTTCTTCTTTAAGTACTTAGATTTTTATTATATTCAATGGTTTTCGTATTTTTTTTAATGATATTTTTTTCCTGTTTTTAACAGAAAGGATACTTTGCCTTTGGGCGCATTCTCCAAAAACCTAGAAGAAAATATACAGAAGAAATAATGTAATGTAAGTTTTCCAGTAGGTTTCAGAGGGTTGCACACATATACAAAATTGCATGTAGATTTACACGGCAAATGTCCAAAGGTAAAGTTTCTCAGAATGACCTCCTTTATGATATATTTCAACTTAATCGAAATCGGGACGGGGGAGACCGTTTTTCGAATAACTACCCTGCAAATAATTATATTGGACCATTAAATTGCCTAGCAACATCCAAAAATCTACAGCGTAGGACCCACGAAACTGAAATCTGTTAGCAGAATCTGTCCCCCATATTAATGTAAACTGGGATAGAAAAATATTGCAACATGTCCTCAAATATTGCTCAGGCAGATGATAACATTACTTTTAACAACGACGTACCAGGCAAGCAAATAATTCCAATTTATCTGCCTTTTCCAACCACTTTATAATAACTTTCAAAACACAACATGAACAGCTCAAAAAAGTATTATTCACGGCAATTTCTCACAGCAGAATGCGCTTAAACCAACACGGTAGACTGGTGCTAAAATCTAAAAATAAATACACAAGTAACGGTACTTCTAGTCTAGCCATATAGTCATAACCGAAAATCTACGACTAGTGAAAACATTTCATCAAACTTGTGAGTCACTGTATACATATAGGTACTACAACTTAATGACTCTTATCCCGATCCTCTACCTATTAGTTGGAAAACGATTGCAATGGGATTATGAAATGATTTAGATATAAGTTCTTCTATTACGTACGGTCTTCATATCATAGGACTAGACGTAAAACTTTCATTGAAAAAACACACGCCAAGCTAATGCGTTGAAATCATTACAGCTTTCCTTAAAAGTAATAATTAAAGTTATTTACTGCAGCCCAATGTGATGAAAAAATATGTAAAATGCTCACCGCTGGAGAGATAATACACAACTTTTAAGGGGTTTTTAATAGTTTGCCAACCGTAGAAGAGGTGGGTAAACTGCGAGGTAGATTAAATAAATAAGTTAAAATTTCGACAAGAGATAAATACCATCTACGTAGAACTGTTCCGGGTATTTCATAAGGAGAGTCTGAATGATCAACGTTAATATTATAATACTTAAATTATTCAAAAGAATGTCAGTGTCAAGAATTCTACAAGAAGAGGTTTTATTAAGACAAGTCAGACAGCTAAAAAAAGCCTAAATCGCAGGAACCATCACAGAAAGTATTGCCAAAATTTGAATTGAATTTGAAAATATATCGGATATGGATGCCGCATCATGAACAGATTTATTGTCAAAATTAAAAACATAGGACAGTCACGTGCTTTCTTTTTGTTGTTAATAAAGAGAACGAGTGTTTTTATATGAAGTCTAGTCCAAGTGCGTCGGTAGACGTCTATATACGTCAAAGGGCATAAAAATTGGTCCATGGAAAATTTGTTATCATTAAAATAAGGGTAATTATTCGGAAAGCGGTCCTTTCTCTGTTCCGCTCCAAATGTATGTCCAGAACAAAAGTTTCTTAGAATGACGTCCTTTATGACATATTTAAATTTCATCGAAATCGGAGCGGAAGGACCGATTTCCGAATAATTACCTTCATTATATATATTAATATAACCAATAACATTTTTCTCCATAGTACAATTTGTTTGCGCTTGTAATAAAAAACGAAACACTCCTCTCAAGTTTTAAGAAGAAAACAAGTTTTATTTTCCGACACTATTGGACCACTCTTGCCCGTTTTTGTTTCCAAAATTCTTTAGGATTTGATTTTATGGTTATTTTCATCCGAGCAATGTATTGAGAATATATGTACCTACACTTCGAAAAGTCGTATTTCCTTCTTAAATTAGAATAAGTAAGTGAAATCACTGGCCGAAGAGGATTTTACCCTTGAAATACAAATAGGTGGCATCAATGTATTTTTTTCTATAGATTACGATTCCAAAAAGCAAAACGTTGCGTCACGTATAGTTTTTGAGAAAATCGGGGTCGAAAAATTAGAAAATCTGTTCTTGGGTGATTTTCGTTAATTCATAAACATCTTTTAAGGCGTCCGAGAAATTTAAGGTATAGGTCAATTGATAGGGTTAACACCAAATTATAACTCTAAAATATAATAAACCTAAAAGGTCCAAGCTCTTTTTCTGTAGAACATGTTTTCATATACATGCGCCAAATAAAGCGTAACTCTCCATATTCCCTGGAAGCACATGCTGACGAAAATCCAAGATTTACAAAAATTTCTCAAAGCTCTTGGGTCTATTGTAGTTTTGAAACAATAATTCAAGCAAATATAATCATACATATTTCAAATTTTCTGGTTCTGGACTATTTTCTGTGTACATAATGCACATGAAAAATGTTTAAAATAAGTACAATTTCTATGTCAATAAAACCGTGGCCCTTGTTGTTTCTTTTAGAAGAGCGAGCTGTGTGTTGTGTTTTCAGCCAATTAGAAAGACTAACTAAACTAAGCTCACAAAATAAAAATTGTTGTAACTTGATTCACCGACTTAGTGTTATTATAATGTATTAATTTAAAAAAATTTCCAGTAGCTATCGGTTGCTAAGTACTTTAATTTTCCATACGGATTTTATTCTATTTTCCGCCTATTATTCTTGACCTTTGATTTAATTAGGTGATTAAACACATGCAGCAATTAATTATGCTTACTTTACATTCGTCAAAACAAAAGATAACCGTTGACATAAAAAATACCAATTTTCTCATAACAATTATGAAATGTATTCAATTTAATTAAACTTCGAAAAATTGGAATAATTTTTTACAAATTGAGTGCATCTGATACTATAAACTATTCCATGGTATTTTGTTATTTTGCAAAATACTGACGCAATCATTTTTAATTTTGTTTTATTGAATAAATGTCTTCCACTGAAGTTTTTATTATCATAGACCTGAAGAGATGGATAGCGTTACTTACAGCCTACAGATATGTTTATGAATCTGTGGTAATGTGTATATTTATGTACCATTGCCTTCAAGCCTAGAGTAATTTTATGATATAGAAAACAGATATGTTTTAAGATACACTGACCGGAAAAATTATCCGATCGAATCAACTTTTTTCTGGTAATTCTAACTAAAACCAGTTTTATGAAAAAGCTTGTTTTGCCAATATTTCTTTCGCACAAGTTCTCAAAAAACTAATTAATTAGGATTAAAATGGTCAAAGATTCAAACATTTGGTGAGTGTTTCATACTGTTTTGGTATTGCCTCAAAAAATAGACAATTTTGAAGAAGTCCAGTAACAAAGTAGTTTCAGAAGTAATGAAAATTTGTTTGAAAGTTTTGAAGGTCTCGTACTTTAAAGTAGTTGCTAGTATGTGTAGTATACCATGACTGTCGTTCCAAACTGGTCATCTTGAAACAGTGTAACAGAGGATTCTTATATAATAAATGTCCTCGAACGTGATGCCCATAGCTTATGGAGTGAGAGAAAACCTCATTCTAATGCAGTATAATACCCATCCACATGTTGCAGATCGGTTACACTATACTTTTCTGAGCTGGAAATCCACGTTTTGGAATGGCATACGATCAGTCCTAACCTGAATACAATTGAGCACGTTCGGGATCAGCTTAATAGAAGACTTTTACATAAACAAGTTACATAACCCAAAATTGAAAAATATGCCTAATGCCTGATTCTATTATACTTTTAATAAAAACATTAGGTATAATACATTTAAAGAAAGCCGCATTGAAATCGGAAAACTTGTGATATGTTAAAGCTTTTAAAAATGAAAGGATATTCCATGGTGCTATTCTATTGAATTTACAAATGTTACTTCTGTTAAAAATGGACAAGTCACAGTCATTTTGTGCTGTACCCAAATTGAGGAAAGAATTTAATAACAGCAATGTTGATATGCACCAATATTTCCGGGTTTTTAATTCACTAATATTTATAACATATAATTCAATCCTGAAAAACAAATTTAATCGCCCCTATCATACATAATTTTTTTCGATACGGCGTCCATCGTAGCACTTCCCATAAAAAGAAAAGATTACCATATTTGGATGCTTATATGTAATTTTACAGCAATTTTTATATTTCCTATTTTCTTGGAAAAAACACGACAAAATATGTCATGAAATGCATAACTGATTAAAATATAAATGTTTTGGATTGCTCGACATATTTTACATGTGTCTGTAAACATAGCCCATAACAGAAGATGCGTGGAAATCTGAGAAGACGTTTGTGTATGCTGATAATCAGCAATTTGATATCAGAGAATTATTCTACAACATAACTGCACATTGTATAACGGGCAATCAGTTTAAGCGATCTCAATTTATCGATGTGTCACGATGTTTATTTTTTGTTTCACTAATTCAGAGTAAGAGTTCATTTTTAAACTTATGCATATCCCATCAACATTTGCACAAGGAATATGTTTGCAACTAATACAATAAGTATTGAAGTGCATACAAGGCCTACAATATCGAAAATAAATTTTCTGATGAATCTAAATAGATTTGGAGATTTGGACTTAACCAAACCTAAAACAGATGTTTGTCCTTTTATGCTAAGGTACGATTGCTAAATTATTTTACAAGACAGGCTTTAAGAATAATAACCCCTGCAATATTAACTCTAAGCATTTTACTAAATAGCCAAAATGTCCAGCGAAATCACTGTTTATGTTTTATTTAATTGCGACAGAGTTCTGCAACTTACAATTAGAAACAATTTTGTAACCCTGTCTCAATTATAAAGAATTGGTTACATTCTCTTGTTCGTGTTTTATGTTAACCAATTAATTTATCTATTACTTTTTCCTCAATATCAGAAATCATCAACATTTTAATGAGTTTTTTAGTGCTTGAGAAATACATCATTCAATCCGTAGATTTAATATCCGGCCAATTTAAGAGCAGTAAATAAAGTTTTAGGTTTGTAAGTTTACGCCCACAGGACCATGAAAACATCATAAAACAAATAAATAAATAAAGAGACTCGCTGGATAACCATTACTCGTTACTGGGCAAATTTCATACCAATCTTTGATGGCATTTAATAGAACTTAAAAAAATAACTTATTCATTATTATTATTAAAATAACTGCAATTCTGGTTTTGCGCAACAGCTAACAATTTAGTAAACGGAAAATAATAATACTATAAACAGAACTTTTAATGGCGTAAATATACTAACCTATTACTTTTTAAGTTGCTTTATTTTATTAATACTCCCATCAATGAATACACCCAGTTGCTTTTATAATAATAACCGAATAAACGTTGACCAAAATTTTCATATTTTAATAAAAGTCAATATCAACATTTCAAATTGTTCCAATTATTATTGGTGGGTATAAACGTTATTTCTCTAAATAGAAACAATTAAAAAGAACAGACAGTAAAACTTGACTGCAAACGAGGAAACTCAAACTCAAACAAGATTAAGAGGAGTTTGTGGTCTTAAATATCTTAAATATGTTTTTTTTTGTTTTTTGAAATGTAAGATTCAAGGCTGGTAATCTTCTTAATATTCCTATAAAGCGGGAAGCTCTATACCGTGGTGAAGGGAACAGTTTTTATACATATAAATACTTATTTTCATGGACAGTCTCGGTACGCCCTTTTATCGATTTAGTAACAGTACCAGATTGTATGCTAGCGATATTTTGTATTCGCTCGTTTCGTACCTATTTGTCAATTTTCTATTCCCAAAGAGAGGCCATCATTGAAATCGTTCTGTTTTCCTACGATAGTTTTACTATCTTGAACTAGTTCCATGGCGGTAAAACTTTGATCGATTCGCCTATATTGTCAGTTTTACTTTTTCGTGGAATAATATGTAGAATGTCTCCTTACCCTATATGCGAATAAACTACACCGATAGTAAATTTATCACTATACTATAAAAGATATATTTTAAAAGTTTCGATGATTAAGATAATTGTTCAATTTAAATACCTCTACAAAATAACAGGCTGTTCATTATTTTATATTATGATACCTATTTATGAAACAGCGAAGCATACAAAATTTATATATGTACCAAAGCAACTGAAAATCAATTCAGAAGATTATAAAAGGTAATGGAAAGTCATTTATAAGATAATAACGACGAAGCAACAGTGTAACAGCATTATGGCAATACAATTAGAAACCCAAGAAGTTTTAATAAATATTTTGTGAACAGCATAAAAGAATTGATTCCATACATCTTAAGCATTAGTCATATTGAGTAAGCAGCTAGCAGATTTGAACCTAGTTTTCGTATCAGTACAACATAAAAAGGAACTATATAGGGTTAACTGCAGACATGATTTATAACTAACTAGAAAAAAATAGGGGAAGTTTTGCTGAAAACATTTAATCTGTCACTGCTAAAGGGACTTCTATCTGAATAATGCAAAGGATCTACATATAATTACATCAGCCGGGAGAAGAGGAACTGTAAAATGTTTTGAATTTCTCCGATTTATTAAAAAACATTGAAAAGAATACCATCGTAAAGTTTTCGCGGAATATGATATACTGCGATTTTCCAGTTTTTGGGCCTTTTCTGGCTGAGATAATCTTATGCGCTAGATAAAAATATAGTTTATGTACAATGTGATGTATCTGAAATCATCCCACCGAGAACCCCATAAATCAGTTGCCAATCGCTATATACCTACGAGTATGTATGTACATATATTCCGCAAAAACTGCACGTGATGGAATTTTTGAAATATCATTTTCGTAGCCAGCACTCGAAATTCTAACGAATACATCGATAGGCTTTTCATGCAGACCTGTGTAATCAGTCAATAATCAAAAGATCAGAATTTTATCAAACGAAAAAATGGAAACAAAAACCTGATCGCTTGTAAATGTTCAAGTAAGATGTGCCTGAACTTACGTAAAATTTACGCAGCGTTCTATCGACAAGAAACAAAAAAATTAAGCTACCAATCTCAGGTCAAATTACAAAGCCACAGTTCGGCATGGTTTTTTAATTTTGCTTATAAACAGGAAATCTATTAAAACAATCGTTTCAGGTTTCGTAAAGATTTCTACATAAAGCTTGAAAATTAAGAAAGCTTTTGCTAAAAACAGATGTATTAAATTTTATTATTATTATATATGTATTATTTTAAATATTCAACAGAACATCTTTGAAGTTGAAATTCATATACATTAATTGGGGTTATTTGAAGACGCTAAGAAACATGAGAATTTCCACTGATTTTTCTGCTTGAATTAATAAGTTTAAAGTTTGAATTTTTATTGAAATTGTTACAAATGTACATATTCTATGAAGATTTTGTTGATGTGTATATACGGATGTTATATGCTGTACATAGTACTGAACTATTCCAAGTTAATGAATGTGTTTCAAATAACAAAGCGATGAGAAATGCATACATGGAGTTGTTAGATTTCGTATCGTAATTACTGTTTTTATATGGATCAAAATATTAATTTCTCTGTCCGGACGTCGTCGTCCGGAAAATGCTCCAGTATTTTAATCAAATACGATCAGATAAAATATGCAAACTGTAAAACTAAACAAAATTCCTGTCAAGTCAACAATATACATATTTGCTTTATTTTACAGCTACAATATGTATTTTTGATTTGATTCAAATACGCCTAACTGGAATGCATATATCAAATATTTAAATCAACAAAAATAATTGTTCATTTGAGAATTCTTGACCAAATAAAAATATACATGTACATATGTATGTATATGTGCATGCATACCACTAGACCAACCGAACCCGACATTTTGACAGATTACAGTTTTCTTAATAAAACTTGCAAAGTTAAATTTTTTTTAAATAAAGAAATGATTGCACTGTCCAAATTATTAGCCGTCAACAACATAAATGTTCAGATTTTGCATATCAGATACCTATACGCACCAAAACCGGTCAATATGACGGATCTAGCTATTTCAAACAGTACAACGTATAAATAAGGCCAGCAGACAATAGAGAATTGCCGAAAATGTTTTTAGGCGAAGAATAAATTCGATGCTTTGGTAACTCGGGGTTTACACGAGCAGGTACAACTATCCCATCCAGCTATTATCTCATGTAAACAACTCTATCAGGGGATGGTGGAACTATCCGTCAACTAGCTTGCTAGTTAGTTATTATAGTTTAGCGGCTAGTAATTTGATATTTTATTTGTCAAAATTGGCGAGTGAAAAATTATTGAAAAGCGAGACATTAAAATTAATTCATTTATGTAGATAAAAAACTAAACATTTGATATCGGTATCCAGTGGGGTTGTGAAGAAAAGATAATCCGCCCTCGAAAAATTGATTGCAAAATTTTACCCAAACATGCTAACAAAGCAAGTTAAATAAGAATTTGCAATGAAGTCCTGTGGGACTTATCGTCCAAATTATGCAGGCATTATAATTTGAAAATGAAGGCGTTTGAAAAGACTGGACAAGAAATGAAAGTAATACACTAGTTTTCACTTCAACGCCGTTTATCAAAAGAACTGGCATGCTAGTTGAAAAGACGTCAAGCCAACTATCCTCATCTGTCAAAGCGCAAAATCCTTTAGAGTGGAGAACCTTCTGCTTGGCGAACTACTACTGTAATCTCAGGGTATCTTCGAATCTCGACTTTGTATATACCGGGTGTCCCAAAAGTTAGTTCATCCTCTGGTTATTTTTGAAACGGTCAAAAATAGCAAAAATCGCTCAGACACGTGTTCGATTATTTCGAGGGGGAAAATATTTTAGTGGGACCCTAACAATCGGGCCACCCTCCTGTGGAGGGGAGAATAAGAAACTTTGGCGAGAGACATATTTTGGTTCAAATGCGTTGCAACCCACGGTTTAAAATTTTCGAGGAATTCAAATATCCAGGGTATGAACTAACTTTTGGAACATCCTGTGTCCCTTTAGACCATCCTCCAGGCACCCCGAGCCGAGTTGCTGGTTTAGTTCTTCTATCGGTGCAACGTTATTTCTACTTGATACTACACTTCTAAGTGAATTCGTGGTTCTCAAACTTACTCAAATTTACACCACCTTACTATATAATTCAGGAAATTACATATAAAAGTAAGCCATCTTTAGAAAACAAAACTCTGTTCCAACTGGCTGAAGAACTTGCCGCAGAATATATGTATAGATGTAGATACATATGTATGTATTTCAATTCAAACTTCTAATAAATATTCTCATGAAATGCAATCGGTTTGTAAGAAATGTTACAACTATTGTATTTGGAAATTTGCAACCTTTTTACCTAAGTATTAAATGAAGTACATATGTATAAAAACAAATAAAGCGTTTTCTTAAATACCAGTACAATTGATGGCTTCTGGTGGAAATAGGTATGTGCATATTCAATCCTGGTTATTCTAGTCATATATAAAAACAGTACAATATTTTTTTAAAGGAATTTTCTAACCTACAATTTCCAAAAAAATTGTTATGGATATGTAATGTGATATCTTCATTCTCCTCATTTTTACAAAACATATCTGAGTACTTATGCTGTACGGTTGAAATTCCAAGTGTGAATTATATTGAAGGAAAATAGTTCAGTCAAGTTAAATTCTAAGATGGCTGGATTATGAAGGACATCAACAAACATTTTCAACAATGCTCACAATTTCGAAACTAGAAAAAATTTTCAATTCAAACATTTGTTTGTTCTATTTAAGCACAAATAATTTGAAATGAATATTTTAGGTTCAATTTTCCTAAATTTCATATCAATGCACATTGTTTGATATGACAATGCTTATTTCTCTCAAAACAGGAGCATTTCATGGAGTGATGAAACTAAATTTGGTTCCGATAACAATTGTTATGTGGGACGACCACCCGGGAAAAGGAATTCCATGTTCGTGCACCAAGAAAACTGTCAAATATGGCGGCGGCAATATTATGTATGATATGGGGCTGCTTTTCTTGCTTTTAAAATCAATGATACTATGACAAACTATTATCGTCAAATAATTGAAATTCGTTCTATTGTAAATAGAGAGCCGCAAACCACATGCCGATATTCAGTCTGATCAGTGGATTATAGACCAAACAATAATCTACATAAAGACGTTGTGTAATGGGATTTATATGCACTGCCTACACATCAATAGTTTGCAATGCGTCTGAAACGTTAAAAGTCATAAACTTGTTGTAATGAAATCGTTAGTAACGTGTTTTTAATGCCAATATAATTAAGCATGATCTGATTGTTGAATCACCACATAATTTTAATGGATAATTCACATCACACGAGTTTTTCTCTCACCGCATTGCAAACGTTTGACTTATGGTTCGTCTTAAACTTAAACTGCACATATTTTTTTTTGCAAAATTACTAGAAATCTGAAGCTTGGAGTTGGTGGTGCGTTTTTATCATTTGTCCTTCCCACGATTGATAGTTACTCATTTTTCATGAATAAGGAATAAATGGTGGACTTCTCTAGACTGAATCTACTCGAATGTAGCACATCAATGTTTTTCTGGTTTTTAAGTAATGGCACAAAATATCCAACTAAAATTATGCAAATGTATTTTGCGAAATTAAAACGTGCAGTAATGAAACTATTTCTTAAGGGAAATTTGTTTTCATTAGAGTGATTTGAAATCAGCAAAGTGGCTAATCCGCCGGATGGTGCGAAAAGTTAAGATTCTTAAAAATGATTCGTTGATGCCCACTCGAAACATTTGGCTATTGAAAAGCATTTGGCTGTTTGCCAAAGTGCTAGATACCGCAACAACAAACGCAGAAAACCGATTGCTGTAACAAAAATAAATCCTCAACAGTCCGAACCTGATTTGTGTCATGACATAAATATTCCCGACGGCATTTCAGGGACCTTCCCACATTTCTTCAGAGCACGTTCTACAAGAAGGCAGTCAAATTGAGAAAAACTGAAACTCACCTGCATGATTTATCTTCTAGTCCAGAAAAGCCTGGCATTCCGGACAGACTGCTATGCGTCGTCGGATGATTGGACACGTACGGATACATTTTGCTAGTCGGTGGCGAATTTGGACTGCCGTCAGAGCTAGTTAAGGGACTGCCCTCAGAGTTGGATGCGGCGACGGCGACGGCGTGATGCGATGCGGCTGATAGCGCTGATGATACGGCTGCGGCGGCTGCTGCGGCTGATACTGCTGTTGAATTTGAATGATTTTGTTGTGTTGATAAATGTGAACTAATAAATGGTTGAAACTGTGGATATTTTGGTAGCATACTATCGAAAACAAACTTTGACATTGCACATTATCTGGTATTTTGTGTCAGGTCCTTTTGTCTTTTTCTTAATTTGATTTTAGTTTTAACAAAAATTCGATTAATAGTTTACTCAATAGTTAGAGGTTAGGGATTAAGTGCAAAGTTACAGTTCTTAAGGGTCTGCACTTCTATTCTTGGCGGTAAATTAAATTATTTTTTTGTTACAATACTGCAATTGCATGCAATTAATTCAGACCCATGCAACACCTGCGCCTGTTCAGTTTGTTCACACAGTAAAACTAAGTTTTAGAGGAATTAGGCATTACCTTTTTTGCTACAATCAAAATTTTATCGACATAAATCCATTTGAACTACAGAACAAACAGAAGTGGCTTTTCATCAATTACTCAATTCAAGGCCCGAATTTTCAACGCGGCGAGCACTATAAAACTGCACTCTCGATTTAAAACACAAACAGCTGATGGGGCAACCGCTTTCTTTCGCGCCAAAATTTGCCTCATTTATGCTTTGTAACGGCGATTAAACGTACAATCACTTCTATGCTGGTGCAAATCACCCCCGGGGTGCAATCAATTGACCGTTCTCGTTTCTTCACACACTAAAAAAACAAAAGAAATCTGCGTACTTTTTTATGTTTTATGCGGCGACAAAATTTTTTCGTAAACAAATCATTTATTTTTTCGTGTTTTATTGTGACTAGGAATTGTTGTTGGTGTTGGATGATGGTGTCTTCTTCACGGTTGTTGCTGTGGCTCGGTCGAGGACTACAACTGCTGGTGTGGTGCGGCCATTAAAAATGAGAGCCATAATAAAAGCGTAATTACGTTAACAACCCTTAAACATTTTTATGGCACGATAGCACGTGGGTATAGTACTCAGCAGATGCCACATGTCATAAAGGAAGAAAGCAGCACTCGGAAGTGGTATCGTCGCCGGAAACAGTCTTCACCAGGGCTGGCGGTGTGTGATGTACTTTTGCTACTATAAGACCGGATGTCTCATAGGATTTTTCGCGGAAAACTGCTTAAATCACTGCTCACTTCACTACTTGGTGGAAAATCACTTTCTGAACTTTTATCGGATTTGTTTGTACTTTTGGCGGATTGTATGAATGGAACTACAATTAAACCGAAAACTGCGGTATACGTTCTCACATTAAAAGGCGGTTATTGCGTCCAGTTCGAGCATGACGGTTTAGGTGCTTGCTCACAAGAAAACCATCGTTTCCTCGTTGGGCCAGTGCCTTAAAAGCTTCTTTGAAAAAGCGGCGTATTCGTCGTATTCGGAAAAAAATGTTTTACTGGTTAGTCGCTTTTGCTATTTTGACGGTATGATGAGTAAAAATTTTATGTTTTTTCACAAGATCTCATCACAACATTTTTCTGGTATAGAAGAAGAAAACTTGCTCTTGTATAAATATAATAAAAATTTTAAGGTATAAAAATTTTGTGTATTTCGATCGTAGTAGTCCGTAAGCTGTTTGCGTTATGAGAAGTAGTTCGTTTATGGCACAATACAAAAGCTAGCGCGATTTTCTTCTCTTCTCCGCATCCTCTATACACACGGAGAATGAACGAACGAAATGACGACGGCAGCTATGACGACAACGACTTTTAGTTTAAGTAGGAATGGCATGGAAAATGTGTGGTTTATACGGTGCTACACGATGAACGAACAAGCACACTGTCAGCCCAGGCACAGCAACAAAATTTCGTGTAAAACTCGGCGCCCCCCAACAACAACAAAAACCAAACCACATCCAATCGAGCCGAGCAAAACAGTCGAAAAAAACAACAAAATATATATTCGCTCCAACAACAAAATACCAGTCTTGATATACCCAACTTCAAAGGCTAAAACAGCGCGATAGACTGGCAAGTGGGTGAGCACTCGGCTTTAGTCGCATAGGCGGTGAGCACACAGTGCCATCCGAAAAGCTGTTTGTAACCGTCAAGGGGAGGAGAGACAAGAAAAATCCTGCTTTTCAAATAGGAAAAAAGCAGCAACAACAAATCGTCAAGTGTGGTGAGAGCGCCCGGTCGCACCAACACATCCGCACGTATCCGACCGAACGAACACACCTTCCGGACTACTCGCGCAATTTTACTCGAAAACTCAAAGCCCGGTCGCCACTCGCCATGTGCTCCGCGACAAATCCAGTCGAGCTCTTCCCGCATATGTGAGATGAAATCTTTCAAGACGATTTTCGAGGTTGTTTGATATTTAAAAAGTGCATTGATTGCGTTATTATAAACTGGCGGCGCAATAAAACCACTTCTGCATCACAAAATTTTACAACTTGCATAATTATGACAAACGTGACAATTACGAGCTTACTCATAAAACCGCATTGCAGGTACATTTCTCACACCTGTTGCTTTTATGTATAAATTTAATAATTTCGCATTTAATGACGTTAAAAGTCATTAAAAGATTGTCGTAATTAACATTATCAACTTTAAGAAAATGAACATAGCCTTAGTGTGCAATACTTTTCTTTCCGTCCTCTTCCATCTGTTTGTGGGCAGAAAGTATAAAAAAACATCTTCTGCAGTCTTAACCACTCTCATATATTTTATTTTTATTATATAATGATCTCTTTCTATTGCACATTTGGTATTACAAAAATTATCTTCTATTGCCACATTTTGCTGGGAGAAAAAGAGCGCATTACACATGAAATCTCCCTCGCCGAAACACCTTCTACCGCTTTGAAGAAAGTGTCAAGAGTCCCAAGTTGCACGCATACACACCCCCTTAAAGAAAATCCACAGTAGGCATAAAGAGCCTTATTATTCATCTTATTCCATCTTATTGTGCGTAAAAAAGACATAATAATTACATGAATCGGCTGTAAAAATAAGTCAGCAACAAACTTAAGGGTACATCCTCATCTCTCGTTCTACACGACAACGACAGTATCCATCTCTGTCGCACCAACCCGACGATGCATACCTATAAAGTTCGATTGCTTATCTCAAAGAGCAATTAACTCCGAAAGATGATACTTTTATCCCTTTCATGCACTTAAGAAATCGTATAAAACCTGCTCTACATGATGGCCAATACGCACACCTTTTTATGGGATGTGTATATCCATTCCACTTACTCTCCCGAACAATAATTTAATACCGCTCCTCTTTATATTTACACCTATAGAGCACTTTTATGTAATCCACGCCTATTTTCAGTAACTTCAGCCCCAAAGAAGTGTGGAACCCATCATCAATCTATAGGAAGTGCTGCACACTGCTGTACTTTAACACCACCGTTCGCCTCACCTCACCGCTGCAACGTGGTGTACCTTTTCACCGTCCTATTGTTCGAGCTGATTTGATTCCCTGTTCCGCAGCTAGACAACCTACCTATGCTCTCTCCCTACGATGTACCACAACTTTTTTCGCCCGGCCGGGTATTCCATGTGCACCATAGGCAAAAAATACCCAAAACAAGGCGGCGGAACGAGACAACCATACGGCGAACTCGGGTCTTATTAGATTACGATTTGGTGTGTGGTAATAGGCAGGCACACTCCAAAAACGATTTGTTTGCATGGCCATTAAGAGCGACGGCCGACCGCGGCCACCACTTGTAGTGTTTTTTGTATCATTTTTCGCTCCATTCCACTTTTATAGGAGAACAAAAGTTTTTTTCTTCTCTTCTTCAAATGGATTGGCCCATCTCCCAATTGAAGGAAAGAAAAAATCTTATTAGAAATCTGCTTCTTGCCACAATAAGCCAAAAACGTCCGACATAATCACTTCCGATTTATTTCGCTTTCTTAAAAGAAAAAGGGAACGTTTCCAACTTACCGGTGATGCTGTTGTGTTGCAGGGGGTGGTTATGAAGGGGCCCTTACCCTGCATCGAAGAGGTAGTTGCGCCCTGCTGCCAAAATTTGCTGCTGCTCCATGGGTGCCTGCCACATTTCACGGGAGCAGGAAGACGACGCTTCTACCTGGAAACAAAAAGGAAGAGTTTTTTTGTAAATCGATAAATTGTTAGAGAGGGCAAATTTAATAAGATTTGCTTGATGATTTTTGGCACGCGAAATTGTTTCGGTATTATTTTTGGACTTTGTAGCGGAAGGATTGCACCATTGCCGCTGCCGGCTGCCGGGAGGAACTTAGTTAGGGATGTAGGGACGGGAATGCGAAGGCCAATTGTTCGTGATTAAATTTGCTGTTTTTGATTCAGTTGTTTTGTTATGTAAGTACTTTTAACCCTTCGGAACGTGAACAGTTTTACCGGCTGTAACTTACTGCGTGAGGTACATATGTATGTCCCTACAAGCATTCTGAATTTTGTAATTTTGTTTCTATTAGTGGTGAAGTTTATTTATCAATATTACAAATGCATCAAATATCTGATTACTACAATACAATCAAAAGTATCAAGAAAATGCTAAGAGAGCTAATTTCTCAATGGCCTTTTAAAAATGTTAGAGTCCACACAATCCTTACAAGGGAGGTTGAAAAACCGCAACATAGAAGAGATTGGCTAACGCATGGCATAATTCGTGCGGTGATGCCGGTGATATGGAAAGCGGATAAAGTCGCATCGAAATCTTCTCCTCGAATTATTCCTACTAGCAAAAAACCGTCAGAAAAAGTTGAAGCTTTCGATCTTAAGTACAACCTTGAAGCTTTTGAATTTATTCTTGTGCTGGTCATACAGTATAGCATCTTGGAGAAGATCACAATTGCCTCAAACTCACTGCAGTCAGAAAATATTAACTTGATTGCTGGAAATGAGCTTCTACAAATTGCACGATCAGTGAAATGACGGTAAGATTTGCAAGACTTAAGCTGAAACTTTGGATGTATGCGAAAAGTGGGCCATTCCAAAATTATTTAAGAATACCACGACGATCTTCAGAAACCGGAATTTTTACCAAGATTTTCGGACGATATTTCGACTTTATTTCAATCTCAGCATCTTACAGCGTCACTTTAAGCCCAAATTAAAGAAATATTTGATGTGAAGAAACTAGCCGATTTTTAATTAATTGAACCTAATTCGTAATACAGGTAAACCTCGTTATAACGTACAGCTCGTTTGAAAGTAGAAGATAGACGGCGCACAGTGGGGCAGAATCCCGATTTTGTGGCCAAAAATCCCAAATTACCTATATGGGGGTTTTCGAGGTCGCTGATTACGAATCTGTTGTCAGATTTTCAAAATTCAAAATGGCGGCTCCAATATGGCGGACAAAAAATTCGAATTTCTATTAATTTGACTGAAACTGGTTACTCGGGGGTTTTTGGGATCGCTGATTACGAATCCGAAGTCAGATTTTCAAAATTAAAAATGGCGGCTCCAATATGGCGGACAAAAAAATTCGAATTTCTATTAATTTCACTGAAACTGGTTACTCGGGGGGTTTTTGGGATCGCTGATTACGAATCTGACGTCAGATTTTCAAAATTCAAAATGGCGGATCCAATATGGCGGACTATGGTTCATACGTTGAAAATATGAAGTGAAATCTCTTGTAATTTGGTTTTCGAGGTTATTGCTTACGATTCAGGAGCTAAATTAGAGCAAAAACATCGTAAAAGTATTGTAAAATTGATATGATAAATTCATTAGTGTAAATATAAACTTTCCACGAAAATTCTGCTCTTGAAACTTTAAACGCATTTTTCTCGAAATATCATTTTCTAAAACTGTCATGGGCCTAAACAAAAAACTATTCAACCGATTGCTTTGAAATTTACATATGTTCTTCTACTCATTAATAGTTATCGTCCGTACTAGAATTCCTTATTTTTGAAAATATTTACTTACTTTTTTTAAACGTTTGTACCAAAAAAAACCAAGATTTTCGTAAAGTTTTTTTCTACAGTCCGCCATTTTTTGTTTTTTCAATGAAATTGATTAATTTTTGTAGGGACGATAGCGACAGACCTATTGAACAATATTCCATTCGATTTTTTTTCGATTCCCTAAAAAGAGGTAAAATTTATTCGTTAACATGAGAATACCCCCTTAATGTCGCGCCACGCGTTTTTCCATAAAAATTAGTCTCACTACTCAGGCTGCAGTCGGCTGCAGCCCGTTTTTTAATATGTTATATTTAACATTGTATACTATCAGTTCCTTGTCGAAACAAAACAGATAACCGCGGATATTTTTTTAAAACTCTATTAGAAAATCGATTTTATAAAAATATAAAAAAAAATATACTACATACTTGTCGCGAGATTTAAATATCACAAACATAAAATGAGCAATAATTGTGCATAAGCATAAATTCTACATACCTCCAGAAAATGAATCCATTTTTCCGAATTCGAATTGAACTAGTTTCCTCAGTTTCGCAGCACTTCAAACAGGTAAGAATTTTTCCACGCGTACACTTGTTTCTTGAGCACTCAACGGAGGCTGAATGTCGACTGATGTCGAGGCGAACCTAAAGCAGGTATTTACCTGCCCGGTCCGGAATTATGTTCTAGGACTATCCCTAAACAAGATCTGATGGTATATAGACGAATAAACACAACTCAAAAATTTGATTTTTGGCCAGCTTTTTGGGATTCTGCCCCACTGTGCGGCGGTCGTATATAATTGACAAATTGCGTTGTAACAAATTTACGAACACACTGTCGGGACATGCGACAAGCGGCGCACGTTTAGCCCTAGATTTCAGAGATTGTAGACGAATGCAGAACACAAACACGACGAACGGCACCACACAGCCAACAAATTTCTTTTGAAACCAAATTGTATTATACTCGTATATGCACACAGGCACCGGCAGCCAAGGAAAACAACAGCAATTATTAGTGTGTTGGTGGCTGGCCCGTCTTAGTGAAGTAGATCGTCAAAGCACTTTCAAAAACAGTCTGTCCGTAAACTAGGTTTCCCCTCCCTTCCAAAAAAAATATATGTGTATGTAGTTGTAGGTATTTAATAAATTATTGTAAAATCTTATCATAATTGTCATAAATGTTCGAATAACATAGCAAAAGTCTGTCCCGAGGGCCCATTGATTGTAGTTACAGCGCTGTGTAGCGGTTATCAACCATCACCTCCTGAAAAACTCAAATGATGTATTACATTAACAAGAATAGTATATTATCTATATTCCAATCTGTCCATCATAATTGTGAAACGGTTGTATTAAACGTAACGAAAGATATGCATGGATTGACCCTGCTAGATTTCAACAAAGCTTTTGTTACTGTTCACCATTCAAAATTGGTGAGTAAACTGTCTCGCATGTATCGTCTTTCATTCGCAGTCATAAAACTCCTATACTACTACCTTAATGGACACAGTTAGTACGTGAGAATTTTTCTCAGTTGGTACCTATTTGCTATGGCGTACCACAAGGTTCAATTCTTGCACCACTTATTTTCTTCCTCTGTATGAATGAGGTGATGAATCAATTAATCTTTATACGGATGATGTTCAGATATACTTGTCCCGCTCAATTGGCCTAATTATGGATTGCATTTGTCCTATGAGTGATGATTTGACCAGAATTTACGGTTGGAGTGAGCTTAATAGATTATTTGTTAATCCTTTGAACTGAAGCGCCCTCATTGTCCACCCTACCGTAATGAAACTGACTCTGCAACATTACCGCCATTATATACCAGGAAACTTGATAGGCTAGTTGAATCTTTTGAAACTCTGGGTATATTAATAATAAGATAGCTTGCTGCAACCATGTTATTAATATTGTTTGTAATGTCTATTGCAGCCTACGGCAACTATGGGTGAGGTCAAACATTCTTTCCGTGAATCTCCGTAAACGACTGGTCAGAGCTATTAATATGGCACACTTGACATATGGTGGTGTGGTTTTTCCCTTTCTTGATGCTGCATGTAGAAGAAAATTTTTAATCATGTCCAGCGTTTGGTTTACAAGCTGATAAGATTTAGTCATGTTTCACAGAACTATAATCCACTTCTTGGATTCCCACTTCACATTTACTTTGTCCACCACTCTTCGAGGTTGTTGCAAAATCTAGTGTACTACTATTTTTGCAATCTTCGAGGCATCTTAATATTTAAATTTCACAGTATAATATAATTCCCGATTTGATCAGTAATCTTTATTTTTCCAGTGTGTGCGTATCTAGAACCGGTTCATATTCAGTGCACATCGTCTAGCGGATCCTTTTATAGACATCTCCTGCTGTCTAAACTATTTTAAAATTGTGTTTTTGACTAAATTTGTGCACACCCTTTTCGTTTTTTTCCTATTATATTTTTTTCTCTATCTTTAAGCTACCAGTAGCAATGCAATTATTTTTTTAATTTCTATATTTAAAGTTTTATATTTATTTTGCTGATGGAGCAAATCTAGTTTTGAATTTATCGGTATTTTTCCCACTTTGTACTCTAGAGATTTTCTTTGAATGCTAACCCAATAAATCATTAGTATTATACATATATTATTTGACTAGTGGAGACAACCATATGGTTAATTAAGAAACACACCTTATAACTCTAAAATTCTCTACAATCATTTTTGATATCGGTCTCAATAGAAAAAAAATTGTGTTTTGGTAGAAAGCGACGCAAATAATCAAATTAATTTCTTGATCTCTTGAAGCGATGAAGCTTAAGCTTGAACGCGTTACTATTAACATTTGCTTTAACAACCTTTCTTATTGCATTCTGAGTATTATCTCTGGTGATTTAAAACTTAATAAGGATAATATATTAAACCATTTCGGGTGATTCTTAGCGATTTTATTTTTTAAGGGAACGTAAGGATATCAAGCAGATTTAATGGTATCAAGAAACTTGTTATATGTTCCGGCAATAAAAAATCGAAGAATTTTTCCAATTAATATTTAAAAATGTTTATTTAAACTTTAACAATACGTAGATTATAATCCTGAAATTCGATATTTAAAGTTCTTGTAGCTGCGTTCTTTTGTGCACCTTGTTCTTGTATTTAATTTAATATAAAAAAGTTAAATCAAAACAAATATTGGAATTATCTTACGTTGAAAAAGTGTAGATCATATCTCGTATTACTAATTATATTTCATGTAGTATACTTTTATTTTGATACAATATCTATATAACAATAACATGCAGCATCTGTGTTTTTTATTATGAAAAGAGTTAACCTTATTACCTTTATCAAGCTTGTGCCTGCAATAAAGGCCACCGACAACGCTGATAAGTAGAGTCCTACAAATTCGGACTGGGAAATTGGAAGTTCGGTGATAAACGAGGATTTACTCAAATGGGCAATATTTTCTTTTGCACCGTTTAACAGCCCTGGTGTAGATGGCATCTCCCCAGTAATGCTATAATGCCGCTAATTCTATAATACATCCTCTGACTGGGTTATTCAGATCGATCTTGGCTTTCGGCTAGCTAGCTGGCGGATGGGCAGGAAGATCTTTTTATATCCAAACCCGGCAGAGCGAGCTATAAGGTAGCGAAATCCTTTTGCCCTATAACTCTCACGAGCTTTCTTATGAAGGCCATGGAAAAGATTATGGACATATTCATCAGATTGGTACATCTGGATGACTTCTCTCTATATGATTTACAGCATGCGTACCAGAAGGGAAGATCCCCTGAATCTTCCTTGTATCATCCTGTAGCGTTCATTGAAAAGGTACTCAATGACAAACGTTTCACAATCCGGACATTTTTGGACATTGTGGGACCCTTTGAAACACCAGCTTCATGCTATGGCGGGCGCTATGCAAAAGGACGATCTAAACCAAACACTGGTCAGGTTGGTTGATTAACAATATGATGCAAAGCCGAATAAATTCGACCAAAATCGGCAACCAAAAAAACCCTTAAAAAAGAGCAGGTAGAGCACGTCTTCAAGGAGGCACGCGGTCTCCTCTGCTGCGGTGCATATTAAATGACCTCGTCAATTCACTAAGCCGGCAAGGGCATTACTCAATAGCCTTGGAAGACATTGTGATGTTGACCAAAGGTAAGCACCTCAGTAACACTATTTGAGTTTTATCAACAACCACACTCTTTAGTGGAGAAGTGGTGCAAAGACAGGAGTCTATCTGTGAACGCTGATAGATAAACAAAGAATGAATATTTTTTCGTTTATTTCATAGTCGGGTTTTTTCTTTTTTTCTTGTGATGAAAATTGTAATCCGCCATCTTGGTGCGAACGCCATATTATGGTTAGAATGACGTCATAGATCTTATTGTATTCTTCTCTTTAGTCCCTTTCATTTGATACCCATGTCAAGAAAGTTGTGAAGAAAAAAGTAATGTGCCATCTTAGATCATCCGCCATATTGGGTTTAGAAAGACGTCACATAGTTACCGAACTGAGCTCGTCCAACGCTTTCATTAGATACCCATATTAATAAAATTTGGTAAAATTTGTTTTCTATTGAAAGATATTTTGACTTACGGTGGCCGCCACTATGCTTTTTTTGTAATTTTATATAGTCTTTGATACCCGGAGGATTAATACGATTCTAATGACCCCTCATTTATCCAAATCGGTAATTCCAGTGGGGCTCTAGGTCGGAACATCCGGACAAACATGCATACATACACTGATGAACTCATACCATTCCGTTGTCAGGTAAACATAAAGGGCTCCTTAATTTAACACAGATACATCTATATGTATGTGCGCCGAGTTGGAGCAGAAATATATTTAATTTAAGTAGCAAAAAGAGAGTCGATACATTTTTTAAGGGATGACAAATATATATATACATATGTATATCCGCACCCGGGCATTAGTGCCTTTAAGACGTGGTGGGTAATTCAGTCGATTTCTAAGATCGTAGCTGTAACCGCAGTCCTCGATACAAACGAACTTAATTAATGGCGCTTCATCCGGCCAATGAAACCACGCCGATAGCTACTTAAAACGTTCACGTATGCTTTCCGGGGAATTTTGCTATTTTGAGAAAACTGTTCACTTCCGACTGCACATGTGCAGGACGTGACTGCAAACACCGGACCCCTGATTAATCAAAGGTCCGGGACCCAGGAAGCCTTCACCGATGCAATCAGAGTCGCACATCCACCCTGGCACACCTCTCTGCAACCAACCTGCCTCCGTAGCGAAACTCTGAAATTGGTTTGCCCGAACGGGGTCGAAGAAGGCGCCCCAGCATCCGCAGCATCTAACACCGGCAGCGCCCGAGGCAGTCCCAGGCAAGTCGCCTGTTCTGGGGCTAAGGAGGGCCAAGGAGGGCCGACTCCACTCGAGAGGAAAATGGAACGACGACGCAGCCGGCCAAGAACAGTCAGAGGAGGGAGGCGGGGAGGAGATTAACGGACGAGTCGCGGTAAAAAAGCCCATTAAAACGCCGTAAAACTTTTACGAGCGATGAGAGCCTTCTTAATGCGATCTTTTATTATATTGGAATTTCTACATCTCCGGACTCCGGGCTATATATAGCGGGCGCGGGTCGGGGCCTCCGATAATTGCCGGCGAAAAGCGGCCTTTGGCCCGGACGTGAAAGAAATCATTGTTGTGTTATTTATCTGCCGTTTATTAATTTCATGCAACGTTTGAACTGATTAATTCCGACCGGAGCCGGTCAACGAGTCCCGGACCATGTCCTAGCCGCGCCCGTGCCCATTCATCGAAGGGACCAGGACACAGCAGCCTGGGCTCGGGCGCTGTAACATGATGCCACCTATGGGCAAAGCAGGCAATCCCGCGGTCGGTAATGCAGAGCATTGAGAACCTTTACAGTGGTTTCCACATTGACTTCGTGTCTGAGATGAGCTCAGGCGCTTTGAGCAGTCCGCCAAATTCAAAAATTGCCGAACCCTTTCTTGGAACTTAAAACTGAACTTGTAGCAGCGGGCTCGTTAAAAGGCAATTAATGCACGCCATGGAAAAAATCTTTGTAACAAACGAGAGCTAATAAAAATTTTATGACTGCGCTCTGTTGCGCGATGCCCGTTCGTTCGCGTTTTAATTCAGCAACTTTACAACTATGCACATATTGCGAACGGTAGCTAATAGCGCGGATATTTGCTCGAAAATCGTCTTTTGTGCGGAGTGCACACACAATGCATTTAGGTGTGACTTTTATTGAAGCCATAAAACGACCCAAGTGTTCCTCCAATCATGGGGAAGCCGTAAAGTCACGACACGCTGCGGGATATGGAGTTTATTGGCTCTTCCGATTGAAAACGAAATGCGGTCGAAGTTCGGCTAAATCACGTGAAAATTGGAGAAAGGCGAAATTTTTTCTTTGAAGAAAAGGTGGGCAATTACAAGGCGCCGTGCGGAATCGGTTTTTGAGGCCGTTGCTAATCGAGGGAGGTGTTTTAACCGCTACAAAAACACAACCTATACAAATCATCGCCAGTTACGAGGGACATATATTGTTCAAGTTATTGTTATGGTGGGAAACCAAGTTCCGGTTTATTTCTGTTACTAGTTTCATTGCGATTGAATGGGGATCTTAAAAATAATCCACTGTGACGGACTCAAAACAGGGTCTTGTTCTAGCTATTTTTTTGGTGACTAGATTAGTTATTTATGATTTGCGAAAAAGCTGTTGTGAAGCATACATTGAATTAATATTACGTAAATTTGCAGTAAACAAAATTAAAATTAAGTTATAGGGCCAGAATTCAGCGTCTGTAGAAAAAGAGTTGTTTAACGGTGGGATAGATTTTTCATGAATGTTTAGCCTATATGTAAGGATAGTTCTCAGCTATTGGGGCACAAGAACCATACATTTTGTCCGATAACGATAACAACGAAAATATTTGTCTAATTGGCTCATACCTTTTTAGAAGCTGAAGCGGATACGGGCAGCCAATTTAAGCAAATTTCATGAACTCGTCAAAGCCATGGAAACTCCAACGCCACGCTCCAAAATTCGCACCGTGATGTTATTGATTTTAGCTTGTCTTGCCCGAATTTGAAAATTCTTAGCAAATTTTTAACTACAGGTTTGTTACTAGTTTGCTCTTTTGACCATATAAATAACCATTCCAAATTTTAATTTTATAAATGAAATTTCATTACGTATAATAACGTCTAACAATAAGATTATCCAACCAAACACAAGGTAACATGATTATAGGTAATTGGGGGGATTTTGGGGTAACCTTCATCCCTAAGGTGGGCAAAAGACCTAAGACGCTAGCGAAGTCACTACAGCCTATAAGTCTCACCTCCTTTTTGCTTACATATCAGATACAATGTTCTGGAAACACCACCTCTCCATGCTAAGCAATTTACTTATCGAGCTGGCAAGTCTACTGAAACTGCCATCCACACACTAGTCAAACACCTTGAGGAAACTTTCCAAGCCAAAAATATTTCCCTTTGTGCGTTTGCCGAAATATAAGCTTTCTTACTATTTTGATCGTAGGTACATGGACCTATATGCAGTGGTTTAAAAAAAACTACATCTAGCCCCTCAACTTCAACCCCAAGATCCGCCACTGCCTATATGTAGGTAGTAGTGATATTCGTATTTCATGCAGATACAATATTTTCCATAAAACTGAACTGAACGTTGAAATTCTATTGGTAGACATCCTCAAGATGACTACAACAGAATAGTGGCAAACGAGGTTGATACCGAAATCAAGCGCCCAGGTCCTTAGATTTTGTATAATAATAGAAAATTGTGTTTACTTTGTTTATAAATCTTTTAAATTGCGCAATATGTGTAAAATATATTATACAATATTCGAGTGTTAAATTTTTTTAAACATTGTAAAATTTGCTATTTATTGTAGCGAAACCATTTAGTGGTCAAATCAAATTGACTCCACTATGAAAGTTCTTATATAGCTTTCTATCATAGGGCTCGTCGATTAGAGGTAGTAAGTAGAAATTGGCTGTGAGTTTCCAAATATCTCATTATTTTTTTTTTGGAAAATATGCTAGAAATTTGAGGAGCAGTAACTCAGAAACTCAGCAAATTAAAGCAAATCTAGTCTATTTTAAAGAAGAAACCGTATAATATTTTTTCCGACGCTTAGACTGGCAGATATTTGGCAAAAACTAAAATAAGTCCGAAAATGTCGGGGTATTTTCAAGATGGTGACGTGGCGGCGGCGGTAACGACTTTTGTTGAAAACCTGTAGAAATTAGTTACAGTAGGTACCAATCATTATAAATAATAAAATCAGCTTCACCCTACTTAATACACCCATTCGAAAATATTCATTACAGTTTGATTGGATTAATTACGCCCTCCTGTTTTATAATGATTTGGGTAATTTCCAAGAGAAACGCAAGCGTATAATAATGCAACTTTACAACTGTTATTCTTAGAAATCAAATTATCGTCATTTAATTGTGAAACTTCTGCTGTAAACTTGTGAAGAAATAAAATCCTCCAGGCAAGCAAACGATTGCTATCTTAACCAACTGTTCTAGTAAATTGAGGAGAAACGCACTGTTAAAATAACGAGCGGGACTTACGGACCTCGAATCAAACCAAACACTTGCCCATTGCCCAGCACTTTTGAACTGTCATTCCGCTGCGCTGAGAGAGATGCCTGGCAGGTGCTGGAGTACCTACAGCGGTGAGTGCACCCAAAATGAGATTTGAGAATCGGAGGTGGCCGTTTCATTCCCATAAATCCCATATCCTGTTTACGTTAAAAGTAACAAAAACTTAAAAACCACTGGAACTTATACTTCTAGCCGACGTCGCGTCGTTCGGTCGCTCAGCACTCGGAATTCGTTAAAACACAATCTTCGCGTTTAAAGAAGCGAAATTTGGACATTTCCACTTTAGCACACGCGAAAATTAATTGAGTTGAATTTTCCACCGGACCCGTTGCAGTGCTGAGAACCGCGCACAGGTCCCCGGCATTCAAACTGACGACTGAAGGGTAACTAACTAACTGAGGTAACCGTTAAGTTCAAATTCAGGGGAATTTAAGTTGAGAAACTTTTGAATCTGCATGGAATCGGAGTGATTCGTGCGGTGAATGTGGTGAGTTTGAATTTAAAATAAAACCAGTAACTTACGTTGGCAGCACAGCACAAGAACAGAAAGTCAGCCAGCGGCGGCGGTAGTAGGACAGTTATTTTGTTTCCATTACGTTTATTTTAAATATTTTCCACAGAGCCCCGGTGAGTACCACTTAGTTAAGTATTTTGGAAGGCGGAAAATATTTGGTCATAATTGACCATCAGGAGGTGGGAATTGAAAACAGCAGATGCACGAATTTTGAAAGAAAATAGAACTGGCAATTCGGGACTATGTGGCTCAACAATATCTCCTTCGAAAGGCAACAAGGTGGGCAATTAAATAAAAACAAAAAAAACAGTTATATTGATTTCGGTAGATCATCAATAGTGGCATTTTTGAAAAGCATATTCAGACAGTAGTAGTTTGGCGTGAGTTTGATGGCGCTGCGTTAGGTTGCGTTAGGTAGATAAAAAGATAAAAATAAAAGAATAATGTGCGTCCCGAATTTATTATTTAGCCTGCAACTCCCAAATGGTTGAAATTGCCCCCTTACCCCTGGCATATGATTTTTTGTTTGACTAGGTGTGATCTATCACCCCATTCATTTGTGTCCCCGATAGATGAAACACCCTGTATACCTTATCTCTTGTAATGACATAGCTGGTTTGTGAAATTAATCCGATTTGCTCTATTCTTGTTTTTATGACCAGTTTACAACATTTTCGGTACAGTTTTTGGTGTCAAACAAGTAATATCTGATATGATATGATATCTATACTATTTGACATGAATACGTTTTTAAGAAGAGTAGAGGAGCACCGTGGAATCCGAGTGACATGATAAATGACAAATGTAACTTCGCTAATAAATACTCAGAAACTACATATAAAAGCGAAGTCATCGGAAGCGCCCGTTCCAAAGGGCAAATTTCCCCCTCCATTTCCGTGCAAGAAGAGAACAAAAATATATTTGACAGGTTGCGAAAAAAAATAGTGACTGTTTAAAAAATAAGAGCAGTAATGTATTATGTATGCAATGTACAATATTTTAATATTACAAACAAATAACTTTTCCAATGTTTTTATTTACAAAAATATCCCTATATGCGTATAAACATATAACATGTTTCCAATTTTCTTAAATTATTATAATAATATCCCCCCCCCCTCTTTACGCAAACAAATCACACAGTGAATTCCCACCTCATCTGCACTTTATTCCATTTCACAAAAAAAACTTTTATTAACTAAATTTTCGTATTCGCTCAATTAAAGTAGTGCCCAAAGTGTTTCCATTAAGTCCACCTGAAACACCACGTCATATAATTACCGAGATATTCAAATTTTCTTCTCAATCTCGACAAAATCCATGCTGTTTGGCTTCCTTGATTAAATTAAAAACCAGCTCACTGTACGAAAGAAATGAATAGAAACAAAATTGTAGTACTTGTAAAAATCATAAAATCCTCTTTTAAAAAAGTGTTATAGCTTCAACGGTTGGTGGGTTAATTGAAAAAAAAAAACCGCCGGCGACATATTTTTCATATTTTTTCATGGTGGCGAACCCCAGGTCCTCTTCCTGGCATATACATCAAGTACATCTACAAACACCCCTCACACAATCCCTCAAAAAATCACCGACGACGTCGCATAGCTATATGATCGAAATGTACAAAGTTATTGGACAATAAAGTTTACGAAGCAATATATATTAACAGGAGATTTTCTATTTTTCGAAATACAATACATACGTGTATAGTTTTGTGCATTATCCGTATAAAGGCGGCAATTAGTAGAATATATATTGATAGGTATTTGTATGCAAATCATTAACATGTATTCAAAATATGAAATGTTCAAATACAAATCCCTGAAATGCATCCGACGTAAGCATGGATAGATTCAAAACCATCAAAAATGACATATAGCTGATGCCCCGGCTGTACGTGTTGTACTTTAATTTAACAGTATAGGCCAACCATTCCAAATTCGAATAGAATAGAAAAAAAAAATTGGATAATCGAATTTTCGGCAAAAAGCGCAACTATGCACAAAACAGGCATATTTACTCAAGCACATCTTGCAACTCTGCCAAAACTCGACAAATCGTGTAGGAGGAGTTAAACCAGATTACCTTCAGAAATGGCAACCGGAACTTTATACAACCCTGGCAATGACAAGATTTATAGCTGCCATTGAAGGTGTGGTCTTCCTTCCATTTAAGATCAGATATGGCTGACTGCAACTCGTCCATTAAAATCTGAGAAAGAGATAGGACATATGTAGGTGCTGCTGAGTGAGAGAGAGGGAGAGGATAGATGCAAAATATTGTAAAAAAAAAAATTTTAACTTAAAGCTGTATGCCATATGAGTGTAAGTAGCTATTTCAGCAAAGATCTGTCTTAACTCTTGATTTCAGTATAGTTTTGCAACTTCAAATAGTAAGCAATGAGTAAAATACGCTATAACACTTCTTGGTAAATTAATTTCATTTCATCCAAAATCGATGCGCTCTCCATGTAAAATGAAAATTGAGCCACACAAGTTCGAAAATACGTGAGTATCCCTCAAAACGACGAAGACGTGAACAATTTAGCATTGAATGGGGACATTCACGTCTCTGGATGCCAAACATCTCTGAAATGACGGACCACCGAAGAAGGTGGCCTAAGTGCTCATGACACCCAGGCATCTCTGATTTCCTTATCACGGCGGAGTTTGCTTCTACGACTTCTATAAATACTGCGCCAGTGACACATCTATTCATCCATCCATTCACAGCACGGAGCATCTATTAAGGTCAAGCATCGCCCGAGCGCGCAGCCCTGGAGGCAATTTGTTTTACTTAAGACGAATAGCATCGCGACAAGATTCAATTGGGAGATGCCTTTCCCGCTGTTGGGGCGCATCTTCCGCATCGCGGGCACTTGAAATGCTGCATTAATTGCTCGCGGCGAGGAACCCTAATCGGCACGACGAATGACAGCCCGAGAGGTAAACGAATAAAATTTGTTAAAACGTTTTCGAAAATTCCCATTCAGGCGACTTATATCGGCGTCTTGCATGCTATAAGACGAAATATGGCTTGCCGTTGGCGTTTTTCACCCAGGCACCGTAGGATGTGCTAAGGAATGTGGGAGAGGCTCAGTCCACCGACCCAGCCAGGTACCCGAGATATGGCTGTTTTGCGTGCGAGAAAGTGGTATGTCTCCCGACGACAGTTCCCAAAGATAAGGGACGAATTAAATTTCCACGTAAGGAGGTACGAGTGCTCCGCCGCTACTCGGGTTTAGTCACCCCAAATGGGGGGATGTTTTAAGAAATACTCAACCGTTTAGCGTTATTTATATCCCCGAGCGATCCCTCAAGGTCAACTTCAGAATTGTACCGCACTTTTGACACCCTCTGCTCGAAGGGCAGCACTGTGATTGCGCCTGCAATAACTCCCGGCGAAAGAGGGTAAGAAAGAAAAGTAGGTGTTAACTCGCATCTGCGGCAGGGCAGAGGGATGGAACATTGGAACCAGCCACAACTCGTAAGACAGTTCAGGGGCGAGGTACCCTTGCAGAAATTGTGTCGGCGAGGGTTACGATTTTTCAGCTGATGATAATGGCTGCTCGTTTGGTCTATGGCGACGAGTAGTTCTGGTCTGAATTCTGGAGGCCAAACCGGATCTTTACTTTTCCTCCAGTTGGCTACTTGAGTTCGTTCGGTTCTGAGTCGGAGATTCAAGGGCAACCGGTTGGAGTGGTGCGTGAACGCTTTGCTTCGATTTTGAAGATATTCTGGTTGCCGTTCGACTCATTAAAAATTCGCGAGCAAAATTTATCGGGCCGATGGGACAGATATTGAACTCGCGAGATTTTTTGCTGACTTCAGCTCTTGTGAAAGTGCATTACAGCAGTCTCAGAGGGAATCGGGCTGAAACTGGACTAGTGACTTCTCACTGCATGTTATGAATATTTGATTTTTGCAAGCTTTCGGAATTCTTAGAGCTGTAAACGTCGATATTCTGGAATGCGACAAAATGACTGTATGTATGTGCTTCATTAGTATACAAATTTTACAGTTGAGACGATTTTCTTCTGAACTTGTTACTGCGGAGCAAAGTGTGAAATTTATTGTTAAAATATACAAGACTACCAGGAATACCTGCAGGGTATTCTCTTTTTACTAAGGGGAGTTTCTGGTTTACATTAAGGAAAGAGTTTAGAGTTACCAAAATTTCGTAACAGTTGATAATAATACCATTGTTTCTAAACTATACATACATAGGGTAAATGCACCAATTCGCGTCCATTTAAGAAAATTCCAACACTATGAGGAAGCTCCTGAATAGAGTTTATTTAAAATCAGTGATTAATATTTGTAATACAATACTAAGATATGCGTTCATCTGTAGATAAATATAAATAAAAAACGTTTACCAAAGGTCGACACCAGGGAACCAATTCAAGTCCAGGGGGAAAACGATTATAAATCGTAGGTACAATAAGGGGCTGATAAGGAAATTATTTTGTGAAAAACTACGTTTTAAGTAGTTTGGTTAATTTAAATTTAAAATGCCATTTAAAGAAAAAAAGTTGTGATAAAGTTAAAGTAAGCCTCTTTAAATTTATTAATATCGAGAAAACAAATAGTGATTACATTTACGATATAAAAGAATTCATATTTTATAAATTTAACAAAAAATACTTTAAATTACTTCAGTTTAAAATAATTAGGTGACTAATGGTAAATTCAGTCTTTTATAAAATTCTTGTTCATCATCATCTTACATAATACTTGTGACGTTCAAAGTCAAATTCCGATATATCGACCTTAGCCAATTTTGCATAACGTAATAAAAAAGTAAATTAAAAATATCAAGAAACCCGACTGTGTAAGAAGCTAACTATAAAGATGGAAAGATGGATGTTTTACTTGCTACGGCTCCTGCTACATACATGCCTCCGACTGCAAATATTTCTCATATTTGATTGAATGATTTTTGCAGTTCCACGCCTTTATCTATCATCTTTTAGTTCGCAGGCGCAAGACGGATAATAACAATTACCTACTATTTTAATTTAAGGAAAAAATATTACTATTTTGCATTCTACTACGTTCCTACGTCTCCTTGCTTTCATCTGCATAGTTCGCTTTTTACGCAATCGGGCTTTTTGATTTTTTTAATTTACTTTTTATTCACGACATTTTAGTATTGTTTTGCCAATATATTGTTATTTCCTGCCTATAAATACTGTTTTGATGAGGCCAATACATCTCTATGTAGGTTTCTTTAAGTTCCTACCTGGAGAGTTCGTAGACGGTCTAATTTTTTAAGGTAATTTTGATCATGAGGTAACTTTAGAAGAAAACCTAGGCTATAACTATCACACGGTTTAGATGAATCGATAGACACCTCATTAATTAAAAGCCATCCAACCTTTCGGAAGCTTCGAGCGTATAAAGGAGCCCACATGCATGCATACCTATAAATACGTGTGTAAAACAATACCCTGTCTTTGTTATCGCGCAATCGGGTAAGAAACTCATGCCAGCTAGCTCTGTGGTGAAAATTAATTCATTATTTTCAGCAATTCTAATATTCCTTAAGGATGTGATATTAATAAAACAATAATAAAGAAAGCGCCTACCAAATGTCTTCTACGCACATGCATAGTTTAGATAACCAGTATTTTGAAAATTACTCTCAAATATAGACGGTTTTTAATTTTGACAATAGTTTTTCTTTACTATCAACGGATTTGGCAGCTGCTACATCTTATTTTAATAATATGGTTCCCTCGAATCCTTCATATTGCATGTATGTTGCATTTCGTCGTCCGATATATGGCATTTTGAGACCAAATACTCAAATAAACGGAATGTAAGGCGTTTTGAAGGTGATTTTGTTGGGATTCGGGATTTATCGGAATAAAATGCGTTTTTGGGTGTTCTTCTGAGGCAAATATGTGGCGACTGTAAATATCAACAACTTTCCGGATCCACCCCATTTTTATTTAAACGTCGTATGTTGACTTTGAACGTCTCACTTATTTAATATATGTAGATATCTTATCTTACTAATATCATAAATGCGAAAGTTTGTATGTTTGGATGTTTGTTACTCAATCACACCTAAACAGTCGCTTCGATTGGCTTCATATTTTGCTAAAAGGTGTTACATAATGCAACTTAACATATAGGCTATTTCTTATTATAATAAAATGCTCGGTTTCAAAATGGCGGTTCAAAGACGGCCACCGAAAAGTTGGTGGGAATTGTCCCGTAAATCAGCGTCAGGATGTTTTCGAGGTCGCTTATTTCGTTTTTATCTTTGGGGCACTGATCTCGAATATCTCTCGGATTCAATCAATCCATGCCTATATGTTAAATTGGATTATGTAAAACCTTGTGTCAGAACATGAAGCCTATCGAAGCAACTGATTAGGTGTGATTGAGTAACAAACATCCAAACATACAAATTTTCGCATTTATAATATTAGTAAGCCATACATAAAAAAATCTAGAAAAGTTCAAAATTTATACACCAAAGAAAGAAATTGAACCCTTTTATAAAATTAAAAATAAACTTCTGGTTTTAACTTTATGAGTTCAGCAACGAATGTCATGCTTAGGAATTTAGTCACAATTCATATAAATAAAAATATAGCCTATTGCTTCACTTGAAATTCACACTTTTAGATGTAACCATCTAAGCCATCTATCAAACGAAATTTTTTTTAAATTGTCGTCTTCGACATGGTGAAAATGTGACGCGTTTAACGCATTAAAATTTCTACCAGAGCGGATGTGGCAGAGTTGTTGAGCCGCGCACTGACGAGATCACCTCAGTTATAACTCGATCAAAATCCTCGCAGTAATTTTTTCTTCCTTCGGTAAGTCAGCAAAATCATAAACAAATTTGTGTTCTCTAGTCATTGTGAAGATGTCAAGTGATCCTCATTTTAAAATATTTAGCTTGTTGTAAACATACAGGGTGGCCGGAGAAGTGACGTCCAAAGGTAAAATTTAGGTGCCTCATATTGAGGGGTATCCGAATCACTATGTATGTTCCCCAATTTTGCGAAGTTTTCGAGTTACAGGGTGATTCATAAATTCGGGATGCACATTATTATTATCCTTTGATCTACTCAACGCAGCGACATCAAACTCAGGCCAAACAACTAACATCTTAATGTGCTTTCCAAAAACACCACCATAGAGTCACTTGCGAAAATGAAAAAAAGCTCTAAAATTTCCTAAGTTTCAAGTTTTCCCCAAGTTTTCAGCGAAATTCATGTAATTAATGCACCTCTCTTCTATTTGTTATTGAATTACCCATCTTGTTGCCTTTCTAAGGAAGTACAACATGTCCTGGTAAATAAAGGGCATGTATAAATATACGTGCATACGTTTGCGGAATATTAAAAAATCTGAATTTTAAAATATTTTATTCAAATTAAACGTTTGTGTCGTACTATTAACTGTAACAAGTTTTAAATTTGAGATAAAGCATTTCGGGGTTCATTTCAGTTGAATTTTTTGTGAAATTTAAAATTCCGCAAAAGCTTTTCTACGTATAAATTCGCATATCATTTTTCTACCTGAACCTGTCTATTGAAATGCAACAAGTTGCGTCATTCAATAAAAATAAAAGTAAGCCTGCATTTTTAAGTGTGGCTCGAACAAATTTAATATGAAATTAACGTCCCGCAATATTTCAAAAAGGGCGATAATACTAAAAATATGCCACTAAAATTAACAAAAATGTGTTTTATAAAACATATAAATGCTCTGGAAAATATAAATGCTTTAATGTGATTCTTTGTTTCCCCACATTTCAGCTTCCAGTAGGTTTCAGCGACTACATATATGTACAAAATTGCTTATATATTTTTTGTTGAAGGTTTCCGGGGCATATGGCCAGAGTTCAATTTCTCAGAAAAACGTGTTTTATGGCATTATTCAACTTTATCCAAGCGCAAAATAGATGTGTGCAAAATTTAAAGCACAAAAGTCTTTTAAATGTTGAGCTTTTCACATAAATTGAAACATTCACAAATTGCGCAAAATCAAACGAAAACTTCAAAATACACTAATTAAAAAACCATTTGAAGATAGAACAAAAGATATTTGAATTTTTAAATTAATTTCCGCATTGTGCTTCAAAACAAAAATGCATGAAGATTTTTTCTTGACAGGGAATAAACGACTATCTTCAGCTCAATACCGGATTTGTATATATACAACGTGGAAAAAATTGTAATCAACGTTTGCAAATTATTGCTCACACAGAAGCCTCATGGGACATATTTGCCCAAAAGAAAATTTCCACGGTAGCTGAAACAAAGCCCAGCTCCCAGTAGGATCCTCCGAAACAATTGCAGTGGGTAAAAGCTAAGTACTTCCACGTGCTTGTCCTACTGCTCTTTTCCAATTACGCCATGCAACCAATGGTCCATCGGGCGATTTATTTTTAACTTAGTCGTAAATTAAGCGACTAAACAGGTCGTTCCAACCCTTTTTCATTTGTATTGATTTCATGCGAAAAACTGCCATCCACGACTGACTCTTACACCGGGAGTCCTTGTATTGTGCAAGAAATGAAAAAGAGACAAAATCTTGGGAATGGTGCAGAAGGGTGGTGGTCGTAGAGCGAGAGACGAGTTCCTAAGAACTCCCGCACAATACCAGAAGGGTTAATATACCGCACCGAGAAAGAATTTCCGCAAACACGTTTTATAGTCCTGCGAAACCCTTGTCAAACGCTTTATGACCCACGAAACCCTTATCTCGCTCGTACTTTTTACGAGAAGGCATGAAAGGGGTCCATGCAGCATTTTCGGATAAACTCCTGCGCGTTGTTTCCCTGGGATTACTCCGTGTCTCCCTTAAAAAGAAATGTCTCGTCCTTTTTAGGGAAAAATTAATTTCTGACCTTGCCAACAAAGTGAATCGTAAAAAAGGATTTTTGCGCAAAACTGCTGGTTACGCACCGCATGGCTGAGGTGAGCCGAATGTTTTGATTGCACCGGGAAACCTTGGGGTGAGTTAAAAGGATTGAGAAATTGCCGCTGAAATATGTGCAGGTTGGCCGGCTATTAGCAGGTTGTTGCGCAGGAGGTCTCAAAGATCTTCCCGATCCGGAATTAGTTCGGCGTTCTCGAGAACATTTATAGCATTCATCGCATACCGGAATCCACTTCTACGAATTTTCCAGGAATTACGAGCCGGTACTAAAATAGTCGGGTGGTCCAGGGGCGGCGTTATTGCATAATAGACTTGAGCAAATCGGCTAATTACAACTCGCGGCCAGTGCGCGGTCGATAAGAATATCTCATGACTAACTGCATATGAGCTCGCAGCTAATTTCGCGGTTTAACTCGAAAATTCATAACCGCGCTGAAATAAAATTACTAACTGACCACTTAATGGCCATTAAATAGCAGAAACAGCGATAAAATTTAGTTAGGTTCGCATCCGTGCGTTTGTTTACAAAATAGCAGATCGCGCCAAGTGGGGCTGGGGCTCCATGAGCCAAAACGTGCTGTACAACCGCTTCTTAAGTTTATCGCGATGTCGGTGAAACATACTGCTCGCGATTTGAGGCGGCTCATTAGATGACGGCGAAAGGAATTCCTCTACTCCTTCAAAGCCGAAAAAGCCCCTGTTCACACGGCCGCCCGTTCCGTTGTGGTGCGGATATTTTTAAACACTTCGCAGCGGCGAGATTTATTGTTGTGCGCTTTGATGTTTATTATTGTGAGTGGTTTGTTTTGCGCCTAATATTCGCCGAGAGCTTTACTCAAACATATTAATTATTTCACCCACAGCCATGCAACCGTTTTGATGAGCCATTACGGTTTGGCATCATTGAGATACGGCAGGTGCAAATGTAAGTGCTTGCAACTCACGCCTCTTATAAGTTTGCGCTGTGTTAAGAGGTTTATAGTTTTAAGGAAACCTTGAGCTGCATGAGAAAATCATCAAAACGGCACCGACATAGTTTGGGTAATGTGATGACACATAAAGAGAATTTGTTGCATCGTTTGTCATATTATTCGTCCCTTTAAAAATTGAAACAACAAAAAATTAATAATTCACTTTTCATCAAAATTTACTAGTATATTTTGCCCGAAAATACCTATCTCTCTACCTTTTTTATTTTTATTGAACTTGCTTTGTTGTCTGTCTGTTACAAATCTTGCGAGTTGATTTTGAACCAGTTCCCGTTGTGAGAATAGGCTAGGAACTTATTTTATATCAATTACTTTATATGTATAAAAGCTTGTTGCGATGTGGTATGAAAACTCAACATATACTACATCGCAACAAGCTTTTATATCTATAAATATCATAAGTAGGTAGGTAATTGAATAGGTGATTATTATTTTATTGTATTTTTATTTTTTAATACATTTGATTTGAAGAAAGATTGTTTTTAAAATAGTAATTTTTACAGTTATTTTATTTTAAATTAAAAAAGTGTCCCGTGATTTATTTTTAAAAATCACTACATAAAAACGCTCTTACTTTAATATTAAGTTTTTAACGTTTTTTCCACACACGTGCAGGGTAAGTGGTACTTTACCGAAAATTCTCAACTTCAAAGGACTCCACGAAAACAGGTATTTTCATGTTTTCGGGGTCACTGATCTCGGATGTACCTCCTATCGAAATTTGGAAGTTGACACTCTATTGCAGAAACGAGTCAATTAGAGTGATTTACGATTAAATACATATTTACCATTAAAATCGTAAATAAGTCGAATTTACTCCTAGTATTAAGGAAGGTGGATCCCATATTGCGACCGAAAATTGCCAACTTGAACTGATTCTCGAATAAATATTTGGAAACTCTCATTTCAATAAGGTGGCTAAAACTTCTTAACGTAAATAAATTTTAATGAAATTGTGTTCTTAGAGTCTGTGATTTCTAAATAGCAGCCCTGTCTTTTCTAAATTCATCTATTTTTTACACTATACCACAATCTACACAAACGATTCAAAAATTTCGGGAACAGCTGAATCGATTTTGACAAAGCTTTCACCGTTAGGTAGATTATTTTCGTCGAGTAGAGTATTGTGTCGTTCATAATTTAGGTTACTTTTTATGCCAGTATTATTTTTTAAATATCATTATTTTGAAGTTATTTTGTAAGAATATTTCTTTTATCAATTCGAAGTCAGTCGTCAAAAGACGAAAACCCTTTTTTTTGCATTTTTCCACTAATCCATCCCATTTGCCTGAAATCGGTCCCCCATTTTAAAGTAGCCATGTGATTTTTTAAAATTTTATTATGATATTCAAATTCAGCAACCACCAAAACCCTACAATAAAGACTTCTATGCAAATCAGTTCCTTTTTTTCAAAAATAGGTCCGCCATTTTGAGGCTGCCATTTCGAATTTTGAAATTTCATTATATTAATCAAATTCAGTGATCTCGAAAATCTTGTATTAATATTCCTGTGCAAATCCACTTACATTTCTAGTTTTAGCCAGGTTTTTGCGCTTTTTGTACCAATCAATGGAGCGGTATTACAAGTAGTGCCCCTGATGAACTAAAATGGTTGAAGTTTTTCCCTGGTGTTTTTGGACCCAACCTTGGCTACCCTTATGAGCAGACATTTCTAGTCGTCCGAAGCATTTACAGCATTTACAGCATTTGACGGGATCATAAACGTAATGAGGAACGTTGTAATGAGAATGTACGTACAGTCGACATTGATGATTTGCAATTTACCCTATTCCTGACTGAATCTGTGAGGTGATGAATCCTCGGGATTGTCATAAAGTTTTTACTGCACCGACACCGCATTGTGTAGGCTCGACAGGCACTCAATGACTTGTGGAGGGTAATCCATATTTGGGTGCGACAGACTCAATCAAGGAGTGAATGAGGATGTTTTAATGGTTTTCCTCCAAGGCACATATTTCTGTGATGGCGGTAACATCAGGCCTATACATTTCGAACCCATAGGAATTGAGCAGCATTTCGTGAGGACAATACACTGCAATAAAATTTATCGGATGAGCATGAAGTCAACAGGGCAGAACTAACATACGAAGGAACTATGTCTTGGTCCTTTTAGTGGAGCAGCTAAAGCTGCAGGAAGTCGGGTCACGTAGGCATTTTTACATAAAGCACTGCGTGTCCATATTTTTTGAATGGTTCCCCCAAAATTACTAAAAACACAGATAATGCCCGCTCTGGACGAAAGGCCAGCCAATTTTAGAACAGTTCTCCTAGAAAACGTTCATTCCTCATGGCCTAATCCTAGGTAATTGCATTAGTCTTTATCTCCATCTAAATTGGGCACACACATATTGGCTGAACATGCCGGATGGAGGCCCCGTTTTATCTGCGCTTCCTGTGCTTCCTATGCTCCGGCTATGTATCCTTTTCGGATATTTCCTTAATGTAAAACGCCCTCAAGTTTGGCAAAATGTATGCTTTTTAAGGAAATGGAATCAGACTATTCGAGAGAATTTTGAGATCTTCTTGGGGTTCTCGTGCCTTGTGATGCCCGGAGCTAGTGCTGTACGAAGTTGTGGATAATTTCAATGAAATAGACTTCTGTCGGTGGTTAACCTTAGCGAAACCGATAAGATCACAACTGCTATCTTGAAGTGGGTAAGGCGCCTGATTTGAATCTGAATTTGCCAACAAATTATCCATAATGCTGTGGAACAAATCCCACTTCCTGCTGAAAATAGCCTGCGAAATCTAGAACTATTTAATTCTAAAAAATCAAATTCATTCTCAGCGAATTCTGTGGCGATGAATGAATCAAACACAAGATATGCGGGCAACGCCAGCGATTTACATAAATAAACGACCTTTGAGTAGAAACGTGCTCGTTTCACGGAGCGCGATAAGAATGCGCCCATTCGGCCCAGCCGCCGAATTTCATAATTCCACACGAGTGCCGTCGTCGCTCAGTCACCAACGTCTAGGTTTTCTCTTGATAAACAAAAAGCCAGAGGACCCCACAAGTACTATACATTTGCTTTCACAGCTGCCTACTGCGTGGAAGCTAAGTTCTTTTAGCTTTTGGACGTCTTGGACGTTTTCTTTTTCGTTTTCGCCCACTGTAAGTTATCTCGATTAGATTTCGGCACCGAAAAGTGGCGTTTGACGGCGTAACGCGGTCATTCGAGTCCCCCATGCATAAATCTGAATACGGTGGCATTTACGCGTGAGTATAGTATCTGGCCGAACGCTAAAATTACCAATTTGGCCGCATATTGACCACCTCATTATAATCAACGTCCTCCATAAAACTGTGGGAAAGTAAATAAACATAAAAATGTAATTGAAGCAGGTCTTTGCGATTTGTTTACTTTTTAGTGAATTTTGTTTATAGAGATTTATAAAAGTGGTGTGGACAGGTTTTTCTGTAATGCGAATATTTGATCTAGCTGGTGTTTTTGACCTCATTTATACATTTGACTTTGACATACACGATGAAATACCAGATAGAAAAGAGATATGTACTTACATATAAATAATTTTGAATTTTTGAATATGGAAGGCATACACGGAAACTCTATGCGTCATTTAGTGCAGTGTGGGCAAACTCCTCTATCATAGTGCACTAGGATCTAGGGTGGCAAGCCGAGACCCCTTCTCCAGGCCACAAGTTCAGAGGACGGCAAATGGAAGTATTGCATATCGATATAGAGTCTTCTTCTGCGACAAAAGACTTGACGAAAGGAGAATCCAACAATCATAAAACATATTATGGGGAAAAAACCAATGCGATAAGCCGCGTCTGAATGAGAGCATGATTTTGAGCGACAGTGTTGCCATTATCAGTTTTAGAGAGCAAGATTGACCTCAGTTTTCGTTGGGCGCAAAATAAATGTCATTCTATGGGCCTCTGTGGACTTCGGGAAAAATAAGCGAAAGATAAATTTTGGTATGGACCTTCATAATGTGTTCTGAACAAGTTATGGTAGAAACCCCATCGAACAAAATGTAATTTACTTCGCCTGGTCCAGATTTGCTGTGTGGCTAGTGCTCTGTCTTGTTGGAAGAGACAGTAATTATTTCCAAATGTATAGATCTGTTGTAAGCTAATGCTCTGCGTTGACTTTGGTACCATCAATGAATACCAGAAAAAACTTTACCGCGTTTATAAATCGGTTTTCAAACCATTACTGCACAAATGGACCGGAGTTGGTCAGACTAGACGAGAGTTCGTGATAGATTGGGTGAGAGTAGTTGGGAGTGGACCCGAGTGCATGAGAGTTGGAATAAGAATTATATTCTGGAGTGAAGATAATTGTAAATGAAAACATGCTTAATGATTAGAAGGAACGATGGTGATTTGCTGAGATGTGTCCCTTAAAGTGGAATCTGAAATGCTTTGGGTTGAAAGAGGAGCTAACAAACAAAGCTTGGTTTAACCTTAGTAAAAGTAGTTCATTCAGTACAATTTGTGTTTAAGGTGGAAAATCATAAAATCTGTAGAGTCAACATGTGTCTTAAAATTTACTTAGATATAGATTAATATCAAATAGATCAGAATGTCATGTAGATGTTTTGAATTTAAGAATTAACTAAAGTTGCTAGAGTGAGTAATTCGAGTGTGAATAGACACTTCCTAAAAATGAGTAAAGGAAAAAAATCCGGGATTAATAATACCAAAGTGCTATTGTCCTTTTGTCGGCAAGATCAATGGAAATGCAAAGAAAAAGTACGCGTTCTCCATTCTTTTATGCACAATGATCTCCACACCAACTATAACAGCTTTATAAAAGGAAGATCAATGACAACTAAACTTTTAGAATTCTCGAATTATTCTAATTCTGCAGTGGAATCTGATAAACAAGTTGACTGCATATTTACTGATTTCAGTAAAAGATTTGACCGCATCAATCATTACTTTTTGCTTGTTAAGCTGGCTGTGCTTGGCTTTCCAACAATATTTATCAATTGGTTACGATCTTACTTGCAAGCGCGAACCCAGCGAGTATCATTTCGAGGATCGTTATCCTATGAGCTTCTTAATACTTCTAGTGTGCCTCAAGGCAGCCACATCGGTCCGATTTTGTTCAATATTTACGTTAATGACCTTTCAAAGTTCTTACAGAATTCAAAAGTTTTATGTTATGCTGACGATGGCAGGATATTTCGTGTTGTTTCGGCTGATATGGATAGTGAATACTTAATTTCGGACTTAGAAGACTTCTACAAATGGTGCTCTATTAATTATCTTCCTATTATTGTAAGGAAGTGCTCATTTACCATATATCTTTTTCTCGCAAAAGGAATACGTTAACTTATATAAATTCAAGGATTTGGCTGTTTGGCTAAACAGCCGTTTTACTTTTGATGACCACATTAATGCGATAGTCAATAAAGCTAACTCCACGATAGGGTTTATAAGGCGATGGTCTAAGGAATTTCAGAATCCTTATAATACGCGGCTCCTTTGCTGCAACTCTGTGAGACCAATTCTTGAGTACGCGTCGTATCTGGTCTCCTTTTTGTAGCACATACGTCAATTGTGTCGAGACCTCTACGTAGGCGTAGGCGTTTTGTTCGCTTTGCCCTCTTTGTACTCCATTGGAGTGACCCATCATCTTGCCTCCTTATTTGAACCGGCTCGAACTTATCAAACTTGAATCCCAAGAGCTCCGACGAAGAACTCCAAAGCTGCTTTTGTTTTTGATTGACTGCAGGGTAGTATTGATATCCAGCTTTGGTAGCTTGTTTTAATTTATTTGTCCTTTAAATTCCTCAACATCTAACTAACTATTGTTTGCATGATTCCGCCACGTCCATGTCGCGATGTTTTAAAGTTTGATTGTATAGATTTCAATTAGTCCAGAAAATGCATAAAGTTCAATTTGATCTAATTTGTATTTAAGTTGTTTTCTTTCTCCTCAAAATTGTAAGTAATCAGCCTTTGATGAATGAATGAATAAAAATATATTAATACAAACACTTTATGTTTGCATTTCTTAAAGTTCGTGGCTAATCCCTCCAAACTAGCTCCGATTTGTCAAAGAAAATTAACTAAAACTTTATGTTGATGGTGCAGTCACTTTGATGACGTTGTTCAAAGCCCTCAAGATTCACCAAAATTCCCTGAAATTAAGTCAATCATCCAGTTGCTAAGCTATCTAAATTTTCCGCGATGAAACTGACAAACTCCGAGAATCCTCCAGCATAAAAACTGCTCCCGTGCGAAAAACAGCTCCAAAATGCTGCTTTGCATAAATAGCCCATCTCATCCGGGGCACTGATAAGCCCTTATGATTATCCGCCATGCCGGCGAGGATGTCGTTAACGAGAGGCATGCAAAATATGCTCCATTATCCTCCGGTGGGCAAGAGTGGCCATTGTGGGCCATGTCCAATCACTTCAAAGCAAACATTTCAATTGTCCGAGGAGCACATGTACCCCTCGGGCTGTTCCTGGTAGATTATCGTTAAAAAGGATTTTTACGATGCCCCGAACCCACCGAGCCATCGCAGCGTAAATGGCCGCGTCCATCGCGGCATTGTTCGCGCCGTTCCCGCTCGGACCGATATGGTAATGCGGCCGGGCACGTCCTTTCACTCCTTTCCCAGCATCGCATTATTAATCCGTAATTTATAGGGACTTTTTAGTTTTGGAAAATTGCGTGTTTGCCTCCGTTTAAATAGGGCAATGGACACGCAGCCGCATAATGCCACATGCCACAAAGGAACGAAGTCGCCACAGCCCGCAGCCGGGAACAATGGAAGCAGAGCCCTAAGATCGTAATTTTCTGCTCTTTTTAAGTTGCCAGACAACTTTACGAGCGTATCGGTCGCTTTCCTCCGTTCCTGGATATTCTCAAGATGGCCATCGTCGAATGGGTGACGCTGCAGCCGTGGCCTTCCCTTCGGTGGCAAGTACTACGCGGCTGGCATGTGTACATATTTAGCGAACAAGGGCATCGCAATCCTTTTCTACAGTTAAATTGCTAAAAAATCGATTCAGCGAGCAAAAGGCAAGCTTAAAACTGTCTGCGGAGCCCAAAAATTCAGCATACCCTAACAGCCCTGGAGGCTGGAGGTATAATAAGTTGGGGGCTCCCTACGTCCGTCCATCCGAGTCCCGAATGTCGAGTGCGAAGGAATGGATAAATGAAACGGTTGCGAAAATGCTCCTCTTGTACTGGGAATTCCTTTTAGCCAAACCAAATTGGCCGGAAAGCTGTTTTTATCTCATTTTGGTGCTGCTCATTTTACAAGATAAAAAGTTAAGTAAATTAGAGCCAGGCAGGGGCGCTGGGGACTCAACTCTTTGTGTCCAACTCCAACGGGGCTGCGGCGGACAGGAAAACTTCCATTAACTGACTAGACAGACGGATACGCCAGAGATTGGCTGGGGAGGGTTTTGTTGCTCTGATTGTCAGTTTAATTACAGGCGAACTTTTCAAGTTTCGGGGACAGGGAAATTTCTCAGTTATTAAAGTTTCTTTTTTGCTATTCATGGAGCGCTCTTGTTTCAGCTGAAGGAAAGAATATGTCCTTCACATAGTTGGGAAGATTGTGATGAAACTTATGGGGGCACATTATCCCAAAAACGATTCGCTTACTTTGGGAGTTTGGACACAATAGACGTGTAGAAGATGGCGACGCAAGGGCTACAATAACAATTTATGTTTACTCTTAAACGTAATCTTTTAATTAAACTTCGTAATTGCACCAGTGAGTGATAAAATGTCGTTACAAAACGCTCACTAAACAAAGATCAATGCCTCTTCATAAGGGAAGAACTATTGGATTTTGCATTTGTTCTGAAGGTATAGTTGACAGAAGGAGTGTCACAGCGAAACAATTAGAACACCTCCAGCTTTTCCAGTTAGTGCACATTTATGATTTTTGTCGGGTGCAAAACCTTTTACAATTACACACAGTGAACCTTAGTTTTTTTTTATTGCATAAGTCTGAAGTGTCGTGTTTGCCTCAGTTACAATACAAACATTCTTACATTCGTTACAAAGAATAATGGGCATATCATAGATGTTTTTGGGCCTTAGCAGGTTGCATCAATCATGAAAAATATGATTGAAGACCAAGAAGGTAGTTTTAGTTGTTTTTTTCGGGAGGGAGTCGTTTTACATCCTGGATTCTGGGATTTTCAACGCTGGGGTTACGATGCACATTTTCCAAAAACAAAGAATCGCAATGAGGAACAATTGACTATCGAGCAAGCGAACAAATCGAGTTTGGTTACCATATGTCGCTGGGTTCTGGAGGTTTTATATGGTTGGTTCAGAGGAGACTTTGGACTGTTCAGGCAGAATATTTTTAATCGCGACCTTCACAAGATGTAGGATTTTAAAATAACGGCTGCATTGCTGAATACATACAGTGCACCTATAGATACACGGCAGCACACACTCCGAAACGTTTATAAGTATTCTAGGCGATCGTGTGAACCAACCAATACAAATTTTCCCATTATTCGTTGCGGAAAGTTTCGTATTTTTAAAATGCAACTCTTACTCTCATTGCATATATGTTGCCAGCCCTACGTTAAAGTCACAATTCTCTTTTTGAAGTGAAACTTCTTTACGTAATATCTGTTGTCTTCTCTCAACTTCCGTTCGCCTCGCCCGATCACACTTCTTGTAACGCTCTCGTCACGCATTCACTAGCTTACTCCCCAAGTCAAGAGTGCGTAAATAAGTTTTACTTCAATACCTCACCTCTCTGCAATAGGTGCATGTTATCATCATATATTATCATATAGTCACGTCTCCGAAGTTTTCTGGATGAAACGATATAAGCCCTAACAATTTCTTTTACACTTATAACAATTTTCTTTAATTCCTCTATGGGTGCAACCAGATCTTCTTCTCTCTATGTACTATGTGGGCGAACACCAGCTTTTTAAGTATATTGTAAATGTTTCCGTGGCTATAAACACAAGCAAACAAAAACTACCTAAGAGCAAATATGCTCTCTAAAAACGAGGCAACTATTCTTTTCATGCAGGATTAGAAAAAATGTAAGCAATGTATTTGTCCAAAATCCTTTTTAGCATACACTGTGTGTTGTGAGTGTTAACAAGAATGTAATTACTTACAGAATATAACAAAAGATTCTTTAGATTACGGAAACACTTGCGTCATTAACTTAACTAAAATAATGAGAGGTCAAGTGTGTGCTTCTGGATCGCTAACTCGTCACTGATTGTTTTTCGATGAAAGATATCATTATAACGGAAAATTTAGAAGTGTTGCTTATGATGCTTGGCGCATCCATCCCACTGGGGCATCTATCCGTAGTTTACCCTACATACTTTTAAATTTTTATGTATTATCCCAGAGGGAAGAGGATAAATGGGAATGCCACTCTTCCTTTCAGTCGGTATTTGCACGTGACCTCTACAATAAACTTCATGACAATCCAGAAATATACTATAGTTTAGAAGTATTATTTTCTTGCGACGTTGCTCCCCAAATGTAATTATAATAAATTCATATCAATCACCAGCGTCATCACTTCCTTTACGATCGGAATCATCGGAAATAATGAATAAGTATATTTAATTCTAAAAGCAACACGACTGATGACTGCGAAGGCGGTTTCAAGCCAAAAATGAAAATACGACTTACCTGTTTTCCATTCTGAAGCCGCTACTATTCCTGGAAGAAGAGAAACAAAAATAAATTACCCCTTTATAACAGTTTAGTTTGGTTTCTCAAAGCATGAAATTTACCAAGCTGCGAGCAACAATGTATCGAGCAAACAAGCATCTTTTATTTTTAGACAATTGTCCGCCCTGCGAATAATCAGCCGCATCTTTGCGAACACAGAGAACGCATTACGGAGCGTCTTATTTCCGACATAAGATGCTCGGGTTTATTGCGAAAGTCGCGAAGGTCACATAATGCGACAAATCCGCATGCCCGCCGAAAACTCGTATCTTCCGGCTGAGCTCTGACAGCGGTCATATTCGCGGGATGCCGGCTTAGTAATTAGACACTAAAATTACAATTTAACAGCCGCTGCACCGCCTAAAGAGCTCCTCGGAATGGAAGTGCATCGGCGCGCTTATCTCCACTCCGCCGCGGTTTGGTTGCACTGCTTGCTTTTGATTGGTTCACTTTTCATTTCCACGCGAGCAGGTATAAATATTTAACAGACCCTGGCATATGCTGGAAATTAATAAATATTCAATAACACGCTTTCCGTTTGCAAGTGGACAGCCTGGACTCTGCTGCGACAAACAAGGCTTCCCAAGATAGTTGGGACGTAAATCAGGGACGAGACGGAACGCTGCCGTGCATTGGTTGCTGTCGACGACAATGTAAGCTTCAAATATTTTCAAATACCGTGAATGCAGAAAACGCGAATTCGTTATTCCAACTCGCATCCTGGCCAGGGTAATTTATTCCCGGGGAGATCTGCTGTCGGCATGCTAATTACCCCAGCGTAAGAAGGTAAGGTGTTTTTGTGTTATTTGTTAGACTGGCAGTGAGTAATTGCCTCGTCAGTTCTGTGAAAGTAAACAGAGGGTGTGGTTCTTGAAATTAAAATTTATATGCAGCTTCAAACTGCAAAGTGAAGACACGAAGGTGCTATTAAACCACGGTTCTATAAGTTATGAAGGGATTTACCTAATTTATTTGAACATTGTTAATTTGTCTCGTAGCACACAATCAATAATTCAAATTTCTCAGAGGCATCACGCACTTTCTATCGTTCATCTTCCACCACTATTTCCGGATTTTGTTGTTTAATGATTTCGAATTTAGTTGTTAACGCCGTTTCACATGCTAGAAAAGAATATTTGTCCAATACGCGAAACTCCTTTTTTCCATTGTTAAATTCAATCCACTAAAGTGGTGATAAACTGATAGATAACAGATTTAGTGCTGAATATATTTAAAACTTGAATTGTGCATTCTAGAAAAAGGTCTGATACGAGAGCACTGGGTGACTTCAGTCTAGTGGTTTTATATATCTCTTGAATATTTTGATCAAACGATCCTTGTACATCTTTCGTAAATCAAGCAAAATAATTTTCAAAACCACACAGGATTACGCAGAGCAGATTTCGGGCCCAAATTGAGGCTTTATTGCTTTTTACTGGACTGTGTGTACAAAGAAAGGGCACAGTATTCAACTTCATTGATTGAATAGCTGAATCTGCAAGTACAGTGCAAACTGACGTTTTCGAATAGGCACTAAGGCAATGTTTTTAACTATCTCTGTGAATGTGTGTATCTAAGTCCGTTTCGGTACATATTTACTTTTTTTTGTATTTCACAAACAACTTGGCACATTTTGATTAAGAAGTGTGCAACGTTTTATTATAATCTCGACTGTCGGCGGCTATATAGTGTCACGAAAAGCCAATATCGTGAATACCACCAGCAAGTCTGACAATTAACAGGTATGTATGTGGCAGGATAGATTTTAATGAATGATAACGGGTCTGTGAATAAAGGTGGATATAAGCATGAATGTTGTTGAGCAGATGAGGGTCACTCCTGCAGTAATTTTTTGTACAGAATCTGAATCTGGCTTCAGAATTGGCCCATCACATCAAGATTTTAAAATATTTGAGGCTAAGTATTATACTTAAAAATTGCTTTTTTGGCTGATTTTGAAATTACGTATAAGACTCAAAAATATGTTCAGGATTTTATAATGAGTAAATCGTTTAGCAGCATCTTTCCTCTTTAAAATAAGCTTTCGAATGGTCATCTACGATGTCTCCTTGCAAATTTGTATCCATTTGAAGGTGACTAGAATAGCTATTGGGTTGTACTTGTACGTGGACATAGCTTCAAATTCTTGTCACCATGGAGTGGGAGAATTACAGCGGCCAGCGACGCTACGACTATGCATACACATCAAACCACACATACGCAATACTAACGAATAGCGAATTTTTTATTATTTTTCTATGTTTGTAATCGGAAAAAAGTAAGCAGCTTGTTGCACTAGGCGCAGTCGAAGCTCGGTTCAGCGCGTACCCCCACCAAACTCTTCCCGATCTTCAGGGTGTGCGCGTACCACACTTTGGGAAACAATGCACTACACTAATAACGGATTACAAACAAAAATTGCTAAATCTTGAAACGAAAATATTTAAGAATAAAAATAAATGTTTCATCAATTTTTATATTCAATTAAACATATAAAAAGTATTCCTTTTATTGATTTTGATTATGAAGCCCGTTATCAGCCAGAGCGCAGGGGGTTTCCTTGCTATGGTTGAACAAGATGTTCGTACAAGGGTTGCTATAGATGGCTGACAAGTAAACTATAAAACTCACTTTTTTTCCAAATAACGTTTTTTAATTCTCCGTGTGAAAGGAGACGTGAGTCTTCCTTAAGACAATTAATTAAGGTTCATCGTCCAAACTGAAACATTTCTTTTGGTCTTCTGTATACTCAGGTGATTTTTGCTTCCTCTGGCTGACATTCAGCCAAAGATTCGTGATGCCTCCATTAGCATTTTCCAATCTCAATTGTTGAAACGTCGCTCTAACTTACTTTAATTTCTGACATCATTATGTTTGCTCTTTTCCCAGTTTCTTATTTGTTTGTTCAATTCATTCTGTCCTAATGACTTTATTAATTGTACATTTTGGTATCCCCTTGGTCACAACGAGGTAAGCTCTTGTTTAGCTTGATGAGTTATAGGCTGAATTCGTGAGGTAGATTTGCGTGAAGTTAACAAAGTGCTTGAATTAATTGAGCTACGTGGAAGAGTTCATAAGCAACAAAGGGAAAACTTTTAAAAACAAAACAACCAAGTTGCTTGGCAGTAGATAAGGGTCATGCAATTTATTTAGAAAAGTCAATTCAAATTACAAGGTGAGCAAACGAATTGGAATAGGTATTTGTCTTTGTCTTATTTGTTACAATGGCTTAGCTTGTTTGTTGACGACATTAACTGTCATTATGAGATAAAGGGGACGACGAAGACTTGGACAGACAGGCCCTTAGTTGTTAAGTCCAATTCCTAGTTCAAATCGTCATAATTGAAGAAGCTCGGATTCTTAACTTGTCCTCTTCCTCTTCAATATGACTAACTTACCAAAACCTTAAATGTTTGAGTAGAAAAGAGCCGTATCTAAGCGGTATTCTAATCGTAATAGCGTCATAATTAACAAATGGGGTACCAGATATTTTAGTAGGTACCTACAAACCATATCCAGTTAAGTGCAATGGCCGCTGCCGAATGCGAAAAACGAAATATCTCGTGATTGAAAAGTTTTAAATTCAATTCCGCATTTCCCTCAAAACAATTGCCTATATGTATGTATGTCTATAGGCACCATGCTACCACTGTTGGTAGGGTAAGCGTTTTCCTTTAATTGCAATTTATTTCTCTTTCTCAATATAAAATAATCTAAAACTCACCCTCCCCCCAAAAACTAATTTCAGTAGTGTCCTGTTGGAATCATATTGAAATTGAATTTTCTTCTCTGATTTTCACGTTCAATTTATTTCGTTGGCTTATCGCACTCAGCAACGATTTAATCCTGATTAACCCGTTCTTGAATTTCCTCGAGTTCTCTCCGGTGTCCTAGTTTCAAGCGCCGAATTCAATGGCTGCCTCCACCGGATCGAATTGAGTTAGTTTCTTTCGTCGGAAACTCATTTCTGGGTGTGGATTTTCCTTTTAAATAAATTCCCCATTTGCATAAATAAAATCGAAAAGATCTAAGCGATAGCAAGCGGACTGGTTGGCGGCGCACACAATCACAGTGAGAGGCACCAAGGTGCGACAAAAAATCGAGATTGAGTCAATTATCTGCTACGACCGGATCATGTTAAGCGCTGTCGTGTAAATCGAGTGCTTACTGTTGTCTTCCGAGTTTTTCAAAAGCACTAAATCGAAGAAAACAAACGAAGAAAAAAACGTGGAAAATCTCGAATTTACAAGAGTCTCGGGGCACCAGCAAATGTATGTAAGTATTTTCTCCTGAGGAGGATTTTGTTGTCAACAAGACTGGGCGACAGGAAGGGCAAGTTTGGCGCTTCTGCTGAGCCAGATCTGGGGCCGGGCATGTACAGGGAATTAATCCAGGCGAAGAGTTCGATATCTCGCCTTTATATCTTTTGGTCGAACACGACAGCGATATTCTTAAGCAAGTTCAGCACTTCTTGCTGCGCCTGTCGCTCTCGACCCGGCTCGGGCCTCGGCGTGGGCTAGCAGCAGCAGCAACGCGTACCAGGCCGCATAAATTTTTTCATTTTATTACGACAGATTAGCTAACGCTAAAATGTGATAAAAGGAAATCAATATTTATGCCGGGGTTTCATGGTTAGCTCGAATCGTATAATTTATGGCACACACAGCCACACAACGCACAGGGCCAACCGCCGCGCCGCTGCCGCCCAGATCGCGCTCGGGTGCACAAGATAGAATTTCGCCAAAAACTGGTGATAATCACGGAAGAATCCGCTCGCATGGCGGAGCGGCAGAACGACAGACAGGGCGATACAGGTGCGCACCTTAAGTCACTTTGGGTTCCCCATACAGCGGTGTACGTATGTCGCCCGGGGCCGTAAACAAGCTGTTTTATGCCCTCGAAATGGCCCTATGCTTTGACATCTAAAAAAGGAAGCCGGCGCATCTTGCACTTTATGTACTGCGTACCCACCGGGAGACATGCCCCTCCCGCGAAGGACGAAGCTGCTCAGTTCAATGACATTTTAAATTTAGCCGCCGTAAAATCTCAGATTCCTATAAAAGGTGCAATTAATTCCCGCCCAAATAGGGTAAGCACTCTTGCATAAATTATCTGGGTCAGAAGTAATTTATCTTCATTTGTTCTCGAAAGCAAGGCAGAAAGAAGACTCGTTTCGGTCGCGCCTTCTCCCTAGGCGAGGCATTTCTTGCGAAGTACTCACAATCCTCGACGTGCCTGCTGTTATTGCGATGATCGCAAGAAACTTTTTCATTAAGAGCGAGCAAACTCCAAGTGAAATATTTCTGTTCGGCTTCATGGCACTTGTTGTTTGTTTAAAATTGCACAGAAGTTCGTCCACTGTTTCGGTTTTTGTGTGTTTTTCAAATGAAGAAATTTACTCTGTCTTAAGGGGGAAGAAATGGGGAGTGCTACATTTTATTCACTCGGGGGTTCGGGTGGAAAATTTACGAAATTGTTTAATCTGCGGAAAGTTCTCAATAAGGATTAGCGAAGTTTTACGAAATGTTTATTTGAAACAAACTGTTGGTTTAAATTTATCTTTTAAGTCTGTTCATTTTCTGTATTAATAATTGTTGGTTTACTCGTCCAATATTTTTTATCAAGCACAAAAATTCAATGCTACGACGTATGACCGAAGTGAAGAATTTGAACAATTGATGAACTTTTCCTGGAATAGACATATAAATTTGTAAATTTGTCTTTATAGGTACCTACTCCCACTTTGTTAATTATGGATCTCTTTACTATTACATACTCTGTCTGTTCACGGTAGAGAAAAGTGGCAAAAAACGATCCCTGGGGGTAAAACGATCTCCTTCCATTTAGCAACATTAAGAACGCCATTTTGCATAAAAAACTATACATAAAAATCTTACTCCTCGCATCCTGTTTAGCAGTCCCTCAAAGTGTGATGGAATGTCGCTAGAAATTTTATGGCACGAAATAAAAATTATTGCGTGTGGTGTAATGTAAGGTAAGCACTGATGCGATATTGAGTAACGTTAGTGTAAACAGATTTTATTTAATAGGAGTGTTTGTATTAGTTTTCAATACAATTCAATAATATAATCAAGATTCTATTCTATAGTAATTGATATCATGAAATCATGTTTTGGTGTCTTTTGTGAGTTCGGCGATCCCTGCATCCCATTCTGTGCTGTCTAGTTAATTTATCATCTGTAATTTTAAGACGCATAATTTTAAATATTTTGTTTGTACAATTGAGATGTATTGAGTACTCAAATAGCTATTCATCTCTGTTTGTTTTTTGCTAAGATCAGTTTAGATCAAACAGTAAGAAGTCGGTCCGCAGACATAAGAATGAAATGTTTAAGGCACTATTTTTCTGTTTTCTATTGAATAAGAAATACCGCTTGACGGAACGATCCAGCAGGACATCGCGAAAACCCATACAGCACAAACAGGGTTGCATCAATAAAATATTGCTGTGTTAAATTTACCAGCAAGAAGTCCTCACTTAAACATTATGGGAAATAGTGAGCAATCGGGTTTCAGCTCGTAAGCTAAGAAATATAACGGAATTGAAACAGAAGTCTTGAAGGACAATTTGGTAACTTCAGTTTCAAAAAAATCAGCGTTATAGTGATAACTGTAGCAATCAAATCATAATATTTTTCGGTTTGGATATTAGTATTCAAGAGAATTGAGCTTAGCAATAGTATTAAAATTACAATCACAATTTAAAATAACGCTTCTTCCGAAAGTAATACAAGATATTTTATAGAAATTTGTCTGAAAGCATGTTAAAGTATGTAGGTTAACATAATGTAATAAGAAACCTTGTTTCATGCAATTTTTCTTCTCAGACGTCCACCATGTTTTCTTATTTTTTTTTTAAGCGAAGTTTCAATAGTCTCGTTATGATCATGCTTGGGGTATGAAATGAAAAAAATCGACACCGAAACCATGACATGACTTTTACTGGCAGTCGTGACGTAACCGTTACGCCACCAAAATAATCCAACGCCGGCTCACCTCACCCACCACTGAAGTGGCCTATCTATCTTTACCCTTCTCAGTATGTGCTTGGCAAAACCTTCTATAATTAGGCCGTTAGTCCACTGCACACGCTACACACGAATTAGCTTCGTTTTGTATGGAAATAATGACATCACTGAACCACATTTCGCATTTTCGCGCGCGTGAATTGGCCTTTCATTAGTGTGCGTAAGTGGGCATACGAAAATGTTAACATTTCGTAGAAAAATTTTGTTGTAGGTACTCACCCTTGAAGTTTAACTTTTTTGGTGGCCATTTTGAGTCTGCCATCTTTAATTTTGGTAGATATTAATTATGGGGCCCTAAAGTAGTTTTCATATAAAATTTCATAAACTTTTCTTCAAATTGAGGAATTCCAGTCGCCATGTTGGACTCGCCATTTTGAATTTATAAATTTTGAAATTAGAGACCCCGACAACCCCCTAGTGCGGAGTTGCATGGTAATCCCTAGAATTTTAACTTATTTGGCAGTCATTGTGGGCCCGCCATCTTTAATTTTGGTGGATTTGAATTCTACAACCCCAAAGATGTTCTCATACTGAAATTTATAAAAATTGCTTACAATTGAGGAATTTGGGTCGCCATATTGGATCCCCCATTTTGAGTTTGGATATTTTGATAGTAGATTAGTAATCAGCGACCCCAAAAACCACCTAGTGCGGATTTGCAATGCAATCCTCGGAAGTTTAACTTTTTCGGTCAACATATTTTTGAATTTGGATGGTTTTTTTTAGTTGTGCACATCTATACCGCACGTTTAATTTGAAATTGAACAAATGTTCAAAATTCAGATTTTTTAATATTCTGCAAAATCTGCTGTCAAAATAAGAAACTCAAGATGAGGGATTATCAATTCTTCGACACCATGAAACAGAGATAACTTTATGATACCTCGGCCTCGATCAAGTGACAAAGCGGAGGAAGAAAATCTCTTCCGTGCTAATTCAAGTCTAATCGATAAATGAACTATGTATTTCAGAAAAAAAGTTTGTTTTCGAACGTGTAATAAATAATGTCAATGGAATTTTTTACACACATTATGAATCTTAACACTTAACAGCTGAATTAACTAGAGTTCTTAGTAAAAATAGTGTTTAAAGTAAAAATAAAAATATTACGAAGCATTATAGAAACCGTTTCATCTTAAATGACACTTAGAATCCTATAGTGTGGCCAATACATAGGACAATAAAACCAACCTGTAAACCTTTCTATTTTTGTTTTGGACCATAAAGTACAATAGTTGTTCACTTGATGGTCAACATTTTTAATGTTCCTTTAGTTACTGGGCAAGTATAGACAATTTCTATAGGTTTTCCTTAGCAGATTACAAATTCGGAAATTAATATCATAAATTTATTAGTTTTAAGCATAATAGGGCTAAAAAGTAAGAAACCCATATTTTCCGAGTTTTTTAGTATAGCAAAACACATTGTAGTGGTTTGAAATTCGTTAAGTGGATCATAATAAAACGTTAGCTTTAATATATTCCATAAAAATGGGGAACGTCTAAAATTCGTACAAAAAATCTGATTAACGTTCTTGTGATTTTTCATTATATTATTTACAAATATTTCAAAATAGCCAAAAAACGGTTTTTCTTACTTTCGACCCCACTTTTTCGAAAACTAGTGTTAATTAAGCGTTTAACTTTTCAAATCCATAATTCACAGAAAGCCCCAAAGTACCCTACTATATTTTTGAGTTAACAAACGAACATCGAAATTGGTGACCAGTGTTTTCACGGAAATTATTATTCGGGATGTTAAAATTTACGAATCCACCTTCATCTGCTGTTAAATATAACCATTGGAATGTTGAATGTAAGCTTAATTTGATCTTCGCAAAAAATGGTGTATGTGGGTTTTCGTGGTCACTGATTACAAAGTTATCATTAAAAGCCAATGAATGGAAGATGATGGATTGTCAAGACCCAAACAGTATGAGATTGTTGTTGGTGGATAAGGAAAGTGCTTTTGATAAAGACATTTGGAAAACCCTACACAAATGATTTACTTCCCAAAATATCTATTTCATAAATTTGAATAATATTCTAAGGTAGTTTGACCATGTCGTTGTTTAGTTTGAAAGAACATAGAGACATAGACACATAGACATAGAGACGGGGACACGTTAAAATTATCCATAGACATTTGTGAAACATTTTGGGAACATTAAAAAAAAGATGAAAATTGCCTAAAAGCTATTTTAGCGCTCTGGCCCTGTGTTTTGAAACCGAACATGTGGAAAAGCGAGTTCGACGTATGTCCGAACTTTTATAAATAAAAATACGCCAGCAATACGCGTACAATATGTAGGTATGCTCTCATTCATTCCAAATGAAAAGGAAATTATATCGAAAACGTTTTTGAAAAAATCCCAAAGCATCCCAAAAACGCGAGCAATTTTCTGCAATAACAATTAAATGCTCTGGCAGCTCCAATTCATCGAAGAAATATGGCGCTATAAAAGCAATTGTACCTTGAAATTAGATAAATTGTAATTTGCAAAGCGGGAGCTACACTTTTCCGTGCAATTAGCCACCCACACCAATTATGGAATATTACAATTAGGAAAGCGCGCGACGATGAGCGAGAAGCGGTGGTGAAGAGGACGATTCGTCCCATGGTTACAGCCATAGCCCAAGACAATTTAGAATAACTTTATTCAATTAAAGAAGCCGCGCTGGCCGTGGGGGAGGGTGCGTGCTGCTACCTCGCAATTACCGAGACACGAGGAATGTGTTCGACGCAATTTCCCTTCGCCCAGTTTCCTGAGTGCAGCTTTAGACAAACCTGCTACGCTAACTGCGCGTTGATGAGCGATCAGCAACCTCCTTGACTAATTCGTGGCTCACCTGAATTGATGCCTTCCGCCGGCGGCGGCGGTTGGGCCGGATCCGTCTAGGCCCGTGGCGGTCTCACCCACCACCATGCATGTATTGCATAATTATTTTTTTACGATAATTTAACAGCCATTTTATTGGATAGTAAAAATTTTATGGAACACTAAATGAATTATGAACGATTGTGTTGCGATAAAACCATAAATTTTTGATGGGGTATTAAGCGCGGATCCGCCGCTTTGTGCGGAACTGAAAAATCCGACGAATTTGGCTTTGGAGCGTTTCGGGGACAATTTCGCTGTTATTGGAGCACTCGGAGTGATTTATCGGCGATCGCCCGGACAATTTAAAGCAGTCCCGGGAGCGGGAGGTGCTAATATATGACCTGTCGTCGATCGCTGCTATCGCCTTTAATGCCATTGTTATTGCCGTGCGCCACTACAGACGTAATTAAGTGCTAATCGGGCTGTAAAGGGAATTATTCTTTTATGGATGCCGTTACTGCCTATGGGACAGGTGCAAGGCTTCGTCTTCTTCTTCGAAGGTGAAATCCTTCCGTGAGAGTTACGCAATATTCTAGGTGTACCGTTGACGTCTAATGACTTTATGACTGTTAGCGGTGTTCGAATCTTGTCAGGTGAATGTGACCTTTATTTTATGGGCTCTTTCTGGAATGGGTTAACGTCCTTGTAGCAGTTGTAATTGTCTTTTATGCGACTCTCGGGGTTTTTTTTCCCTCAAGCAGTAAAGAGTAGGATGAGGTAATTTCGACTTATCTACGCGATAACCTTGCCGGGTTTTAAGTAAACCTTCCCAAGGTTAAGCAACTTTTATTCTGATTTTATGAAAACTCAAATGGTATGAGATATCTTTATAAGATTTTACGGAAGGTTCCATTGATACTGCGTAGAATTGTGTTTTGCAGTTTATTTTTACTGTAATAGTCAGTCACACGACAATATTTCCCTTGTATGAAAAAAATACGGCTTATTGTGAGCGTCACTTTACATTCATCTCGATTATCGCAGACACATTCTCAAGACTGACATGTTAGATACATAAATTAGTGTTTTCGCTAGTTGAATCGACACTCAGGATAATGCCGAATTTTTAACAATAACAATATTTAAAATGTTTTGGAATATGTATTGTGTGACTTTGAAACGAACACTTTGATTTTAGATCAGGGCATAATACAGAACAACTCCTTCTGAGAATATCTGAACACGTCAAAGAAAATCTCGGGAAGAAAAGATTTACAGGACTTGTACCTACTTCTCGTTATTCAATCGATTTTTGATTCAGTGCGGCATGATGCTTTATTAATACACAAAATTAGAGTTATTTTATTTAAAACTAATGTATACATAAATATTACAAAAATTGGTATAATATATGGTTTTCATTAACTCCCGTTTCAAATCATACAGGTATACATATTTTGGCCATAGATCAAAAACCTGAAATGAGATTTAAACGTAAATACAAATCTTTATTAATTAATAATTGTGCTTACAATCTTAGAGTCAAGAAAATTGTGTTGTCCATTAAATTGAGCAAATGTGGCAATGCTTGGTATTTCATTGTATGCTTCAATTGCTAAATTTTTTGGATGTGTTTGACCAACATTAGTGAGTATTTTATTAAGACTATAGTTAACTTTATTGCGAACATTTACACTGTGTACATTAAGGCTCTTTTGGAGAACGAAATTATTTTTGATTAAATTAGGCTCGTATTTATACATGAATTTACATCTCTCCAAAATAATCTTAATAATGTCCTAATTTCATTTATTTAGTTTTGATCGTAGAGAACAACACAATCTCAAGACATTGAATTCGTATATTAAGCTGGATATATAATATTATTATTCAAAGTATTACTTTGAATACATAGAAAACCTAGTATAGAGGTATTATTTTGATTTTAATTAAATTAATGCGATATTCCCATTTCACGTTTTTGTCAAAGTATGACCCCAAATACGTAGTACATACTTAGTGCAAGATTGTTATCGCCAATTTTCGAAGAGATATCTGATAGTAGAATTATTTTGTTTAAAAATCATAAAGTGAGTTTTCGATGAGTCTAGATATTGAGACAGATCTTCATTCACTGCAGACTCCAGAATAGTATCATTATTCGCTGAATACAGACGTACCGTGTCAATAACATATGGTATACTGTACAACGTATTTACCACTTATGTTTGCCTCTTTCATGTTGTTAATATAGAGTAGATAATTAGATAGAGCCTTGAGGAAGCATGTCACCCCGAACACTGCCATTAGTTAGAAGTTACTTTCTAACTATCTAATAGTTCTTTAAAAGGTTTAGTTCATATGATTGAAACCCAAAGTCCCATAAATGCTTCAAATCAAACGCCTTTTGCAAATCTATAAAAACCGCAACTAACTTTTTGTGATCATAAAATTCTTGCACCTCAATTAGAGCGGCTTCGGTATTGCTATGATATTAGAAAACCAAACTGATGGGGAACACACCCAGAATTTGCAAGAACAAAATTATGTTCTATAGAGATTATTACCTACTTAGTAAAAGATTTTACTGAAAAAGGCTGAAATTGGCCTGTAGTTATTTGGGCCTTTTTGGATCTGGATTTTGATCACATAAATTTTTTTTTATACTACCGCTACTACCGGTTCTATTATTATTAGTAAAATGGTTATTTAGTTTTCTTTCGATCGTTATTCGCATATTCTAGTTTCTTATTTATGCAGTGTTTCTTTATATTTATTTTTATAATTAAGGTGTTTAATTTATTTTTAAACTTTCGTATTTTGTAATTTTTACGAAGTTGATATTAGTTTTGAACATTTTTATTAACTTCAAGTAAATCAAATTATTACCTTCACAAATTCTTATCTTGTTGGTACAAGTACTTTTTTGTTTTAATGTTTTCATACTATCACATAGATGCTCTTCTGTGTGAATTGATTTATTTCCGAATAGATTGGTAGGATATTTTATATGATCTTTAATATTCAAACTGGTAACAGTCCAATTAATGAATTTTCGTTTTTGTTTAATTTGTGTATATTATAATCAAATTTTAATTCTTATTCATTATTGTTTCCATTTAATTTAAATATTGGCTCTTCAATTCAAAAGCTGGGTTATTCAAAATCATTGTATTAATTAGCTTATGTTTAGTATTATTTGAAACAGGACAACAGACAAGGTTTTACATGCATAGTCAGTTCGGCTTCTCTCAATATTAGTAAACATTTCGTGTACGGGGCAGCATGTTGATCACCTCCTTGTTCGTTGCTCTGATACTGTTGATATATATAATCGTTGAGTCAGGAGACTTACATTCGGAAGTACGGTGCTCCTTTGAGCATTTTGCGTTGGCCATCTCCATGTTCATAATCCTGATTTCACTCCATGTTCATAATCCTGACTTTCCCATTCATCTTACTCGTTTGGTTTGCAGTTTCTTACGTAATCGTTAGTACAGAGTATATCTTGCCTCCTAATCTTCCTCAGATCAAAATATGGCAATGGTTATTTGCAACAAACTGTGTCCATGTGTCTGTGCACGTGGAGTGACTACACGGCAGTATTCAGTCAGTAGGCGATGCATTTCGCGGATTTCGGTCGTAGGTACGTACACACACCCATGGACACAGTTTGGTGCAAATAAGCTCTTCCTTAAAATATTCCAGCATGAGTCCCTCAAGGTTCATTTTTGGGACCAGTTTTATATTTACAATATGTATACACCTGATTTTCCAAATATACTAAATTGCTGTTCATCCATCTATGCTGCTAACACAGCTATTTTTTACAACCAACAAAACGATACACAGGCTATGTGTTTTGCACACAGAAGTCATCAACGTTTCCTACCTGACCATAATATAAATCTAAACGAATATGGTATTCCCTGGACTGACAATGCCAAATATCTGGGCACCTACACCTTTTAATAAAACCTTCACATACTCTAAACATATTAATTCAGTCAAAGATAACATTTACCTAATAATTAAAATATTATACCCTGTTACCAGATGGTCGGCCATCAGTTTGCAAAATAAGCTGGTTATCTATGAAATCATCTCTGAAGCCTTCTATAATGAAGATCGATTTTGGTTTCAATGCGGTCACCATAGGTACTCATATTAAAAAATTGCAGGCATGACAGTTCTCCACCCTGAAATTGCACAGCATTGCCGAAAGAGAATCTATAGAAACAAAGGCAAATAGACAATTCGCTTATACGTCCAGTTAATTCGTAATAATTGTAGTCTTAAAGTAGTCGTAAGTTTTAAGTTCTAATAATAGTTAAGTAGAGTAATTCTTCTTAGGCTTTCTGTCGAAATAATTTTTACCAAATAAGAAACAATTAGCATCACTTGATTTACTTATATTCTGCTAGACTACATAAAGTTATCATAGTTAAATAAACCTGGATTCCGGCACTTATTTATAAGATTTGTAGGTGTAAAATAAATTTATGTCCTCTTCTCAAATATGTATACATGCAAGTACATAACAATGATAATACCTTATGAAATACAAACAAACAGATGTTAAACACAAATTGCTTTTTCCTCTAAACAATATTTTTTTTTTGCGAAAAAAAGTGAAATCAACTCGCAAATTTTTTAAAGTTTGTCAAAACGATGACTTGATAAAACGAACAACAACAGTGAAACCAAATTGTGTTGAGAAACTTTCGTTCATATGCTTTAGTTCCCTTTTAATGAAATTATGTATATTGATTTCTTGTCCAACCAAATTAGTCCCGAAATAAATCTCCAAACATATGACAATTTTGCTATTAAAAAACTCGAAAAATAAATTTCGTTATTTTCCCATCTGTGCAGTGATATGATATGTGTACTGGCAACAGCGCTCTCGGACATTAAACTCAACTTGTAAAAGACATTTTCATCTAGCACTGCCATAATATTGCTGCTACAGCCATAAAGCACGCTCGAATTGCGTTATCACATAAAACACACAGCACCGAATTCATTCCATGTCCCATGGCTTCAAGTACCAATTTAACCCCTTAAATGAGTTACAAATGCTCAAAAGCCAATGGGAACCGCAATAACTATAAAACTGCATGAAAGCCACCAAGGAAAGTCTATAGCCGTGTCCCGCCCAGCGCACAAAAAATTGTATGAAGAATCAAAAGTGAAAATTTCTTCATCATAGACAACGCCGCTTTACGGAAAATTGCCCCGTAAAAAGGTGTTACAAATAGCGCAATTAAGTCGTCTCTTAATTAACTACATGCCCAAGAAATTGCCCATTTGAAGGAGAGATGGTTCCAATCCTCTGGAGGAGAGAACAAGGTGTCCCTCATTAATTATTTATCAAATACCTCTGAGAGAAAAGTAAAACTAAAAGGCCAAAAGAGCGAAAAGCGAAAAATCCGAAAAAGTTTTAATTTAAATTCAAATAGAGTCGAGATTAGAACATGAAGGGGCCCTCTTTAAAGCAGTTTCCAAAATGAATAATTTATCGATTTTCTGGGAGGGAGATGTAGGTGCCTGGGAGCCGAGGCTTGTGCCCTGTTCTATCCTTGGCTGGCTGTGTTCGCTTCTTAGGTATATGCCCTTGGATGTGAAAATCCAGCGGTAGGAGCGGGCACAGACGGAGAGAAGTCGGCAGAAGTATTCCGTCCGACACACGAAATTCCTCCAATTTCTACGTGGAGCAAAAAACAAAACGCCGAAACATCTTGGATTAGAAAAAGTAAAAGGAAAAGCAATTTTCATAAATAACAGGAATAAAAAATCCAATAATTTCTAATAAGGAAAAAATCCAGAGAATGGGCAGTGCGCGGAAGGCGCGAGCACTGAAGGTGGGACGGTGGAGCTGTGGAGATGTGGAGCTATGAAGCGGCGCACTGAGGGTCTGAAAAATTTCACCGTATACGCTCAGTGCGATTTACATGAAATTCAAATATTAATGTTTAATTTAAAGGTGGCATATAGCGACAGGTGTCGCAAACGGCACTTTTATGGCAAAAACGTTCCGTGAAATTTTATTGAGCGATTACAATCAGAACTGAGTGCCAGCCAGACTGGGGCATTTCTCTCGGGTTGTCATGCACGTCTATGTTGGAGAGCGGCTGAGTGCTATACGACCTGTCCTCGCTGAAGATTTCTTGGAAGAATTGCAAAAGGCACGGAAATATTAAAAGGACATGCATTGCTACCGCCATGCAAGTGCCTCGCGTAATAATTTCAATAAAATCAATTAAAAGATGACAGAGAATTGCACACGAATACAAACAGTGCCGCATACATTCTTACGGCTACGGCGTTCCACACTTTCGTCGGTTTGGAGGACTACATTTTTCTCGCTTCAACAAAAATGGCTTCCAGCGAAAAGTGGTGCTATTGTCCTTTTTCAATTACCGGCCCGTATACCTCGACAGGTTTCGATTTGTCTCTACTTTGTCGCAGCAAAGAGGGACAAACCTAATTCTGCTGGGTTCTCTTCTCCGGCAGTATAGAGGCTTGCTAATTAGCCACGCCTACTTGGTATATACGCCGCCCAAAGAGTTCTGGCAATTATCTAACCCGGCTCGCACACACCCATGCTGATATGTTGCTGAGTGCTGTGGGCCCGACGGGTACGGGTACTGCGGATTATGTTGGGCAGGGAAGGGTCCGCTTACCATCCACCAGTCCACTACCGCGCCTCTTCCTCTTCCACCCAAGCTACACTGCCGGGGATTCTGCATGGCCGTCGCTGATGCTGCAGCTGCATCATATGACACTCTTCCCGGGCGCAAAATATGCTCCTCAGGCGTGCGTTTTGCTTGTTTTTGCCCGTTTCGCCCGTTCCTCCCGAACCGACAGGAGAGTTTTTGCAGTGCATGGTTTTGTTAATAGTTTGCCTGTTAATTAGAGTTTTGTCTTATTTATGCTGCGCTATCAGTTTGAGTTTTAATTGGACTTTGAGATAACAATTTTCGGTGAAAAGTTTCTTCTCTGTTTGATGTTTTCCCCACGAGCCAGGAACTCCGGCCATGATCTCCACATGAATATAACGAATTGAGTGCTTGACTTAAAGATTGAAAAGAACGCCTTTTAACTGGCCAGTGCTATCGTGCCGGATCAATTGATGCTCGTGTGGCGGTTAAAATATCAAGAGCCGACGGCGTTGGAGAGCCCGGAAAAACCGGCGGCACCAGGCGACCTCGGGGAAAGCTACCCGCGCTACCCGATAATAAAAAGTTGATGGAGCTTATAAAAGCCGGAAACATCTTACGATTTGTTATGGATGGGAATCACCATCCAGTCGTTAATGGTGCACGTTCAGGTCGTAAAAAAGCGATTTATTCCACCAAATGGCTGCACTTATGAGTTTATGGCGACTTGCAGAAACAAATGGTTGCTTCTTTTTTCTTCCGAAAAACACTCAAGGTGTACAAAGTTGGAGCAATTGCCCCAAAAGATGATGATAAAGAGGTGCTGCAAGCCAAGAACAGGCTCGTTCGGGCGTGGTGGACCGAGTCCAGGCTCGTTATCGGATTGCAGCTACGAATTTCTGGGAGTGATGGCATGATTAAAGGGCTTCGCGAAGGTTTTAAGGAGAAGCTCGTTTGCTACTTGTTTCCTGAAGTTTTCATGTACCAGTGCACCAATTTATATTGAAAAACTGGAGGTATGAATTTCATGCTTTTTGTATCTATTGGTAGTCGTGTGGTATTTGGAATGAATTCCCCAATTTAATCTGAACTAACCAGGCTTCGATGGGTACCTACTCCTGGACATCAATTTACTTTAACTCTGTTAAGCCCTGCGCGAATAAAGCACTTTTAGATATTTTAATAATAACAAGACTAACTGTAAAAAATACTTTTTTATAAAACTTTTATTTAAGGAAATGTACCTTAAAAATGAAAGAAGATTGCGTCCCATAGCTTATCGTATTCTACTCGTCAAATCCTTTCAATTGATTTTCATATCAAGGGATTTGTGCAGAAAAAGGTAATCCGCCATCTTGGGGCGTTGGCATTGTCACCGGACTTATATACGTGGGCATAATTTCAAAGCTCTAGCTTAATTAGAACTATAGTTGAAATTTGGATTGCCAGATTTGTAGCAGACAGATAGACAACAAAGCAAGTCATGCAAATAAAAACTCGTAAAAATAACACACATGTTCACATTTTAGGTCACATTAAGGTATTTGATATATATTTTTAAAATTTGTTAATGGATTGGCAAAAACCCATTTTATTAACCGAAGGTGATGGGCATGAAAGCATAGCGTTTTTCTTCTTTGAGTAGAAAATCTAGATTTAGAGCAGCATCTTCGGGCTCTCTTTTTAAAATTATTTGACAAGCTTATGTCGGTTTCATATAAATAATAATTTCATATTTTCGAAATGATTGTCACATATTTTTAATATTAGAAAGGATTTATTTTAATAAATTTACATTTTGATGTAGGTACCTTCCTACCCCGCTTTGTTGGTTTTTTTGAAAGTGTGTTTTATTGTTCTCTTTGTGTATAAAATGCAGAAAAAAGAACTTGCTCCTTTCGTTTTGTTTTGATTAAGACGTATGTGGACCGTGAAGGACATTCAATATGTTGGTGCAGGCATCAGTGGCCAACATTGTTTTCGGAAAATTGTGGGATTTATGTTATATTATATTTCGTTTAAAACGTATATTCGACTGATATCGTATTCATATTTTGGTTTGCAAACGTATGGATTTTAAAATGAAACTGTTTCCTAGATTAACAATGACATAATATATACAAGCAGGCGTAATATATTACGGTTTGTTGCCTTAAGAACCGTACATTAGGTATAACATGTCTTAAAGTGCTCCATTATTATTCCTGTTGAAAGAAAAGACTGGTATTTACTTAGTTCATCAATAAACTGATTAATACAAAAATTACGGCAAACAACGAAGCTCAGGGTTCATTCGTACCGTAATTAGTGCCATGGTAAGACACGTAGCAAAAACCTTGATGAAGTATTTCGAAGTTTCTTTAATCATTCTAACTATTGTTTACTTGATTGTTCCTAAATATAGGGTTTATTATACTGCTCTTTCTATACAACATCCTAGTAAAATGTGACCCAGTTTTATTGCTCTTGATTCTGATTTATGTATCTCTAACCTTTCAATATTTTCAGCACGAATGATAACTGTTTAATATTTTATTACACCCAGGTATAACAATTCTTAATCTCTCCAAAGTCTGTTGACAAAGGTTTTATTGGTTTTTATTTCGCACGTGAGAGTAAACGAACTTTTATTACTTTCTCACACCATTATTTCATGACCAATCATAATCAATCTTTGTCTCGTGTAAATATTACTGACAATCGTTGCACATCTGACACTTCTCACTTACCTTTGACAATGTCTAACTTTTGCACATGTTTAAGTTAGGCACTCAGTTTTTAAACTGTTGTTTAGTGAGATAAACATTATATTGTACATAAGGTTACAAAATGAAGCCTGTATTATAGCTTTTCATTATCAGTCCTTAATTACCCGGGCTATACTAAACCACTATAAATACCCACTGGTGCCCCAACCAAATTGTCTAGGGAGCAGTTTAGGACAGACAGATAATTTTTGACTGTTGCTATAATATATTCAGTGGCGGCTCGTGGTCAAATCCTTCGGTGGCGTTACGTTACTGAAAAGCGTTATACCTATAGGATATATATATATATGTCTTTATCAGTTTTCACTCTACACAATGAAATTCGATTATTTTTAGTTCACGGTTTCCCCTAAACCCCCACGGTTTAAGGGGGTTTCCCGTTGTTCGGTTTCAAAAAATTGATTTTTTTTGTAGAAACGCAATCGATGTATTACATTGCATGCATGTCAAAATTATTGTCTCAATATTTTGTGCTGAAATACACAACAGTTTTCAAGTCACAGCCGAATTAGTGAGGGCCGCACGGCCTGCAAATAATCACGCGGCAACTTTAAACGTGTTTTTCTCAAAACTAAGTGCAGGGTGGCCGGGACACCATTGAACCGATTTTAATGATTTTTATTTTGAAATATTCACAATCATGTTCGTTATCGCGTATTTTTCTGATATTGCAAAAATTTGATATTTAGTAACAATTCAAAATTAAAAATGGGGTGAAAATCATATCTTTTTACAAAGTTGTGCCAAATCACGCAAAATTAAAAAAAAACCATGATAGGCGATACCTAAAACCCTATGTTTTAAAATAATTTTTAATTTTTTTAATTCAGATAATAGGTACCTACATGTAGCAGGAAAAATGTACTTGGTCCACCACAATAGCCTGGAAAGGGGAGGGACTCAACAGCCCTTTGTTTTTTTAAAAAATTCAAAAAACATTTTCTGTATTTAATACTTGCTTTAAATACTATAAATTTTTTGTTGAAATCCATCCAAAAAACGCTATTTTTCAACTAAGAAACAGGAAAGCCCCCTTAAGATTGTGATGGTATTCTAAACGACACGGAGGCAAGTACAATAGTTTTGGAATAATAGATAAAAGAATAATAATCAACATACACACTTACTTAGTTTTTGGTGACACCACCATAAAAATAAACAACGCGCTAGGAGCAATGCGGAACACCCTCGACACATTTCGACGCGAAGGCTACCCCTTCCGTCTTCGACTCCTGCTGCTGTCTATACCTAAGCGTTTCGGAGATATTAGACTTGCTTCATTCGACACATGTTGCAATTAACCCTGCACTCCGCTACCTACCCTATCTTACTTATTTTTTCCAAAAGTACTTTTGTACGCTTTCAATTCAACAATAGCATCTTCCCTTAAATGCATCTTTTATTAAAATTGTACTAATGAACAAAAATGAAAGTATTTTCTGTAACTAATTTTTGCAAGTGCACCTGCACATACTATGTATATGCGGAACAATCTTACAAATTTAGTTCACTACCTATTTTATTTTGAATGGAGAGGCACAAAATTATTTTCCAATCTGCTGGTATTTTTTTTACTTGATTCGTCGCAGAATATGCAATCCACAAATTTTAATGAATTTTCGACAGTGATTTTAAAATACATTTTATGCCCATTTTTTTATATTCGCGTTCCTCGTTCGATATTTTCTTTTAAATAAATTAAAAGCTATTAAGGTACATATGTGTAATGTAAAAGAGAGCCATAGAAGTGATATACCTGCATCAGTCAGATAATGTTAAATAGCTGGCATATTTTATTTCCGTTATAACATAGACAAACAATTTGAAATTCACACCTTGTTTCAAACAATTCTGGAATACAAATCACCTTAATACAACAGCACTATTTTTTATTTCAATAATCACTTTATTTTATTTTGAATATCTCTTTTGTAATTTGTTCAGAAATGCAAACAGATGTGACCCCAAGATATCGTGATATTTTTAATGCGAGAATTATGTATATTTTCTATTATGTTTTTGACGTAGGCAAGCTCCAAATTCATTCCCGCTTCATTGCTTTTATTTATCACCGAAGATTAACATTTTATTTTTACTGCGCTGCACAACGATTTTGGATTTTAACATTTTTTTGGCACGTACTTATTTATTAGCTAACATGATATTTGTAATTCGACAGGTATAAGAAAATGTTTAATATTCCGAACAAATGCATATTGAAAAATTATAAGATAAGATAGATAAGCAAAAATTTTATTTGTTTGTACTCGTACATGTTATTCGCGTCAACTGTTTTAATTATTTGTTTAAATTTTGCCGAATCTATTTTAAATGTTATTATTAGCTGAGATAATATATATAATTGTAGGTAAGTATTTATTGCTTATTTAACCTACTTTTATTATTTAATTTCTTGCGTTTAATAAAACTAAACTATTTTTATACAAATTATGTAGGCTCTGTTAATATATAATATTATAATAAAATTAATATAATATGTTAATAATGTTAATATAGAACAATAAAGTTAAAATGCTCGTAATACCTTTTATAAAATATGCCTTTACCTCACAGTTCCACCATTTACTGGTTGCCATATCGCCAAGCTGGTCAGGCTGCCTGGACTACTATGTCATTATCAATATAATAATTCATCTGCGTATCGGCAGTTAAGTTAATAAGAGACTTTAATTTTACTTTTATGATAATTTCAACTTATGAATGAAAAGTGATATGTACGAGTATGCACAAATATCGTTTTGTATGAGGCAAGTCTGTACAATAATTTAAACTCTCATGGAGAAAATTGCAAAATAATTAGATAATAAAGTACGCCTGCTCTTTTCTAGCAATGAAACAGCTTCTGAAGAAGCAAACTAAGCAAGATTGGATTGCAGAGCAATAGATTATAATTATCTGTGCTACTGAATACAAGTGTACGCACGCACAAATCAAATACTTAGAATTTCTGGTTTTTTCCTTTGGGAGTTGGTAGGCAAAGAATATTTTCACATTCTCTTAGGAATTTCATCTGCATCAATTAATAAAAAAAATCATAAAACATTTTCATGTTTTATGCAATCAAGGCAACAAATGAAAGCATTTGAATAGAAACTAATTTCAGTTAATGATGAAGAGCGTGCGTAAACTGATTTTTAAGTTTAAAACTGTAGGACTGTTAAAAAGTTAAAAAGAGATTAAAATATTTGCGCTTCAGTGATTAAATTAGCACAAGTCTTATCGATTCCATGTGCACTGCATATATGTAGGTATACAATTTGCCATTTATTTCCCGCGTTTGGATTTAGGATCTCTTAGCTCTAAGGTGGGAAACAAGCACATAACATAATTTATGAAATTGCAATAAACCTTCCAGGTTTGTTGCCGTGGTCAGCCATTAATGTCTAAGCATTAATTTCATTGCATTTTGTGCTAATTACTTGGCTATGAAAAATTCCAATTTACTCGTTTTAATATGGTAAGATTTCTCTTTATTATTTTATTGCTGTATTCTCGTAGCACGGTTGATGAAATTAAGCATTATTACAAAAACGGGTGATTTTCAAGTTAAACAAATCATTTTCGGCATACAAAAATCTTATTGTTATATAGTTATAGTTATATCATGAACACATAGGTACATAGGTATTGTCTAGGTACACGCAAAACCTTCTACAATTACAACTATAGGGCAACTAATGATTAAATAGTCATCTTCTGCTGAATATTAGCCTAAGCGGTTTTCATCTCAAATCGCGCAACGTTCTAAGACCTTTTCTAATGAAATCGTAAAATTGTTGAGTTTTAATCAACTCTTTAGACAGACCACTAATGGCATACGCATATGCAGAGAAACTTGCTTCCGGATCAAATCGCTAAGTCTCTGTTCGCTCCGTCGTAACTGGCAACGTTACTATTTTCCCATTTTATACCACTTACCTTATGCGTATAAATAAGAGACTAGTCACGGCTTATAATTGTAGACGGTTTTGGTAGAGACGAACGAATGTGCTTACTATATTATTCTAGTTTTTAAAATTATGTGACTTTCATTTTCGGGTTTTAACGGCTGCTGTCAAATCTATTGTCGAAATTTTATATATCGTGACCAAATGTTTTCTACTTCGAAAAATTATCATGGATGTGGTAGATACAACGTGCTATTGAAGCTTAAATTCATTATGGCATATCCAATATGGCAGACTATCAAATTCTGAACTTTACAGGTTTTTCGGAGTGACTTGCAAATATGTCCTCTCTGGTTTCAATGAAAAACCCAAAAATAATCCAAAAGAAAAATCAGTTGGTGGACAGTTCACACTTCAATAGAATTTTGACGAGCATACCTTTTCGAGGGAATAGAATCGAGGACGATGGATGTCGTTGGATAGATCGTAACTTTCGTAAGGTCTGGTAGGGTTTTGGTGGTTTTGGTGCCGCAAAAATTTAATGCGTGATTTGGACAGAATTTTTTTCCTTAAGATAACTTTAATGGAGCTTTCAGCATTATGCACCTACTATATTGTTAGATCCATAGTTCAAAGTTCGCTCCTTCATAAAAGTCATGTTAATGGCCATGGTATTGGCTTTATTGGAAAGATGATTTTATGCCATTAGTGTTTAAATACGATTTCGGGCATATGAGCGCCCTCCGCTGTCTTGAATGAAGCGTAGTCTGGATTTCCTGGGGAGATAACGCGGCGAATGTTGTCTCGCAAGTGGTCCGACGTCTGTGGCTTATCGGCGACTTCACATATCTCCACAGAAAATAATCCATAGGTGTGATATTACAAGATCATGGACACCAATTCACATGTTCTTTACCCGAAATTACGCGCTCGTCGAATGTTTCCTGGAATAAAATGAGTGTGTCGCTATGTGGCATGTTGTGCCATCTTGTTGAAACCAAAACTATAACGCCATTTAACTAAGGAACGAAAAAGTCAGTAATCATGGATCTATAGCGTTCTCCATTGACTGTAACCGTCGGGGTGGCATCATCTTTGAAGAAAGTTGGGCCAGTGATTCCAACATCTCATAAAGCACACCAAACAGTTGCTTTTAGTGAATGTGACGCAGTCTAAACCAATTCTTCTGGATTTTCTGCACTCCAAATTTGGCCATTTTGTTTATTTACATAGCCATTCAACCTTGTATTTGACAGTAACGTCGATTTTTTCTAATAAATTTCCACAATTTGCAAGCGTTATTGAGGTACAAGTCTTTTCATGGTAAAATGGCAAAACTTACTGAGCAAAAATCATATGTCACCTTTCGAATTGACTGTCACTGAAATTATTGTTGCCAATTAGAAAAACAAACCTCTAAAGAAAAACAACCTTTACAAATTAATTTCGCAAAGTTCATTTCGAAAGCATTAAGAACATTGAAACTTCAAAGGGTCAGTTTCAAGATCAAAAAGCTACTTTCCGTATTCATTAACAACGAACATTTCATATAGTTTGAGACTTGGCGCTCCGCCATCTTGCTTTTATTGTCTTTTAATGAGAGATTTAAAATCAGTGACCCCGAAAAAGCCGCCGTATGCAATTTTCAAATGAAGGCTCACAAGTGTCTCGATCACGTTATAACTTTTAAAAAAATTACTTTTCCACAAAATTTTTCATAACTTTTAAAGTAGTGGCGGAAATTGTATGCTGTGACGGGCATTTCTTATCTACATTAAACAGTTTTAATTTTGTATTTATACATTTTGAGAAAGATTAAGTCCCTGATGGTTAGAAAACACTGTGAATTTAACGTATTACTGCGCAGTTTGGATTGCAAACATGCTTTTTAGTAATTATGTATTAGAAATAAATACATATATCCTACTGCGGACCGTTTTGTAGATCATTTGGTTCCACACAATTTTTTCCTAAGTGATTTCGTTACATCTCTAGCGAATAAGACAGCATAGGGCAACTTTATTCACTAATCCAGTTAATGTTCAGCTCCTACTAGTGATAGGGCAATTTTTAATAACAACATCCTTCCGCAAGAAATGCAGATCATAACAGTGAAAACCGCATCCAAATCTATTCAGTAGTTCTCAATCTCATTGTCTGTCTAGAATCAAATCTGTTGCAGAATGAATAAAACTGCTTCACACGCGAAAACGGTTTTTCACTTTTCAGAAAGAGTCTACTAAAACCTAAATATTAGGAATTGCTTATTCAAATGTAATTTTGAAGGCAAAGAAAATAGGAAAGAAAAAAAATTTCACGATTTTAAACCAAAATTATCCGTTTACTAATTTTATTCCACAGAAGGTCCAGCATCTCCTTCCTAATAAAGCGATGGAATAATTTAATACTTCTATAAGTCGAACTTAAAATATTTGCTTGCTATTATTGCTGGTTACGAAACACATTAACAGCAAACACCTTTTCATTCAGACTACCTCATACTTCAGAATACATTTCAATAATGGAGAAAACAGCATGTAAAAGCAATTCTCACTTTGTGACGTTATCTCTTTTTCAATGATTATCCACACTAAAACAAACGCATTCCCCTTTAAGTAAACAAAATTCACTTCATCACTTTTGCAGTGGTGTTTACTTTACTTCTGAGATATTTACATTATTAGGTAAACACACATATCCCGGTAGCGAGGTTTTGGTTGCTTTTAGTGATTCACTAATCACACAAGATTTTCTGTGATTAAAAATTGTTGTGCTAAAGAATTTTTGACGGATGCACTACGCTCTTTCGCTGATAGTTACGGAGTTTCAAATAAAGACCTGTGCGGGTGATTTCCCGTTTTGTGTTTGAAAGTTTTATCAAATCTCACAATCAGCGATAGGAACGAAATAAATAATATTTACCATAGAATGGACTAATTTTTAAATTGTAGGTGCAATTTTCCTTCTTACTTTAATGCTCCGTACTAAGGAAAATATTGAACATTTGGCTTGCCGTGTTTCAGTCTAGCTCTCTTGTTCTAAATTATGTATTATTTCAAAACCATTGAATAACTATACAATTATATAATAGAATATAATTACTAATTACACCAGTACAAAAAATGAAAATAAAATATTTTGGTTCATCTTCGAACCCAAGAAGAGGGATAGGATGTTAAATCTATAGTGTGAATATGTGTACATATTAATTTTAAACCATACGCAGTAATCTCAGACCCCTTTATAAATACAATTATTTATAAAACTAAATTTGTTGATAAAATAGAGTTGAAGGACTGTACACTGGACTGATTTAAAACGTTAGAAAGCAAAATAATTAAAAAATATTCTTTAAATATTCCAAATATATATGTATGACATTTGTTTGGTCACTCACCGAAAAAACTAACTTATCCGATTTAGATGAAATGTTACAGGCGTATTGCGCAGGTCATCTTGAGTCATATAGATTAGACATTTGGGAAAGTGTAGGAAGGAGGAGGGAGGAAAATTGAGCATTCACTCATAAATCCATTATCATATATATTATAAAATTAAATTGCTTAACTTGTCGCTATAAAGCTTCAGTCCAATTTTTCGAAATAGTCAGTGTAAATAGACTAAAAAAGGTCCAACTTCCATGTTACTTAACCTTTGACACCGCATGAAATCTTTAGCGGCACTCGGATTGATAGGGACTTTTGACATTTTCTTAAGAACCACATTATCAAGATCCGTTCCAAAATCCAGCTTTCCTTAATTTTTCTGAAGTGCAATGTCTAATTTCGCTGGACTAAAAGACTGTGTTTTTAATGGCTTACTAAACAACATGAATTTATCAAAATTACTGTTTCACAAACAAAGGATTTCTAATGGATGCTAGCTTCAAACGACGATTTTATCCAGGGTTTTCTTTCCAATTAATTGATGAGTCTTCAATTTTCATATTTGAATTTTCTTTAGTGTATTTATTGAATATTCCAGAAAGACGACAACTGCGATGTGCAGAACTATCGCCCTATTTATATCCTTAGCTGCTTCAGTGATATTTTCGAAAGGCCTGTGCACCACCACTTGTCTACAGCGCTCCGCCCTTGAATCTAATCTTGGACAAGCAACGTGGCTATATCATGCAAAAACTTCAACCAGTAACTTTTTTGAATTTCACAATTTCCTTGCGCATGATTTCGAGCACAGCACCCAGGTTAATATAATACTCGTATATACTGACCTCTCCAAAGACCTTTGATCATATACAGGGTGGTCGGATAAGTGACGTCCAAAGGTAAAATTTAGGTGCTTCATATTGAGGGGTGTCCGAATCCCCCTCATATATATTTCGCGATTTTGCGTAGTTTTCTAGCTGCAGGGTGATTCATTAAATCGGGATGCAGCTTATTATTTTATTTTTATCTTTTGATCTACTAAACGTAGCGACATCAAACTAATATCTTACTGTGCTTTCCAAAAATGCCACCAATGTTGACCTGCCTCTACCACTGCAGGTACAGTCACTTGCGAAAGTGAAAAAGGCTCTAAAATACTACTTTTCACGTTGATTAACATAAGCCATTCATATTTGATTCCAATTGAACACGCGAACGTAAATTGCCTTCTTTCCTTATGTAAAGTATTTGTGTGGTTTCCGATGGGATTCGAACTCGGGTTTCCTGGGCTTTTTATAGTCGGGACACTCTGCCGTTATTCCACTAGACGCTTCATACCTGCTCCACTTACCATATAATCTGACTCTTTAGAAAGGGAAGCAATTGTAAATCACGTGAGATTCGAACTCGGGTCCTTTGAAACATAAGGCCACCGCTCGAGCCATTGATCTGCTGATAGTCGGGCCTCGGGGTTGATTTCAAAGAGCGTAATTTCTCTGAGTGAACGTCTAACATTCTACGGTTTGTGAAGACCTTTAAACAGAATCGTGTTTGATGCACACTCATTCTTTTTTTTTTAATTCAACTATTTAATCAAATGTATTTCTCTTTAAAAATGCTACAAAGAACTTGTCATTGTAGTAAATGTTCTCAGTGTGATGACGCGCTATATGTTAAAGAAACTGCAGCCAAACGCGCAGGCATAAACGACAGGACAACTTGGTAGCTGAGTCATAGTTTTCCTTGGATTTAGATTGGTTATTAGTTTTAATTTATATGAAGAAAACACAGATACTTAGGTTTTTTTTAATCTTCCTAGGTGAAATTATATAAATTAATGAAATATTTGTGAAATAAGATTGTGAACACAAAATAGGAAATTATTCTGTTGTAAGACCAACAGATCAAACCAGGAAATATACTTAAGAAACTTTAAACACTACAGTAAGGGAATAATAGTCAAATGAATAAATATAATATTTGTATTGGAATTTTTGTTTTATTTGCAAGTGATACAAAACGCCTCTTATTATGTAGCTAATGTTTGTTTTAAGAGTATGCATAGCGGCAATGGAGCAACAATAAGGTGGCATGCCTAGCAAAGCTTTCAGGGGCCGCGAGGGCTCCGAGTGCAATATAATTCGAGCTTAATTCGAGTTTTGGTGTATTTGTCATGCATAAAACCATAAAACCATAAATTTTCTACCAGTGGCGTGTAGTCCATACAGACATGAAATAACTGGCTATAGGGACTACATATAATTCCCAAAATAATTGTGTTGCATTGTAGGTGAACTGTCTAAAGATACCCCACTCAATGGGATAAGTGGAAAAAACAACTCTTTGAGTGCACTTTTAAACAAATTCCATCTTTTTTAGGTAATCAATCTACGACCGTGTGTATAATTCATATTAATAGGAATATAAATGAGAGAATGAGAGTGGCTGCGACAGACAGACTGGTAGACGGACAGACAATAACTACATGTATGATTTCTTGTTATTGTTATAAGAGCCGCCATTCAAGGTAGTTTGTGCCTTTGCTCCATACATTTCTTTCACAATTCTCTCGGCAAAATATGTCTGTATGCGTGGAAACATGTGAAAACGTACCCTCACTACTTCTCCTACTACTGAAAAATACCCTGTGCCGATTTACGTTTCATTTCCAGCGTAGCAAATTTTACTTATAGTACTTATTTATTTGGATGTTGTCATAATAGACAGACAGGTGTGCTGGTGGTGATTCATAACACAGGACTACAAAACAAACGGCTTGTTCTTGGAACTCTTCTAGTGCATTTTGATGTGCTGCACACGAATTTGACGTCCAAATTGATTAACAAAAGTTCACAAAATATTCAGCAAATTGTATAAATATTATTGAGCTACATCTTAGCGAAATTTGATCCTGATGTTGACATTACGAGAGTTATTAAACAAACCAAACGGTCAGATAAAATATTTAAGTGCTATAAAATAATATATTATACAAAATAAACTCATTGCTCTTCTATCTCAAAAAGTTGAATCTGCTTTAATAAAAAAGAGTTTCAGAGATAAAGAATTTGTCGACTTGTATAAATAAGATATGTCTGTTACATTTGGAAAAGAAATTTTTAGCTTTTGGTCAACTCTTAGGAAAATATCAAAAAACTAACCTCCACTCGCAGATTTATTAATTATAAGGAAAAGCTTCCATCGAACTGCTTTAATGATATTTTTGTCACTAGTTACCGATAGTACCTACCGAACAATCGTTCTCAAAATAAAACATAAAAATACCATGGGACAAGAAAGGTTGTCAATCGAACATTCCTTGGCCCAAAATTTGGATGAAGTAATTGACAATTTGGCCGAAATGAAATCCCAGACAAAAACAATTTTAATTTTTGTTAAGCATTTTTGCATTGTATAACATTGCAGATATCGATGGAAACATAAATAGAAGTGCTCAAAAAATGATATAATTAATATCTGATGAGACGGAATAATTTATATTGATTTTCTTATTGAATTTCGATGTGGATTATGCCTATTGGGGATAATACATCCATAAACACTCCCAGTACTTTATCCCCGTGGTGGTGTGGAAAGGAATATGTATTTGAAAAAACTAGTATACAGTGCCTCTTTACTGCACGTTTCACTAAAAAAATATTGATTTCAACGGAAAAAGCCTAGGGACCTTTTTTGAGCAGAATTTTGTAAACTAAAACTTTTTCCACAACTATTTTCTTCGAAAAATCGATAGTTGGAATTAGAGTTAACATCCTTTCACCCCATAATAAATTCAGGCCTCAAATTAAGGTTACTTTTAAGGATCTGCTTAGGACATTAAAATAAAGGTCTTCACAAAAACCGAGCTTGGTCGGACTTTTTCCGTAATTTTGATCTTTTTGTGGCTGTAATAAAGAGTAATTAAAATTATAAAAGCAAACAATATTTAATTCCTATGTTATGATTCTTTTATTTTTAAATATGGACCTAACTCTGGTTAGGCTAGTTCTGCGAGACACTAAAAGTACCTATCATAAAAACAACGACAACCCTAATTCTTTGAGGGCCCCAGTCTAAAATTTGACCACATAGTGTTGTTACGCCACTTCATAGCGGTTCTGCAATTCCGTGAAATGTTTTGAAAATCGGCTTTACTTAGACCCAATTATGATTCTGCTTGCTTTCCACTACTTTTAACAATTGCAATTGTTTATTGGAAAGTCGACTTTAGATAATGCGATGAGTACCGATTAAGTGCGCTAGTCCGGCTCGCACTTGCCTGATTTTTTTATTGAGTGTTTCAATCAGGTACTAAATTTTAAAAATATTATAAAACCTTTGCTACTGCACATAATTTTAAATATTTAGTATATTTTAGGTTTAGTGAAATAAAGTGTTTTAATTTTTTACAGGGAGGTTTAGAAAATTCCACGAAACCAAAAGATTTTAGACAACTAACTATTGATATTTTACTGTAACATATGTATACTGTTATGGTAATGTTAGATGCGCCTCTAAATATAAAAGGGATGATGAGGTCAACTATTAGTTTAACTAAACATTCATTTTCCGCTTCGAGGCAGTGATTCGCTCCAAAATGGACCCAAGTCAACGAGCACAGACATTGCATTTGCAATTTAACTGCACCCAAGAAACCTTGACCGATAAAAGAGCCATTGCTCCATTTGAGAAAAAATTGACGACGCTTACAATCGCTTTATAAGGCAGCATCCATTGTACCGTGACTGGGCTGTTAATGGTGCACGTTTAAGTCGTAAAAAGGCGATTTCGTCTTGCTGAAGTGATTGCACTTATGGGTGCTCTCACTTTACTCCAAAAAAATAAATAAATAAAAAGTAAAAAAACGAGGAAAATTCCCATAAAATTTGTAAAAACCAGGAAAAACTGAAATCGCTTCATTCACGAACGGCAGCATCATCCAAACAGATGATATGCGGCCGCATTAAGAGTGCTCAGCCGTGAAGACGATCGAGCACGCACCCACGGCCAAGATAAAGACGCGCAAAATGTTCCAATTAAAGCGCGGCGAAATTTCCCTCCTCGGCGGCCGAGTCGCGAAATCTACTGCGGATGAGAAAGATAGGGCGCGGGACAAATTTCCCTTGTTGGCGAGTATCATTTTTATTAGAACGAACACATCCGAACGCAACCAGTGTTGAATTAAACCGTCACGTGTCGGATATTATAAAGTGTGCTAACACGGCACGTTCTGTGTATGAATAGCACACGGTAGCTATTGCTGCCACGAAGGGAGTATGAAAATTTTTTTTCCTCGGGGTTTTCGGGGATGGAATTTACAACGCCTGTGCAACTTTTGCAGGGACTTTCAGGACTTGTAAGGACACGGAGGAGAATCGAGGGTGTAGGAAAATTTCCCCCGAAAAGCGGCAAAGTCCATAGACGGGCGCACCAGTCACGGTGCCTCTGGATGAAATTTTTGATTCTCCTCTTGTACGCATATACACTACACGGCTTACAGTCGCATACAAAGCACCGTGCTGTGCTTATTGTGTTCGAGAGGAGCGTTCTCGGACGCAGCCGTGTTCGTATGACTTCAGAAAATTTCGTGTATTTATATAAAAACGACATAGGGTGCTCTGTACACAAACGGCACCAATCCCACCGAAGTGTTCGGGTACCCCAGCTGGTGTTTGTTCGGAAATTTCGTGTGGAGTATTGTAGTTTCTGCGGGTACGAAGCAGGCGATACGCCTGTGTAGGTATCTTGTGATAGAAAAAATCTTTTCTCGTGATATCAAAAGGAACAACTCCGGGCTGGGAAAGCATACAACAAGCGTCACGGCGCCTCTTCAAATGGTATCAAAGCGTCGCTAAACGTTGATACGAAAACATCGTTCCTCTTCCAAAAACCACCGAGTGCTCCAGGAACCATATCATCATCATCAACTGGTTTCTTGGTGCCTCTGTGTGTTTTCTAAAGATTGGTTTTGTTAATATAAAAAAGGCCAGGCGACTTGTTCTTCTGGTGCCTCTGGCGAGAGTTTTCTACGTCTTTTTGTACAAACAGTTTTTTTACCAATTCCTCAAAAACCTTTGTCAGGTGGTTCATGTTTTGGGTGTGGAAAGTGAGGTGATTTTTGATATCTTAATGTAATTTTTCTTAATTTTTGCAAGTCTACATGTTTTCTTCTCTTGTTCTTTTGCAGGAACCCGCTCCACAAGCCTGATAGACATCTGTGGAAGAACAGGTACCCAAACTGGTTTCAGTGAGAGCGAGGAAGTTGTGCATAATTTTTCAATGAAAAGTAAAAGTGTTGTACTTCATAGTGCTTAGTGTAAAGTTGCATGAGTTGTGCGAAAATTCGATGAAGTTGTGAATTACCCTTGAGCGGAGCCGGTCGCCAATTAGAGCTAACAAAGCCTGGGAAGAACAGCCGTGCTGGGCTATTGTCACCCTCCTCAGAGATTGCCGCCATAAATCAAGTGACGCAGTAAATTTTATTACACACAAGGTATGTTGAAAATTGCATTTTTACTATTTATCCTTCCCCCGGTACCCCGGCACACACCGCATAGTACCCACCTCAAGCCCTTTTTCATTATGTGGGTCGCTCAATTGTGTGCTCTGCTACGAAACACGGTGGTGATTCCCCGGGCCTCGTTCAGAGTCAAAGACCCGGTGGGTAATTGCAAAAAGAGGAGAGTATTATTAGGGCGTTACAAGCATTGCGGATGATCTGTCCGGCTCGGCACCCCTCCTCCTTTCATTATCCCGTCTGTCGGCCTGTGTATATCCAGAGCACATTGTCAGCCCCCGGTCCCAGCTATTCCCATCATATGGGCGCAATATATAGTTTCGGGTCCCCCATATACATGAAAGTTTATGTTTATTAATAACAAAACCGGAGACCCCGGAATGCTCTTGAACTTTTGTAATTTTGAGTGTTTTGTCCTCCTCTCCCACCGCCGTGAAATAACCCCTTAGCACACGTATTGCCTCGAGACAACACACACCCACACACCTCCCGACCGGCCACGCTCCGAGCGTTCTATTTACATTCACATTCGCATTTCATATAAAAAACAATCTTTAGTGGCAAGTTTTGCATTTTGGGGCTCTTCTAAAAAGGGGGCCCACTGTCATGCGATAAACTCTTGTGTTTGTTTGCCGATAAAGGCATGCGAAATATGACTGGAATGTCGGCGAAAGTATTTTGCTTAAAACGAGATCGAAAATCGATGCGGCTGCCCCACACCACCACTGGTTGGTACCCCCCTGTGGTGGAGAACGGGTGGGCCTGTCTCGTTTAAAATATTAATTAAAACCGGCCGAAAGGTGCGTATACACTGACCGCAAAAACCACCGAGGGCTCTGGAGAATTAATTAACCGGCACCTGGTTAATTGGATGGTACGGTACCCTACACTTTTCGCGATCGTTCCCACCAATGAAATATTTAACAAAACTGAAATTTCCCCAGACAACAATATTTCGCATTTTCGTACTTTTTTTTCTCCTCTCTCTCCCGAAATATTGAACACAAAAATCCGACCGCTCAACCTCCACAGTGCCTGCGGGGTTCATATCCCTCCCGAGGATATTGTTTGTGGCAGCAGTGCCCAAAAAAGCCAATATTATTTAACCTTTAAAGTGCCTGATGGTGCGGTGGTGCGCACACCAGAAGACGAGGGTGAAGACGAGCACAAAGAAAACACTTTGAATAAAAAATATCTGATTTTCTACTAACTAGGTACACCCACTCCCCCATATCTTCCGTCTATATCTGCACGTACATATACATAAATAGATTTAACCAAATTTTATATTATATCTTTTTGCAGATATTATCAACAGCAAGGATACCTTACTCACCTGTAACCTTCTCCTCCGTCCCGGGTGCTCCTGCTGGATGGCTGCGTTCGTTCACTCCTCGGTGGGTGAACATCTTCGACGGTGCGGTGGCATATATCCTGAGGGAAGGAAGGAAAAAAAGCAGCAACCACGAAAAAGCACACAACATCGCCATATAATCATATTCCGGATGCAGAGCATGTCTCTTCTATTAAAACGAAACACTTTTGCTGGTATTGTGGTACTCCGTGTACGTATACTGAATGTATCCTGAGTGTTCCCTATCCGGTATACCTTCAGTATACGTAACACGAGGTAGCACTATCATCGTGGGATCACTTCATTTATCCTTACAAAATATTATTAATGCAGTGCCTGTGCAACTTGATTTCTTATAATGTTTCTAAATTATTTACAGCATTTTATAAATTAAAATTCAATTTATCACTAAGCAGTTCTCGTAATTCTCCTCAAGTCCCTTCCGCAGTTTCCCTCCTGCTTTATGGCAAATTAACCGCAGATACCTGATCCACTTGGCTCCTTTATTGCTCCAGTAGGAATTGACCTAACTCCGGAACGTACCTTCGTGGTGACACTTGAACTATAGAATACCTTCTAGCTCTACAAAATCACAAAAACAAAGTAAAACGTAAACATCTCTGCGGAAAAAAAGGAAATTGTTTTCAGCTCTACCGAATTTTTTATGTGAGGGCCACACAAATTGCTTATTAAAGAAAATCCCTAGTTTTTCTCTTTTTTTGGCAGAGGAGCATTTCTAGGAAAGCTGGACCTAATTGAAGTGCCCTCCCTGTCTTCGCTTTGGGGTGGGATTGTAACGGGAACTTAGGAAAGTTTTTCTTATGCTAATTAAAGTTTAATCGAATTTTGTAGTAATATCTGTTTTATATCTCTCAGTCTTTCGCGAATTGTTCAGGGAACAAATTTAGTATTTAGGTAAAACTGCACTTTGAGGTAATTGGTAGCAATTGTAGGGTAGGTAAAGCATGTTAAATTTGATGTTGAGGTCACAATTTTCATGAAGTCATTTATTGGGATTTACTGAGATGTTTGGTGGAAAAAAAAGCATATTTTATAGGGGTAAGTAATATATACTTTGTATAAGTAATTGGCATTACCCTAAAATAAGACTGATAATTTAAGCAGTTTAAGAAAACCCTTAATACTTACGCTAGTATGTAATTGACTGTTGAAGCGTTGTAAAATTCCAAGTTTGGAGCTAATGTTAATTTCTATCGAATGTTTCCATTGAATGAATGAATAAATATTAACAACTTTACTTTATAATTTAGACATAAACAAAGTAAACAATTTAAGGTGACGAGATCTCCAGTATATTTCGAATTTCATTTCAGTTAGGGACATAGGGCTTCCACCAAGCCTCTCCACTTCGAGGTTCACTTCAGCTTCTCTAATCGATTATGTTAGCCATCCTGTCTGATGGGACTACCATCTAACGCTATCAGGAAAAACGCGTGGATTGTGTGATTAGAATTTCGTACTACAAAACATGTAGGTGATCACCGCGGTGCTATTCGTCGATATTCCATGGGCTTTTCTCAATTTCAAGAATTGAATCTGAAAGTTGATTTTACGTTTTACACGACTTAAGTGTATGATAAATTAATAACCAAAAACTGTGCCGTGTAGTATCTCGAGTGAGGTATAAAATGAAATTTAGAAAAAATATGATTTATAGAATTTTATTGAACAATCTTATTTATTGCGGAAAACAGCCTATCCCACTAATACTATCTTAGGAAGTCTTAATGAAAAACGTCTGCAATCTTTTGTAAATGTGTAAAGTTGTGTCATCGTTCCAACTAAATTATCATAGTCCATGGAGAGTACCTACATAAGTCAGCTATTTAAAAAACTGGAGATAGAGATCGCAAAAATTATTACCCAAATCCCTCTATTTTTTTTCACCAATCATTCTAGGGTACAATATGGCTGATCCAATATGGATGGCTACTGAAAATAGTTTCAACTACTACGGAATTCCAAGAAAGTGGGAACCTTTGGGTTTTCGGGGTCGCTGATTTCGAATCTAAGGAGTGTTTTTTAGAGGTTCGTTTTTCGAATTGGCAACACTGTTTATAGTGACTGTAAATTTGACAGCTGACAGATGATTTGGGCTCAGTATATTTTGCCACTGTACTATGAGCAGACTTACACCGTTTGGTGTGCTTTCTGGGCTGGTGGAATCATTCGCCATATTTCTTTAAAAATGATGCCGGCCAGAACGTTACAGTCCATGGAGAGCGCTATAGATCCATGATTACTGACATTTCATTCCCCAGTTGAATGGCGTTAAAGTGGAACAGCTATAGTTTCAACAAGACAGAGCGCAACATGTCACACAGCGTGCGCTACAATCAACTTATTGGGGTAAACATTCGATGAGAGCATAATTCGCCTAATGGACCTGGAATTGGCGTCGACGATTGTGTGATATCACACCCATGGAAAATTTTCTGTGGGGATATATGAATCCTACATCGTCCTAAGTCTACGCTGATAAACCATACACGGTGGACCACCTTGAATTCAACATTCGCCGCGTTATTGTCCCAGCTGCTCGAAAAAGTGGTTTGAATTTGGACATCCCGAATGAGCTTCATTCGAGTCAGCCCGAAGTCTGATTTAAATACTAATGGCATAAAATTATCTATTTTATCAATAAAGCCAATACCATGGCCATTTACATCATTTTTATGTGTTTTATCTCATTTTAAAGTTATATATGTAGATACCCCTAAGAAAACACTTGGGAAATTCAAGATGACGAGTTCAACATGGCGACTAAAAATTTGGATTTTCAACGGCTTTTCCTATAATTAAATATAAAGGGGTTTTCGGGGTCGATGATTTGGATTAAGCTATCAATATTTGGAAACTCAAGATGGCGGATCTAATATGGCGGCTGAAATATTTAACTTGAACGAGTTTTCGGGGTCGCTGAATTGAAATCTGCTTTTAAAATTTCGAAATTCACGATGGCGGCCGAAAATTCTCAACGTGAATAATTTTTCATGAAATTGGCCTCTTAGGGTAGCTGAATTTGAATCTGCTATTGAAATTTGGAAATTTGTGATGGCATATTCAATATGGAGACGGAAAAGTTTTGACCTGGGCAAAATGTTATGTAAATTAATATAAGTGCATGTTCTGTAATGAATCAAGCGCTCTAGGCGGTGAATGGAGGATCCGCACTGGTGAATTGTTATACACTGTGCGAAGCTCGGCAGCACAGCTAGTCTATTAATTGTCCTTTGTCTTTTTGGTTTCCAGTAACTGGGTAGGTACGTATGATGGGTAATAGTGGAATAGTTGGTACGATACACTAATCGCACGAGGCCAGATTTGCTATTAATTGATTACTTTAGGGATTTCTAGTTCCGACTTAAAAATTTTTTTATTATTTTCTGACATTATGTAACAAATGACATTTTAATTTTTTTTTGCACAACGTTCGACACCTCTGACAACCAGGTTTCCTTAAAGTGACCGTAACTTTAACAATTCTCAATATTTTTTGACGAATAATAGGTACTGTATATTGTTCGCTCTGTATGTACTCTTGATATTAAACATTTCTTTCAAGAAAATATAAATTGAACTTTTCTATAGAATGAATGTTACAGGGGAATGAAGATCACTTGTTATTAAATTACACAAGTGGGGACCTAGACATTATTTGGAATGTTGCTAAAAGTGACCGAGTTTAAAAAATATGATGAGTGTTTCGATCAGAGAAAATCTGAACTGACTTGGTAAAAAAGACCCAAGTACGAGTTAAAGCGAAGACAAATTTTATTTGATACCTTCGTTACCGACCTATATTAGACTAACGCAATTGGTATGAAAGAAAATTCCTAAGAGGAACAAGTGATCTTCACTCCCCTGAAACATCCAAACAATATTCCACCAAGAGTGTTTAAAAATTATTCCTCTTAGGAATTTTCTCTTTGACACATATGCATGACCCCTGTAGGTACAACTGGGAATAGTTCGATTGGCTACTAAGAAAAAAATATAAAGTAAAAATGACACAGGAGACCAACACGCGAAGTCCAAATCGCTTTTTCGAAAATTCCAAAACTCCAATTTGATGACGTATTCTTCCAGTGCTTCGATTCCAATATATCAACAATTATTCAATACGCGAACTATTAGTACCTTGGTGATTATTTAAAATGATTTCCAAATAAAACGTTTTAGAGAAAATTGTAAAAAAGGAGAACTGTTTCACCAAATACATTATTTCACTGATGCATAGTAGTCTTATGAAAATTAGTAATTTTTAGGGCTTCTGCATATCCTCTCCAACGAATTCTGTTAGTAATTACATACAATGATTGTATGCTGTGGCCGCAAAGTAAATTAACATAAAACGCGTAGGTTCGAATCAGTTAACACTCAAACCAGGTTAGCAATATACTGAAAATAGATACAGAGCTTAGAAAAAATTATTTGAAAATAAGAGCGCTTGAAAAAAAGGTAATCGAACTCGTACACTCTTATATAGGTATACTTAGATCAAGTGTGGCGCTTGCCATAGACACACATTTTTTGAAAATCAGCATGAGCTAAATAAGAAACGTTACGTGCTTGAAAACAGGTATGTACAATATATAAGAACTTCCTGAAAAAAGTATAAGAACCTTTTCTGGAACACTGTTAAAAACCTCATTTTCATATTTTAACCACTTCTCTCGACATTCCCTAATAATTCATAAACATAGTCAAATTCTAACACGCTAAAGCATGCTAATATCCGAAAAAAACGAGCAGAAAATAAAGCAATAAATCACCTGACAAGTGAATTTATAGCCTTTTTATCACGCGTTTTATTGCCTGAATTGAAAACAAATTTTTTTGCGTTGGTGCCACACAACTTGTAAAAGCATCCATAAATGCAAGTATTACGAGCGCTTCATTCCGACTTTGTTTCTCATACATACATATCTGTGAATTCCGGTATTTTAAAATTTATGTTTAATTTTCTTTGGTTTTTTAAATAAATTACTTCCATATACTGTTACGCAGGTAATAAAAGGTGAGTTGTTAATATTTATTAGCACATTTTGGAATATTGCCTACAAGATTAAGAGGCAACAATTTGCATGACTGGCCAATAATGAGCTAAATGACGCACATTGAAGTTTGTATGTTTTCAATTTAGGAATATTAATTGGCAAATGAAGGCTTAACGTAGTTTTATACGTAAGGGTAATTGCAAAGCCTTGTACATAGTCAAATAAATTTATAAATGTTTAGCCTTACTTGAAGAACTTGTTGCTTCAATCGAGATATACTCGTACATCTCCTCAATCTTAATTATCCTGAAAAGAAAAAAAGAAAACAATTTCAATTAATTGTTTTACATTAAAACACGATTTCTATAAGGAGAAATTTTAAATCAATAATACTTTCTTTTTTAAATAATAAGCCAACTAATTGTTTAGTAAGCATGTAAAATAGCAGGATAAGTTGTTTACGTATAATCAAACAAAATGTTTGTTGAAGCAAATGACAATATACCGAAAAGAGAAATGGGGATTTTGAAAAGTGGAAAAATTTAGGAACAATTATATTTTATGATTAAACGAACGATTATTTGTTTACTAGAATATATATTTTATCGCCACACAGACAGATGTATCAATTCAGTATCAGTTACAAAGAAAGCAATCAATTCACCTGCATAATTTATTATCACCACAATGCACGGCACGATACCCATAACTTGGGCCTCAAAATTTGAGTACTGGTTTCGAAGCATTTTGTCATCCTAAATATGGTAAAATTATCAAAATAAAATCTCTCTATCGTCCCATTCTCGAGATATAAAATAAAATACTTTTGAAGGATAATGTATACACGGGAAAAATTCTTTGAAAGCCGCCCCGACACCACGGAATACCGCGAATATCAATCTGCAGATATTTTCTAAAAGGAAAACTCCAGTACATTTGTGACAGCTGTCAGTGTTGCAGCAATTCCGATATTTTGTATATATCATGGGAATATGTTAAAAACATCGTCGGAAATCTGGAAAACGCTTCGATGTGCGCGGTAAAATGTATTAAAAATTTCCTCAATTAAATACATTGTACGTAATTAATTACTAAGTACAAAGAACATCAATGAAAATTCATGAAATTAATGGAGCACATATTTAGTCGCATAGAAAAAACCAGAGCATCTGTATTTTTTACTCTTCCCTCCAAAACTTGTTAAGTTGAACATTTTGAAAACTGATTGAACCATTTAAACTAAATAATCAAAATTAGCAAAAATCTTATATAAATCCTAAAAACCATAAAACATTATTAAAGGCCGCGCAACATCAGAGAAAAAATCGGGTTTGAGAGTGATAACAGCTTTTTATTTTGAGCTCGAAAAAAAAAAACGCTTTGTACTCTTCTTGAGTTGTTGTAATTGGATTGGTAGATGAAAGCATATCAGTTCAAGATTATTATGTTGAAATTTGAAGTCGATTGGAATAAAACTGACGAAGATATGGAGCTGTGAGTCTCTGTCTCTCCGACCTGGCTTTGAGCGAAGCTTGAACTTTAAATGCGTTTTTCTCAAAACTAAAATTTTCAAAGTCGGTGGATACTATAACTGACTCATTGCACCAATCCTTTTGAAATTTGGCACACTCTTTCTACACATTAATTACGTGGAGCTTTTTTAATTTTTAATAATTTTAATCTATTTCACAATAACAAAATTGCCGATTATTTTTACCAAAAATCGCTATTTCCAGTTCTAAATGTCACCAAAATTTAAAAAATCAATAATAAACAATCGACGTCATTACCTTGAGAAACTTACCAACTAACGAAATCTTTTTAAATGTTTGATTTTAGATGATCCAGTAATGAGTCATGCGGTCCACCGCAATGCAACTTTGTTTTGACAAGTGTTACAAAAATTGCTGTCAACGGCATATTTTTTAATAAAGTTTATACAAAATATTCTTTAAATGATACTCTATAATGTATACTATATATTAATAAATTATGATTTTTCACGAAGTAGTAAACGTGAGCTATGAGCGTCGTAACAATTCATCATGCCAGTCCTGCTATATAGCTCTGAAGCATATGGACTTTGAAAGTTGACGATGAAATCACCTTTGGTGTTTTCGAACGCAAGATCCTCGGTAGATTATTCGGCCCTAGGTGCCAAGATGGACAGTGGAGGGTACGGAGAAACGAAGAGCCATAACTCCATAGATGTGGTCCGAAAGCAGAGGATAACCCGATTACGCTGGCTAAAACACATCGCTCGTATAGCTGCAAAAAATTATTCAACAGTAATCCACATGGTAAACGTAGAAGAGAGAGGCCGAACGGTGGCAGGATTGCGTCGAACAGGACCTGGAAAAACTAGGCGCAGGAAACTTGAGTACCTACTCTTATTACACAGCCACACAAAAAAAAAGTGGGGATTACTTTTGATACCATATGTCATATCCGTAGTAATTTGGCCTGCTGATAACGAATCCGCGACCAGAATTGAGCCGTGACGTCCAGATTTTTTTCTAACCTCCAAAAAGTGGGTTAAAAACAGAGAAATTCAATATTAGTAGGTACTTAATAAAAAAATATTTATACACATCAATCAGTCAAATTTCAAGATCCCACTCATCCAGAAGATGTTTGTGTGCGAAAATAAATAAATTAAGTAAATTCTTATTTCCCTGACCCAATTTCGCAAAACAAGTAAGCATGCCATTTATTTCTATAATTAAATTTTACTTACTCTTAATGTACCAAAAGCAAACAATCACGGGAAATTGCTGATGTTTGGAAGATAAACCGAACAAGAAAGACCTCAACCAAAATGCTGAGATGCAATTTTTCCTATCTGAATGTATCGTGCTAAAAACAACAAAACTAACTAATCAGACATTCCTGAAAATCGGGGACGCAGACAAATAATTGTCCCGAAATGACCTCTGACCGGCTTCGGTTGAGCCAGGGATCAAGGCTTGCGTGTATATCAAAGCGCGAGGAAACCTCCAGCGAAGAGCGTCGCCCACTTGAGCGCAAATGGAAAATCTAATTGAATACGAGCAATTAACAAGCAATTAAATCAATTGAACCCATTGCATTGATGTTTGCAATAAACCCGGCTATTTATTGATGATATCGCCGCGCTCCTCGAATGTTTACAAATATCGAATGGCGCGGAGCGTTTCGCGTGCACGGCTCGAATTGTGGAAGAAGTAATGCCTCGTCATCGCTAATATGCGCCAAGTGGCTGACTTATTTCTTATGGTCCTCGACAGTCGACTGCTCGCTCGACAGTCGGCGCTTTATTGAGCAAAAGAACATAGCGAACGAGCCGAGCCATTCGATTCAATTGCGCCCCGATAGCGCAACTGTTCCGTTTGTGCCGGTCGTCCTCGTGGCAATCGCTTTAATTAGCCCCCGACAGCCCCAAAATATCCACTTTCCGGCTGTTCGATAACCCACGGCAGTAGGGCGGCCATTTCGCTTTTATGATGGACGATCCCGAGCGTGGAAGTAAAATAACGGCAGTAAAAATTATATGGCATGTCGACAAAAATGCTGATTGTGATTCCAAGTAGACAGGCGGGCTACCAGAGCTCTGCAGTCTAGCTCTGATACGGGAAGGGAACTGGCAACGGGGTTCCTATAGGATGGCCGTGGATTACTTACAGAGTCATCTGATGGTTACTAGGGGAAGAACGTATTGTGGAATTAATGTGGGATTAATATGGAGATACGAATCCAACAGCTCGTGCACTGTAGTCTGATTTTGTGAGCTATGAAAATTCTGTTTTAGAGGAAAATCTTTTAAAGGTTTTATAAAGGATTGTATTGATGGAAACAGAAATGTCTAAGATTCAACCGATTTACGATATCTCTAAATGGAGAAACCATTTCTATACTTAATTTAAAAATACAGCTAAAGGTAGGTAGGTTTGAGGATAAAATGCCTAGGTATAACCAATTGGTTTTAAAGTTTTAAAAAAAAACGTTCAATTTTTAATTACAGTAGACACTCTAATTCGAAATAAGAAGTTTTCGACTTATTAAGGTTTTAAAAATATAGATTTGTTCGCTGTCAAGTCTTTGTCTTCACACTACTTTTCACCCTCTTGATAACATCGACTTTTTCACGAACCGTTAAAATTCCAACTTTTATCTGGTACCCATTTTGTACATATAGCCTTCGATCTTAAAAATGACACCTGAGCAACGCAGAATAACTAATTTAACCTCTGAGAATAAAAAAAACGAATGAAAAATTTCGAGGTATCTTCTTAATTTTATTGCCAGTTCAATATAGGAATTTATACGTATCTACAAAATGAAGCAGATACTTGCAAATTTTACATTTTACACTCATTTGTTATTATTAGATTTAATATTTCATTGTATACGATTTCTAAGATCTTTGCATTGAATACGCTATTTAAACGAATGGAATTGCTCTACATTATTATTTTATTTCATAGAGTTTTTAACGAGCTTTACTTTTTATTACAAGATTACCAGAGGGTCCATATTATACTCTATTAAGATATACCCAAGCCCAAATTGCATTGAATCCGTCCATGCAGATATAATTTATGTATAAGATTTCCATATACCACAACGTGTTAAATTTATCCAATATTTTATTAACTACCGGATTAAAGTAAAATACAATGTAAAAATTTTTGGCGCTTTGTGTACTGTTACACTACTACACACCAGCTACTATATTGTAGTGTTCTTAATATTTAAAAAAACAGCGTAAAAAGTCATATCATCATACCATCAATAATAGTTTATATTATATATATTCAACATCTGTACAGCAGATTCATTTAAAACTGCTGCATCATATTCTTGAAACAGTTAAAATAATCTAAAAATGAAATGTTATCAGTTTCCGACATACTAACGAAAGGAGAATCAACAAAACTCGTGTGCTTGTTATGTGCTAATTGAATGTATTCCATCAATTATTAAGATGTCTAACAAAAATGAAAGAAAACACACAATTTTCATCATCTATTTGTGATGTGATTAATTACGATAAAACAGTAAATTTTCGTAGAGCTGATTTGTGTGCTTTGCGTGCATTCCAATAGAAGCTATTCATTGCTCTCCGGTAAAGTCGCTCATAAATGATAAGTCGTGTTATCTTGATATTATAGGAATCCTAACAAAAACTCCTCAATACTACAACCAATTCAAGGTAACCTAAATGATTCTCCAGTGTTCTTAGTCGGAAGTGGCCCGCAAGCTACATGTCTTTCTAGGAAATAAGGAAATATATTTGGAATACTGAATCTAATATTAACTCTGATCCTACTGATCCTGAACACTACACTTTGGAGAATAACTGAAACACCATATAATTTTCTTTTAAATTTTACCTACTTTATGTGGTTTCCTGGGAACACCAAAATAACATATCGTAGGAAATCTAAAAAGGCAATTTGTTCATGGATGTACGTTCTACATCGTCAATACAGAAAAATATGACAGTGAAATATTATTTTTCTTGTGTTGCACAACTATAGCACCAGTTTTAAGTCATTCGGTTTTCGGTGTTCTTCGAGACGAATTTGGTTGTTACGGCTTATGGCATTATAAAATTATGTTTTGTTATAAAGAGTTTATGAAAACCCGCGCGGAAAAAACCTTAGTGAGCAGGAAAAAGGGAAGATTTTAGCCTACTAAATGGAAGGACTGGGATTCCGCTCGATCGCTAGGAAAATGAGTTGCTCCGACAAGGTAGGGATAAACTTTCTGAGTAACCCCGAGGATTATGGGAAAAACAAGAAAGGATACATGAAAAAGCCATTTGAGCCGAAAAACGCCGTATTGCTAATGCAGGAAGCAATACTTTAAAGAGCTGCAGTCAGCTTTCAAGGGAATGCCAAGTGAATGATTTACATAATTTAGAGGATGCGCCGTGTACTCAGGGAAAGTCTTAGCATTGAGCGACAAAAGCTAAGTCTGTCCCTAAGCTCTTGCCTCGCTATAAGATTGGGAGACTTCAGCTCGGGCACGAAAACGTGAATTAGGAAATGGAATAAGGTAAGTTCACTTGAAATTAAAAACTAAAAGTCTTTTGCTTCTTATTGTATTTCAAACTTATTGGTAGTTTTTTCAGACGAAAACAATTTTGACTTTGATGGGCCAGATCGCTTTAACCGTTATTGGAGAGATCAAAGAGAAATTTTGGTAGCCGAAATCTAATGGTCTGCGGCGCCTTTGTGGTAGACAATTGGATCCTTTGCTATTTTCACTTTCCTTAAATAATATTGTTGTGACAAAATATCAATGCAGAAATGTTTGCTGTTTGCTAACTGTATGAAATTGGCATAAACTTTAAGATACCCGAATGATTCCAAAGGTCTACAATATTACAATATGATTTTAACAACTTAATTAATGGGCACAAAAACAGTAGGCTGTATTTAAACATTGCTAAATGTAAATTTAGGTGCATAATATTCCACAGAACCCGGCTAGTTCCCTTATATGTTTTTATGATGAAAAATACACCTTTTATAAGAGTTATGGATTTACGAGATCTGGGATCTTTCTCTACCCATATAGATTATACATTCATATTGTCGCAAAGGCTCTTAAAATCGTGGTTTTGTAAAAATAAATACTAAGTTATTTAATTGATTCGACCTTCGATTAAATATGCACCTGTTGTGTGAAATCCCACACAGATCTCGTGCACGTTGATATCGTGACAGAGATCTGTTCTTAGGTAAAGAATATCTACAACCTCGACTAAAATTGTCAGCAGTCATATGCTAATACGTGATATCATCACCTTTAAAGGAACTGCAGTGTATCACAATTGAAAATTCAAATATACCTGACTGAAAGGTGCTTACGTATTAGAGACTTTCCATATACTCCTCATCATCGTTTTATGGCTGTAGTTGTAGAAAAATAGAAACCAGCTAGTTCTCCAAGAAGCTTTAATTGTATAATAATATAAAATACTGTTAATTAAAACCACGGGATGCTTTAACGTTAGAACTTCCTTAACACTTAGTTTTACCTCGGGTTCTATTATCCATTTATAACAATATTTTCAAATGTATTAGATATTTGCAAAACTCGCCATATATACATACATGCCTATAAAACTTGAAACCTTTTTAAAGCTATAAGAAATATCGACATACTAAAATCTAACCAACCATAATAAAAAGAAGTTTTGGAATATATAGATAAAGCCTGTATTCGACATCCTAGGATAAAGAATGTGTGCTGAATCGTTTCGCTAAATGTTGTTAAATTCCGAAATAAATTTATTAAGATGGGATTAGGTATATGTGGGCAAACGAGTTATTTCAATGTGTATATGCGCTATAGCACAAATTGGAACACGTTAGGACTTTTTTCAGTTAATTATATTGCTTCACAAAAGTGGTAAAAACTTACCAGAAATCACATAAGCACGTAAAAGCAGATAAGCAGAAAGTTACTTATAAGCTTTGTATCAGCGAAACTGTTTTTACTGTTCTATTTTATTCCTTGCAAACAATTGAACAACCATATGTGGGAAGGATAACATTAAAAAAGAGACAATATTGACAATATGACAAATCTCAACAACAAAATTCTCTTTCTTAAGAATGAAACCAAGTTAGAACGATATACTTTATAAATAAAAGCCAAAAGTTTTTTTTTTGGTGAATGCATCAAAAATTATGTCAATACATATAACTATTACAAAATACTCTTGCCAAAACTTCCGTTATTAATTACCGATTTAAAAACATTGTTTCCACACCCCGATCAAGTAGAAACTAAAAACTGGCAATTTGTCAAATGTGCTTAAAGTAAAGAAAAAATGCAAATCATTTGATTGCAGTTGGATTGTGTCTTATTACTATAGTTGATTTATTGTGACATGACAGTCATATATTTATATCTCCTTGTCTTGGATGACCTTTGAAATTGACATAACATTCCAGCTCAGTAGGAATAATAAAACCACTACAATTGCAAGTATGTTACAAAGTATGACAATTTTTTAACAATGTATTTTTATAGAAACAAATGCACCGCACTACGGAATGAATAAAACTGACTAAGTATAATGATAAGGCAGGAGAACAACGCACGATTTGTAAAACTTTACATAATAATATTAATTGAAGATCGTTGCAGTAAAACTTGCACGTGTGGCTTATGCTTTAATAATTTTTTGGTTTTTCTAAAAAGTTCAATAAGAATCGTCAGCGGCGCATATTTCGCTTCAAAAATCCATCCGAACGATTCATACTTATCTGATCTAACTGGAATGTGATGACTTTCAATTCAATGGCACACCTATATGAACAAGAAGAATTTTTTTCCAATTGGAAACCACAGGAAAAAGCCGATACGGCACGTTTAGCGACTCTAATTATGAATGGGCAATAAAACGTATTAAGCAAATTTATTTTCTGTTCTTTGTTTTTAATTTGCATAAGCAGTAGCAATAAAAGTGGCCAGACTATGTGGGTGACTAGCATCCACAGCAGAAAATTGAGTTTGAAACGCTTTAATTTTTTGCCTCCGAGTAGTTCGGCTTAGAAGAGCATTTGGCTTACGTAAGCATTAACATTATATGGCTCTTTAGCTATGATTTATGTGAGATAGTTAAGATACAGTAACAGCTCGGGTAACAATGAAAATCTTTGTAGTTGGTATCATTAATTTGCCAAGCACGCGAGGAACGCATTTGATACACACTAAATTAAGAAGTGATTAAACGCCTGCGTTATTGCGTGCGTTGAAATCGCGAGGCGCTGAATATCGAAAGCCAAACAATTGTATGTTCAATTATGTGAACATATCATAAACAATCTCATTGATGAGCTTCAATTAGGTACCACGAATATATGAATGTGGCCAATTTGTATGCGAGCATTTATTACATTGAAATTTAATTCTGTGTAAACCATGGCAAAGTGTGTCAATGGTTTGGAATAGTGTTTTAATTATGAATGCGCGTTTTACTGGAAAAGTCAACATGTGTTAATAAATGGTGGAATATCCATTATTTTTCATTATTGTTTAATAAATATGTTTTACAAGTATCTACAAATATATGTTTGTTTTTATCGCGCACGTACATGATTTTTGAAGGAATTAATGCAAAACCCATTATTTCATCAAGAAGTGATTTTCATTTTTTACTTTTTAAAAGTGTAAATAATTAACATTAACATTTTGGAAAGTTTTCCTTTATTTGTTGTTAAAAATTTTTTTTTCATTTCTTTTCAGGATCTCCCTTAAGAGGCTTATGGTCTTATCAGCAACGGATGATAACCACTGTTTCAGTTTTCATTTTAAATATACAGTAGACATCCAATATAATAAATGCCGAATGTTTTACGAATGCTCTTGTGAAATGCATCGGTGCTTCTGTATAACGAATGTAAAATTAAATGCTTATTTGAATTAACGAACGTATTTGCCTGACATTTGCATGTTGCACTTTGGAAGTTTAGAGTTCTCGAGTTATGTTTTCCTAGAGTAGAGACACCTACGTATTTGTATTGACTTTCGACTTCCGCGCGTTATTTAGTGGCATATGTAGTTGCATACGGATACGGTTTGGTTTTGAGCTTATGCACCAATTTTTTTTCCTGAAATTTTGAATTGCAATATAAAAATGTCTTCGACTCGAAGCGGCTATCATTGAGTATAAAATCCAAACATAGAAATGTTCAACTGTGTTTTGGTGAAGTGAGTTTCCATAAAATTCAGAATTACAAAATTAAGCTCTAAAAGCTACCTCGGTTTAACAAATTAACTAACAAACTGAAATTGGTTGTAATTGAGGTGTAGAGGCCTAGAAGTTTTAGCAAACTGTATTTTTATCGTTGTAGATGCTACAGTGCTATGATGAGGCGTGATGCTTTGTTTACTTACGCATCACATGATTACTGGACATGTATACACTTATTCGTACACATTTCTAACTAAGACAGATTTGAAAATTATAACTTACAGCTGGAACCTTGTCACTGAAAAATGTGGTGTTCTATTGAGTGACAGAGTTCTATCCACCAATATGTAACCTTATCAAATAATAATCAGTAAACCCCAGAACATGCAAAAATTAATTTAATTTTATTTATATTAAATTAAGTTAGTTAATTAAGTTATTTAAAGAAAGAATAACATTATTTTTGTGTAAAATATCACCTTTATCACTAACTCTTTCGATCAAGTAAAAATTCGCAATAGCGAAAACACATGTCATTATATGATTCCTTATATTGGACAAGCATTGCACTTAAATTAATAACTCAAAAAGCATTAAAGCAATTACTCAGAAATTATTTAATATGATTCTGTAAATACTTTATTCACAAACGTAAATCACAGATAACTTGTGATATTAGAAATAATCACATTTGAAATTTCATAACCTGTTTCCGTCTTTAATTATTTTTGAACAAACGAACGGCAAAAAAAGTGAATTTGAATTTATATATTTGTTTACTTTGATGAACATAAATTGGATGACAAAACATCAAAACTGAAAATCACACAATTACATCATCACATCAGATAAGCACGACTGGGGGTAGTTATTTTAAAATGGTAGATCGTAATAAATACCAAGCTTCAATAATTGCAAAAAAACTTCTACTTCGGTCACTTCACTATGAACACCAAAAACAAAATGTAGGGAATCCAATTGGTCTCTTAGATAGTTTCACTGCTTTCGAAATAAATTTCATATTTTGGTCACAATCTCAATGATTTATTGCATCCACAAATGTCTTGTTGTACAATATTGCAACCCAGAGAGGAAAAAATATTTTATCTTTGGCGTACTTTTTATGAATGCGAAATTTCGAAAAACTGCAATAACATACATAGGTTATGAAAAAGGCAGTAAGTTGCAGAATTTCTGTAGTGAATAAATCGAAGACAATCGTCTGGTGGTTAAACGTGAACTGAATTTAGACATCGAGGGGGTTTAAAGAAATTTTCAAAACTTTCAGATATTGGAGATGTGATTTTTGAAGTATGCAATTATTGTTAGGATTTTTCGAAATTGCCGTATGGAGCTAGTAATAAAACAATCAATATGTCTTATCGTTAATGGCCATTAAGATGTTTATGGTTAAAAGTCTTATGATAAGAAATTATAAGAATAAAAATCAATGTCAAAAGAGTATATGTACACCTATTTGAAAGATATTTTTTTAAAGGTCAGGCAGGTGGTGCAGCTACTATCCCCACCAAAAGCATTGCTTTGAAGCTGAATTCATTAGTAAACCCTGTTAAGTGCATCTAAAAATCTGTGGTTTTTATTATTAAGAAAACGTTATATCAACCCTTTTGATAAAAAATTCACCGTTTCGGAAAACATGATTGTAATAAAGATTAGATAGGTACGTTACTTTTTGCAACATATTCCTGTTAGGTTAAAACCAGAATAATTGTTATTGTAGTGGTTTGAAGATATACGAGAATGGGTAGTAGTATTGGCATTTCAAAGTTATTTTGGCAGTATTGTGTAAGAGTGTTCAAAGCGACATCTTCCTTTACATCAAATATTTATGTCGTGAGGTTGCAATGCGAGAATATGCGGTAAGTTTTACTATTTAGTTCGATAATTAAAAATATATAAATACAAATATTAACTACAATATTTCATGAAAAGGCACAGTTCTAATGGAAAAAACGAGTCTTAAATCCGATTGATGTATACATTGGAAATATGAAATGAAAACTACTGGAAAGAAAAGTTTTTTTTTCAATTAATATTTCTTCAATTTCTCTTATACAAGATCGTCTACCAAACAAAAAGGCAGAGAAATAATCAAAAACAAACTTGTGACTATTTTAATGGTTTAATTTTAAGATTAATTAACTTAAATTTTTTTTTAATTATGATAAAAGTATCTCCAGCACAACAAAATTAAAAATAAATTAGCTTAAGTCAACACGAAGAAGCATATAAAATTTACAAGGGTTACCGCGTAATTTAGACAAATGCTGGGACTGACTTTACTGATCCACATCAGATAAACCATCACGAAATGCTCCGCGTTCTTCAATTGCCGTTTAACTTTTATGAAAACAGTTAATATGCCAACCATGAATACAAATATAACCGTTGAAATCGAAAGTACTATTGTATAAATAATCGTATATAAATATCGTTTAACATATGAATCCACAATATAGTGCAGCTAAACTGAAATTGAAATATACGACCCGAGGTGAAGGCCAGACTATGAAACAAAACCATTGCATTGGTCACATATTCTAAATAATTCAAACTTAGTAAAAAAATACGAAAGCAACAAAAGTATGGAAATTAGTATGCAACCCAGGTTTTAAATTGGGATGAATGACTTTTTATGAAGACTTCTTGTTTATACAAAAACAAAAGAAAGAATGCGGAAGAACAAATTCTTTCCAGCCTTGTTTATATATAAATCAAGATTTGTACTGTACGTGCATTGAATCTTCTTTTTTAGAATGAAAACAAAACAAAGATTTTTGTGAGGTGTGTTTGTTCAATGCAAAGATGCTATAGTGTAAACTACCTATAGGACGGCAAAATATTTTACATTCGTATTTTATAAGAAAGCAAACAAATTTTTTGTTAAGGGCCAACTTTACCCTGTCGATTTTCCCCCTGAAGTTTGTCGTGTCTTCTAAGTTCCGTAGAAGTTTTATAATGGTTTTTATGTAATGTCCCGGGTAAACATTGAAATTTTGGATTTCAATTATATTAAGTTAAGCCACATAGTTTAAGAAACTTTCAGGTAAATTAAAGGAGGTAAGCTTAAGCTGGTCCGTATACTAAAGTATGTAGATACGGCCGTTTAAAGAATGTGACTGGTAATTATATCCCAACAGATCAGATAGTAATATATACATTGCCGCACGCATACCTTCACAGATACTCACCCATACAAACGCTCGGCGCTGTGTATATATTACAATGTGATCTGTTGGGTTATATTTACCAAGTCCAATCCACACTATTTTATCATAGGAGTATTTCGCACCTGCTAATAAAACATTTGCTTTGGATGGTTCAGAAATAAGTTCATACGTTTTCAGTCTTTTCACACTTTTCGGCGACTTAAGGGGAATTTCAAGTGTGTAGACCTATTTTTGATACCTGATTTCACGAAATATTTGGGAAAGTAATACAATTAAGGCACTTTTTGTGTCTTTGTATTTAATATAAAGGGTACAAAAGCACATATTCATTTTTAAAAAAATCCCAAACATGAGGGCGTTACAGGACGCTGAATTCGGCCCACCAAAAAACGCGGTTTCACTTCGTCCCTTCCAGTCCTTTTTTTGGGAAAACTCTGAATCAGGTAGCGACGAAAATGACATGTCTGCCGAACATTTTAAGCCCGAACTTGTTCTATTCCAACAATTTTCATATATTGAAGTACTGTACGCCAACTTGAAAAATATGGTTTGGATAAAAACTATATATGTACATATATGTATTATCGAAAAAATCGAAAATGCAAAAAAAAACAACCGACTTTTTGAAACTAACACACTAGAAATCCCACTAAAACCGAATTATAAAGCTCTATATGTGAATTGTATTTGAGGGGAATTAGATAGTTTTTTTTGTTTGTTGCGACTGCAGTAATATTGCTGTTTTAGCTATATTTATAACATTGACTGTAATTTAAACTAGTATAATAGAATATGAAGTTGCTATAAACATTACTTGCATAGCTATTAATTATTAATTAATATTGCTGGGATTTGGTAGTTATACATCATAGCAAAACAAGGATGTTTGTAGCAACAAAGTATAACATGTCTTGTGATATTTATATCGTATATTGCACAGTAAAGATGAAATTATGCTCTGTATCTGACTAATATTGCAATTAACTTATTTGACCATATGAATAGCTGCTTTGCTTATTGCTTTTAGACATTTTTTGATAAAATAACACAAGTTGCTATAATTTGTAACTTTCTTCGATATAAATGCCACGCTACAGTTTTTATCGCATGAAGATATGTGGACCTTTTTCAGTGAACTATATAGTTATGTATCTAATATTAAAAATAGAATAACAATAAGAATACATACATACAAACATAGAGAGAAACAACAAGGAAACAGATTGGATAAATATATTATAAGAGATAACAAGAGAGAATTAGGAAGGAAGATTAAAAGGAAAAGAAAATTTTACTATTTGGTGCGACAGGTAAAATATGCGTTACTGCTGATGATTTTTATATCACATATATATATGTAGGCTTACACATATTAGTTCCAGCTATTTCAAACGGAATGTTAGAACGGCTCTAGTATTTCGAAATGGATCGTTGTTAAAAATAATCTTACCTACAATTTCAGAACAAACGATGCTACTGCTAATAATTTTATTAAATAGAAATACTTTGTGATGATAACAGTGCTGAGCTTCTTCATTAGCTTATGTTAACTGAAATGGTATCACATCAATTCAAGGACTTTTTTATACGTCTGTAGATTTTAATAATGCCATAAAGTTTCGTACCGTTTGCAAAAACATGGAAAGGTGATGAAATTTTGTCCGCTAAGTCATTAACATGGCTATTTGAGGATGACGAAACTGCATCACACATCTTGTGTGCTTGTCCTGCTCTGGCATGGTTAAGATGAAAAATCCCCGATCGCGAACTGTTCGAGTTTGACTGACGTCCGATCATCTCCGACAACTAAACATCTAGCTTTCCTTAGGGTAGCAGATCGTCTCTTGCAGTAGCAGGTTTCAGGCACAAAGGGGCTTCCTTGGTCGCAGTGCCCACCTATTAAGTCGCCCCGTTAACGTACATAATACGTAATAATCCAAGGATACCAGATACCAGATTTGAGTGAAAAATGCGTCCATTTATTGGACAATTAAGCATCTATCTGTTATATATGAATTAAACAACTTAGACCTACGCCAAAACCTACATTTCTCATCCATGTAAGACCATGTTATGATTTATCGTATCAAAGGCTAATAAATTGGGAAAAAGGTGGAGAACGGTAGTGGGTCACTTTTTCCATTCTAAATTTTCAACTAGTATATTTTTTCCATCAATTCTTATTTTCTTTTACAAAATATCTACTGACTGAATATTTACCTTCTACGAAATTTCTACAAAAATTGAACATTTTCCATACCATGGAATGGAAATTCCAGAATGGAAAAGGCGTCGTACAATCCAGTTGAACATTTACCCACATATAATATAATAATCAAAACACAACCATTAGGATTGACAATAGGGCAATAGTTCGTTACTGATCAGTTATCACCCGACTTAAATATTGGACATACAAATACTCGTTTGGACGAATCAGGATAAATTTCTGAATTTGATGAAACGATTAAACAAATTACAAGTAGGTTCTGAAAATGGTGTGTAAGTAGTACATATTAGGACCATCCGGGTTTGGGGCTTTTCTTAGATCTAATAATTAATTTATTTCATTCAGATTTATTTACAATCTGATTACATACACAAAAAGTAAAATCAAATTTCTAAAAGTCAAACTACCAAAAACTGTTAACGAAGCATTAATCGTGGCGAATGTTTATTTTTTTTTTAATGTATTAATTGTGTTTGGAAGAAACTAGAAAATGTCATTTACCTAATTCTATTAAATGTATCCTTGTGTAATTTAAATGCATATATGAATTAGAAAACGAATCAGAACTGGAGATGCCGCGAACATTTCTGACTCTAACAAATTCTTCCCGAGAAGGCTGAAAAATTGCTACAATGTGGCAAGTTCAAAACTAAACAATTTAAAGAATCAGCAGTAATTTCCCTCAAGTTTTCCAGTTTTCTAAGTCGTTCACCTCAGATGTGACCCAATTTCTGCGTGGGCACTCACAAGTTACGTAACGACACTCGGAAGATCCACCATCATTAAAAGAGATTGCGGCTCTCGGGCGCATTAGATACGGAATCCTCCGCGACCTCCGCGGCTTGCACAAGAAGCATAAATCTTTGAAAATCTAAAAATACGAACATTTCTCAGGGAAACGAAAGACCTCCAAATAATTTTCTTTAAGGAGCTGCGTCGTCCGCATCTAACTTCTCTAGCCGCAACAAAAATCCGCGTTGGGTGTGGTACGCGGCACCAGCATACACCGGAGCCGGAGAGGAGTGCTCTCTCGCCCAATTCGGTAATATTCAGATTATTTGAAATGCCACCAAAGGCAAGAAGACGGCGGTGTCGAGGCGGTGATAAAATCGATAAATCGATCAGTGAACTCCACCCTTATGGTGGCCTTTGCGAACTTCCCTCTCCGACAATTATGCCGTCCGTTCCAAGCAGGTAGGACCGGTTTCCTGGCGGGTGAACATCGATTTTCACTTATCAAATCGAAGGGCAAACAATAAAAATGTCGCCGGGGTTTAATTGCCTTCCCCTTCGCCCCCCTCCCGGAACTCTTTCAACTGCTTGCTGCCTTTCTATTTCTCGTCGATTTTCAGGTTCCCCGAACTCTTTGGTTGGCTTTCTTTAGGCCAACAAAGGGAAAAATTGAGACAAGGCGCTCCTGAAAGATCAGAGTCCCTAAAGGAACGGGTTCGAAAAGGGCGAATGGGTTTTTTTGTCGTTCAGCGTTCGCACGGATGTCGAGAGCCCGTTCTCATCCAGAAGACGACTTTCTTCTTTCTTCACGACGACGACGTCTCTGGGCTTGCTCAAGTGCACGGAGCACTATGGCTGCCGGAGTAGTAAGAACAGCACCCATGGCACTGTACATGCCAGGAGGGAGGAGCGCGATGAATGCTAAGTACGTCTGTAGCCATGGCAACCACGCGGCCATGTTGGCTCTGGATCTCCCGTAGCCGGCTATACTGGTTTTTGGTGAAATGGACCCGAGATGCTGAGATGCTCAGATGCTGAGGTGTGCTGTATCTCTGTATCTGCATCTTTCGATTCGCTCGCCTTTCACCCGATTTGGAGCCGGAGCTGAAGCAGTGGAGCAAGGATGCAGGCGCGGGCACGGTTTTTGTTTTGCCTTTTTTGTGTGAGTTGGAACCTCTTCCGACTCAAGAAATGGTGCCCTGGCAAGGTAAGATTTGTCAGGACGTCTTGGTGCTGTTCAATGTGAGGTCGAGGCGGAAAAACACAAAAAAAGAACACATGAGACGGGGGTCCAGATTAGGCGGATGGGGAGATGAAAGAATTCTAAAATAACTGAATGCGGAAAAAATTGTTGAATATTTAAGCACGGCCACATCTCTTTAATAAATTACGAGAGTTGGTTCGATAACATACGAGGCGCTCGGGAAGCCACGGACTGCCTCCTGGGGGGCATTTCCTAAAATATTTAAGACGAGATTGCAAATTTCTTGTAATCAGCTTATGTAGATGTGTTTCTCTAGCTCCTCGGAAAAGGCCCTCTGTTCGACGTAATTTTCGCTTCGTTGTTTCCCTGAAGGAGTCACTCCTGATGAAAATTTAAAATTAAAACAATCTTGCATTTTTGATGCTAGAACAGTACAGGTTTAGAGAAACAATCTCCGGATGATTATGCGAACACAAACGACATATTTTCAGACTACAACAATATGTAGGGCAGGGCAGACATTTTCTGGATAAAATCCAATTTCCTCTTGTGCGTTAAATCAGAAAATACTATCGCTTTTGCGATCCAATTTAAAAATACAACATCCGAGAGAAGATTAAGGCACAGTAAGACGCTCGTAAGTGTGTCGTATAAATAAAAATATTCCTCTCAATTTACGGGCCAAAGCGGCTTAAAATTTCACGTAAAAAAACGGAAGTGGATAACATTTCTCATGAGATTATTGTGAACACACACATCGTCCGAATATCGTGAATCCTTTTTGGCTCAAGAGAAACATTCACTTTAAGACAATAACGGCTGTCATTTAAATGATAAGTAAAAAAAAGCCTTTCCAGCTTCTGGAATTTAATTTCTTAATATTTAAGAGCGGTCTTTGTGATATCTACTTTGTAATCGTTCCTTTTCTTAAAAACATACTTTGAATTTCAGATGAAACAATGGTGAATACTACGGTAGGCAAAATATATAGCGGAACAAAAAGTATTCGCACTACGATGAGTTTCTTAGTAATCTAGAAGATTTTTTTAAAAAATTTCAAGCATCGAATAAACCAAATTATTGTGATATTAATGCCCTATAAATATATATTTTTCCATTGTTAATAGTAATAAATTATTACTTTCAAAAAGGGATCTTTAAATTTTAAATATGTAATACATTCTTATATATCTAAAAAATCCTCGTTATTTGTTGTACATAACTACAATAAATTCATATTCTATTCCATTATAGATACGTACTTGTCTCAATATGTATGTACTATTCATATGGCAGTTTTCAATTTTTTGCGATTTATATATCCTATATCTTCTAAATTTTGTAATTGCTCTTTTCCTATGTAGCTCCCTTCTCTCAAAAATTTGGAGTTATTTCTTTGGGCTTATGGTAAGCGCGCACATGGCCTAAGCAACCCAAATGAAGAGGAGTGAATATTCTCCGTTGGCGGCGATTCACAAGTATTTGAAGGGTGGCGGTTGCTGAAGGTGGTCGAAAACAGCCCATGAGATTGCAAACGTTGTAGAACCGACTATTCTTTGAATCACAAATTTGAAATAAATAGAAAGTAAATGTGGTCGAGCTCGGTTTTTCAATATAATTCTTCCATACCGCCCATTCGTCCGGTCGTTCTAGCAATCTACTAGTGCGGCGCTTTGTTATTGGAAGTTTAGGGTAGGAAGTAAACGGCTTGGGTATAGATTCGGTAACGCAAGTTCGAGCTCTGCTTGGCGAAAACCACTTTTATACCGATTTTTGCTAACTAGCCGCTCGGCTAACAAAAATTTCGAAATATTGGTGCCATGTGTGGGGTCAAATTCTGGCATTTCGCGGTAAGCGCTCACAAATTCCTGGTTTTCTGATATAATGGTAATCTGCTTACGGAGATGAGTGTGCTCCAGTCTGCACAATACATTTTTAACATTTTCTGTATAATACGCGTCTACTCCAGTGAGATGTTTATAATTTCTTTAAGCGTGGGCACACTCAATTTTACGTTAAGGATACACCAGCAAAATGGAAAGTGTTCAGTATCATTTGGATAGCGCGCCCATCGAGAGATTGGGTAGCTAGAGCACCCACCATTTCTCCTGGATTTACTTTAGGAGTTGGGTCCAATTTCTCCAATCACTCGAATGCTTCGCTAGTAAGACGGAATGCCTCACCGATAGTATATATTTGGTGCCTTAAGTAGATCGTACTAAACACTGGAACAGGAGAGTGGCATTTTCATTTCCTTGCGTTGAAATTTGACGGTTTGCAGAGATTATTACGCAGGGCGTCAAAAAATTTTTGATTCCTGGTATTACTTTTAGCGTATTGAGTTTGGTAGGAACTTGTTGGTTGGTGCGTGCATTTTTCTGGACTAGGGAAAATCTATCCCAGCGCCTCTTGATGTCTTAAGGGGAAAGCAATAAAATATATGACTTCGGTGACAGAGAGTTAATTAAAGCGTGTACATACTTATTAGAATCGAGTTTTTTTCGAGCTAAAACGATTAGAAGATGTCCTTAAGAAGGTATACGGCATTCAACAAGCCTTTGACTCAGCGAATAAAATGAAAATTGCCGAAAGTAGGCAAAAAATCTCCAAAATTTGACTATTGCTGACCAGATTAAATATACTTTGTTGCAAGAGACCAATTTCGAGGTAAGACATTTTTGTTAACTACGTATTACGGCATCTGCAGATCTGATTAAAATAAGTGTGAACATTTTCTAATCTATTTTGATTCTTTACTTTTTCACAATGTTAGCTATTTTCAATGTGGAGTTGTAGTAAATATTCCTGCAACTTTTCGGCCAGGACTGTATCATCCGACTAATCATATCCAGCGGAACTTTCTTGCATTCCCCCACTTTACTATTTTTAAACCTCGTAAGGTGCACACTTTCTTCTTCTTTACTTGGGTTTTTAGATATCCCCATAAGAATTAATTGCATGGCGGAGCATTCGGACTTGATGGTATCCATTTATTGAACTTAATCGCTTTGCAATTCAAGTGCGTTAGCTTTATGACTGGATTTGTTTCTACAATTTTATTAATTAACTAATTTGCGCCCAGGATCAAGATAAATGCGTTTTTATATCACTTGCTTGTAAGTCCCATGACCTTTGCATGAGTAGTGTTTCCAAGAACTGCTGGGTCTTTTGGAGTTTTATTGATTATTTCCATTTCCATCTGCATCCGTAATATGCCATAGAAGTATGCTTCTTCCGGTGTTAACGCATTCCACCATCTTCCAGCTATTAATTTTACTAATAAACCCTTTCGAAAACAACAGGTTTTATTTAAAATCATTTATTATGTGTGAAATTGACCAGTTAAGATTTAACTTTGAATGCCAGGGGAAGTTTTCATACATAGTATTCGAGAAATGCTAAACAATTTCAAACTACCAAGCATGATTAAAATCAAAAATCTATATTAAATTTACTAGAAAAATGTTAGACTTTATTTTTTACTAATAGAATCAACAAGAAATTCTACAGGTGAACGTGTGAAGGAGCATGGTTTTGCTTTGGAAAATTTTTATTGAGTCAATTTGACCTCATATGAACTCAAAGGGTAAAAATGCGTGCAATGTGTAAAAGCGCCATTTGGAGATTAAGTTATGATGACTCCTTTAATGAATTTAAGCAAGCACCTACTGTGGGATATTAACTGTTAATTTACAATCACCAAAACTCGAAAAGAAAATAATGTCATGATGACTTAATTGATCCTAAAGGAATGAATGTTCATTCACTAAACTAACTAAAAAAAAACGTAATTTCATATTTTCATCTGTCGACTGTCTAAAACTCCCCTACAGTCCATAAAGTTTCGTAGCCAATTGCCTCAAAAATTAACAAATGCAAATCGGGCGTATATCTTGATTGCAGTGAATGCGGCGAATCGTAAAGTAATTTGCGCTCCCGCGTCGGATCTCGGCTTTTACCTTTAAAGTTCATCAGGCACACAGCGGGAATGCCCATTAGCGTTAGCAGTTTTGAGCGATAATTTTTCACTTATAAGACAGCATGTAATGCCCGTGGATGGCATAACGTTTAATTCTAATGGTGGAATGGTAATCTTATGGACTCGGAATGGACTACCGAGTTCATAAACTCCCCATAAAACTGCATTCATGGTGAATGCACTTTATTTCTCTATCTCGCCATAAAATGGCGCGGTGGCAACGGGTCTTATGTGCGCGAGGGCGGGCACCAAGGGACACCGCGCAAAGTCGGAAAAAATGGAAAATATCAATACTTGAAGCGGTGAAAACACTTCAAGACACGCCACAGACATATACGGGAAAACGTATTAAGAAACGCTGAAAAAAAACATCTTAAAAATTCCCCGAGCGTCTTGATTGCAGCCATCAGCTGTGGCGTAGTGAGAATCGAGTCCATAGGGCATATGCTAAGGCCGCATACATTATTTATTGGTTATTCAAATGCCTGCGCTCGTACAAGGAGGCGACCAAGAAAAAGAACACTTTCAAGACGAATTCGAGCTGTCAGTTGTCATAAGTGATGTCGAATTTATTGCTAGGCTCATGCCTGAATTTATGAATACGCTCAAGTCGCTCTGGCATTTTACGACAGGCACACATTGGACCCAGGCTCCACCACGGCTGCGTCCACATATGTGTGCCTTTACTTGGCGCGGAAACAAAGCCTGGACTTGTTTTAACAACGAATCACTTAACAAATTTCTCCGCGCTTTCGTCACCTACTTGCCCGACAGAACCAAGAGCCCCCAGATCGTTTGGTCGCCGCTATAAATTTAAGGAAATGCTTTTATGCGACAACATAGTTTTGGAAATATCGATTCATTGCGATTAAAGTGGATGAGATGAAAGAAAAGGGTCAGCGCCAGTCTTGTCTTTCATGACACGAATCGCTGAAATTTACCAAGTATCCCACATCCATTCCAGAAAGATATTCCGGAGAAATTCCCGCTTCCTCGCGGTAAACACGAAGGAATGCAGGGAATTTCTCAATTATTTCAGCTATAAAATCACAATTTTCGAGCTAAGTTCTTTTATTAGACTATAGGGCACGCTGGCATAGCTGAATGGATCGATAACTGGCCGTTGCTTTGTGTGGGAGAAAGGATGTAATTACTGTACTAACCCATTTCGCTAAATTTCAGTTTTTACGGTTGCTAAAGGCCACAAGCGATCACCGACATTCTTGAACGACGATAAAATATTCAGTGTGCGTTTCTCTTATCATGCACATTTCATAATAGGAAGGATAATAAAGTGGAGGAAACGAAGAGAATCACAATATTTCACGTTTAGGGATAGGCGATAACATGTATACATAAATAGTTCCTCTAGTCTAGAAAGAAAGGTTATAGTTTTTACCTTGAATGCAATCATCAACTGAGGATTTAATTTTCGAACATGTATTCGTAAACCTTAATTCTCCTGTTTACTGTATGCTAAATAAGTGGACAACAAAATAAATAAATACGAATTCGTTTTCATTTTCGCTCACAAAAAATCGTCCTTGGGAAATACTCGTCATCAACAATATTGTCGAAAATATTTGAACATATATGTATCCGTATAATAAAAAAAAATCTAAAACAGTTTTTATCAACAATTATTCAACAACTGACTGGATTTCGACTTACCACATTTCGCACGTGTAAAGTGATCTGAAAGGAATTAAATTGTTTTATTATATTATCTTGGCGAACTCGTATACTTATATAAATATCTATTATAAATATAAAAGCTATTAATTGTAGAATAAATAAAATCTCGATGCGAAGGTATGAATAGAATTTGTGGAATAATAATATCTGTTTTGGTTTAACAGAATAGAATATTTTGGAGCACAAAATAATAGCTTCAAAATTAAGAATCATAAATTAAAATTATATCATCAATAGTCAGTATAGTTCAGTCAAAGAGTAGTAGGTAGATAGAGGGTGCCACTGAATCACTCCACCCCCCCCCCCCCCCCATCGGACGGACCCAATCTTACTTTTTAGGAGTGACGTTAATTATTTTAGTAAATATTCATTGTCAAGAAACATTATTACTACAGAAATTGTTAAGAACCACATTTCTCACAACTTTTCAAAATGTTCCACACTTATAAAGTTATAAGTACCTAGTAATAATTTTTCACGTATAAAACCAATATTCACCAAGATATTGACATACCTGTCATGACATATTAATAGAATTATTAATCGATATTTTTGTAATTCCAATTAAAGGTACTAGGCATTAACGTCGAGGATTCATTCATACCGTAACTGGTGCGATGACAAAGTACATGGTAAAAACGTTGATCTCTGGTCAGCTGGACAGAGACAGAAATATTAAGGAGGGCAACAAGCTTCGGGAAATTGAATAATATCAAGTCATGATCAAACAATCTCTGGTATCCTTCCAACCAACATAGTTGCAGCTCTGGAAACAATAGACATCCCTCCGTTCTTGAGTTGAATCATTCTGTTGCTCGAATAATGTCCATTAAGATAACTGCGTACATCACCTCTTTTAAAAATTCTGAGGATGATGAAGATGATGTCCTTGAATGGGACTGCAACAATTTGTCTCAAACTTCCCAAGATACGTGCTATGATTCACAAGAAAACATAATTATATCGAATGCGGATGCAGCAAACTTAGTGAATATCCTACAAGAAGTAAACTGGAATGTTATTGAATCGCGCAATTCCACTTCAATTGGATCTAATAATTTGTATATTAAACCCAATACTGGGACATATTTTATCGGCTAACTGGTTTTTGGTTTTTGTTAATTAAAATAAATTGCGGGAGCTGTAAGATTGATATGATAAAGCAAGAGGATTTATGTGTGTGGCCAATCTGAACAATTAATTATTATAAATAGGGATTATTCTGACACAAGCAAAAATTATCTGCAATCACCAATAGACAATTTTTTTAAAAGCTGTCAATTGCATTTCGATCTATATTAACATTATTTCAAAATCTTATTAAATATTTTAAATGTAAGAAAACATTTCTTGCATTCATGCATTGTAGCAAACAAACAAAAATTTTCTCGGCTGGTTTAGTGACTCAAATTCTTGTTTTGAATATAAAAGAAAAGTTTACAACTTTAAGTTACTTATTCTTTTGAGAATAAATCGTTCCTGGAAAATGAAATGGAAACCATTAATTCAACAAACAACAAAAACTTAAATATTGTACTACAGTCAATATTTAAGAATATAATGTGTAAAATACTAGAGTATCATTTTGAGTGATTTTCAAAAAATTGTGTCGGTCATCACTACATTTGGAAAACATTTTCGTTAATTTTAAATAACCCAAAAGCGCATATTCTTAGAAAGGTCGACACTTTCAATTGTATATAGATTTGTATAGATAATAGCTTAAAAATGCGTTTGTTAGATCAAAATCCGTATAGTTTATTTATATTTATTGTTTCCAGAAAAAATGAAAAAATCTCATGTTACGTTTTAAATTTCGGTTGCTGGGTGAGATCAGAGAAATTCGAAAGTGCTGATTTACGCCCCTGCGCACGTATGTGCATATCCCTGGGAGTTTGTAAAGTATAAGTTAGAACAGTTGCTCGGCAATTTGCATAGAGTAAATAAAAATAACCTAAAAGGCAAGGTTCAGTAAGCATATTAAAGATAATAAATCCCGTCAATCTAAGCTAGCCTTGCTCCTTCGACCGATCCCCCACCTTGCCGCGGTGAAGGAGCTTGCGCGCGTCCGATGATGGACTGGGCTACGTCGACGGTAACCAAGGTTGCCGGCAGGGTCACCCATGTCGAACAGGCCAGTCTTGAGGCGTCAGACTAAGAGGGGTGATCTTTCACATAAACAATGGAGGTCAAGCCTACGGAAATATTATCTGCACGAGGTAACCAGGAAACTGGGAATCCTCCCGCTGAAGAAGCGGCTGGGGCATGGAATGTGCAGGCCCCAACTCCATTGACTGCCGAGGTGAAGGGACCAGGCCAAGGAGGAAGTACTCTACTGGACCCCGATGATAGGATGTCTACAGACGAACTATCATCGATTGGCACATTGACAGGGTCAATGGAGAGCCTACTTTTAAATCAGGAAAGGACCGGAAAGCAGTATTCCTCTGCGACTACGGTTAATCCTGTTTCGATGGACACTCCCACCCCCTTGCTTGAGGCTACAGTGGTAAGGGATCCTCCCTTGAACGTGGCGGACAGCAAGGGGATGTCCAAACGTCAGCTGCGACGGCTAAGACAGAGAGCGAGGAAAGCCAAAGTTCCGGAGGCGAAAGCCGGAGGACCTGATGGACTTGCTCGCTCTGCGTCCACCCCGATAGCACCGGCGAACAAAAGAAGTAGATCCGAGGCGGATTCGTCCAACTCGGGCTCTTCGACTGTCGCCGGAAGCTCTGGGGTGAGCAAACCCGAGCAGCCAGCGAAGAGCAAAAGGAGGAAAGTCGTCAAGACCGGGCTCCCGAGCTCTTCGTCACCGAGCGAGGCAAAGGGGAAACCCGATCCTCGTATCGTAGCGCATAAGGAGATCAGCCAGAAAGACTTAGTCGAAGCTGGCCCTTCTAATGCGAAGTCGGGCTCGAGGACTGCGGACAGGGTGGTTGGAAAAAGCTTTGCCAAAGCTGCCTCCGAAGCCTTGGTCGCTGTGATCGAGGCCGACAACCCACAAAAAAGCATGACCCAGCATCATGCTACTTTTGTGGAAGGTCACATTTGGAAGCTTCTAGGTGCAACCAAGGAGTCACCAAAGTTTGAGGGAATGGTCGTCTGCGACGGGGCCATGAAGGTTCAGTGCGCGGACGAACATTCACTCAAATGGCTGCTTGCAAATGTGGCAAATATACCGGCTTGCGAGGGCATAAAGTTTAAGGCTGCAAAAGGCAGCGACATGCCCAAGCTGGTTCGGGCCGTTATGTGGATCCCGGGACCTCGTAAGAGCCCTGGGGACATAATGGCCCGAATCCGGATCCAGAACCCGGGACTCGACACCAAATACTGGCGTGTCCGTGCATACAGCGGGAAGAGGAAGAGCTCCAGTGACCCTGAGGGCTCTACTCTGGCGCTGGGCATAGACCTGGAGTCGTTACGAGTCCTGGAGTCTGTTTACGGACTCCGCCCGTACTTAGGGTTTGGCAGAGTGAAAGTTCACGTCTCCAAAAAATAAGTGCGGTCGACGAGTGAATAGGGGAGTAGTTGACTTATATGCCAGCGGACTTGAAGTTCACTCAGATTAATCTGCAGCACAGTAAATCAGCCACTGCATTACTAAGTGGAAGGTTGACCAAACTGCGGACATACCCCCAAATAACTCTCATACAAGAACCATGGGTGTGCAGAAAACGCATCTGTGGCCTTGGGATGGTTACTTGGGGTAAACTCTTCTATCACGATAGAAGTGACAGACCGAGGGCTTGTATGATTGTCCCAAACTCAATCGAAGCCATGATGTTAAGGCAATACTGTAGCCAAGACGTCGTCGCGGTCAAAGTATCATACAAAAAATCGGGGGTCAGGTGCGAAACAATTATTGTTTCTGCTTATCTGCCCTATGATTCAATCGGCCCACCTCCCGCTTGGGAGTTACGGGAAATCGTACGATACGCTGAATCCAATAACTTGGGGCTGATCATCGGCTGCGACGCCAATGCGCAGCACACCCTATGGGGAAGTAGCAAGTGCAACACCCGTGGGGAGAAGCTATTGGATTTTATTCTGGCGCACGACCTCGTGGTGAAAAACGTGGGCAAAGACCCAACTTTCATCACGAGGAGGCGGCAGGAAGTAATAGACCTGACACTGTCCAATAGGAAGGTGGAAGGTCTGATTACCAAGTGGCACGTTCTAAGAGAGGAATCTCTTTCGGACCACAGATACCTAGAGTTCCGGCTAGCTGGTGAGACAAATCTAATACCGGCGGGCCGGAATCCTAGGAAGACTGACTGGGATAAATACAAGCAGGCACTGGGGAATAAGCTAACCCCAGTGCCCAAACTGCACTCTAGGACGGAAATTGAGGATGAGACGAGGAAACTCAGTCGGACCTTGATTGAGTCCTTCGAGGCAGCCTGTCCAGTCAGGAAGAGCAGATGTGGCAAAAATGTTCCGTGGTGGAACAATAAGCTACAAAGGCTCAGGAAAGAAACCAGGAAGCTTCTAAATAGAGCATTAAAAACTCAAAAAGAAGAGGACTGGCAAGCCTATCGCGCTTCGCAGCATGACTATAAGAAAGAGATTAGATCTTCTAAGCTCCAATCTTATAGGAAATACTGCGAGGAGCTAGAAGGGATGAAGGAGACATCACGGCTGCATAAAATATTCCAAAGGGATACCGCAGCCAAGCTGGACTCCATTCGAAAGTCTGACGGTAGCTACACGGACTCCAGACAGGAGGTGTTCAAAATTTTATTTGAGACACACTTCCCTGGTAGCAGAAATACCCTATCAGACGTAGGCCCAGCTGATGATCACTCGTTGAACATTACTAGGCTGGACAGATATATAGCATCCAGGGTTGTCACGGAGGAGAAGATAGAGTTCGCTTTATCCTCCTTTGAAAATTACAAAGCTCCCGGCCTTGATGGTATATATCCTGCAATGCTGAAGGTCGGAGGTAAAGTCCTGGTGCAATCCCTGAAAGAATTATTTAGGGCCTGCATAACTTGGGGATACATACCGACCGCCTGGCGAAAGGTTAAAGTTGTCTTCATTCCCAAACCAGGGAAGGACGACTATACTCTAGCCAAAAGTTTCAGACCCATCAGTCTAACCTCTTTTCTTTTGAAATGTCTGGAACGCCTGGTTGAAAAGTACATTAGAGGAGGAGTGTTGAGAAGATGTCCGCTCAATGTTCGTCAGCACGCTTACCAGAGTGGCAAATCCTGCGAATCAGCACTACACGATTTAGTTCGAAGAATCGAGGGCGCGATGGAGCAGGGTGCTTTTGCTCTGGGCGTGTTCGTCGATATTGAGGGGGCCTTTGACAATGCCACCTTCTCCTCCCTGTGTAACGCAGCCAAAGCGCATGGGGTGGACAACGTACTAGTACGTTGGATACAATCCATGCTGACACAGAGACTACTAATTGCGGACGGTGCGGACGATACCAGGGCTGAGGTAGGCAGAGGATGTCCCCAGGGAGGCGTACTGTCGCCCCTGCTATGGTGCTTTCTAGTAGACTCGCTGTTGGATGAGTTACAGACTCACAACGTACACGCGCAGGCCTATGCCGATGACGTGAGTGCACTGGTTTGTGGCTACTCACTAAAGATAATTTGCCATAAAGTGCAGAAGACTTTGGATAGTATCCAGAACTGGTGCGAGAGGCACGGGTTATCAGTGAACCCTAGTAAAACGACACTTATATTGTTTACTAGGAAGAGAAAACTGAATAACCTTAAACTTCCAACACTAAAGGGTGTTACAATCCAACTCTCCACTGAGGTCAAGTATCTGGGAGTAATCCTAGACAGCAAGCTCACGTGGAGACCACATGTCGAACAAAAATCCGCCCGAGCATTAAATGCCTTCTGGCAATGCAGGCGGGCCTTTGGGAAGACATGGGGTCTGAGACCAGCGGTGGTCTACTGGCTATATACCGCTGTTATTAGACCCATCATAACTTATGCGTCTGTGGTCTGGTGGATCAGAACAGGAAAAACATCTACCTGTACGATCCTAAACAGACTACAGAGAGAGGCATGCATAGGGATCACTGGGGCCTTCAGCTCCACGCCTGGTGCGGCTCTCAACGCAATGCTCAACTTGCGACCATTGGACATTACAATCCAGGAAGAAGCAATGAAGGCAGTCTGTCGTTTAAAGAGACAAGGACTCTGGCACGACAACCACAGAAGCGGCCATGGTGATCTATCACGAAGGCTCCAGGAAAACTGTGACTCGTACAGTATGCCAACGGATGACATGCCACCGGTAACACTGTTCGATAGGGGATATCACGTTGAAATCCCGAATAGAGAGGACTGGGAAAACCCACACCATCTACTGGAGAGTTTCTCCCATGTCTTCTACACAGACGGCTCGAAAACCTCTACCGGTACGGGCGCTGGATGGTGTTTGAGCAAAGAAATCAAACACTCATATCCTCTCGGAGATTTTGCGTCAGTTTTCCAAGCGGAAATCATCGCTATTCTGAGTGCGACAAACTGGATAATTGATCAGAGATGGCGTGAAAGGAAGATCGGTGTTTGCTGCGACAGCAAAGCTGCGCTCGCAGCACTACGAAATCCAATCACCCGCTCGAAAATTGTCCTGGAATGTAAGAGACGACTGCAGTCGGTAGCTCGCTACAATGAAGTCTCTCTTATATGGGTTCCTAGTCATCAAGGCATCGAGGGTAACGAAAACTCTGATAGCCTAGCAAAGGAAGGCGCGAAAAGCAGCCCCTTTGGACCGGAACCACAAATTGGCGTGAATTCTGCAATAGTGAAAGACTGGATAACTCGACACATGGAGAAAATCCATGCGCAGAGATGGTCCATGTTACAAACCTGCAGACACACCAAACTCTTTATAGGTCGTCCCGATAAGGGCACTGCAGAAACTCTCTTGAAACTAAACAGGAGAGAATGCAGGAATCTTGTAGGGATTGTAACAGGGCATAGTACATGTGGCAAACATCTACATACCCTGGGAATCGTCAGTGATCCTACATGCGCGTCGTGCGGGGAGGATGAGGACAGCGTAGAGCACTTTCTCTGCGAGTGTCCCGCGTTCTCCCAAGCGCGGTGCGCTGTATTCGGCGCTGACGTATTGAGGATGGGAGAGATCTGTCCTCGACCCCTAGCCGAGGTTCTTCGGTTCATCAGAGCAACGAAGAAGTTCGGTTAGGGTGGGGGCAGAGTACAATGGACTGTTTGTCTGAGTGCTCGGGGCTTCGCTCCCCCCCTTTCTTACAATTATTATTATTATTATTAAGCTAGCCTTGAGAAAATGTACATTACCATTTTTGGTCATGTTTCTAATTTTCCCATGCATGTTACTCACCGCCGCCGGGTCGAGCTAAAAGTTAGGAAACCTTTTTAATTACTTCCCATTTTCCCCACGTGTGAAAACAAAAGTGGCAAGGTCTCAGGTGTTGCAATACACCCTTTCATTTTTAATCACCAAAATTTTCCAACATTCACCTTCGAGAGAACGCCCAAAAAAACTCCAAGCACTTACCAATGTTATTAACTCTTCCGTAGTTCGCCCGAAAAGAAAAAGTGTGAGCTAAAGTGAAACTCGTCGCAGTAATTTCCTCCGCACAGTTAGGGTTAACCCTAAAGTGAAAGTTGGTTGTAGGCAATTTCACATGCCTAACCCTTTTTTTACGTTTGCCTGCCAGTTGCATGCACCTCGTTACGGGTAAGGAAGAAACAATTGCCGAGGAAAGGAAAACAGCACTCACCAGACGAAATTTAACTCTTTCACTTCAGGTGATTCCTTTCCGGGAACCGTAAAACAAATTAAGGACTCCAGGTCTTCGTCTTGGTGAAGAGCAGCAACAACAAGAACAATGGCTGATTCTGGTTGCGGTCCTTTTTTTCCGGAGCCCGGAGTCCTTCGCACAGGACTATCAAGACATTCTGCGTAGTTGGTGACGCAGGATTTCTGCCATCAGGCACTTCGCTGAAAGGGTTGCAATAAAGGGAAAGTTGTCCTCAATAAACAATAAAAAAATGTAAAACAAGGAGAAAAAAGGCTGATGTCCTCGCATAAAAACCCCAGGAGCATGGTGAAAGTGCTGTGCGCGCCCTGCGTTGCTGCCCTCCTCGGGCTCTGTGGTGACAGGGTAGTTTTTGAATTAAAGGGGTAAAGTGCGTGCCGATCGGCCGCTCACAAATAGATATTCGGGCAATTGATAGTTTAATGGCCCCTTATTTATGGCGTTTGTGAAATCTCCCGTAGCCCCAGCCCTCGGAGGTAAAGTGAATTCCCGGCTACGCCTCTTGCGGCCTCACCAGCGAGGAATTTAGTGGTCGGGCGAATGTGTGGAATTTTTCAGCCGTTTCCGATAATTGGAGCTTATCAGTAATAATATTCGCAAGTAAACGACGCTCCAGCGGAGATGAAGCGGCTCAGGCCCAATGTATGGGGACGTTCGAAGAGGTCCCACTGCTCCCTGGCCGGTGTTCGTGAGAACGCGTTGGCTGCGCACGCTGCGACATAAAATGCCATGCATATTGCCATTTTCCATTATATTGCGGAGATATTCGATGCCAAAACGCCAAATAAATACACTATTGAATGGTTATTGCATTCTGCGCCGTGCCACCCGAAGTCCGCATTTCGAAAGCCGTAGCAACCCGGGGGACCGGGGGCACGGTAAGAGGGAGCCTTAAGAAAACATGTACCTTGTCTTTCCACATAGCCGCAGAAACACACGTTCCGTCCCGGTTATTTAGGAGCAGACGTATACAAGGGATGCTTTACATAAAATGTTTATTCATTTATTTGTCCAGTTCCACCAAGGAGCGGGGAAATGGAAGGTACGCCGGCAGGACAGGGGCTGAGTCACGGACTGGAATTGGGGGCTCCTTCTTTTATAGTATTAAATTCGAGCTGGAGCCAGTTGAAGTGCTGTTTCGCTCTGTTTTTCATCCACTTTAATTAGAGTTTAATTGGCCTCTGAGGGATTGCGCTACTTCGAGTGGCCCTCCCTGTTGCGGTCTACCAAAATGAGGCCGAAGATGAAATTTCCCTGGACTTAATCTTAATGTAATTGGCCGGCGAGGAGCTGTATGAACAGGCGAAATAATGAAAAAAGAATGGAAAATAAATGAAGGCACAGAAAATTCATTCTTGAGATTAACCTTCGTCTCCATGTGTTCTACAAGGAGAAAAATATGTTGGCAACCACAATCTTGGGAGTTTGTTGGCAGTGTAATGGCCAAGAGGACCCGTCTGAGGGGCCTTTCACTGGTGGCTTTCTGCCATTTTTCCTGGTAATGCTATTCCAGGGAGCCTAAATGAAATAAATATTGTAGGAAGCGTAGTTTACCTCATTTTCTTAAGAGCTCCTTTCATTTCTGGAGGTGAGCAGTTTTCCTGCCTGAATTTCCTACAGCTAGGCCTCCTGCGAATTAGTCTTTTCCTTAATCACTTTAAGTGGCAAAAAGCAAACAATCAGTGCTCTATGGACGCATGTGCTATTTACGACTCAAATTCATTAAAAATTTAACACCTTCGAAGGCTCACTTGATTTAGTGCGACCTCTAGCGGGATTAAGCCTTAAATATTCATTTCTTAATTAACCGAAGGAATCCTATGGAGCCGGTCAATTAATATTCAAACTGGCCGTAATTTATTTCCTCAGCTCCGAAAGGTCCTTCACCGCTGTCGTGGTCGTAAAACTCAATAATGTATTTATGGACTGTTTATCGTAAAAGGATCTTGTTCATGCATCGTATGTAATTTTTTTTAAATTCAGTAAAATGTACTTCTTCTCATTGAATTAATTTTTTTAAACAGAAATGCAAATAATTTGGGAGAACTGGTATTTGAGTGTAATGTGATACTTTAAATTTACATATTCAAAAAATATGCCAAAATTCGTGATATTTCGCTTTGCTATTCAAATAATTTCGCATTCTGTTTTCGAACGAGTTTTTGGATTAATAAATTATTGCCGGCTGGTTATTCAAAATATTTATACGGTGGTTAAACTAGCTGTTCGCAATGATTTATTCACATTTGGTTTGGCATTCCGACAGTAGTGTGACACCAAAGAAACGTGAGCTATTGTAGCAATTGACAAGCTTTCACAATTCAATATAATAAAATGTCTATAACAAAATGGTATTTTCGGTAGTATGGAGTATGGGCCATTCAAATACTATCTAGGCACATAAATAAACAATATGACCCCCATCCCACCACCATATGTAAGAAAATAAGAATCCATAGGGATATAAGATATAAGTTGCTGGTTTTTTAAATTTTTTTTTATTCGCGTAGATGTACCTACTTCGCAATTGAAAATATCTTTATATTTGATTCATAATTTTCTTTTCTAATTTGACAAACGTCTGGTAATACTTTTTTTAATTGTATAAGAATTCCTTGCCGTCTCGTTTATCTCGTAATTACAAACAATATCTCTATAATGTTGTAGGGAATTTGTTTTGGCATTTTTTTCACAAACTAAGTGCCAGTGATAGAAATAATATGGATTTTGTTCGATCATTATTTCATTAAATTCAAAACTCAAACATTTGCACCATTCCTTTCTGCTTTATGCGTTAGAAAAATGTTCCCATAGTTTTCTGAGAGCATCTATGGGCGCAAGGCGCAATGAAATTTGAAGGATAAATTCAATGAGAGATTCTTTTCCAATGACCGCTAGGTAAAGAGGACAATTTTAGTTAATAAATGTGTCGGTGGCGGAATGAATACAAGGTACAAAAACAAGCTGTCGGAAAAATGTGGTCAGTTTTGTTTTAATCTCATGACCTCTACTTGAGAATTAAATTAATAAAATTAATTAATAAAAAGTTTTATTTGACCTTTCTTATAGCTTTGGTACAGTTCTTATCTCCCGATCGAGCATCTTCCGCTAACATTGACAAACGCATTTCAAGTGCGAATCTACGCAACGCAAGGGTTTACTAATTTCTCATTGACGTTGGTAAATGCCCCAAGAGTATTTAGCCTCTATAAAGTGGTGGTGGCTGCCATAAAGCCTAATACGAGCATTAGCACATTTTCAACTCAACAGCAATAATTCGATGGTATTGCATGGCTTTGAAATTTGGAAACTATTCTTGCAATAAGGCCATTTACTGTGTAGCATCTGGCACCATATTGTGGAAATTAAATATTGTTATTAATACCATCCAATTCACTTATTAAATATGTAAGTCAATAATATTTCACGACAACGCTGACCAGTGATTAGTGACAGTGTTTTCTACATGATCTTAAAATAGTAAGGTTAAATCACACCTTTTAGACAAAACGATCACTCTAGTCTTCTTTCGCTTACAAACCGAACAGGTTTCAATTACATTTGCGATTCCGTTGTGTTTTGCTCTTTCCGAAGGTATTTAATTACGACGCAATTATTCACGTAATTTTTTCTATGTATTCCTAAATGAACATGGATTTTCGTAACAGATTTGCCCAATTTATATACGTCCGTTCACTATGAAACGATCGGTGATTAACTACATATATGCTTATCTAGATCACAACTGTTAAATATCCCTCACTCTAAGAAATTTTCACTAAACAGATATAGGAAACTGCGTTGCCTAAATAATTATAGTAATTTTACATAACGTAATGCACTGTACTCATCTCGCTGTAAAATTAAATATCAGAGAAGATTCGAAATACTTCAACATATGTAATTTGTCCTTGTTAAAATTGAAGTTGATTCCACTTTCATGTGTAATTTTACAAAAGAAGCGAATATCACACATATTTAAGTAGATTCATTGCTGTATATTATGTGAACTGAACTTGTCTGTAAGTAATTCGTTGCTTTTAAATAAGCAATATTCCTGTTTTTTAATTGATAATTGCTTGTAATGAAGTAGCACAGTACTACTACTTTGGGGTTGTCAACTAAGCATTACAGCTCCAAAGTAGTAATACTTCGATAGTTGCTCAAATAACTGGACCTTTTTTTGGATTTTGTTGATTTTTGTATGCTTTAATACATAGCTGAAGATGAAATTTGAACGTTACTTTTAAAAACTTTTGCAATCAGTAAATTAAAAAATTATAATATTTCGTTTTCAGATTATTAAAGAGCTAGCAGTTTATAAATTTCAATGCAATCCTTAAAATATTTTGTTTATCGATATTATTATTTCAATAAGTTTCTATTACGTTTAGAAATCATTTTCAGACTAATACGACGTACTCGAAAATCAACAAAAGTTATAGCAAATTTATGCAATTATTTGAAGATTGACCGAACTAAGTTTTTTGGCTAATTATTAGTAAGTGAGGTGTACTTGCATACGCAGATATAAGGTCGAATATGGCCAGTCCGGAAATATACGCACCTTCATACAACGCAACTGCCACAAGAGAAATGAAGTTCACTTAACGTCACCAGTGGTGACTAACCACAAAAGTACATTCCGGACAGCAATTTTATATCGTTAAAGTACTTTTACTGTCAAAAATGTAAAATTACACTGCTTTAAAGTATTTTTCCTTTCCTTGTGACTGTTTCATTATTAATTTTACATAAAATTTAGGAACATGATTATATTCGGCATAGTAAATTCACTGATCGTCAGGATTTTTCAATACTGCTTAGTAATTTTACATTCAAGTAAGGAAATGGGTGGAAATATACATTTCTCTGTGCATTTTCAGTTTTCTAGAAGTACTTCTACATTATTGGAAGTATTTTTGCTTATATTTTCCATAAAATATCACACAGCATAGCATAAGCCAAGGCTGAACTAAATTTTTATAGTAAAAAGGAAATATTACTATAAAATATTGATTATCACTTTTAGACAATCATTTATGCAACAGAAATTTTGGAATTTTAATGTAAATTTTAAGTGATTTTCAATGCATTTTTTAGAGTGCTATTATCATTGTTTTTGAGTAGACTAGGTTTAGCCCTTTTCTCTACATTTATATATAAATAAAATAAATAAGCAGTGTTTTTGAGGTCCTCCAAGGTTGCTTACAATTCGTCAATAATAATGGGTTGGCTTCTATTTCTCGGTAAAGACGTTTTTTTTCTATTGTACTTGTTTCACCTCTTTTTGAGTATTTTTCATTTTATTGTTGACTCTGTCGATAACTTTCTTCCTTTTTCAATCAAATGCCGTTGACTCGCTTTTATTTACAATTTCAATGATTGTTCTCATTGTTTTGACATTATTAAGATCATGAATTACAATTTCTGTGTTTTGTACGGTACTTTGGTTTCTTTGTCAAATTATTTATTGAAAAGCGTTTGCAATCCAGTCGACAACTATGGGAGCTGAAATGTTATTAGTTCCCAAGGCTACTCCCAGCTACAGAACAGATTTCAATTTAGATATCTCCGACTTTAACTTTGACTGTAAGCGTTTGTATATAAGCATTTTATTACTTATAAACAACAAATCGATATTGTAATACGAGAATTTAAATTGTTTCTCAAAAACGGCTCTAACGATTATTATGATGAATCTAAAGAATAGAGATTTTCGAAGGCGAGAAAACGATCATATCTGAAAAAATTGTAAAACTAGCGGTTCCAATACGGCAGCGGACACACAAGCGCTAATATTTCCATAAAATTTGTCACATAGTGGTTTTTGAGGTCGCTGATTTGAAATACAGTACCTAATTTTTTAAATTCAAAACTACGAATATCGCAGATTAAAAATATTAAGATTCTTTAGGTTTACATAAAAATCACATGCTGGTTTTTTTAGTGGCCAATTTAGAAAGTACCGTATGCCGAATTCAAAATAATGAATTTCTTAAAAGGAGCGCATTCATGCAATTAAAGGAACTTCGGTCCGTCAAGTACCTACTTTAGTTTTAAGACGTCTATTCTTGTCTGCAAACGAAAATTTTGCATATCATATTTTAAAAGACTTTTTAATTTGGTTTGACAATGTAAACAAATTGTACCTAATTAATTTATCTGGAAATAGGGTTGCAGAATTCATCAGTTGAAACTACTACCACCGTATGAAATCAAATAAATAAGTAAATAAAGAAACTAAATAAATACGTTGAGATTTATCTCAGTTGATTTCTTTTTTCTTCAAGCTTTGAAGCACAGGGAAATAATATTTCTGATTTATTATTTTTACTAGTACATTAGTAAAGATAAAACCATAAATTGTGATCAAGAAATAAACTCGTTCTAAGAGCGAATGCCAGAGTTTCCGTTAACTTTTATTTATAATATGTTTCCATTCACAACTTACTCAATTATACATTTGTCATTATTTTAAAATTTATTAGATACAAAAGAAAAGAACAAGAGCTGCACTGTCCAAAGTTCCAAATAAATCAAAATCGGGTCATTTGGAGGGAGGCCATTTTTAGACGAAATTATGCCCGGAAAATTAGCGGCTTAATCGGAAGGAAAATAGGGTGATACTATTTCTCCGAGGCCATAAATAGAATCATAATGTAATTGGCCTGTTTTATGGCGTTCATTGTTTTATCCGCAACGCACTTTTTTACTGTATCTGGCACGCATTCCAAATTCACACTTGGCACTTGGCACCCACCTCTTTGAAGCCCGTAAATCATTTATGAGCCGCCACATATGCTTGGGCGAAGTGATGTGACCCAGCTAGTGTACTAGAGAGCTGAATGGCTGGCTGGCTCCGAAGCAGTCAGAGGGAAAATTATCGCGTTCAGTCGGTTTCACCTGGGTAATTCAATTACTTCTTTATCGCATTAGGGGTGTTCCGGGGGCGACAGAGCTTGAGTCAGCTGGCGGAACACAGGAAAGACTGGGGCCGTCGTAAACGAAATGGCAATGGCATCTTATTAATGGGTATTACGCCAAGATTGATGGCAAAGGTGCCAGCTTGCGTCGAACCGCCCTTAGGGCGGGGGAGTATTTAATTAACGGATAAATTAGCATATCGGGAGCTGGGCCGGAAAGCTTGAGCGGCACATTTCGCACACGACGTTATCGTGCAATCAGAGCCAAACGAGATGACGTTTTTAAATTGGCCCCGAGCGGCGGATACGAGATGTTTTCAGGTAAAGCACCTCCAGCGGGTTCAGGGATATGCATAAATTTACCCTTTGCCTATTCACGTTATGAATGTAATCCAATAAGGGCCCGCACGGGCTCATCTGAAACTACTTCACACGCTCCGGCCGGAAACCATGTTGAATGGCTGGGGCCCACCACCTGTACCTACCAGCCGACCTGCCTGGGAGGGTGCCGGCATTCGATGAGGCATCATATACCGAAACTTAATCCATTTCATAGTGTACAAAATTGCTTTACAAACATCCTTACCTATAAGGAAAACATGAACCGCTGCCGGCTCCCGTCCTGCACGACGATCTATCTGCAAGATGCTCGGCAGCCATATATTTCGCAGAAATTGCACGAGGGGGCTGAGTCGGACGTAAGACGGTGCTCCCTCACCTGCCGACGACGGTACGGTAATACAGGAACCATGGCTGCCGGTGTAATACAACCAATACGGTTCAGCCATCACTGCTGCTCAATTTCCCCTTTTTGGGGGCCATACGAGTATCTGCCCTGTTCTGGACCAATTTTAAGATACCCACCGTGCGCCAAGGCAGAGGTCCGTGCATATATGGGCATCCCTTGAAGGGAATTTATTTGATGGCACGTTCAGGTTCCTATGCGTGCTCGGAATACATTTCGGATACTGCAGGGAGCTCGGCTCTATGTCAAGGATTAAAGGAGCATCAAGGCACATGTGTTGCCGTTTGCCGAATGCTTGAATATGCAAAAATGGCAATGGAAAATGTAAAGGGAGTTTATTTGATATTATTTTTTGCGATATGAAGCAAGCGTTTCGTGCATTTCAGCCGGAATTTTGATAAAATGCCGCCAACATTTTTTTTAGCAGTTTGAGCGACGGTCCTGTTGCGAGGCAATTCCATATCTCAGATTGGATTTGTACAAAGGAGACGTGGGAGGAATTGTTCCAGTTTGTTGCGTTCTACTGATTTTGATTTTAAATGGAATTCCAATAGTATGCTTTTCTCAATATTTCACCTGTGTAGAAAATTTACATTGTGTTAGGCACAAATAAATAGCAAGATTGTAAGATTTCTTTGAAGAAATAATATTTTGGTATACCTTAAGTCTTAGATATTAAACTATAAGAAATATTTCTTAAGGCAAGATAGCAGACAAGAATCTCTAAATTATAAAATATACATATTTGTAATAACCTGGAATCAAAGGGTAGATATGAGGTGTTTTCTAAATTTTAATTTAAAACATAATATTGAACCAACTCTGCGAAAAATAAGCACGTCTGTGCAGTACTTAAAAAAACTTCATATCAACTAATTTAAATTATAAAAATAGTGTGTTTTTATCTACAGAGCTTTATGCAGATGAAGCAAGAATTACACAGAACAACAATGTTTTTTTGTATACGTGAACAAGACATGGTGTAGATAGGTAGGTACTTCATGTATTCATTATCACTGAAGAGTCTATGTAGAATTTAAGTAAATCAAAGAAATATAACCTAAAACCAGAATATATAAAATAAATATATGATAAAATACGTATTAAAGATAAGTAAATTGTTCAGAAATTTACAAATATACATCTTAGCAACGAAATTAGTTTCTTCAAAGAATTCCGCGGTTAATTTTCCTCAATTACTTCAGAATTCAGGTTTATTCAAATTAGGGTGCGTAAGGAAGTTTAAAACAAGGTGTCTGCTTTAAGGAATAAAGTGGCAATAAACTTAAAGTTAAGTATTTCAAACTCCTAAACAAACGGGCATAAGCTCGTTAACCTAATACAGCCTAACTAACCTAAACAACAATTTGTTAACAAAACATAACCTAACCTAACTACTGCAAATCTTACAAAGTCAAGAAGAGCTAACGAATTCGTGTTCAACGATAAAAAAATACATATAGTCCTCCATGTCGTGTTCACGTATAGTAAAAAAAAAGTTGTGGTCCTGTGTCGTCATTTAAAGTGATAATAAATTGGAGTCTTGAGGTGGGGGTAATCCCACGGAGCTCACGGTTGTCTTCCAAATGACGCAAATAGCTATCAGATCACGAGAGCATATTCCAAATTTTCAAAAATTGTTAAATTGGTAGGAAATTGGTAAAACCGTTCGATTTTGTACATTCAATTTCAGTGATTTTCTATTTCTTTTATAAGAAAGCATGGGTGGAACCAGTTTCGATTTTTACCTGTACTCTCCAACAAAAATAATTCCGAGTTAAGAGAAAACGACTCAACGTCTTTTTTTCTGGCTAAAATGAAAGCCAGCTTGGCGATTTATTTTTTTCGAGCCAACAAAAACAAGTTTTGAAGCTACATATTTTTTTTTCAGGCAAGTCACTGTAACTTATTATTCAGGCTTGAAAAAACCAAAAAGACACTCTGGTTTTTTATTTTAGTAACAAAAAATGTTTAATCTTCTTATCTTGTTTTTCTTTGCTTTGAATTATAATCGGCTAGACATAACAGTTACTTTTTAAAACAAAAGCTAAATTTGGATGAGCTTCAATAGGAACAGAGGGGCATCATGCACAATATTTGAATGTGGTTTTTAAATTATACCATGATAACAGTTTAAAAATTAAAAAATACCAGTCATTTTCGGTCCGTGAAAAAAGAGATTTATTATTCAAAAAGCTCTCGTGAATGGATCCAGAGTATGATTTAGAAATTTCATGCCAATTTAAAGTCAATCCCATAAATGGTTGTTGAGTTATCGTGTCCAAAAAGTGGTTTCGGGAAAATAGCGTTGAAAGTTTAGTCCAACGACTCACGGCCGTAGCCAACGAATGATCTTTGTCCAATCATTTTCCGTATATGCTATAAAAAAATAAAAAAATCTGATTTCTGAAAATTACTACTGAATGTAACTCTTTCAGATAACAGAAAGTATAGGGAATTATAAGTCTTATATATTATAAATAATGGTTTTTTTTTCAAATTTTGATGTATCCCAAGCGAGAGCAGAGAGATAATTAAAAAAATATAGTTTAAGAAAAAGAAGAGCATAATTCCGATAGGAATACTAACATTAGCCTGTTGACTCATTAGTTTTTTTCATAACTCGTTCCCGTTTCCTTAATTAATCTCTCACGAGATATACCTCCTGTTAATTTGTGCATAAAAGATTCAAAATAATATGAACTCATTTGATTCTTGCTTAAATGTAAATTTCATAGCAAATGAGATTTTTCTGCAGTATGACATGACGTATAGAAACAAGATTATTCAAAAACTTGTCTTTGCGGCATAGCAGTTATCAGGTTAATGAATTTCTAACTTCAGATGATAACTTTAAATAATGGCAGGTTTATTTCAAATGGCTCTATAATATTGCTAAAATGGTCTTTTTTATAAAATAACAATATTACATGATTAAATGAAAATTAAAAGCGTAATACAGTTGTATTTAGAATTTTATTTCAGTAGCACTATAGTGCATAGCTTATAAGTTAAAAATCTGATTGTTATTGTTTTAATATTGATTTCACGAAATTTGAGAGTGTGGGGCAAATGTTGTACATTACGCGTAAGATTTTTTATCAGCATGTTATGTTACGAGATTTAACTTAAATATACATTAATGACCTTTCTCCATCAACATGATAACAAATACTTAAAGGCTATTTCATACATATGTTCTCTTATATTAACAGGAACCAATTTAGTTTCTAGGTTTTAAAATTAAACTATACCTTGGTTGTAAAGAAGCATAGCAATGCCAATTCAGTGTTGCACTGTTAAGATTTAATCAGTCCTGACAAACATGCTCACAATAGTCCTACTGAAACACTTACACGGTTGAAATAAAACATAATATTACAAATGAATAGAAACATGCTTATCTTTTATCATCTATTATTGATAGATCCGCTATATCAGGACTAAATATAAATATACGGCGGCGGAACGTGTTTCCCCTATTCATTGTTGAAGAAGACTTCGTAAAATATCGCGAACTGAAGATTATTTATTAACAAAAATGAATTTTAAGTGCTCATACATAATATACAATATCTTCCTGTCAAATTGGAAAGATTTTAATTTATCAGTAAAAGATCGGACAATTTGAAGATGAGCAACAAAGGACGGTTTCTTTCTTCGTGTGGCGTGCAAATAATCATTCATTTCAGAAACTTACATGAAGGCCATGTTGAATTTCATTTGAACTGGAAATGGAAGACTGTTTTACTTTCCGAAGAGTCGAAGTCTAAATTAATAGATACTGCTTGTCTGTTTTGCAACTCCAAAATATTGCATCCCAACAACCAAGGAGGATGTCAATTCGTGGTCTGGAGCTGTTTTTCCTGGCAACGGATTGGATTAATTCACCGACCTGATCGCGTTTTATTGTGTTACCAAAATAATGCTGCCATACGCTGAAGAGGAGATGACGCTGAAATGAGGGTTTGATAAGATAACGTCCCGAAGCATATTTCTATGGTGTCAAGGTTCCAAATAAATAAGTTACTGATTTTGAGTTGGCCTTCGCAATATCCCGATCTGATTCCTATTTGTGGGATAAAGGCTATTATTTTGCGAGGCTATTAATAAAGGGTGCTTTAATTTGTCCAAGTAATTTTCGATTATTTGGAAATATTTTTATGTTAACTTTTTCATTCTAAATCTTCCACTAGTACTTTTTTTCCATTAATTCTTTGTTCCATCACTGAATATATGTCTTTCACAAAATGTCTACTGACTGAATAATTACCTTTTACAAAATACCTAAAGGGACAAAAAATAAATGATTAAATGAAAAAATGGAGGGACATTTCAGAAGGAAAAAAACGTCCTACAATCCGGTGGAATATATAAATAAGAAAATGGGGTGCTTTAGGTTTGACCAATACTGTAGTTGTGCGGAGTTTGAATAACGATAATTTCTTAAAACGAGTAAGTACATATATTTTTAATTTTTATTTAATTTGCAGATCAATTAAAAAATAAGTAACATTTTCGAGGACATACTACAATCTCATCCAAATGCAATGTTAATACTCTTCAAAATTGAGTCGATCCAGCCTCCTTCAATGCATGCTTAGCCAAAACCCTTCTCACCCTCCCACGCCAGTCCACGTGTGTAGCAAGTACGCGGAATTAGCTTCGTTTTGTATGAAAATAGTGACGTCACTGACCACGTTTCATATCGTCGGGCGCATGAACTGGCCTTCTATTTTTTGGTTAAGAGGTCTGAAAAATGAAGGAGGAGGCACGAAATTCGTAGAAAAAATTTTGTTTTACTAGGAATCTATAACGGCTGCTGGAAAGTGTGCAAATCGGGATGGTTTAGGACGACTTCAAACAGACGATCCAATATACGGGAGCGAATTGCACAGGCGGAATTTGTGAGGAGCGGCTAGACCGTACGCAATTGAATCCAGCATCGAAAATTCTCAGAAGCGGGCCAAAAATTCTGCTGCAGCGATCCATCAAAAATTCTGAGAAAATCGCACCATATCTGTCTGTATTCCGTGCCGTTGCGCAAGGGTAATCATATTGCGCAACACCTCACCGAAATGGGTGACTTTTTCGAGACATTGCAATATCCCAAAGAGATTCTTTGTACTAAGGGGATTCAAATCAAAAAACCTCAATATTATCCTTAGCGCAAGGAATCTAAGGAAAACAATCTTATATTGGTAATTAAGCCGCCAGTCCGTTGCAACACGAAACATCAATGTTGAGCGATGGCGATATCACACATCGTGACTTCGATGCTACGATCAAATAGTCGAAGCGACTTATGACATTTAACTTGCCTTTGCAATTCTTTTACTTACCTCTGTATGCAGGTTTATTCGGGTGCTCACCCATAAGCGGTGCCCCTTAATTGGATAGCGCATCGACGGAAAATTATTGAAAAAATTCGTGCTTGTTCCATTTGCGAGATATTTCTTAAAGTATTTAGTACTTTTGCAGTACAACATCGATGTTAAAAGTACGATGATAATCGGACATCGATACTTAGCTACAGATGTTAACATTATGCTGACATTTCTTAACATCGATCATTCCTAATTTCAGCGAAAATTTAAGCAATTTCATTGCGCCAAAACGGACCACAATTTCTATATTTATTCGAGAAACTCGGACATGGACAGGCGATTCCGAAGTTTGCCGGGAAACCCGTGTACCCGTGTACCCGTGTAAGCAAAAATTTCAAACAATCCCGAAGTTTGCCGAGCAACCCGTGTACCCGCGTACCCGTGTACTTACACGGGAAAATGGTGTGCAAATAGACACTGCCTATTAAAAATATTAAAGTTGGTAATATTTTTTAGAAGTGTAACCGGCTTTAATTATTATAAATGTTGGATGTTATTATTATATTCTTTATTAAATACTTTTGTTCTTCGATTCTGCGAATAGAAATTTCACTATCTTCGTCAATTGTGAAATATTGCTAAATTTAGAGAAAATGTGTCGATCAGAATACCGCCTAATATATTGCTTTTGTCTAGCCAATTTGATATAGAGTAAATAAATTTCCGTAAAAGCAGGGACAGAGCAGTATAGTTCTTCACAAAGTAAGAGCATGTACCTAGAGAAACTTTAGTATAACTGATCATGTATACTCGATCTCAAAGACATGCAATCAAAATAATGAACGTAACAATTCAAACAAGTGCCATTCAGATTTAGCTATAAATTCCTGCCTGTGGAGATCACCATCCAACCACGGTTCTATTGGACAACGTATTAATAAAACCTGTTTAACGCTGCCATAATCCACTTGGCCAAACCCATCTCGCCCACCAACTTAGAAGAAACTTCGTTCAAGGATTCAACAGATTCTAATAATTCCTCCCAAACGGCAAGCAACTTCCATCGTAAAGAAGACCCGAATACATCGCCTCGGCGCTCCTTATCATAATGGCCGAAACTTAATTTCCCAACAGTGATGCACCACTCGGCCCCCTCCCCTGATGGAGACGGAGAGCGTATTCCAACTTTGGTCGGACGTCGTTTAATCAAAACTTTTCTACTTTTTTCTTGATGGAATGTTCCTTATTAATGAAATATGCTAAAGCCTATAAATTCGGCGATCGAACGGAGCTTATCAACTCACCCACGACCCATCGACGAATTCGCTTTTTCTGCGTCGTTTTTTTAGGGAGGGCGCGCCCGTTCCCGGGGACACTTCCTTTAAATTGTTCATTATCCCTAAACGACACGTTTCCCGTTATTCAGCTTGTCTAGGGCAGACGGAACAACAAAAGCACCGAATTAGAGCTGATGGAAGTGTACCTATAAGATACGCGGGCATTATCCTGTTTCCTGGTGTCAAAATAGCATGATACGATCCAATAATTCTAACCAGGAAAATGGTTAATAAAGCTGCCAAGCGTCGCTGGTTGGCGGAGGGAGCAAGGAGTGTGCAGCTCCTGTGCGTGCCAACTGGCTGTTTTCAGGAGAAGACAAAAGAAAATGACGTTCTTAAGTCACAATCGTCAAGGAGCCATAAACTTTGCGGTTCGACGACGTCTTAACAGCACTCACCCCATTGTCCTGCATGAGTGCGAAGTCTCAGCGAATGATTGCTGCATCCTGGAGGGAATTTGCGACTCATCAGGCGAACTGATTGTCATGCAAACTGGTAAGATACATATGAGTCGTTCAAAGTACCCACGGCGCACAAGAGGCGGGGATACAACACGGAAAATTCCCAAATTATCATGCTCAACCCGGATGGCACAAAAAAACCAATTTGTTGGGATTAAAGGAAATTCCGTCGTTCTTACATTTTTTACAAGTGCGATACGAGTGAGGCTTTTCATGGAGGCGTTCGTTGCCCGTGTTTTATTTATGCAACGTGAATCCATCTCGCCGGTTTCAGCGACCCAAAGAAACAAACTCTTTGTACAATTTTCACGTACTCCAAGCAGTCCTCGTGGATTTGAATATCTTACACATTTGCATTTAAATTGCGGCACCAATGCAAAGGGCTTCGCAGAGTTAATCATTCAAAGTAGCAGATTTTTGGGGATTTCTGGTCCGACTTTGAGAAGACTTCTTTTGGTTGTTTTCCTTCAAGAATCTCATTAAAAAGTTAATTGGCCAACATTTTGGCATTCAAATTTTTTTGTTTTGTGAGAAAGTATTTTTTAGCTCTGCATAGATATCTTCTTTCTTGCATTACTTTGGGATATCCAATAGTTAGATTTATTTATGGCTTAAACGTGTAGTAAGTATACCATATATACATAAACTTATAATTCCAAGTGTTTCCAGTCTAAAGTATTATATGTATGTATATATTATATAATCTATTATTTAACCAAATCACCAAAAGATGACAGAGAAATAAAAATAAAAGAAAGAAGAAGGAAAAGAAAGATCACTAAATTAGAACAAAACAAGAATATATGCCATGACTGAACTTAAATACAAGTCGAGCCCTCTTAAAAAGGCACCGCCGGACATTGAGCGCTGAATAACTATATACTCGCAAATAAAACAGGTTCTTATTATATATTAGCCCATCCTGAAACGCAAGCTAGCGTCGCACAAGGTTGGTCTCTAGGTTCTATAGGAGAGTTTTTACATAGTCCGACACATGAGCATATCTCGGCAGTAATATGCAAATAACGAACCAAGTCATTGAACGCGACGTTGAGTCTGTTGCGACATTTTGAGTCTAACTTACTGAATAGTAAACGAGTATAGCATAAGTGTGCCAAAATAATCGTTTTCAACTCGAACTTGTCGAAAGTCGCCTTAAGCTGCTATATATTTTATACATCATGTCACTTATATAGATACAATACAATATCTAATTTATTTAATTCAGCTTAATACAAGCTATACAATCTTACCATCAAAGCGAATTTCCAAATTTTTCAGAGCCGTTAAGCATCACCACAGGAAGACCAGATTTGTCAAGTGCACATCTGTAAAAAGCCAGGCCATTAGATTTTGAAAGATAAAGCTGAAGATCATTATTATTTGATCAGGTATGTATGCTCTGTATATCCTGATAACGTGATAAGCACAATTATCCAGCAGGCTACTAAGATAAGACTGAACATCATCTGCGTAAGGATGTATTTTCGAGTTAACAACAACACTAGGTAATTCATTAATAAAAACGCCAAACAAGAGTGGTCCTAATTTGGAACCTTGTGGAACTCCTCTGGTTAGTTGCAATTAGGTAGATTCCGCATCGTTTTTGTATTAAATGTGAATGGTCAAAAATATCGGCTTGTCGGATATTTCTCTTAAATGGTAAGTGTTATCGTAAAAATAGTTCATAAAAAATTTGTAAACCATGCAACTGTCTACAGAAATTGTTCATATAATATTTTTCCTACGAATCACCATTTCTGAGATATCGCAATTTCAAACATCGAAAATGCTAATGCGCATCGCGGTCAACTGTGACCATTGTAGCAAAAGTTATGATAACCAAACTTTTAGTACTCGCAGTACTCTAGCACTTACTCCCTTCACGCTGGTATCGTCGTATCTCCAATAACAGCCCAGAAAATGAAAAACGATTTTTGCACTTATTGTGCCCCTTCCCCTGGCCTAGGTTATAAACAAAGTTAAGTTAAGAAAGATGAAATTCTCGAGTCTCTTTGATCAACATTACATTGACATTGATTTTAACTACTCGAAGAGACCGCTAAAAATCAGCATAGTTAGGTTGCTCCTTTTGATTTTCCATATTTATGTATAGGGCTTCCCAATAAGAAGGTCCGAACTTTAAATTTGAAGAAAACACACAATTTTCGAGCAAAAATGTTTACGATTGCTTTATTTGAAAGATAATTTTATGCCATTTATGATTTGAATAAAATATCTGCCAAAAAGCCACCGCAGTTCCTTTTGCATACGTTCATCCGCTCACGCCAATTTTTGATGACTCTGTGCAACATTTCGGCCTGTATCTCAGCTATGGCTTGACAAATATTGGCTTCCAATGCCTGAAGAGTTGTAGGATGGTTGCTGTAAACCTTCGACTTAATGTGGCCTCAAAGGAAATAATCCAAAGCCGTTAGATCACACGATCTAGGCGGCCAAGCAATGGGACCATTTCTGGTAATTAACGATTCACCGAACTTACCGCGCAATAAGTCCATGTTAAGTCGGGAAGTGTGAGGCGCTGCACCGTCTTGTTGGAAATAAAGGTCGTCCGCATCAATTTCATCAAATTCCGGGACAAAAATCGGTCAAAATCGTGTTACAGCGGTTGCTATTAATGGTAACGGCATCTCCTGCCTCATTTCGAAAGAAATTAGGTCCGATGATTCCGACATGCCATAACCCACACCACATTTTTTGTGGATGCAATGGTGATTCATGAACCACTCGTGGATTTGATTCACTCCAATAGCGACAATTTTGCTTGTTGACGAATTCATTGAGCCAGAAATGAGCCTCATCTGAGAAGATGATTTTGCGATGAAAATCGCCGTCGGCTTCCAACATTTCCAGTGACCAATCACCGAATTGACGACGAATGTGATGGTCGGTTGGCTTGAGTTCTTGTGCCAATACCATCTTATAAGGATGCAGACCCAAATCCAATCGCAAAATTCGCCACAACGGCGCGGAATAGACGCATTTCAGTTTTCACGAACATTGGCTTGAATGGCGGCAATATTTTGTTCTCTTCGGGCAGTTCTTTGTCTTACTGGCACCTCTGTATCGTGAAGAGTGAATTCACTATCAAACTTTATTATTATGCGTCTTATAGCGCACTCAGAAGGAGCATTATGACGACCGTTTTTTGCATGCAGCGCTCTTACAGTACCGACCAGAGAATGCGAATTTGCGTAATAATTTTGGACAATTTTCAAGCGTTGGGTCAAAATGAAACGTGTCGTGATGAAATCGCGATATCGAAAGCGTAATATATATGTATATAAGTAAATAGACGGCTTGTAAAATTATTGTAAAGCGAAAATTAATTGGCAGAGCAACATATTGCAGATATCGAACAGCACGTCGGGAATAAGCGGTTCTTCTAAATCCGATTGGGTGCTAAATATTTATATTTAGACAACATCACCAAATTGCAGAAAATTGCTCTGAATGATATTTCAACACTAAAATACTTTGTTTGAGGTAAAAGATATGAACAATAATGATTGAGGCATTTTGAAAATTACGATCATAAATAAATTGTCCATTTTTAGATCCACCGCTGTAACATACCTACATTTAAAAACTCCCGAATAATATTTCTAACCGTATAAACGTGCTGTCCTGCCAATTATATTTGGCACAATGTTGGGAAATTTGAAACCTTTGTGGGTTAAGAGATATGTTTTTATTGCAACATTTATATTACGCTATAAAAAGACTACTCAGCACTGCAAAATACTCACCATATTTTATAAGTATTGTCAAGTTACGTGAAGGTATAATGCGAAATGATTGCAGCCATAATTACAGCTTGATGAAGTTTAAGTGTTCAGTTAAACAAACTTAAAATTGATACGCTCGTAAAAGTTCATTAATTTGCTTCGCTTCGGTGCTTGCATCCTTCATTATTCGCATCCCACAAAAATATGATCAGTAAAAATCATACCTTCTCCACATTTCGTTCAGTATTTTATTTATCCTGAATAATTTACGGCTTTTCAATTACCGATAATGAAAGTAACACGAAAGCGGTTACAGTACACTAAGTTAAGGTCGTGTAAGGCGCCGGTACGCTCATGTGCATGGTTACTAATGGCGCTTCATTTAGCGTCTAAGACGTGCCTAAAACCACAGCAGCAAAGAGTGCCACTTCTTGCGAATACAAATAATAGAAGTTGAGTTGGGACAGGTCTGGACTGGAAAGGTTGCACGCCACAGACAAATTAACTGCTTGCGATTGATGGTCATTGGCTTCGTAAGTTACCTGTAATCGAACTCCACCATATGGCGACGGTTGCCCAGAACTATTTTTTTATTGATTTATAGACAAAGGAGTAGCGTGCTGGAATGCAGCCTGACTACTTAAGGTCGAATAAGGAAGTCTTAAGATGCATTTTGCATAGTTATTAAGCCAAATTTTGCAATCAGGAATACTAATGGATTAAAAGCATCAAAACAGATATGTCTGTCTACGATGAGGGGCTAGATGGTAACGACTATAAAAAAAGCAAATTGCTATAAATACCATTCATCCAACGGCTTTAATTAAACTTCCTGTAGATCACTCAAACGTGACCATTACATTTTTTCGCACAATCTTAACAAACCGACCTGTACGAATAACTGCCTGGCTAAGTAGCAATAATTCTCCTTTAATCTCAACGAACAACATTTTCGCTCCAAGAACCAATAAATCTTCTTTTCCCCCAAAAAGTTTATTTTTAAGGTCTAAGGAGTTTTCAGAACAATTGGAATGAGTTATTTTTGGGGTCTGCGTGTGAAATATTCGCATGTTTTCAGATTTTGTTTTATTTTATTTTTAGAGTTTATTTACATTTCAAAATGACCACATCACTTGACGGCTGCTTATGAAGATGTTTTCAAATCAAATAATTCCCCAGATATTTCAAAGCTATTTTCAAGCGTTTCATGATTGAAAAGTGTTTTAGATGTCGGAAGATGTGGAAAAAAATTTAAGAGGTTTATTTCAACATTAAAAGTATTTATGTGTGACAGATTTATGGGAAATTTGCTACAAACATCACATTATATGTATTTTTAACAGAAAACGGAAAAAAACATATCTTATTATTATTCCAAAGTCAGCTAAGTGCCTTACGAAAGGGAGGTTCTACAAACCAGGAAGAATTGGAAGAAAAGGTATTTCAGTGGGGTAATACCACTACCAATTACTCACAATATTAAAGTCAGATATAATACAACATTGATAGAAATGTATATTACCAATAAAAGGCATGAATCCCTGATGCTATAGAACTCACCATCTGAAAATGGTAAAGATTTTATAGGTTATCTTCACGATGAATATAATAAACATAAAAACCTCACACTTATAGCAGATATAAAAATTTACTTTAACAAAGTAGTAACCCATCAATATCTTATATGGACATTATAACAGCAGGTTGTTATGATATAAATAATAAATTCCAATGTTACAAGAACCACTGCCCAAACAGCTACAATTATTGAATACATATTTACTAACATTAACCTGACTTATTATATAATAACACAACCTTATATATGGAAGGCAACTGTAATTCGGGCATACTGACGTCTTGGATAACTTAAAAATAAAGGAAAAATAAATTATTGATAAGCGAGTATTTACAGCCAAGGCACAAGACGCTTTTAATTTAATCGAAGATCCCTATTTAGAAGATCTTATATAGGTTAGTGTTACATCTAAAAGAGAATGCTTAAGAAAAAAGAAAATAAGAACCAGAAACAGCGAATCAATAAATAACACAAGGGATCATTTCAGCTATAAAATCAAGAAAAATTGTCTTTAGCGTTCAAAAATACCCCGGTGACAGGTCTTAAAAAAAAAACATCACAACAAAAAAATAAAATGGATTGGATCGTCAAGGAAATACACTCAATAGAGGACTGATTTAACGATTGGGTTAATAGAAATAAATTAAGTAAGGAAAATACTAAACACACGCTGTTTACCACAATAAACAAACGTGACTTTAACCTAACTATCAACTTAGGTCATATAACCATATAAAAAACTCACTGAGAGAAAAACATGTTAAAATTAAGTGAAAATATATTTCAATTAAACATTTTAAAATATATGTTAATAGTCAGCTAAGTTTGAAAATAGTGAATTAAAATACGAAATAAGGTAGTGAAAGAAGAAGCACTTTTCAATTGAAAATATATTTTTGATTTAAAATAAAAGTGTGCATTTGAAATAAAGTAAATAAAGCGCACATTTCTAAACCTGCCATATTCTAAATTTGAGGAACAGTTTTCATGGGAAAGAAGTCTCAGTAGACTTAGCTTAAATTGTCTTCTTTTGTAAAGTTTTTGTGTGATATCCGAGGAGACTCGAACTGGAGCCGTCTGTCTTCTAGTGTGAACATGCTGGCATTGCTCCATTAGATACTTCATATCTGCTACACTTATAATCTGACTCTTTAGAAAGGAAACCAATTTGAATCATGTGGGATTTGAACCCGAGACCTCTAGAACTGCTCTTGCCATTGATCTACAGATAGCTTCGTGGCTATAAAAATTCTTTTACATCAAAAATGAGTTTTATACGACATTCCAACTGTTGCTACATTTTAAAAACGCCACTTTACAATTGAAGTGTTCACGTTTAAATCAACAAATAACATTTTAATTTCAAAGCGACACTTTGAAAATCAAAGTATTCACTTTCCGATCAACGTTAGGGATAGAAATTCATCTTTTACGATTAAACGCATTGATTTTTGATTTCAAAGCGGGTTTTTTCTCTCAGTATAAATTACAGAATCACATCTGGGTGAAAAGGCAAGCTTGGAAGTTCATGTGAATCACATAGTAATAATAGAGAGTTCTAAAGTTTAATTGGATTGGCGAACAGCAAAAACAATAATACTATAAAAAAGGGCAATATTATCACTATACTTTTTAAACGACACGAAAATCTGACATTCGCCCGCAATCTTGGTATACAATTAAACTAAGTGTAAAAAAAACTACGGTTTTAACATGTTTCCAATTTTCCGTAAACTAAATTAATTAATTACGCTTAGTAGATGCTTCGAATCTCAAAATGAATAGTTAATATTTAAGGTGAAAAGATAAAGCCTGTACACTTACCAACCTATACTACACTGTAGTGTAACATGAAGTCAATGTAACAATAAAGAGTTGGAAAATTGGACAGGCTGTTGTTTTATGTTGTTACGGTATGTGGTAACTTTACTTTAATAAACCTTGTGCTGCTTAATTAGCGAAGTTGCATGAAGAAATAATTGAATGCATATGAATTATGTACATTCATTTAGATTTTACAATTAACATTTTATGATTAACGCTGAGACACTATTTTAATTTCAGGACTATAGGGGATCGTTGGCAACAGGTTCTTTATAGTCCGAAAAATTCGGTTATCCACCACTGCCCTGCAAAACGTTTGTTTTATTGCCGGGGGTTCACTGTATATATACATATAGTATATGCCATCAATCGGCATTGGGTTCGTAGCTGGAATCAAGTTTTTTGGCACAGTAGATATTTAATGATTCTACGTTTTTAGTCGTAAATTTAGTCCTCACCTCTAAATCAATGGTTAAATCTTATAATACAAATATTTAGTTAGTGATTTGATGCTACATACATATATGTAATTCTGATGACAATACAACATTTTCATGTTCCCGATCTGACGATGGAGTTTTTATCGAGAACTTTGATTTTTAAAACAGTAGCCATCCCGTGATCATGTCAATTTTTTGAACTTTTCAATTGTCGCTCGGCACTCGTTAGGTAAAATGTATGTAGAGAGATGATTGCTTTTAAAGAACAAGTAAGGCTTATTTAAGAGAGATAATTTTTTATTATAGTTATTGTAAGATATCTAGGTACCTACTTATGTTTTGCGCATATGCAACCATATAACTGTTTAATCTCATGAATACTGTAAATAATAAATCACAGTATTAGTCACGGTGATTTGAGCATTTCAAATATCTTAAAGTGTGTCACATTATAAAATTTTATTGTCCACGTCACACTCACCTGCAGTTTGTTATCTTAATTCAAACGACCCAATACAAATTAAACATAGAGGAAGTGAGCAATTCATAAAATCAAGAGCAAATGAAATTTACGGTATAATTAAGAACAAAACTCACAGAGCGCCGCAAATTAAAAAAAATTAACAATAGTTAATCAAATATTTAAAGCAAATGGGTAATGATTGCGGCCTTTGCCAAACGCATGTATGCATATGCGGCGCACGGCATCAAATTGCAAAGAGCGTCAACAGATGGGGTAAATTAGCATGCTAATATCACGGTTTGGATCGGATCTTGTTTGTTTTCAGAGTTTTATCGCTTTCTGAATGCAGCCTATTAATCCACTTCTCATCAACAAAAACAAAAATTTATTAAAGAAAACAGCGAAGAGGCCGTTTGTGTCCAGTAGAAAGGTGTTAAATGCAGATTTTGAAGGAAATTTGCTCTTTTTTAATTATCCTAGAGCCATTAGTTGGATATGATTTCGCAATTTCACGAATTTTATTGTGATTCGGCGGAGGTGATCATAACGTTTTTTACGATCCCATTAATTTGGAAATCAACGGTCATTAGGGCTTTTGTGTGATTAAGTAGTTCCCCGCAACAATTGAGAATGAATTTGGTTTTAATAGCGCGGCCTAACAGATTTAACATGGTAATTAATTTTGAAATATGCAAGACGTCCACGAGTTGGCTTAAGTCCAAAATATTTAAAAAAATAGATTAACATGATTATGGCTGGCGAAATTTCTGAACATTATTTCTGTTCCGACTTCAGGAGCGAACGGCAAATTCCAGTGCTCTTGTCTAGTGCATGGTGGTGGACCTAAAAATACACTCACTACTCGCAAGTCGATGGGACCGTTGGCTGATTGCAGAAATGATCAGAAAGTGAATTTATCGCCCCTATCAGGCTGTTTAGTGGTGAAGAGGAAGCTCATGTTGTTTTACGGTACGATTACCATCAGGTGGATGGCTGTTAATCAATCCGTGAATAGACGGCACAACGTTGAGTGTTAATTTAATTACACCCTCAATCGATTTTAAATGATCGCGCAGCAGTGCCGTAATTTTCTTCTGTTTAAAAGAGCTCCAAGGTGCGGCCGACTGATTTATACACGTTCATGGCTTGGCGTGGGAAGGTGAAAGGTTGTGAACGTACAGAGGGGAATTATTTAGTGAGAGTTATTGATTGAGGCACTTTTGTACAGTGGCCAATTGGTACTTTGAACGGGTTGGGCGGGAAGCTACCTATAATAATTGCTTTGATTGCTGCACCTCTGGATTGGGAAATTTAGCTGCTTGTTCACAAAATCAGTGAACTTTTGCAATTTTACATTTGTAGCTAAATTCACGATTCTTGCAACATTGACAGTTGGAGGCTTATTTTATAAAGTTCTTAGAAATGCGTATAGGCCTATTCTAGAAAAATCGGGACCAGTCATAGATCAGAAGTCGCAACAACTTTCTTTTTATTGTGAATCAACGACTTCTTGTATTTGAGTGCCCTGCTTAGTTAGTGGAGCCCAAGTCAAAACCACAAGATATAAGGGCAAAAGCAAGTTGTGACTTGTGATCTATGACTAGTCACAATTTATTCAGAAAAGGGATATTAGTTTCTAACAGAACGGTGAAATAGGGAAGTTTATGTTGGATAAAAATGACTAAAACGTCGTACCTACCTACATTTTTTGCAACACTCAATGTTGACAATTTTTGTAATATTTCGACTTGAACGATACTAGTTTATTTCATATCGAACAAAAAAAATATAGTTAATATTTAATGAAACCCATACCTTTGGACATAAACAACAAACATGGTAACTTTCAACATCACTTGAAGTTTCAGCAGAATTTCTATAACTACTCCATAGACAGACAGTGCTAGTCATAACCATTTGTGTGTTGATGCAAAATAACGCGTAGTAACTTTCACTTCATTTGAAGCAAGGAGTGAAGAATTTATTTTAAATCTCGTCTTAGGGGATTCCCATAAATTGTTAGCTTCTTATATATCAAAAATAATTTGCAGAAATGTACTGGAGTTTAAGAGGATTTAATGTACCTAAGGTTAAAGATATCTTCGAGTATTTTTAAATACAAATCCCACAAGTGCGTTTGAAAATAAAATTTGCAGAAGTTCTACATCATTTAATGGAATGTGTTTTCATTTTACACCTAAAGAAAGATTCATATTACCTAACCCAATAAAATCTATCGAATATAATAGGTACAATTCTCAAACCTTAGCGGGATCGCATCTAATTCGGTAACAACACTAACAAATCTTTTGGTTCAATTAGGGCCATCAAATTTATTTCAGAAGCAATTTCTTCAGAAGCACTTTATCCGTCTGCTTCAGTTAGGCAATTAGCACAAATAAAATAGGAATCCAAAAAGCGGTAAAGCAGAAACAAAATTCTTCGAACGACTTTGGTCTTTTAGTTTCTCTATGAAATTCGTTGAAATAAAATTCGCATCATTACGTCCCAGACACTCAAATAAATTGTATTTTCCCGGCTCTGCTCAGACGTTCCAAGGATGCCAACACCAATTTGGCAACAATTTCAAATCGATTCCTGAATCAGACGCAAATTAAACTTTGTTAAAAGATGTATCGCAAAATGGACAACTCAGGCGATTGAGGTACATCAAATGGGTGGAATTTCATCTTGAAGTTCGCTGGGTTAAATTGAAGTGTGTAAATAAAAATGTTGTCGCCAAGTATGAGATCAATAACCAGAAAGGTGCATCCATTGCCAAGTAGGGCGACTGCCTCGTAAAATGTAACCAAAATTCTTAAGCGGATTGAGATTGTGATTTTTTCGTGAAATTCTTGAACTGTTCGGCTACTCCGTACAAATCTTATTGGAGACAAGTAAAGGGTATCACCCCTTAAAAACACCCAATTTTTCTAAAACAGAACACGTCGCGCCACCTACCGCAAAACAAACAAAGCTTCGAATTTCCAAAGTTCAGCAAGCTAAGCACAGATGGCGCTGAGAATTGTATTCAAAAGCACACGCCTTAACCCACCCAAGATTCACCTCACACTACCCCACGTAAAATCAATATTAAATTCCCTTTTCGCGCTATCTCGCTCCGAAAAGCCATCAAACACATTAACAAGTAATTTCAATGTGTTCGCGGAGCACGCATACTCCAGCCAAATCACCACTCCAAGCGCACTTACTACCTTTCCGATTGTGATTGGTTCAAACTGAAAGGCAACCATGATTCTGCGCGGCTGCCATGGCAACCATCCCGGGCAGTGCGCATGCTCAGTACGGCACCCATTTTGAAAAGGGCGTGGCTACTGACTGCAGTCAGCCATTAATGCCAATTCTGGTTTGACTTGCTACCACTACTCCAGCCACGACCTTTGAGTGTGTTACCGCCGTGGGCAATGTGTGCGATTGACACTGGTATTAGACAAAGCGAAGTGTTTTTGCTGGTAGCTCAGATCCCGTACACTGTTAATTTCGATATTGATTTTCTCCAAATGAAATCTCCCTTCACCTATAATGGCCAAGGAGCGACCGCACAATTTCCAGGCGTTACACGACGGAGACAATAAGGTGCACTTGAGAAATTGTTTAGTTAGCAACACACGTGTGTCTCCGTTACTGTCTCAAGGAGTTTTTAATTAAATTTAATTACTCCCCTGCAAGAATGTGCGACAAAACAAATAGCGGCTGATCGCAAGGCTGCTTCGATGAGAAGTATACCAAGTGGTTTGAGACGTCTCCGGAAAAAAAGTGTTTCTCAAGCCCCAAAATAAGAAGGAGAAGAAAACAAACGAAAAAAACGCCATCCAGACTAATAAAGTCGTGCCGTGGTGATGCGGGGCCAGATTGGAGCCCGAAAGTATGTGGGAAGTGCGAGGGAACGGCGACAAGGCACTTGTGCTGAAAAATCAATAAATCGATCAAAATTAAACCCCGTGGGGAAGAAGATTTGATCTAAGTTTTCCCAGATTTGCAGTAGTCGCTAGCCTTAGTAGGACTGAAGCAGTGTGCCATATTAGGCCCGCTCAACAGTGGCGGAGTGTCACTCGGCAGCTAATCTAATTGAGTGCCGAAAATTGCTGATAAGACATTTGAGGAGGAACACGAACTTAAACGAGAAAATTAAGGAAATTCGCCCTTTTGTCAGATATTCTCGCAGTTGAGCTTTCTCTTAAGTAAATTTGCAAAATTTATCTTGGTGCGCTGCAAGACAAACGTCGCAATAGTTTCGTCGCTTTCTTAGTCTTTGTGAAGACACAAATGTAAATATAATAAACTTCTAAAGCATTCTACGTCACTGCTAATTCAACACGTTCTGCACCTTCGTGTTGCGCAATATAAATTCTGATTATCTTTGCTACATTTTAAAAAATAAAACAAAATCTCATGGCTGAATGTTATAGGAAAATACTTTTAATTTCGTTATTATATTTTTAAAAAATAACTCATCCGCCGCGCCGTCCAGCAACCGGGAAATACTAAGAAGTTCTGCGGCAATTCATTGCGCTGAGGTGTGTAGTTTCCTCCTTGAAATTTGAAAACGAGGCTTTGAAATAAGTACCACCTTATCTTAATCTTGGCACGCTTCGAATTAAGGAGACTAGACACATTCTTTCTATTTTTACTTTTAAAGTGTTTGTACTAGGTTTATTTTCGTTTCACGTTTCTTCAAGTAGTCGCACCAGCGCTGCTATAGATTACGCCTCAGTCAGTGAAACGGTAAAGGTTAGTACATATTCTAAAATCTATAACCAGAGAAGCCGCAGCTGTGCTGCACAAAGGCAATATGAACGAAACAAGTGAATCGAGCGATGAAAACGAAGTCGACTGGCAAAAAGCGGTCACAAAACCAAACAGAAAACGCCAAATGGCCGAGTCTCCCAAAAAATACGAACGCAAGGTACAATTAATGAATGATAGACCAAGCACATCTTCAAAGAAAAATAACAATCGATTTGCACAACTCATAGCAGACGATAATGAAGAAGAAGAACATAACAACGACGCAACTGAGGAAGCAATTCACAAGCCGCCACCAATAATAATTCCTAATGTGGAAAATATCAAAAATATGATCACACGGTTTTGTTCTATTGTCCCAAAAAGTGATTTCTCGTATAAAGCTCAGAGTGATGGACAAATCAGAGTGATGATTAAAACTGTTGATTCATATAGATCGCTAGTTTCCTATTTGAAAGAAAAAAAGGTGAACTTTCATACTTATCAATTAAAGCAAGAAAGAGCCTACAGGATTGTTGTGAAAAATTTACATCATTCTACACCCACAACTGATATCAAAAATGAAATCGAAAAGCTAGGGCACAAAGTGAGAAATATAATAAATATACAAAGCCGTATCACGAAAAAAACCTTTATTTATGTTTTATGTTGACCTTGAACCGCAAGACAACAACAAAGAAATATACGAGATAAGACATTTGTTGAATGCTATAGTTAGAGTTGAACCTCCGAGAAAAACAAGCGATATTGTACAATGTTTTCGATGTCAACAATTTGGGCATACGAAAGCATACTGTACAAAGCCATATCGATGCGTAAAATGCGGACTAGGGCACCAAACAACCGACTGTCCAAAAAACAAAAACACACCGGCACGATGCATAAACTGCTTGGAAAACCATCCTGCTAGCTATAAAGGATGTAGAATATACCAAGAACTTGTTTGTCGTAAAAATGTACGCCCTCTGCCTAGCCAAACCATTGCACCCCCCGAATTCAACCACCAACAATATCCAGATATGAACCCCACAAGAGGCGGTATTAATAATCCCCCTGCAGTTAAAAGCAAACCAAATCAAAATTGGACATATTCTGAAGTACTGCGAGAAACAGAAAGCCATACAAATGAGAATGCAAGCATTAAAAAAATAGAGGTTTTACTGAATAAACAGATAGAATTAACAAATAATCTATTAAGTATGATGACCTTATTAATAAACAAATTATGCAACTAGATATACGGCTAGCTATATGGAATGCCAATGGCCTACCGAATCACAAGGATGAAGTAGAGCTTTTTCTTAAATCAAACAACATTGATATTTTCTTAGTATCTGAAACCCATTTCACAAACAGAACATTTTTCAAAATCAGAGGGTATGACCTGATTCATACTAATCATCCCGACAATAGAGCACGTGCTGGGTCAGCCATACTAATCAAAACAACCCTAAAATATGAAATATTGGAAGAAGTGCGAGAAGACTTTGTACAAGCAACATGCATAAAAGTCAAATGTGATAATGATAGCATCTGTATATGTGCCATATATTTTCCGCCGCGTCATAAGGTGAATTCTCAAGACTACCAGGAGTTCTTCCACAAGCTTGGACCAAAATTTATTGTGGGCGGCGATTTTAATGCCAAACATCCGTGGTGGGGATCGAGACTTGTGAACCCAAAAGGACGTGAGCTATACAAATGCATGCAACGTAACAAATATTCTGCTCTATCCACTGGTAATGCAACTTATTGGCCGAGTGATCCTAATAAAATTCCGGACTTGCTGGACTTTGTGATATACAAAGGAATTGCAGGTCATTTACTCGACATAAAACACAGTGATGATCTAAGCTCCGACCATTCGCCAATATTAGTAACATACAGTGCAGCTACGGCAACTACAACCTGCGCTCATAAAATTGTGACACCAAAAACTGATGTTAATTCCTTTGGTGAATGGCTGGACAATAATATCGATCTAAACCTCTCTATAAAAAGTGGAATAGAACTTGATAATGCAGCCGAATCGTTTACAAAGCTCATACACCATGCCGCTTTTATGTCCACTCCACTCGAGCTTCATTCCTGTGGTAAACAAGTAACAGTGTCGAATGAAATAAGGAAACTGGTTAAAGACAAAAGAAAGATGAGAAGGATTTGGCAAAACAGTAAAAATCCTGGTGACAAAAGAGCTTTCAATAGAGCGGCTAAACATTTAAAAGAGCGTCTTGTAGAGATAAAAAATGAATCAACAAGTAACTTTCTACGGAATTTGAGCACCTCTCGGAATACGGAACACAGCCTATGGAAGGCGACCAAATATCTCAAACGCCCAGCTAAGAGGAACATACCGATTAAAGACGTCCATGGAAATTGGTGTAGATCAGACGCGGTCAAAGCAGGGGCTTATGCACAACTTTTAAAGGGAACTTTTACGCCACACTCATTCAATAGCGTATCAGAGGAAACTGAAGTATTAGAATTCCTGGAAGCAGCCTGCCAGATGGACTTACCAATTAAAGCAATCTCGCCTTCAGAAATAAGAGATGAAATCTCGAAGCTAAATAACAGAAAGAGTCCTGGCTACGACGGCATTGATGCGATGGTTATGAAATCTTTAACAAGGAAGAGCATAAAATTTCTGGCCTTAATATATAATTCCATTTTGAGGTTAAACCACTTTCCGACGCAGTGGAAATGTGCGGAGATCATAATGGTGCCTAAGCCGAATAAACCCGAAAATGTAATAACATCCTACCGCCCGATTAGTCTACTCACCACATTCTCAAAAATATTCGAACGAATATTTCTAAGAAGAATGCTACCGGTTATGGAAAAAAGCAATATTGTTCCTGATCATCAGTTTGGGTTCAGACACAAACACGGAACTCCAGAGCAGTGTCATCGTATCGTAACAGTTATAAGGGACTCCTTGGAGAACAAGAAATACGCTTCCGCAGTCTTCCTAGATGTCCAGCAAGCTTTTGATAAGGTATGGCACCCAGGCCTGCTGTACAAGATCAAAAAGCTACTACCTGCGCCATACTATCTAATCCTGAAGTCGTATTTAAACAATCGTTGTTTCTATGTCAAACACAAAGACGAAACATCCAACATTCTCGAAATCCAGGCCGGGATTCCACAAGGAAGCGTGCTAGGGCCAATTCTTTATACCATCTACACGTCTGATATGCCGATCTCCCAAGATGTAACCGTTGCGACTTATGCTGACGATACTGCTGTAATTGCATCAAGTACTTGTCCAGAAAAAGCATCGAACCGTGTGCAAAAACAATTAAAAGAAACCGAAAAGTGGTTAAAAAAGTGGAACATCAAAGTAAATACAGAAAAATCTGCACACGTGACTTTTGCTCTGAGGAAAAACGATTGCCCCGCTGTTTCACTAAATGAGTCAGTGATACCACACCAGGAAAGCGTAAAATATCTAGGAATGCATCTTGACCGACGGCTTACCTGGAAAAACCACATCAAGGCAAAAAAACAACAATTGAAAATCAAAACCAGAAAACTGTCCTGGCTACTGGGCCCACAGTCTGAATTAAGTCTAGACAATAAAGTTAAAATATATAAAATAATATTAAAACCTGTGTGGACGTACGGGGCGCAACTGTGGGGCACCGCCAGCAAGTCCAACATTAATTTAATACAAACGTATCAGTCCAGCACGCTCAGAATGATCGCCAACGCCCCTTGGTACATAACAAATGAATGCATACACAAAGACCTTGATATACCGTACGTAAAGGATGAAATTAGAAAAATCAGCGACAGGTACTTGCAAAGGCTCAGCCACCACACCAATCCGTTGGCTATTTGCTTATTAGATGACAGCAACGAAACAAGAAGACTGAAACGACATCATATCTTGGACCTACCATTTAGAAGTTAAGTTTAAAAAAAAAAAAAAAAAAAAAAAAAAAAAAAAAAAAAAAAAAAAAATCAAAATTAAAATGAATTAAGAACTTAATTTTACCACTACACGAATTTATAATATGAAGATATAAGATACATAAAACTTATAGACCCTATATAGGTATTCCCACTGGGGCATGCCTACCTCTGCCATACTAGAATAAAATCAAATTTGCTTAATGTCTCCAGTGTAAATAGATAGATTGCAAATAAATGAATTAAAAAAAAAAAAAAAAAAAAAAAAAAAAACGTTTCTTCAAGTGAAATGTCAGGGGTCATCGATTGTTCTATTACTTGCGATGGAAGAGTATCATCGGCGTTTGAACGACTAGGTGGGTTGCTTTGGTGAAATAGTCAGTTTTAGTAGTTTTTTTGTGCCAAAGAAGAAAAACATAGGTACTAAAGAGATTTAAAGCTCCAAAAAATTGCAAACAAATTAAAACGGTATTTTGAAGATTATTTTGTAAAGATGAAATGTTTTCATTTTATGTACCTACCATAAGAAAATTATGTAACACTTTTCATGTTTGTATTAATTTATAGAGTCTGACAACAGTAAACTATTTAATATTATTATGTTATTCCTCTAATTGTTTATTCGCAACAAAATTATGAAAATGTTTACAAAGTTCGTAACTTCGCACAATATACATGAATAAAAACTCTACCATATGGATTCGTCTAGCTCTGTAGCTTTGTCATAAAATAAGTTTACGGTATAATTCTTTGCATCTCACTGTGATTTAAATTTAAGAAATTTTGAAATTATACATGTGCATGTCCATTCGTATCACAAGAATTTTTTAAATTTTTACGATGAAAACTTTTGAAATTGAAATAAAATCAAAAATTTTTAATTCTGTATATTCTACTAACATTTACTCATTTCTCGATTATGTTCCTATCAATTTCCACCTACTTCCGGTATTAGCGCAGCAACTATCACTACGATGGAGCCTGAAAATTAGTTGCCTACCTGAAAAGCCTAAAATTTGTACCATTTTTTCGATAATCGTCTTTTTCGCAGAGTTACAAAATGTTTTAAAAGTGTAACGAAAATTCTATTTCTTAGCTAAAGATTATTGTAACTGATAAATGAAACAATAATAAAAAATATTTACAACATCTCACGGGAATTTGTGTGTAAATCGGCTTACCAAATCTTGGGTCGATCGGTAAAATCAGGTTTTGAGAAATTCTGTGATCGGCAATTTATGTGGCTTCCTTCTTGCGGGGAATATAAGGCACACAGAGAATATGAAAGTTCAGTCAACGACTAATAAATTAAGAAAACCACCTGATTTCTAAAATATTTCTTTCAAAATATCAAACTTTAGATATGAGTCCAGGCAGGTGAAATCTCTTATTAATGGCAAAATATCTCGGCTTGTTATTAAAAGAATTTGGGTGATGCTTATATAACACCAAAATAATTTTTAAATACAATATATTTAGACAATTTTAAATAAACCAAGACAATTAATTTTGAGAAGAGTTTTACGAAAGTGGTAATAACAAGAAAAAAAATATAAATAAGACTATCTGGCAGTAAATAAAATAACTTTTACGAATATTTTAAATACTATTGAGGCTAACATAGAAAAAAAAGCTAACATGATATTTACTAAAGAAGTAGGTACTTGGGGTTATGCGAAATATAAAATTTTAGATAAATTCTGAACATGTAATAAAAGTAATTTTTCAACTAGAAACTTGATATACTTGCATACAAATGACCATAGCAAGAATAGTTTTTGTTGTTTTACTATACCTCTACATATGTTGAAGTATATATGAGAAGATCGCTTTAATTGTTGTGTTTTGTTGTTGTTTGAAATCAATCGTTTATAATTTGTAGAAACTACGGTGGACGCAAATTTCAGAAAACTCTTTTCGAGAAAAACGCGTAAAAATTCCCAAATCGATCGGCGTGTGGCGCTCCGTTAATAATCAGATTTAATGTTACAAATGCTTAGAATTTTACATTCCAAGTAAATGAAACTTATTCTTACGACTATAGACTATTGTTTTGCAATAACAAAAAATTTATTTTTTTCAAATGTTCAAAATATTGTTACCCCTTAAGGGGATCTTACACTTTCACGGTTTGGAAACATCGAGTTTTTAGAAAGTAGTTTATTGGAAAGTATTATATTTCAGTGTAACACAGGGTAGTCACCTTGGTCCATTATTTGTTATTATTTACATCACAGATATATCATTGATTCCGTCTCACTCGAAAATTCTTTGCTATGCTGACGATGCGACCATTTTTCGCATAATATCTAATGACTCTGACTGTGATGCTTCAAATACTGACGGCCTTCAAAATGGTGCTCCATCACTTGCCATCTACTAAACGTGAGTAAATGTACTTTAGGTATTTTTTATGCAAAAAAAATCCAGTGCACTTTATGTATACGATCGATGGCCATTCTCTTGCTAGACTTGACAAGGTGAGAGATCTAGGAGTCATTCTTAATTCGCGTTTCTCTTTTGAAGACCACATTGATTCCATCGTTAGTAAATCTAACGCGACTGTAGGGTTCGTTAAGAGGTGGTGTAAAGAGTTTAATGACCCCTTTATCTCACGACTGCTATATTGTATTTTTGTAAGGCCCATACTTAAATACGCTAGCCCCGTCTGGTCTCCAATTCAAGGCTGCCACATCAACCGGATCGAGGCTATCCAACGAAAGTTTTAAGGTTTGCTCTTCGTGGCCTTTCTTGGGAGGATAGCTATTTTGTGTCCCATATTTAAATAGACCTCAGCTAATTTCGCTTAAATCCTTGGAGGTTAACCGATCCTACTCCAGCACTGTCTTTGCGTTTTATTGTCCTGAGGGAGTTATTAACTCTGCAGAATTGTTGAGTAAATTTAATGTTTGGATACCTCCACGTCCTCTGCGGAAAAATGATTTCTTCCAACCAGCCTATCAAATCACTAATTACGGATTTACTGAGCCCATAGCCACTATGTCGCGCTCCTTTAACTCGCAATACTCTAATATTGGCTTTTCATTTATCGCGAGCCAATATAAAAGATCGACTTCGTCAAATAGTTTCAATTCAATGCAAAGTTTGTTGTTTTGCTCCAGATATGAAAATAACACAGCTATTACATTCCCCAAATAAAATCAAAATGCCAAAAAAAAATAATCAAATATAAATTCACATTGCCAGCGCAAATAATGTGAACATATTATGGAGAACAAATTTAAAGAATTCCAAAACTACAACTGATTTCGCTACCTTCAATTATAATAAAAGAAATGATCGTTATTCTGCGAACCAAATAAATTACAATAACAAAATACACAGAGGTGTAGTTTTTCGTACGATTCGAAAGACTAATCAAATATACTTTCAACGTCGATGGTTTTGAAGTGAATAATGCCAACAAAAACTTCGAATCCAAACTAACATTACAAATGCGGCTTAACCACTGAATCGATTTCTATGAAAATTGGCAATACGATTTTATGATGTCTGACAAAGTAGGTACATAAGTTTATTATGCTTGAATTCAGCTCTTAAAGGGATATATCTACAAGTTTGAATAAGAAAATTTTTTTTTGATTTACTTGAAATTTCGCATAAATATGTATTTTAAATTAAGATATGGGTGGTTTCAAAATGGCGAATCTCATATGGCGACAAAAGAGGTTCAACTTCACGGATTCTTTTGAAAACTGGTTCTCTTATGTTTTCGGGGTCGCCGGTCTTGAATCTACCATCAAAATTCGGAAAATAAAGTTGCCGAATCCAATATGGCAACCAAAGATTCTCAACTGGAACGGATTTTCGTGAATATAGAGGTTTTTCGGGTAGTTGATTTCAATTCTGCTATTGAAATTTCGAACTTCAAGAAGGCGAACGTAACTTCTGAAGCTCTCAACGTAATTGAATTGTCATGGAATGGGGTTTTTAGAGGCAGTGCTTTCGAAATAACTTGTCTAAGATAATAATGTTAATTTATAGGATACCAAAACCCAAATAAATGTTTCAACATTTTTGTCTGTCCATTTGTTTGCACGGGATAATCCCGGCAAAGGCTATTTCGATGGGACTTTCAACGTTGAATATTTTATATGGAATGAATTAGGGTTTCATTTGTGTTACTTTGTTCTGCAGCAGTTTTATAGCTCATGTATTCTGATAAAAATTGAAATGAATTCTGCAACAGTATTAATCTACAAGTATGATAAAGCTCGGACGAGGTCGGGACAGGTATGCTGGTAAATTTTATAAATTAAAAGAGCAGCGCATTTCCAGTTCTTATACATTTTAATATGAATTTCGAATACATGCAATAGCTCGAATTCTAATTACTCGATAATTCAAATTATTTGAGAAATCTAAATAAATTTTAACTACAGATCCCAATATGTAATTCGTTTTGGATTCGAATAGCATTATTGAAATAAATTAGATTATAACATCTATCGTAAGTCTATAGTTTTTATGTTATATTTCTTATAACTATCGAGGATGTAGAGGGATTGCAGGGATGCTGAATGTTTTCGAATATGACTGTACATATATGTAGTGTTTTTTATAATTTTAAAATATAAAATTTAGAAATTTTGACATACTGTTCATATAGATTGGGTGACTCCGAGAATGGATATCGGGATCCAAATATTACATAAGCATTCATTCATATTTATCTATCTATAAAATTGGAACGCTAATGCGAGGGCATGTGATTCTTGAGTGAGTTTATTTCTCCACCGATTTTAAAGATTCCATATCACCCATTGAAAGCTTATCAACTTAATATGGAACATATTTAATTAAACTTTAAAAAATTTTAAATGGCGAATCCAATATGGCGACCGTAATGGTTAAATTTCGGATTGCTTTAAAAATAGGTCCCTGTATGTTTTCGGGGTTGCTGTTCTCAAATCAACTGTCGAAATTTGGAAACTAAAGATGGCGGACCCAATATGGCCACTGAAAATTCCACACTGGTAAACTGTTTTACGCCGTGCGAAGTCGGGCATAAAAACAAGTAGATGTTAAAAGCATCATATATATGTATATATATTAGCCAATGCACCAAAAAAGCGATATACTAAATGGAGAAATACCGTAGTATTTAAAAGGTTGGTAATAAAAAAGTTATACAAGAATATTAACATCTTTTGGTGGTGACGTCCTTAAACAAAATTCCAAAATATGTACAAACAGGTGGTGGAGACAGCCCAGCCGCAACTCACTCCGCACAAGGACTGTAATTGGCTTGGTAATCTCCTTAAAAGTGTCGCTCGCCGTAGTACACCTTAAACTTGGGAAGTGGGCAATTAAAATGGGTGCAAATGACTTACCGCGCAGTAAAACTCCACCTGAAAGTAGAAAAGTAAAAAAATCTCAGTTAACAGCGTGTTGACAAATATTCCATCGTTAAAGAGTAATTCACACGCATGGTGCGGTGGCGGCGGGACGTTCAATTTTATGGCCTTCTTAAAAATAATTTTTATTCGCCGTTTGCCGTTGTTTTCTTTCGAGTGATTTTAATATGCTCTTTATTGACACTCGTAAAATTTTGATGGCTCTACTAGAGTAGTATAGCGCTTTCGGTGCGGCCCCGCACCACACCGTTCATTTTCATTCATGATTTCGGGGGCTCCTGGTGATGTCGTAAGAAGAGGACGTCGTCGTGTCGCAAGGTGGTGATGAGGTGGATTTTACGAGTTCTTAATTGATTTATTCTAGTTCGCCACGAAGCCATAAGTTGGGCCGTTTCTTTTTCTTTTTACCGAAGAGGCCGCTCAGCGTCGAATTAATTGATAATTATTATCACCTTGGCGAGTGCTCCGCACTGGATGCGCTTGAGCGGTGGCTGGGGTTCTGGTAGTAGTGGTGGAGATGGTGATGGTAGTGGCAAGAGCGTGCCGCCGACTTCTCCTGAGAAGTAGTTAACAAATTTTTACGACCGCGAAATGTTTTATGAGGCTGTTTAATAACAATCCCGCCTTTCGAGAATTTCACTGATATTTAGAAACGATTTTATCGGCGCTCCAATTAATAACGCTTAATGGCAATAAAACGTTGCATTTAAATCACAAATACTGCGGTCGCCGCCCCTGGACTCGAGGGGTCCCGGACCCGCATTCAGGGAAAAGTGTCCAAACAAAACGAGAAAATGTGAAAAATCACCAAAACATCTGGGGATACGAGCACCACCATGATACGGGGCGATAGAGATATGTAGGTACGCGCGTATATGCTCCGGCAGCCAGCTACTATATGTACGTTTAGTTGTAAAAGGCTATAAAGTCAGTGTTTATGAATGAAAAAGAGTTTGGTTTTATTGCTCGGCGTTTTATTGTCTATTTGACAAGGTCGTCGCAGTTATTCACGTATATGCACAGACTTTCGCCTTGAAGTAGACGGAGAGTAGAAAAAAGTCAACCGCTGCGAAGAGGAAATTACATGCACGAGGGTAGGCGGGCGGGCGTGCAGGTATGCTCTTTTGTACTTGATTCTTATTTTTTTCAACGCTTTTTCATACTTTTGTATATAAAAATTATGTAACTCGACTGCTGACTTGGAAGATGTTTTTTTAGAGTGGTGACGGAGAATATGATGGCGAATGTGCTGAGAATGGCGCGGTTTTTATTGCTTTTATGGGCATCACTACCATTCCGAGCTGTTGACTTCTGGGAGATTTCGGACAAGATAAGCCGTGAAATTGAAAGTTTTATCTGAAGTTTGACACTTAATGGGAAGTGAAGTGTTGTTTTGCATTTAAATTGCTTCAGTATTGCTGTGATGCGGTAATTATTGGAACCATTGGGACCATTTGGATGCTGACTTTTGTTTGTTTTCCCTGCGTTGTTTAATTAGAATGCTTGTTTGAATTTTGATGTGATATTATATAAGTAAATTTGAAAATAGAAAATCCAAAAAAACATGTCGATGTTAGTTTGGTCAATCTAAATTGTCTCCTAATAAAAAATTTAATATGTCACATATTAAACATAAAAAAAAATATTGCCTATTTCACTCACAGAGCGCCCACAAAGCATTTTCACATCGAGGCTCTGCTTCAGTTTCTTTTAATCGTTCGTGTTCGCAATGCTGGATGGTTAGCCTGCAGTAGCTATCCTGACTGATGGAATACCACAAGGTTATAGCCCGGCGTACTTACCACTGAGGTATTACAACCACATGAAACATAATTTGGGGTAATATTAACATTGCTAGACAAATTTTAATACAGGAAGTAAACGTTAGGTTCAAATCATATGTAGCTCACAAAATCGCTATTCAATGTTGCTTCAGTCGGGGCCTTCTTAGAAAAATTCACTGGAACTCCATACAGCAACCAATATGTCAATATAACTATTTCCTTTTGTAATCACTACCTATCTACCACTTTTTGAATTGGAGCATCTATTTGTGTGTGTCTACCATTTTTGAAAGATAGGAAATCATTTCACTAATAGTTGAACTGGACTTTATTTCATCGGCAAAAACGCCTCATAGCAAATAGGTTACTCATTTAATTACTAGATTATTTCGATAGATGGATTTGTATGTCTATATGGAATAGGATGGGGGAATGGCAGCCAACAGAAAGTGACGGTCACTATCAAAAATATTACATTAGAGAATATTTCAATAAAAGCACGAGTACTGCCATCTAATACATGTAGGTACTGCCAAGTGATCTAATTTACGCAGCGTCGCCATATTGCATCACCTACGAATAACAGCTGTGCATGACGTGTCGAAGCATATTCCGTTGTTATAAACTTTCCAAAGAAAGGTAAGTAAATAATATCTTATACTGATAGATATCTTTCAATTACCAATTATTACAAATGCCTTAGTGAATCTAATGGATGTATTTGAGTGCAGGCAGGTTAGTTTGGTATTTCGTGATGGAGAAAAACAATTTTATCATTATGGTGACCAAACCCCGACAAGTATTGTAAGTAAATTCGTGCTCATCCCGAGATATTTAATAAAATAGTTCACACTTTTGCAGTATTAAAAATTCCTACTGAATAATTATTCACCTTTCACAAACGGTCTCGAAGCCCGCTCTCAAATTTTTCAAATACCGTGACTTATGGGTTTCTTATCCCTATCTACATTGTTGACCGTAATTACCTGCAAATCTTCCCGACAACTCACCGGTGCGCCTACAATCCTCAAAAGATCGCCAACGTCGCACAACTTTCAATTATTTGCTCAATTGGATTATTCATTTTCAGCAGATTCAAAATATTTCCCGTATTTCTTGGACTAGACGACCATCTACTAATTGTACAAATGGATTGGGCCTATTGTGTGAATTATGGATACTCAAGATAAAATTAATAATGACACATTTTCTTTTAAGTGAAATATTTTTAAAAAAATCTACATACATATATGAGGAAACATGCCAAATTAGAACTACGTACATTATCGAACGCCCATTAGTTGGGGGCCATGGTAAACTTTTTGTTAAAAAAAACAAAAAAACCTCTAAGATTTTTTCATTGCACTAATTCTTCGCACTTTTTTGAAGCGATAAAACAGTTATTGGCTTACTACGGATTTGCTCCCGTAAAAGTGGCACTACGGGGTATATGGTAAAATAGAGAATTTTTATTAAATAGAGTCTCAAAAAGCTATTTTTTTGGCATGGAAAAAATGCATGGTGCACGGATATTTTTCTAAATGGGAATACTTTTTTCACGAAGGAATGTATCATAGTACCATGGTCTTAATTTTCTTCGATAGATTGTTGCCAGAACTGTGTCATGTCTGTCCTAAAATTTCAACAAATACTTTTTTCCAATTTTGTCAGCTTTCTCCGTATTTCCAAACATAAGTAATGTGTTTTTTTAGTGTATAATATTATTATACAATCCGCAGAATTATTATTCATTAGTTGGAAAGTAAACGCCCTCATCATAGAACAACAAACGTTTTTTGCGGCTGACTGGCAATTCTTATGAACCAAAGCATTCCCCTCAAGAAAATATTCCCTAAAAACCTCCAAAATTTGTTGCCCCTCAAACATGAATACATCCTTAAGCTTGGATTTGAGATTTTATAGTCATTCTAAAATAATTCCTTTGTCTACCCGCGCGCCATAAGTATTGAAGATTTTGTCTCCCAACTTTGTCCGATCAAAATATGTACATTACAGGCAATGCAGCAAATTAGCAAATAGTAAAAGGAACCTGTTTAGTATTCAAAGGGAAACTTTCTAAAAATCTCTTGTTGCACTTGCCATGGCATGGTGAATCGAAGGAATCTCCAGCTCCCTGCCTCTCCCCTCCTCCATTCATTCCCAGAGCGGAAAGTCGAGATGGTTGGATGAATGGATGAATAACGTAAGCATCCCATCGAAAATACTTGAAAGATTGCTTACGTGACATTCACTTCAAATTTCTAGATTACGCTCCAAGAGTGAACACATTTTCAATACATGGAGACTTGCATTAGACTTTCGCATTTTTTTCTTTCTTCTCGGCAACAAATTTTTCTCTTAAGGTTTTTCTGTTTTTGTCTCCTTTGCCGTTCGTGTCGTCTGCATCTGGCCAAATGTATCATTTATCCCCCCCGAAAGAGGTACGGGCAGCAAAATATAACATACGTTTCTCGCATGTATAATAAATAAATTGATAGAATCGAACACAATTTCTGTTTATTTTGGCAAATAACACCTTGGAGGGACAGAAGAAAGGTCATCGATGTGTTTCCTGTCCCAGACTGCTCCTCGTTCCTCCGCCTTTCTGGACAAATTGATAAAATTCAATTAAGGGTGGTTATCCGTCGGAGACAAAATTGAATTCGGACCTCAAGTGGGTGGAGGTAATGGGACTTCTTTCAACACCGTCTGTGTCGGTGCATTATTACAAATTGTGCAAACTTGTTAGGTGTGCACATTTTTCGGAGTTAATTGACTTTATCTTTTGTTGATGTGTGAAATCCGGTTATTCCTACGTCGTTTACACGTTTTTCGTTCACCTGCTCATGCTCCAAATACATTGTACAAACTTCTAATATTGATTTGTAGAGATTGTCGTGATTAAATGGCTGAATTTTAAGCGTCGAATCAATGGTTGAAAACTTGGAAAATCTACATATTTTGTCACTTTTTTGCTTATTTCATATTCGCATCACGCTGCGTAATACTTACGTAAATTTTGCACAGATAAAAGTAAATTGTCACTATCGCTGTGCAAAATATTATAATTTATCGTCTCATATTGTCAGCCAACCAGAAAACATAAGAAAAAAAGATAAGTCTTCACATCGCACAATATACATAAATGGGAATTTGACCTCTTCTGTCGTCTCCAGTTGTTTTGTTCGTGTGATTTCAGCTTGTGACGAACAAAAATATGAAAACCGGTCACAGACTTGCGTATGTATATCCAAGTATCAACGTCCGTGATTTCCATACTTTTTTATATATTCATGAAGATTTAAATTGTGTCAACAAAAAAATAAAACGTGAGAAGTAGGAGAGATGGCGATAACCAATCTTCTTAGGTCGCAGTCAGGTTCACTGACAATCTTGTTAGATTCGCTACTAATTTCTAATTCTCTATTTCCCAAGTATAAGTTGAAGAAAACTTGGAATATTCAATTACGTGCGAAGATAATGGGCGGAAATTGAAAATTATGAAATAATTCTTATTTATAGTTCGATTGATTGTAAATTATTATAAGCTTGGGTCATGCAACAAATTGAGTAGAAATAAAAAGAATCAATGATCATTTTTGGCGATCTCATACAGCTTTACAAGAGAAAAAGGTTAGGAAGGTATTCAAAAATCAAACATTCCTTTTAATTAAGTGTTTTATTTCCGAAAATACGAAATATTACATGTTTTCCATTGCTTCACGATATACGCGACTGTCAAGCCAATGCACATTTCATTAAAATATGTGTCATATACTTTCAACACATTTCTCATATTCGTATACTATCGTGATTAGTTCGAAATGAGATATTATATAATACATATATACCAAATGCCCCAATAATAAATTTTTCATGCTAATCTTCTTCACAAGCATGTGTCTGCATATTTTGTTGCATGATATAGAAAAATAACCAAATTTATCACTACACATTGTGAACTTTTAGCTTAGAACATTCTGAGGGAGATCACAAATAACAAAAGAGGAATGAGGAATTTCTACAAAATAAATGATGAATGTGCAATACCTGGTAAGATCTGATCGGATAACGGTAATTAAATATTTTTTACTTTTGTCGAACTAATTTCAAATACGATATTCAATTCGACTCACTTTTGACAATACATTCTACATTTGAATTCTCTAGGCACCCTACAAATTGTTCACATCAAGTAACTTCCAAAATAGTGACAGAGTTGCTACACTCTCAGGCAATGTTGTGTAAAGAAAGACTGTACAATTAACAAAATTGGTGATAAGAGAGATGGACCGATATAAGTATTTCCCATAAAAGCAAACATTGGCGTGGATATATAAACTTGCGGAAACTTGTGGATAACATCAATGGGAGTTTCAAAATATTGCAGCACCTATATATATCGGCAGTAAAAAATGAATAGCATCCTTTTCCACATTTAAAAAGTGCGACATAAATAATTGTAGCCTGAACACTGAGCCTTGCTGGACACCAATATTCGATGTTGTAAATTTGTGGTGGGTTTGGTGCAATCGAACAAAGGGTATTTAAATAGGTACGCTAGTGGTTATAGTTTCGGAAGTAAAATAAAGCATTATTGTTGCCTTGGAGGATTTTCTTTAATTAAATTTTTAAATAATTAAATTGATTTGTTCAAAATGATTTTGAAAAAACTATAAGTTTAGTTTTCGCTTTCTCTCTGTGAATGACGCAAAACATTTTTAGAAAGTCCAGTTGCCACTGAAAAATATAAAAGAAACACCAATAGCGACCGACACACGACAGCATTCCGGTTGTTGGTGAACTAAATTGGAATGATTGAAATATTTCGACAAGTGAAATATACAGTGGTAGATGTATGATAGTATTCGCGTATAATTATAGATAGATGGCACCAAACATTTTATTCTGAATGCTATGCTAGTAGCCGAAAACTTGGCGTGGGGTCCTTCGGGCCCTATGTGACTGTAACTGTTGAAGCCCATATATTTATTATATACATATATATATATAAACAAACTTTTTAAAATTTTATCTGTCTGTTTGGGCTAATCTTGGAAACTACTGAACCGAATTCGATTGGACTTTCACTGTAAGGTACAGTATTTTATCGGGCATGATTTAGGCTACTGCTCCTACTTTAGTGTGTGTGTGTGGGTGTATATGCCGAATGGCCTGAAATGCATTGTTCATCAGCACAAAAGGGGATTTCACTTATCTACAGAGTAGACATTTTTTAAAGGGAAACTTTTCCTTTAACGTGTTAAAAACTTAACGAACAGGCTCCCATATTAGTGTTGTTGACTTAGGAGTACACGCGAGGGGCGGAGGATATTGCGCACTTGACCTTGGCAGGAGAAACCAAATATATGAATAATACATATTAAAATATTTTTACTCGGGCCCGTATGGGCTTCCATAGTATTTAATAATTTAAGGTTTGTAAGATGTTCTCCTTTGCGTATGAAGTAAAGAAATAAAAAAAATTCCAATACATGTTTATTTGGGAAAGAAAAAAAAACATCTAATATACAAACTTGGTATGAGTTCAAATTTCGCAGACTTTTTGGCCTCCTAAAACTTCGTAGATATAGCTATTCTGCATAATATGTTTAGCTTAAGTGACTCGAAATATGAATATATGTATTTCTTCCGGACAGTTGTACTAGTTGTCAAGCCTTGAAACACGAAAATGACTGACTCTTTCATCCCCAAATTGCAAACCGACAAAACCTGTAGTATGTTTCCACAACAAGAATCCTCAAATTGCATGGGCAGTAAGTTACATACAAATCTAAATAAATAGAAATATATCTACAGGAAATATATATAGAAATAAATCCATACTAAGAAGAAGTGAGCTCATCCATAGGACGAATAACACAAAATTTCATTTGCTTTTCCTTAATAAAGTCTAGAAAGTCGTATCAGAAAATAGTTTTACATTTTACCAATTTCCACTTAAATCTCCTAAAAACTTATCACTTTAGCCAGCCAGAACTCCTGATGCAATTCATTTACATAAATTGCGGCGACCTGGACCACAACATCACCTAATTTACACTTATCCCTTAACATCCGTCCTGATAGCTGCAAGCCGAAATTAGTTTGAAGATTGAATGGCTATCAGACAACCTGGGAGCATTCTCACAGTCGTTGCGGCCACACCGGATCCCCGGTGAAGTTTTCAGTTCTCCTTGAATAATTTACAGAGAAAATATTTTCTATTTACTTTTTGTTTTGAACAGTTTCTTCCTCCCAATTTGAGGCAGATACATTCAATCTCGGATGATGCTCAAGATGTTTTCGTCTGTTTCTCGTATATACATACATGCACACTTTTTCCAAGCATAATCCCCATAGGATTAAGTCCACTGCCTGTTTTGCCTGGCTCCATTTTAAGTTGAATCCATTTAGATATTTGCTTCACCCCCACACTAATCTTGCCACCACTCCCTGCTGAAACTTTTACTTCTAGACGAGTCGGGCCAGGATGAGATGAACCCTAGAACCCTGTATCTAACCGATTTTTTTTCTTCCTTTTTACCGGTGGAATCATCTTGTTTTGGGTTGCTGGGAACCAACCATCTCATGTTTTTGTACCAATTTCAAACTATAAGCCATGCAGTGGAACAGCATCCCCGAGCACTTAGAGGATAGGGCGCATGTAAATATTTCAAAAGGGATAATCAGAGAGCGCGGGGATATACCCATCTCCTAGCTCTGGCTAGGGACAGAAAAAAGATGCACACCTTCCCGATTGACGTTACTGCTCGTGTTACCTCTGTTCTCTTCCCCTATTTTGTTTCCTCCTTAAAACGTCTATTAATTATGATTCATGGAGAGGACCACACTTTAGGGGGTTTCTAAATTATTTTTTATCTTATTTTTCGCTTAAACCTTTATAATGTGGGTGGTGCACGGCACAACTTAATATCCTTCTCAGGTGGTGAAACACTGCACCTGAGAGTGTTTTGCATTTTCTGTCTGTCGTTTTGGGATCATTAATCCACATATCTGTCCAGCAGTGGACCGATAAGGGGATTTCAACCTCTTGGTCTTTGCACAGATGGAGATGCTGAGTAAGATGAAAAAGATTAAAAGGAAACGCAAATGAGATCGAGTTTTTGGTCTAGAGGATTCGTCGACGCGGCATTCATTGAGAACATGATTTTGCTTTTAAGCTTGAAATATTGATTTTAATAACGAATGAAGATGCTGCCGATGACTTCGAGTTGAAGGTTTCATCTGCGGTGGTGCGAAATGGTCCCGAAGTGGGGATTGGTAAAAGTGCACTGATAGGGAATTGATAATCTTTGGGTTAGAGTTTTACAACCTGCACAGCTGCTTGGATACAACTTTCTCTTCAGTGACTTGTAATGAATAATTTAGCTTTGAATTTTCCATCGGAGCAGACTTAATTACACTTTCCTAGTTTTTCAATTAATTTTTTTCACAATTAGGAGTACTCATAATGACATTATCTGAACTTTAGCCAGGCCGTCGTATAGGGTGGCAGGGTTGTAAGGAAACGCAACTGCCCTAAAATACGTTGGCGGTGCAAACTGTTATTATCGATCATTTTGTATATATATTCGAGCTTGGAAATGTTTAAAGAGCCTTTGGAGATATTTATTGAGTTTGCGATTTGAAATTACATGTATCTACATACCTATATGAATGGTTAAAATGTTAAACTTAGTACAATTGATGCAATATTTCAGTACTTTTCATGATTATTTGTGGACAAGTTTAGCATTAATTTTTGAGTATGTGCATATTTCGGTTATTTTGCTTAAATAGTTTGCAAATTAGAATCGTATGATTCGTTGTTTTACTTCAACCATGGTTAATTAATAATAATTTAAATAATTCACTGATCACTTTTATTTGATGATTAAAATTAATTATTAATTAATAACTTGATTAATTATTAATAATGAATTATGCTATACACCAATCTATTTTTCAATGGCCAATCATAATGATATCGACTGATTCTAAAAACTATGTCTGATTTATTATTCCAATAATAAATTAATTCATTGATAACTTCAGTTGTTCTTTTGTTCGGCTGTTTTGGTTTTCATTTATTTAATATTTTATTTGTTCGTTTTCCCATTTCTTATTTCTTCCTGACTTCATTTCTCCATTTTCTTAATTTTTTTCAATTTTGTTCATTACACCAGCAAATCATTTCCGGACTAAAATCTTTATACTTATTTTCACGTCTTTGCTGGTTTATCTGTATGCTACATCGTAATGCCTAGTTATGACATTGGACTACATTAGAAGGAAAATTCTTTAAAATACTTCACTAGTTTTTTAGTTATGGCGAAAGAAGTGAGACGAATAATCATACATCGGAAAGAGTTTTTAATATACACCCTTTGCGAAATACTGCATAGTATGTACATCTCTAATTAATTCTTACTACCTTTTATTATTTCTAGGCTTTAATAAGAGCAGATATTTACGACCATCTTAAGGCTGCACATAATATACTTCCAGAGCATTCTCGTCGCCTACGGGAAACCCCACTGAGAAGGGTATAGAGTGACCGCAGAGTACTTAACCTTTTTGTGATCAGATTTCAACAGCAGGTACCTACATAATAATCGCAAGTAATGGGATTTTGTGCAAGTGCCCGACATATGTACCTGCGCCGATATCTGAAAATGTCAACTCCTCTCACTTTCGAAAACCTGTTGGATACCTCCCATCAGGCGCAAAGAAGCATCAGCGCCATAAAACGTAGAGTTTATGAAAATATAAATAAAATCAATTTGCCACAAATCACCTGCGATCTGAGGTGATTTCCTGCTCGCTTTGTATCCCTCCTCGTCACAGTATCGGCGCAATAACCGTGAAAGAGAAAAATTAAAAAAAGTGAAACGCTGCCGGAGTTTGCGGCATGTTTTAAACGGAGCATAAAATTGGTAAATTTATACCCGTACCAGCCCCAGGTACGTTGCATTAATTTCCGAGCTAATTGTGATCATTTTGTCTGATTTCTTCCCCCGTCTGTGCTGAAATACACCTAGAATTGTAAAGGACGCCATCAGCAACTTTTGCGAATAAACCTTGCGGAGATTTTCCGTTATTTATTCAACTGAAGCAGTCGAAGGTGAATGCAATGAGCAGACCTGCCATTAGGACGAAACGCGACAGGAATAATTCCTTTTGTCATACCGCCTTGGGACAAAATTGAGGTGTGGGTGACCAAATCAGCTAGTAGCTCCTGCAGCATCGCCCTCCTACAAAGTGCTACAAAGTTTCTCGCCGCAGCTAGATAACTCCCAGCAAATATGTAAGCTCCGCGCCACTTATGAATATTTATAGGGAGCACCTGGGGAAGGTGAATGCTAATTGCTGCAGTCGACAGCCTCATTTACGTAAATCGAAAACGTTCGGAGAGTTCCCCTCCCCTGTCCACGTGTACGTGCAATCTGCACGGATGGCCGGTTCTATTTTTAACACTTTTTCCTCATAGTTGGCCTTCGGTTTCTTCTCTGGTGTTATTGTCCTTTTGCTCTTGCTGGCAATTTACGTGCACACGACCTTGGGCCAATGGCCGCAGCTGATTGATTGCGACACAACAAATTTGGGAAAGGGTTAAACATAGCGACCGCGCGCTCGTAAATGTTTATGGCAGCATAATGGGGCCATTAAGAGCGTGCTGGGTTCAGATGATTCAGGCAGAGGGAAGCGTTCAAGGTTGAAGATATGCATTTGACCAGCGATGCATTCTTCTAAAAGTGAGAGTACTTCTCGGTCTTGTAAGAAAGGGTGCCTTTTAATGGCTCCGGGCAGAAGGTCAGGTGAAGAAATTTTTATGACCACTTTTGGTTTCTAGTGACGATTTGACGATACTTCAAATTGTTTTATTACATCGTTTGAAGATGATTTGTAATGAAGTTGTCTAAGACCCGTAGCAGAGGACCGTTGCGGTTGCGGCTCGGTGGCTGCTATACGTTGTGGCAGAACATTATTTCAAAGAGGCAGTGTACGCGAGCCTACGTGGCCACACTGTCCGTCCCCATGTAAAATACCCTCGACGCACCGTCGCCACGCCCCCCGCAGCAAACGGTCGTCTGCTACGGCTCTAAGGCTCTAAAGTTTCTTGAATCTGAGAAGGCATTTAGTTTTACAATATTTTTACAATATATTTCACACGAAATTTAGCAACAACTAAGCCAAAACTATTTTGGCTTCCGTAGTTATTATAAGATGTTTGGGTATACGTTTTAATACTTCGGGTCTTTTATTTCAAACGGTTTCTAACACGTGAAGAAGAAGAAGAATTCAATCTATTTGAAGGTCTTTGAAGTAGGTGTAAGAATTTAAAGAAAATGTTACGAGTTTCCACTGCATGATTTTTGGTAAAATTTTTAAAGAAATAAAAAAATAATAAATGAGCTTTTTTAAAAGCTACATTATTTGTATTTTTTAAAGATGTAAGTACATGATAACTTAAAGCAAGTACATGCGCGCAAAATTCCTAATCAGATTAAATGTGTTTATGAAGAAAACCTTTTATGGATTTGCTTTCTGGCTAGTAATTAAAAGAACTTAAATTATTAAAAGTTAAAGTAAGAGAAATTAGAAAGAATTACTCGTGAATAACAATGACTCAAGAAGGCATTTAGATGAAATTCATATATGTATATAGTCCACTGACTATGTACAATTTTCCTATGCTAGAAAAGAAAGTTAAGTGACGTTGTCGATCTTATGAGGGCTTGTGCGGGGATGTTTGTAGGTGACGGTTTTTTTTCCAAATAACTCGACAACTCTTGAAGCTAGAAGGTTATTTAAAATAAAGAAGAAGTTGAAGAATTTTAAGAGTACTAAAACTTTGTTCATGACCATTTCTTTCGTGGATCAAGGTATTTTTTAATTGTTCTACATCAAAGTTTATTTATTGGCCGATGTCGTATTTTGTTTTATTTTGTTTTTCTTCATTTTTTCTCGTGAACGATCACATGTACAAGAAAAGGCAAGGCATCGACAGTTTTACTCCCTTAGGCGCTTCCAATAGGCCCACCAATAATACACAACATCAAATAATTAAGTACCGAGATATTTAAATTTTTCTCCAAAATTTCAACAAAATCAAAGGTGTTGGCGTTCTTCATTTCTTGGGTTTAAATATAATATTTGTTTCACTCTTTTCAAATATGTTATTATACATTTTAGTATTCTTTAATTTCCAAAATACAATTTTGGTTAATAATAGCATGATTTTAATAAATCCTTAAGAACTTTTAAATTAATAATCGTAGAGAAATGAGTGAGACCTCTAAAAATGACATAAAAATAGACGGTTCACATTTACCACCTTTAACATCAACTTATGAAAGACAATTGGAACAAACATACATATAATAATAATAATAAATATCAGAAATAAAAGCGGACCGATTATAGGGCTCTGTGGAACACCAAACACCGGTTCCGAAAAATGCATCATTTATTTTATGGTGAAATAGGTAGGATGATATCTACTTTAACAGGCATCCGCTCACGCCATATCTTCTCATTTCGTCCAGATGGATCGAGTGGTATACATGATCAAATGCTTTGGGAAAATCTGTATAAATGGTGTCTACCTGGCTCTGTTGCTCGAGAGAATTTGCAACAAAATTATGAAACTCAAGGAGATTTCTCACAGTAGACTTTCCTTTAATGAAACTGTGATTATTATCGGAAATTATAGGTCGAAGGATTATATATAATTGGTTATGTACCAGCTATACAAATAGTTTACCGAAGTTGCAAACTGACGACAATGGCGAAAAGGTTAAGAAATGATACATGATGCAATAATAAAATTTATTTAAAAATAGTTTAGCAAATCATTTAGTTGTATTAAAGAACTTTGCTCACAAACATTTATGGACACCTAGTAAGGGTTTCCATACATCAATCTATTTTTGAAATATTGCTACAATGTAAAATGGTAATATCTTATTGGAATTCAAGTATACATATATATATATTATTTTTAAATAACACGAATATTGATATTTCTTAGTTGCAAGTTTGGGAGTTATACATGTTTGTTCCCAATTTCCCATTAAATTCATCTTCACCATATGCCTGAAACGTATTAAATTAATTTAGCCCCAAAAACATTTAAGAAGGTTGAAGTAAATGAGTGAATAATCTGCCCACATTGAAATTATGTGCCGTAAATCAGTCTACACTGGCCACACCTTAAGGCAGATAAACTTCCTCACCGCCTACATATAAATTGAGGAGTAAGAAATTGAAAAAAAGAGTAAAATAATAGGATAAAGAAACCTAAAAATGAGGTGGGCTGTATAATTTACGTGATTAATTAATGGCAGCGAGTTGTTGCGGAACCAATTAATTTTCATTTATTCTTTTGATCAGGCTGAATACTGAATTAGTGTGGGGACTATACCTATGTGACGCTACCCAGGTGAACGCTGGAGTTAATTGAGCCGTTCAAGTGGTAATTTTCTATGCATTTAAAATACTTTTTCAGCACACGTGCGGGGTAAGTGGTACCTTACCGCACGGGTTTCCATGCGGTAAGTCATCAATTAACCACGGTGCGCTAAGGAGCCGATTGCCCACGATGGCTATAAACGAACTCGCTTCGCTCGTGCGTCTAACACCGCCATCGTGGGCAATCGGCTCCTTAGCGCACCGTGGTTAATTTATGAGTCACCGAATGGAAACATGTGCGGTAACGTACCTACTGCTTACCCCGCACTCGTGCTGAAAAATAGCATACGTAACTCGGGCGGTAAGTAGCCGAGTGCCCATGATGGCTGTTAACGCACTCGCTTCGCTCGTGCGTCAACACCGCCATCGTGGGCAATCGGCTACTTACCGCCCTTGTATCGTAATATACTATTTCAGCACACGTGCGGGGTAAGTGGTACCTTACCGCACGGGTTTCCATGCGGTAAGTCATCAATTAACCACGGTGCGCTAAGGAGCCGATTGCCCACGATGGCTATAAACGAACTCGCTTCGCTCGTGCGTCTAACACCGCCATCGTGGGCAATCGGCTCCTTAGCGCACCGTGGTTAATTTATGAGTCACCGAATGGAAACATGTGCGGTAAGGTACCTCCTACTTACCCCGCACTCGTGCTGAAAAATAGCATACGTAACTCGGGCGGTAAGTAGCCGAGTGCCCATGATGGCTGTTAACGCACTCGCTTCGCTCGTGCGTCAACACCGCCATCGTGGGCAATCGGCTACTTACCGCCCTTGTATCGTAATATACTATTTGAGTGCTACTAATTGCAAATTGTCTATATTACCGTTAACTGATATTTTTTCGGATTTTGGATATCATCGATGTCTAATTTGAAAGTCAAAATGGACTGAATTTTAGATATATTTAAAATGTGTTTTGTTTTGTATTAATATTGGAGGTGTACAAATGGTACCATGCATAAATTTCAAATACAGGCACTGAATTGAATTAATCAATTGGAAAATAAAAAGTTTTTTTCCACATTAGGTATTGATTAAGTTCATTGTGGCTCCGATTTTTTCTTAGTGATTTATTAATTTATTTATAACGCTGTTTATACCGTTGCAACTAAAGCTATTATAATAATAATAATTAGGATTGACGTGAGCTATATGGTGGTTGTGCGAAAGCCCATTAACACTAGAACCGCCGCTGTCCCAATTATGTCCTGGCCATAATTTCGATCATCTCTAACTTTGGTTATTTTTCATCTAATAGGACCTTGAAGCTTTTGAATTTTACTATATTAGTGTATTCCAATAAATATTAGAGTTACCTCGCGTATTAGATTAGGTTATCTTTACAAAAAATACACGCTAAAAAAAATGTTACCACTCATCTTGCAAAAATGTTTTTATTATTCTGAAATTAATGTATCGTCGCGCAAAAGGACCCTGAAAGTTCAAAAATCCCAACATTTCCTTTTCTAGTTTGACAGAAGTGGCATCGCATGTGAGTTAAGTGATTAGAAAATTTCAATTGGAGCGAAGTCGATTCCGATCACATCACATCAGTGATTCCGCTCGAAAAGTGATCGGAATCACGATATATTAAAAATTTGATTCAATTCAAAACTGATTCTATTCATATTTTGATGTGAGCGATGACTCGATCGATAAAATTGATTCAGTTATTGTACAACCCTGCTCTGTCGTGAACTGAGCTGTCTCCGAGATATTTGGAAAAAAAATGTCCAATATAGCGGCTGAGTCTCAACTGAAATTCATAGCTCCAACCATTTGCAATTTGAAAATCCCATTCGGCGAACTGTATATTTACAGCGCCAAAGGAGGTTGGAAAAAAATTGTTTCTAACCTTTCGAGTGAGATATCGTGAGAAACAGCTCATTTTTAACGGCTGAATTTGAGTACAAAATGTACACGCAGAGAAATTTCGCACATTGAAATCAAATGCGAATACATTAAGGTTAGAAGATTCAATTTTTTGACCAATTCTTCAGTTTTCGAAAGTAATGTGTTGAATATCATAATGAAAATATTAAATTAAAAAGTGACTACTTTGAATTTAAACATAACCCTTTAATTTACTTACCTCCCAAGCATTTTTTAATTCGTTTGACTTTTTAATCAACAATTTTTGTCTTTTAAATCAGCAATAAAAACATTTTTATCCACGAGGCTATCTGTAGATCAGTGGTGAGAGTGGTGGACTACTGTTCTTGAGCTCTCGGGTTTGAATCCTACTTGATTGAGATTATTCTTGTTTCTAAAGAGTCAACTTATATGTGTAGCAGATATGAAGCGTAAAGTTGGAGGAATGCCAACGTTAAAAACTAGGCGTCCCGAGTTCGAATCTCATCGGACGCCACACAAAAGCTTAACATAAGAGTGCAACTTAAGCAAAATATAGTGTCAACGATAAATGATTTTTGAATCAACAATGTTTCACTTTTGAATCAAATAGATGTCCCTTTTGAGTCAACAGGGTTCTCTTTTGAATATAAGATTTTCAAAATCCCATTAACGTTTGAAAAAGTTTGATTTAAATATGTTTGCACTTGATTTCAATATGTTTTTCCTTTGTGTAACATGTTCTTTAAAATGATCATACTTTATACTTGAATAAATTTTGAGATTTGCAGTGAAAATCCTGAAATGACCCTTGATTTAAATGAAAAGCACTACCTGCACAATTTTTTATTTATTTATATAAATAGTCGCATTATACATCGGGAATTATTTTTTGCTGTTTTTTCATATTTAAATAATTCCAGAATAGACGTGATCTCCCATTTTGTTATCTACTAGTATAGCCAACCTGGCATTGCATGAGTGGGCATCTTTCTCTGTATCCTTTAAAAGTAAATTCGACGACACACATAGTATTAGCGTAAAGCCCTATCAGGAAATAAGACCTGTAATATTAAATTCGAGATTGTAATTTCAGAAGCATTGACAACATTGAAATCCCAATGTACTTATCAATTTCAAATTTGGAGATCCAATCCACTTTCTCCTTTTTTTTTTGGATGTTGCCACGTCATCTTGAATGGTGGCTTTGTGATTAACTTTGTAAAAATAAAATTAACATAATAAGATTCGTAACAATTTCATGACAGCTTTGCAGTCCGCTATCTTTTGTTAGTGACGTCAAGAACTCTTACTCACTAATTTGCGTCAAAATAGCATGATACAAATTTTGACAATTCGCCATTTTGAACTCGTTTTTATTATAGCATTTTGATTCCATGTTGCCATGCCAACGTAAAAAGTAAAAAATCAACCGAAGGATCAGTTTCCGCAAAACGCTTCATCCTCCGGTAAAAATTATAATGCATAATTTGCAGGAGGTCATGCATAACATGCCTATAAAATTTCATCTCAATATTAAGCAAAAATTAAATTTGTTAGTAGTATACATATTAACATGCTAATTAAGGAGCCACAAGTTGCAAATATCAAAAATATCTACATAAAAAAAATAGGTCGAGGTTTTAACAGGAATTTACTACAATTTAATTGCGTCCATAAGTTGCAAGAGTAAGGTTCAGAGTTCTAAGGCGGATGCATCAATAATTTCTGAACACAAAGTTGTGAACATGTGTCAAACGACTTAATCCACTATCGATGGACTGTATACAACTCCAAAGCTTTGCACCCGTATTGAATCGTAAAGTGGCAGTTTAACTATTATGCATGGCCACGAATAAAACCGTGCCCCTCATATTGTTCATTTTATAGCTTTAAGGTGTTGCTCCACGCATTAATGCTCACACTCATATCTTCTTTACAAATCATCAAAAAATTTCCGGAATTTGTTCTTTTGAGTTGGAGCGTGCAAACGAGAGCAGCCCACACTGAGGTTGAGGGATTGTTTCGAGACTCTTTCAAGCATGCACCACCCATCAAAAGTGATGTTCTGCAGACATTAAATAAGCTGTTTTCTTGGCGAAATGAATTACGAGCGAGGCTCGAAATAGGGCAAGTTAAATCGCGGGTGACCAATTGAATACCTCGGGGGAGATTTTGAACTTTTTAATGAGGCATAAATATCGGTTGGTTTGTTTGGCGCTTATTATAAATTAAAATGCTACAAGGCCGTCCAGTGAACTTAGACCCTCTTATCGTCGGGCTGATGTATGAAAAAACAGTTTTTTGCGTAATATATAGTTATTAACTTCACACGAATCGGAATTTTCCTTTTAATTAGGTACCATTAAATTCACAGCAAAAAAAATTATTATCGATTGTCGTCATTTCTTGCGCAAAAATCCGCCCCCCTTGTAAGAGCGCCGCTAAGTAAATCGAAATTAATGCCAGTGCGTACCCCTAATGACGGTATTCATGCGACTTGTGACATATTTTTAGCATTGTTTTTCCCGTTGTTGCCATCTTTTGTTGCCGCTGTTGCTGTTCGTCAATCAAAACGTCTTCAAGTTTTTACCTTCTCCCTCATACACACTTAGGAGTGGGGAAAGACGGAAATGTGAGACGACTAAATGGTGAAACTCACATCAAATTAACACAAGCGAAGAGGTCGCAACAGATGCGCGAAATCGTTTAGCGTTTGGAGCAATTGTTCTTGTTCTGAATTGGCGCAATGCCTTTGCCAACTGATAAAGTCTACGGTGGTTCTGACGAAATAACGGCCGTAGCAACTAATTTACTGACATGGTCATGCGGAGCTTCTTTTGTTAGCTGGAAATGCGGTTAATATTTTGTTTCCTTTCTGACTTTTTTTTAAAGGTGAAGGTAATCCACTTCTCTTGCAAACCAGAGGTCTTTGCCTCTGAAATGATTCATTAATTGACTTAAGTACCTACGCAAAGTAGCTTTTTTTTGTTGATTCTAATTTTGGGATAATTGTTGGCATTATGTTATTGTAGTTTTAGCGCATTTTATAGCTTAGTACTCAAGTATTTTTAAAGATATTTATTTCCACAAATTAGACTATGAAGCTAACGTTAAGAAAATTGATTTCAAGAGATTGTACTTCAATCTCTTGTTCTTGTTGTCCGTTATCAAAAGCTACTGCATTCCGCCCTAATTAATGAAGCAATGAATTTAAATCCCGCAGCAGACCCTTAATTTACTTTAACAAATAAACAAAAAGCTCAATGTCTCGTTACGTCCCAAAACGAACATCCCACCGTCTGTGGCCCTGCGTTAATTCGCCGGAACTTTCAAATTACGCCATGGTGAAACGAGCAAAATACTTGTCGGCAATTACACCGTCCCACCACTGGCTGTGCTGTGTGCCGAGTTAATTAAAACATAATTGTAATTAAGTACAATTTTAATTTTTGTGCAGGAAAATAAATCCATCTAAAATTTGCTCCACGTTGCACATTCACATGCTTACCACTCGTACTGCGAAGCACATCCGCTCTTTCCTGGCGAACCGAATTAATTAAACTTTTTGGTAGCGGGCGATGTACACGGATAGCTGCGGTGCACCCAAGAGGAGCCATGTGCAATGGCGAGTTGTAAAGTAAATTTTATGACAGCGATACCTGCGATACCTGAGAGCGGTATGCAAACCACGAACAAACCGGGACACGACGCAGAATGGTTCCTCGTTGATTTAACCATAACCAAATTGGATGGAATTTCATCCCTTTTGGGGGGCGGTGGACGGGTATCTGACGAAGGGATCTCAGGGTGCTGACATGGGTGTTATTATGATAAATAATATGAAAAGGATTTCATTTTGAGCGGTAATTTATTTTTGCTGAATCGTTATTACTGCCATGCACGGTGCACACTTCCTGACGTGAGAGGGAAACATCCAATAAGCGGTTGAAACTGGGTGCATGTCTTGCTCTTGATAGGCATTGAGATTGTAAGACGCAATGAAATTTAATCAGTAACTAACTAAAAGACTTATCCCGTCTTACTTGCATGCAAGTAATGCAAATGGCTCTTTTAATTAACTAACGCCACGTTGCATTTATTAGAGTTTTTGAGATAAAGAAGCTATCAACTTAATTAATGTGCCTGATAAGATTAATGAATAAGGGAGAAAGTGAGTAAGCGATAAAGTTCGTATTTTATTTTTGTGAATATAATCAGACTAAATTTAATATTAGTTTCCCTTGAAAGAACAATACTATTTAACTGAAATCTGCCAGCCTTAAAGCATCTACCGGCTACTTCTTTAGGTAGATACATATTGTGCAATTTTTTTTAGCTTAAATTTACATGTAGAACTATCATTAAGAGGAAACTGAAGAAAGGATCAATTCGATTCTATAGCAGCTTTTATAACTTCCTTTTTAGTCTGCTACTAACCTTGCAAGATAAATTCCGATTAGTTCTAATTCGTGTGTATTCCAATGAACATACCATATATAGGGTATTTCATCCGGTGGGAGGGGGTGGGCGGGCAAAAAAATGAATGGAGTGTGAAACCTCACCTTGGTATACAAAAATCATATGGCAGGGGAGGCGACTATCTCAACCGTTTGGGATTGATTAGTAAATTCGAAGTGCACTTATTTAATTAATTTGTATCTCTTTATCTAGGTACTCTATGCAGCGACAAAAAACTCACACTAAACAACTAACATCCCAACGTGTTTTCCAAAATTGCCACCAGAGTTTATCTCTCTCTACCACTGCAGGTACAGTTACTTACGAAATTAAAAAATACTCCAAATTTTCCTAAAATTCACGTTTCTCCCAAATTTTCTCCGAAATTTATGTCATCAATGCACATCTTTTTTATATTTACTAAATTTCCTATCTAGTTACCCTTCTAAAGGGATACAACATTTCCAGGTAGAGAGTGGATATAGAAAATTATTCGTAGAAATCACTATGCGGAATTTAAAAAATATATGAATTTTACACCAAATTGGACTTAAATGAACCCCAAACTGATTTTTTTCAAATCAAAATTTATTAAAGTTAATGATAGTACTTTGCACGTAATTAGATTCAAAATTGTTTTTTTCAAATTTGAATTTTTTAACATTTCGCAAAGATTGCTTTACGTATAAATTTGTATACTCTTTCTCTCTCTAGACATATGGCACCTCTTTACAAAGGCAGCAGGATAGAGAATTAAATAAAAAGGAGTTATATTGATTACATGAATTTCGGAGACAAATTGTTAGAAACGTGCATTTTAGGAAATTTTAGAGCATTTTTTTCACTTTCGCAAGTGACTCTACCTGCAGTGGTATAGAGGTAGGTCAACATTGGTTGCATTTTTGGAAAGCATAATACGACAGTAGTGGTTTAATGTGAGTTTGATGTTACTTTATTGATGAGATAAAAAGATAAAAATTAAATTATAATGTGCATACGGAAATTATTAATTACCCTGTAACTTCGAAATGGTTGTGATTCCCCCCACCCTCTCATTGCCATTCGGTTTTTTGATTAGCTACGTGACATCTATCACACCTTTCATTTATACCCCATAGATGAGACACCCTGTAGTATATCTAAATCCAATATGGCGGGCACGTCAAGTTGGTGTATTACATTTTTGTTCACAATCTCCGTGATATGGGTATCAAATGAAAGGCTTTGAAGAGCGAAATACGATAAGCTATGTGACCTCATTTAAATCACTAATTCAACACGATTTTTTTCCGTCTATGTAGGGCCGTCCGCAATTCATAATTTCTTTTGCAACATCAGTTCTTCCAGAAATACTTTCAGTATCAGTTTCAAACTACTTTCCCATAACAACTTCATTTAAATTAGTTCTTTTTAGAATTAGCGATTTCATCAGCTATTTTTAACATCACAAGTTCTTATCTCTCAAAAATCCATACAACAGCTAAATTTTTGTAGTTCAACACCTTTTCTTTTCTTTTTTTTTCAATTGAATAAAATGGCAGCTTCTGAAAGTATACCCATTTATGAATTTTAAGGAGAAAAACCTGTTTGATTATTGTTTATAAAAAAAATTTATTTATTGAATAAAAATCCTTTGATCGGGTTTTTTTTATGCCTAGAATATGCTGTCAAAATTTCGATTCGTTCAGTAGTTTTTAATATATCTTGAACACTGTCTCTAATAATATGGTTTTGAGAAACAACCATTTAAAGTTTGTAGCTGCTATGTGCTCCGAAGGTAAAGAGCAACCATTATGGCTCTGTAGCTTCGCTCCTTCCAATATTCTATTTCAGGAAATTCAAAGCCAAACAAACGATGTTTCCGATATTTTGAGTGGTACATGCAACTCCCTAAGTATCCTGTATTTTTTACTTGGGAAAGTATTTGTGCAATTAACAAAAACCTCGAAAGTTCAGTTGCTAGTACGACGCATGGTGGCTAGAAGTTGTTGGTCCGATCAGGAGCCCTGATAAAAAATGGTGTCAAAATGGTCCAAAACTGGCTGGCTTGGGCGTGTGTTACCGGAACGCCTACAATAACTTAACCTAACTTACATATATGTACTATAACCCCCCATTGACAGACGAATTCTGAACCTTATTTATGTTAATGTAATTTTTATTTTTATTTCCAATAAGGACATTTTTGTAAAACTAAAAAAATATCACAGTCTATGATAATATAAAATCCAAGCTCTTCTGTAATTTTTATTTGTACTTGTGCGTAGTAATAGTTGTTGACTTGCCTGAGACGAAACCTGAGCCCATTAGGATAAAATATGGTTTTTGTATGTATTTTGGAAACGTTAGGAATAATATTTGGCAGTGTCTATTTGCACCCGATTTTCGCGTGTACCCTTTTCGTTCAATATACCACATGTTCCGGTTATTTTTTTTAAAGTGAAGAATGCTAATTATAACTAATTGTACAACATATAAGTTTTTAATTTGTTTACAAATTACGTTTGTATTTTTTTAAATTAAAAGTGATTCCTTTAAAAAAAATTTAGTCTTTCAATCTACAATTGAGCTCGAGAAAATTTTAGATTTTACTGATTAATTAGGTTTACTGTAAATTAAAACATCAACATTAATAAAAGAAAAACAGAGATTTTCGTTTGAACAATTATTATTACAGGACTGGACCCGGTATGTGATTTCATTTTTGCACCAATGTGACTAGAAAAAAAAATTACGAAATATAGCTGAGAGGATATGAATACAAAATGGTCAAATCAGTTCCGCAAGGTTTTATAAAAAGAATGCCCTCAATGTTCATAATTGCCATCTAACCTAATGACACCACAGAGTCTTGGACTGAAGACCCTGGAGTGTCGAAATCCACTTTGGAGCAAAATTCCCGATCCACTTCAGTTCTTTACTGGGAAATGTATTAAATACAGACGGAGAATTCAACTAAAGTTGTCTTATTCCCAAATGTGTCTTCAGTTAGGGATAGATGGTGTTTGCGGAAAAAAAATTTAAAAAAAAGGTATTCACACCAGACTCCCAAAGGATCAGACAAGTACCAAAAATTCTCACTGATGCATTTCGTAAGCCATAGGGCAGAGTAAAAGAATGACGACAGCAAAACTTATATGCTGTATAGGATGTCGGTTCGGAGAAGGGTGGTTTAGTTCAGTTTTGCCGAAATGGTATGGTGTACACATTTCTTCTAAATTGTGGGTTTCGCCTGCCTTAAAAGTTTTCAAACTTGGAACTTTGCTCGTTTTACCTCTTTCATTTTCTCAATGAAAGCAACTTAATACATTCCGTGCAGAAGGAGCTGTACGGAGCCACCCAGAGAGCTACGAGTGTCTGCCAGGACTAACCTCCGCACAGATCAAAAAACAAGGACATTCCGTCTACGCCACATGTTTGTACCAAATAAGATTGCAATATTGCCACGGAGCACCATCAGCGCGGAGTTTTGTTGTTTGTTTTGTATTAGCCCGGGAAACGCACGCTTCATTAGAGGGCAAATAGAGAGGGAGGAGATATAAACAAACATTATATGATTTTATTTGTCCTGTTTGGGAACGAACGAAACCGACCTGGGACCTGGGAGCTGGAGCGCGCAATGAGCAGCAGTCTGCAATGCTTACTTGCCAAGAATTTCGCTAAAATTTCAGCCATAGCTCGGAAAGGTCCTGACCGAGCAGTTATAAGAACTATGAACTGAAAAACCCACCTTGGCCCGCAATCATCCGAAATTAGTCGGAGTCGTAGTAGCGCAATAAATCCAAATTGAATTTTTTAACAAGATTCCTCCCTTAGCGCGAATTCGCGGCTACGGAATCGCCCCTTCGCTTCCCTTTTGGTATTTGGCATTTACGAAGGGAAGATTTGGCTCCTCTACCCGCGTGTGCATATTACAGGATAAATTCTCTAAATGAACCCAATTTACGGTATAAATATCTTTTCCTCCAATTTGCGTGCCAATGCTAATTCGGGCAGAGCCCTGCAAAACAAGACTGTCGAGCTGCCGAGTATGGCGTAACCGGGTAACTCACCCGTGCTCAGTTAGCGCTGTTTGCCCTGGAGTAGTTGACGTCGTTTGTTGTGTAGTTTTGCCCTTAGTTCGAAGACGGCTCCCTTCCGCATCATAACTATATGTAAACGAAACGGCGACAGGGTATCGTATCTAGAAATGGAAGGTCTCCCTCCTGACCTTCTTCCTCTACCTCCCTTGGGTAGTTAGTCTTCGCATGCGGGAATACCCTACGATCGATTTTCTCTTATGATACCACCATTCGAAAATTTCTTCCTTTGCGAAATTTCCCGAGCTCTGACATTCTTGTGTTGTATGCTTCGGCCTTCGTGGATATTTGCATTTCGTTATTCAATTTGCATGCAAATCCCTTTGCAGTTTTCTCCATCGTCCCACCGCCCTGCCTTTCACATCCCACCCAAGTGTACACACGAAAGTTTCCTCTTATCATGGAAAATATATTTCGTGCGCTCTGTGTGTTTAGTTCAGGCCCCAGGGTATAGTCTAGTGTATATTGAATGGTGTCCTTGCTCTACGGGAACAGTCCGACCATCCGAAGCGGAAGGGCAGCAGGAGCAGCAGGAACTGAAGTGGAACTGCATGAGAGCTCTGGAGCTTTAGTCACACTGGCAGAATGTGTGTGCCAGGAATATTTCTGCCTTTATGCACGGAGTTATCTAAATGCATAATTTGGTAGCATTTTGAGAAAATGCTTCGGCGGGCAGCGCTTGCTCGATGCATGTTCGAGCATATCCAATGGGAAATAACGTTTGTGTGTGTGTGTGTGCTGAAAGCCTTTTTCAAGAAAATTGCCCAAGATGACTGCAGAACACAAAATGCAAACGTACTTTATGCCATGCAGAGGCTTATCAGAAATGTGGTTTTCGAAAGGGGTTTAGAATTTGAATTTTCACAACCAAGCACAATGGTGATGATGACGAACATTTCTACTTTCAAGAAAAATTATTGGTTGGATGCTATCAAACTCAACTCGTTTCATTTGGTAACTTCTGGGAGATATTGTTATTAAAACAGGACGGGTTGCAGTGATCGTAATTATTTCGTATATATAGGTATGTCTCCTGCGAGTGAGCAATCCGGTTGCAGCACTATGTGGTAAGCTATTAAATAAACGCGACTCTTGTTCGACGCGCTCCCCCGATTTCTTATTTCCTAAGATGGTGGTTGAAGGTATGATTATAATAATAATTCTTTATTAAATTGTAGGTACAATTGGACACAAAGCTCAGCGGTATGCACAAAAGGCTAATACCTATTTCTTATATTCAACTAAACAAAAATAGATTTAAATGTAAAAGTAATAGTAATAGGTAATAATTGCAAAAATAATAATACTAGCCATAAAACAAAGACAAAAGAAAAAGTGAGGAAAAGTGATCAACTGATTGAATCCATCAGAGAACCAGATCAGTCCAATTTGACAAGGTAGATTATACCAAATAGTGACACCATGGGCGAAGCAAATATAAGTTCTCAAATTATATGCCTTTATGCCGCGGTACGAGAAGATGTCTGGTGCGTGATGATTTGATCTAGAATTTATTATTCTAAATATGATGCAGCATATTAGATAGAGCCTTGCGATACCCTTAAGATAAACGTTCGGTACGTGCCGAATATACCTACCATTAAAGACTATTTGTCGTCTACTCGAAAGGCCAAAATATATGTATGTATAAGTTTTACCGCAAACCTCGAAAAATAAAATTACAAATTTAGTGTGAACCATAATATTTGGAAATAACCGCAATTAAAAGCTTTGCTGAAGTCAAGCAGACATAAAAGTGTTGCTTGCTTCCCCTCCACATTTTCCTAATATCTTCAAAAATGTTTAGCAGAGGCGTTGTTTTACTGTGCTTTTGACGAAACCCTGACTGTGCGTTGCTTAATAGATCATAAGACTCTATATATCTAATATTTTTTTCAAAAAAAATCGCGGTTAAAATGCCTATTGGCCTATCTATTTGCGAAGCCTCTCCGTTATGTATTTTTCTCAAATCATGAGTAGGTATTTAAATTTCTTTGGTGAATCAACGTGAATTGTCAGTAGCTTTGCAAGTTTTAAAAGTTACAACATTTTCGAAAAGTATGCAAAACCCCAAGATATTGCACCGGCACACAGATGCAATTGATTAGGTAATGTTTTGAAGTCTCCATAAAGGATTATTTGATCTGACAGTAAATGAATGAAAATATGCCGCCCATCCGAAAGTAATAAATCTAAAAATTTAAATATTTTAAAGCAAAATAAGTTTTTCTTCAGGTCTTGTATGAGCATTTGAAAGCTTCTTCCGATCAATAAATATCTGTAAGCCTACCTGTATAGATCACAATGCAGCAAGGGAGGGGGATCCACAACTACAATCCCCAAAAAGAACCTTTAAAATTTCCCTCCAAGATCAAAAGAATCTGTCATGACGCCACTCGCCTTACCAGTAGAAGCTTTAAAATGCTCGTCCAAAGCCTGAAGCAGCTTTAAAAAGCCCATTTAGATCTAAACGAAGAGCTTTTGAAGCAAAGTGAGAATTTTTCGGACACCATAGTTTAGCCCTAGCAGGAGTGCCTCGAGGTAATGTTTTAGGCGCTATTATGTATCTGATGTAACCGATGATACTGTTGTAATGGCTTCAGGCACCTCACAATAGGAAGAAATTAAAGACTTGTAACATGAATTACTTTATATATGAGCTCTAGTTTTCTCCAGTTAGTTAGCTCCAGAACATCACAAGGAATGATAATTTCACTATGCGCTAGTACAAGAACGTGGGAATAACTTTTTATTAACCAAAATGTAAAAAAAAATCCATTTTTTCCTCCTATTTCTTCTTATATATAGCACATATTGGGAGAACTATTGATTTGAGAGAGAAGTTGAAAATGGAATAAAAGTTTCACAAAAGATAGGGTAACTTAGAAATTACAGTGTGCATTGTTGTTGTTGTAAAATAGGAATGATTCACGAAAATAATTAAATAAATAACGAGATTTTGTTGAATGACTGAAATTTCATCGATTGGGATATTTAGCTGGCATCTCCAAGAGAGCGTTAAAAAATTGGCTGCAAAGACTATGCATTATATCAGTCGAGAAAACACTTATAAAAATAGGAACATCACATTCTTAACAAATTACATACATATTATACGAAAAACTGTCAAATCGATTTGGATGAAATTTGGTATGTTGCTCCATAATAGTAAGAGGTGTTCTGTATCTTAATTTCGTAGGTACCTACAATCTAAATAGTTGAAAAAAATTCAGGAAAAAACCTTTTTTTATTTTATTATTTCGTTGATTATTCCTATTTTGCAACAACAACAATGCATACTGGAATTTCTGAACTATTCTTCTATCTTATTATGTAAATAAAATATTATTACCGAGTTAACCCTCCTTTTGTCCGAAATTGACGTACTTGAACCAATTTTCTACCTGCTTCGAAAACGACGATATCACACCTGGAATTAATAAATTGCACAAAGGGACTTAGAGTTCAAGATAACGTTTGTTTAAAAGTTAGTTTTTGAAACTTGAAATTTAATCAGCTGAAGTTTTATCTATATATCTCTTTTTCGAATCTTTAGATCTACTCAAATTTTAATAACAAATAAACAGATATAAATAATATTAACATTTTTCCAGTCTCCTTTTCCATAACAAAGCATCAATACATACTTCAAATAAGCTCTAATAAAACTATAATCAGTTGTTATAGATTACACGACAAAATAACTAACAATTAATTCTTTGGAATAAAAATAGTATACATCATTACGAGTGTGTTATCGTAGTAATAAAATCCAACAAAATTGAAAGAGTTGTAATTTAAGTGATAGGAGTTAATTACCATAATAAAAATCCTGTTAACATCTCTACATTGTAGTAAGCTTTCTGGATGAATTATTTTTCGCAGACAATATGAAACAAACGCATCTAATTAGGACTATAAATTGTATGCGATAACCACCAATCCATTATAATTTGTAGCCGCAAAAAGAGGTCAATAAAAATGAAGGGTATTGATCTTACTGAAATATAGAACAATTTATTGAATTTGTATTAATATCTGAGATATTTACTATGTTATCTCTATTCAATTCAAACATTTGCATTGAAATCATGGGATAAATTTAGAATAACGAGATGAGACTATTAAACGTGAATAGAAAATTGGTAAAGATAAGGCTAAGGCCCAGAGTGATCCAAAGTCTTACATTTTTTATGTTTAACATATAAGTAATTTTTACATATTTCCAGACGATAATATACATCGGATTTGATAAGAGAAATCTACGCACTACGAAGTATGTAAAAATTACTGTGATGTTAAAGATAGATGTTAAGATGTTCAGTGCAAATAGAGTAGCCAGCGTGGTGTTAGAAAAAAATATAAGCAGATATTGCAAAACGAGCAATTAAATATTAAGCAACTGATTTTTTTCTGATGTAACTAAGACTTTCTGACACTGGCCATTTTACATATATTGACCGTGATTAGTTAAAGTGTAAAAATCCCGTCGCTTAGTGAACAGAGTATCAGGGTGAAGGTTACATAATTCTGTTCGCTAAATATCTTTCTGTACTATTTAGATAGTTATATTGCTACGTGCCATAGGGTGCATATCAAGCTTACTAAGCAATTCACATAACTTTAAACGAAAAGCCCTTTCAAAATGATTCTAATGCTAATTTAAGACTAGCATGAAAGCATGAAAACACCGTCGGAAGCTGCCAGCACTAGAACACAACAACTGAAATGAATAAACTCAACCAAACCAATGCAGCGAAAACAAAAACAATTTTAAAAAATTTATCAAACCACGGCACCATATGGGACATTAAGGGGTGAAACAAATTTCAAAATAACGTTTCTCAGATTTTAATTAAAACCAGCAAAATCAATACTTTGATATGATGAACTTTTCAACTTTCTGATAAAAACAGAGCAAAACTTAAAGATGAAAGGAAACCTCAGAAGTCCATTTCCGTTGATAGTGGAACTGATAAAGGGTGGTCGATGCTGGGCAATGTGCAGGAAAATGGAAACCTCGCCCTTAAGGGATGACAGGCAGAAAGGCGAAAATAATGGCTGCACCACTAAGCACGCACACTGCAAAACTCTGAATTCTGGTGTGTGCGGCACCGTTCAAATGTGTGTGTTCCTTCCGCATGGTGCGGGATTTTTTGAGTGTGTTCGTGCCAGCACGCTCCGCCTTTACGAGCAACACATTTGGGGAATATTAGAGTTTAATACATTGAACCTTGAGTGAGACACCAGGAGACATCTGGCGGAATTTTGGCGAAAATGCAACCAGTTTTCATTTAAATGGCGACCGCCTTCTAATTGGAATTGGTGGACTATTAATGGGACAGGGAAAAACAGGTTCTTATTCTCTCCCATTAGACTGTACGAAGATTCTGTATGGCAGTACTGCTTCTCGTTGGGATGAAAGTATATTAATGGTAAATTAAAGTTGGATAACCAGTGCACTCTCGTGGGACCTGTTTGTTATCTGTTACATTTAGCGCGTTCAGGTTGAAATGCCAACGACTATCCGAACAAATGCTGATTAACTGTAGTGCGTCTGCTCAAGCAATTTTCACATGAGTTTCCCATTAATGAGCAGCGATTATGCAACATTGTAATGAAGGCTCTATTATTGCGATGGAGAATGACTGTACCAAAGGTAGTTTCATTTTCTTACTTTGTATGCCGACCAAATTACATATCTATCAAGTCAAGTTTGTTTATTAAATAATTAATTTGTCTCTATATGATTACAGTAATTAAGAATAGTAAAAAGGAAGCTTACCATCTACACATGTTAAATATTATGTGTATAATTAAATATGGAGGTTGTATTTCAATTCAACCAAATGGGGTTGAAAGTAATACAAAAGATGTACCTTGTATTGAAAGCAAAGATCAACGATGGCAACTCTTTTTGGGGAGTTCTTCGAGACTGCTTTCTCAATCTATAATTGTGCTATTAGTTTTAAGGATTATACTTCTACGATAAATTAATAAATTAATCACGATACAATCGCGGAACACATCGCGAACTTAGCTGATAGGCTTTCATGTGGCCCTGATGATATTCCGAAAACATTTCTGAAAAATGTATGCAATTGTTATAGTCTTGTTAATGTTCTTTCATATCTAATCAAGTTTTCTATTTTCGCTTGAGTGTTTCCCAAATCCTGGAAATCATCTTTTGTTATTCCTCTGCACAAAACGGGTAACAGAAATAATATTGTTAATACAGATCTGTCGCCAAACTGTGCTGTATTGCAAACATTTTCTACACCATCATTTTCGATGTTTTCAATTTTCATTGTAAATTATTTTTTACTTCTTTCCAGAACGGCTTTACGAAAGGTATGCAGATCAACAACGACTATCCTTCATGAGTCCTCCAAAGTCTGTATTTTTCCGCTAGAAGCTGGCAAACAACACGATTGCATTTTTACTGACTCCAGTAAATCATTCGTCAGGATAAATCATATTTTTAATTTATAAGTTAATGGCCCATGAGTTTACAATTTTGTTTATTAATTGGGTTCGTTCTTATGTATCTGGTCATACTTCGGGTATCTATCCAGAGATATGTGCAATACCTCTGGCGTATCCCAAGGAAGCCATTTAGGTCCTCTTTTATTTATTATTTATATAAATTATCTTAACACATAACGATGCAAAATCTTTCCTATTATGTCTGCCGTTATTGGCTGTGCAATTTTAAATTCACACTTACACGCCTTTCAAAAATCGTGCTCCATTAAGTTTGTCCTCCACAACGCCGACCAATGTACCGTAATATCTTTTTCTCAAAAAAGACTCCGTATTGACTTCGACTACACAATAAATGATTGTGCACTAACCAGACGTGGAAAAACCAACAATATCGGTACCCTTATATGTTTTACTAATATACGCAAATAGAAACAAATTTTTAAATCCGAATATCTCACCGATGAAATCTTTCCAAAACTGTCTTCGTTGTGAACTGGTTACAAGAAAACACAGAATTCTCGAACGTGAAAGGCAAAGGATTAGCATATGTAATAAATAAAGTGGACCAAGCATAAATTTTGTAAAAGGAGAATATTCAAATATTCAGCCCGTAGACACTTTGTAAAAGAAAGATATTCAGTTAGTGACATTTTGCTGCAGCCAAACGTAACCGTTTGTAATATTTTTGCTCATACACTTCCTATCGCTCAATTCTTTTCATAAGTCTCCGCTAATAAGTTTGTTTAGGATGCTTCTGCCGGATATTTTGTTTTCCGATATTTTGTTCACGAATATTTTTATAAGTTGTAATTTGTAAGGAATATTTTTCGGCGGTTTGGTAGTCGTGCTACCCCAATCAGGGTGTAGGTTCACAAACGTGAAGAAGAAGTATATAATAGAAGAATATAAACAGTTTTATAAGAATAGCGGCTCTATAATTAGTATCCAAGATAATGAGTTTCTATAAATTATGCTACATGTATCCCGTTTTATTATAAGATTAAAATAAGAATATAATAAAAATGCCTTTATAATTTATTTTTTAATTAATAAATTAATACAAGTTAAATTTTTTATACTTGTTTTAAGAGAATCGGAGATTACCATAACAAAGTTTATTTTTGTTTAAAGAAATAGTAATTCGCATTCCAGGTTTTTAGCATATTCAAGATCCTTTAACAATTTCTAAAGTTTGAATCTGGAGTAGTGGACCTCCTTGTGATAGTACGGAAAATCAATTTGTAATCAAAAATTTAGCTTGAAAGTTAGAGTAGTAACTTTTATAAATTCTTTTCCGATTTCTTTGTGCAGTCAAAAAGTAGCTCCATTGTGGTTTGTGTTAAATAGGAGTCAAGCGAAATATATTTTTAGAATTTTTTTTCTCAAAATAGCAGGTGTGTGAAAAAAAAACTAAATGGCTTAAAACTGTTTTTCCTGATATACAATCGCTATAATCGTGTGTACTTCAGTAGATAATTTAATAATAAAGTTCCAGTTAAGCTTTTCCGAGAAAAACGCGTTTAAAAATAAATTGAAAAAGTGGCTTCGGAAAAATTGGTTTAGAGATATCCTAATACATCAATACACCTTTCTACAAAGTTTGGTTTGATTCGAGGGATGTTTAGGCATTATTTAAGCCAATAGAAAAAAAAATTTAAAAGAAAAAAATAAGGTGGTAATAACCCCTTAAGCTAGCTAATGCGATAGTATAATATTATATCTTACAGAAATTCATTATTATTATACTGTAAAGCCTGCATTTTGTGTTTGTGCAATGTTACTACAAATTTACATTAAAGCATTAGAGAAAGAACAATTGGGGTGATCAAAGCTAATAAATATGGTACAGTGATTGAAAATCAAAAGATAGTAAAACGAATGCAAAACCGAATGACTTATATATTTCTTTTATTATAAATAGCCGGTGTGCCTCCGGGGAATATTCTTGGACCAGTGCGCTTGAATTTCTTGTTATAATGAGCGCAATTATTAAATAATAAAAAAATTACTTTTCGCTGCAAAAGATAGGCTTCGTGAAAATTTCACAATTTCAAGGTTCAAATTCCATGCTTCCATATCCCTGCAAAGGCAAAACAAATTCCAGCACAAGTGAATCTTCCCCAAGGGGATAGGCACATTTTCCGTAATCAAATGCTGCGCACAATGTAGTTCAGGGCTCAGCACCAGCATGTCCGCATCCACCCTTCCTCAAAGTGGACAGAGTGAGAGCAAGCACATGGCAGGCGAATATCTGAGCATCCCTATCCTCCTGTATGGGAGAACATGCATAGTTTGCTTTCCTGCTGTACAAACCACCAGTCCCCTTCGTGGCTGTAATGGCGCTCACTTTTTTCACCTTTTTCGTTTTGCTGAGGGAACTTCACCTCATTTTCAATGGATTCATATTCAGGATGCGGGAGTTCAGGGCACACAAATGGAGGACGTGCCACCATCGGACACCGAGCCCGGACGAAAAGAAAGAATTCCAATTATCAGATATGAGCAAATTTTCGGTCATAGCAGGGTTTCGTTATCTCCTGAGGGATATCGCTCTAGTTGTTTTTTTTCTGAGAAAAAAGGAAATATTTTTCGCAATCTTCTCCAGTCTTCCTACTGCCCCGCACTGCCCCCTCGACGATTCGCTTTTACACATTTCTAGTTAGTTGCACTCATCCAGTCTATTTAACTCAAAAAGGTTTTCTTCTTCTTATTTGCCTTCCCTTTCCGCTCCAAGGACGAAAACGTCCCGGAGGAAGGTTGCCCCGTCACGGTCGGGCTGTATTTACTTAAACCTTTGGCCCTGTGTTCTTAAGTGTCATCAGCGCCGAGAAGAAGATGAGATAGCTCCAAGTGCTCTGAACTTTAATTGGGATTCATTTGCCTGAAAGTTTCTGCATTTTAAGTGATCGATTTTCGAGGGGTGGATACCGTCGAATACTCGTCTCCCCTTGACGACACTCGGGCAAGGATAATTTTCCGAACTTGATAAGACAAGGTGGATACGGCAAGCGGACTCCACCATTTCAAGGGGGAGTTTCTGTGCACTTTTGGTGCTGCTTCGTGCAAATGAGTCGAGGGATGAACAAAAGTTTTGTTATTTCTTCAGGATATTTGGCGCTTTCCAGAAAATTTCTCTTGGAGATTTTACTGAATGTCTGCTGTACTTTTGCACAACTTCAACTCTGCACCATTTTCAATTGAGCTCAGAATTTAATTTCAAGTTTTGCTTCAGCTTTTATTTTATAGTTAATTCTATGAAAATATGAAGTCATACCAAATTTTTAACTCGGTGTTTTTCATTACTTAATTTTGGGGTTACTCTTTGAAGATTAGTTTGAAAACCACACGATTTTAGCGAATTTGAATGTGTATCTGCAATTTCTGCAAAAATGTACACTGTATGATTCCTTTCATATATAATAGTTATAGAATAACGTCGGAATTGACTTTCGTTGTATTAATTTGACGTCAACATAATTATTTATTTCAAAGCCTCACGCAGTAAACCTTAGATACGTATGTATATTTTTCGTTAACCATATAGGAGATGCAGTCATAAAATACATATTTAAATTATTCTCCAGCATATGGCAGACATATTTTGTATTTATTAAAATTATTTCCGAAAATATCGCATTCAACTTTTATTTTTTCGCAAAGTTCAAATTAAAATAAAGGTGTGATTTATATCCGAAAAATTTACCTACCAAAAAAATCATATCTTTGGACCAACGAAGGACCTCCAGTTGCCAAAAGGAAGGGAAAAATGTCGTACATGAAATCTATTGCGGATTTTGTTATTACGAGTTATTTAAAATGAGATTAATGTGAAAGAACAATTGTGGTCCTCATTTTTTAACCTTTTTCGGGCTATATCTTAAAAAGTATTAACTATATGAAAAAATTTGATATAACTAAATTTGTAGAGAATTTTAAAAAATAATGTTTTTACATTTTTTTCCTAGCATGCCTAGGCAGGCAGGCATGCCTAGCAGATATTCACGAAAAAAGATTTTCTACTATTATTAACAGGCACACAATGATTATTCTTACAGTCGCTGTGAGTACTAACATTTAAAATGCATTTCATCCTGTAGCCCGGTAGGCCAACTTTTTGCAGCCAGCTCTTGCACCATGATTATTTTTGCGTCACCTGTATTTGAAATCAACTTGTGTTGTGAGCTTCCATATTGGTTCCGTTCTTTTGAATTTACTCAATTTTGATAAAGTGGCTATTCTCAACGGGGCAATTTTTTGAGCTATTGCTCGTGACTGTAACTGTATTGTATATGTATTTTAAACTATGAACAAAAACAAAAACAGACAGCCAGAACAATAGCTGCCCGATACTATATTTTATATAGTGCAGAATCTGAAATGAAGTGGAAGTGACAAATTGTAGAGATGTTCACAATACAAAATTTAATAGATGTAATTTCATCAAGCTTCAACATAGTCTATTGAGAAATAAATTATTCTTTTATTTGATAAGTACCTATTACCGATTTTTGTCTTATACAGAAAAAAGTAATATTCTCTTCAAAAAAGGAATTTTGTTCAATAAAAATAAAAAAAATATTTTCAATTGACAAATACCTTGTGGGTATCTTCAAGTCAATCAATTAAAATATTAAAGCAATCAAAAAATTAGCGAATTAATATTTAAAATCGTGAATTGAGAGGGAATGATAGACTCAATTGCGTTCTCGAGTAATAACATTTTTAAACTTGTATTTTTAGGTATTTTTGGAACATGGAAGTTATATGTTCGACATGAAATCAACATTAAACATTAATATTGTGCATATTTTCTGTAACTCGTTATTTGCTTGAAAGTTATAACAGAGTACTTTTCCTAATGTTGAGTAAGGATGGAACTCTAAATTTAGGCTCTAGACATCCGTACAATTTAAGTATGGTAAACACGCCTCCACAAAAACTGTGTAAATATTAAATGAGCATCTTCACTCTACCTGCTGACAACATTCGGGAACATCCCTAGACATTTCGTAGAACAAATTTTCTGGTATTCAAATTTTCTGGGAGCTATTTGAAATTCTCAGGCTCCACCAAGTGTACCTTTTCTTAAAATTTTCCTCACCTTAATTTTTTCGTTCGTCTCTCATATCCATTACCCCATGGTTAAGAGAAGGTACACGAGGGTTTGAAGGAGTATTTTTCATACATGATCCAGGCGGAATGTAATGGCATGCGGGGGAGTGGAAGTGGATTCGTTGGAGCTTCACTGTGTATCTGAATTTCCATACATATGGCTAGTACAGCAACTGAATATCGTATAAGGTTCGGTCCAACCCCAATCTATTTTGCTAAATAAATAAAATATACGTGACTTCAGCTCCAAACATGGGCATAGTGCAAAAATATGGCGGATGGATTGATGTAACTATGGAAGAGGTAGGCAAACGGACCCGGACTCGACGCCGTGGAAGGCACGAACCCAGGTTCCTACTTGCTGTCTTTTGTTTGTGTTGCTGTCGAGCTACAAGTAGTGCCCTGTATTATGTCCCCGAGAGTTATCTTAGGAAAAATAACGGAGACGAAGTCAGGAAGGCAAGAAGACGGCATATCTGGCATCCACCTAAGAAGAAGCCGTGTGGAGCCTGCAGCCGGCAATTGGGCTCACCCTCGCCTCTTAGGCCTTCCCTGTAATTTATGTGGTTTTATTTGTTTTGCTAGTTCTTCCTACTTGCCGTTATTATGTGCTTACCTTAAATTGGACGAGGTTAATATCATTGCCAGGCAGGGAAAATTATTGACTTCCGTCTGGGCGACGTGGCCCTTCCTGTTAATATCTATCGACGTACGGTTTAACAAGTAATTACAGGGAGTGGTCTGAGGGAGGACACCAATTTCCTGTCGTTCCCTACCCAACGGCCTGTACAGTCTCTCCCTGGCCTTCCTGCAGAGTGATAATCATGAATTTTAAAGGAATCTGTCGATTCTTCCAGTGCATAATTCATAACTAGTCCGGAGTTCGTCATTGGCTCCGACACAGCCACCTACGTACACCTGATATGTGCTTGAGACAAAATCAATGAGAACAAGCATGTCATGCGACGGGGAAATATGTAAATATGATTTGCAATATTAAATTCAATAATGCAAGGGATGCTCGGTTCTGCTGTTGCTCAGCTGAAATATAACAAGGTCTCATGTGGTGGCTTATGTGTGGAACGTTGCTTTCGCTATGATTACCTAAGCCAGATGTGGATAGATAACGAGAGGAACGTGGTTTCCTTTCACCTATTTGGAATATTTCATTTTGGTTATATTGAGTACGGCTACATTTGGACAAACTACAGTGCCATTCAATTTCGTCCGCATGAAGAATATTTAATAAGATAACGTATGGCAACGTGTAGAATATATCTGTAGCATTTCTAGATGCATCCATCAATATTTCATAAAATATCATATTTTTTGTTTCCATTTATTTTTGTATTTTGCCAAACATATTCGAAATCTATGGAAAGTGCAGTTTTCGTAGAACAAATTCTGACGAATATTCTTAGATTATTTATCCGATATTTGCATTGTCATCTGCCAAGTGATTTTGTTTCTCTCAGATGGGTTTTAGTTAACGTCTTAGTTCGTTATTATATTTTCATTCAAACCACCCTTCCAAAATAATTTTGGCTACTACTGTACCGAAATGATGGTCACCGCCCATGTATCGCTCATGCAATCATTTTTGACTCACACAAATGTGTTTTTTTTAAAGAAGCCATTTTTCTTTACCCTGAAAACAATGTCTTCTTTAAGAAGAATAGGAGAAGGAAGGAAAGCGATTTAAGAGAAAAAAACATGTCTAATCTAGAAAGGTCATACATTCTCAGTTTGTTCTGTTTGTTGGAAAATACTTTTAAGCTAGAAAAGTGTGGGCCTGATTTATGAGATCTAGAATAGAAAAATAACAAGTTCGCGTGCAGTCACGCGTGTGGGCAAGTCGAATGATTATACGCGTGTTAAAAAATGCATTTTGATCTACTTTGAGCAACGAAGGAATGACGAGAATGTCAGAATTATTCACAATAAATTCACCTTCTTAATTGCAATTAGGCGTGTTTGATTAGATTTTTATTTTTGGAAATCAGTTTGGAATGCATTCGTGATATTTTTGAAGATAATTTAATAACGATCAGGCTTCTTCGTTAAATATATGTGTATAGTAATTTGATCTATAAATAATGTTGCAATACCTACATAGTATTTAACTCAATCCCCTATTATTTACAAATAGTTTATAGTCCAATAAAAATAGATTTCATTATCAACATAAAGAATTATTTGTGACCGGAGAAATAGAGTGAAAGGTACTGAAAAACATTTCCTTGTGAAGCTTGAAAGAATCGTGAATGTAACATTATAAGTGACTACCGGGTGTTTTATTTAACTTGACAAATCGAAATATCCCGAGAAAGCCTCGAGCCATCCTGTGGTGGATGTTATTGGAATAGAGAAGCCAATATTCTTTGTTAAGCGGTGAAAGGAGTAAGTGAAAATCAAAATATATTCCTCCCAAGAACTCAAAAATTTTCATTTTGTTGATCCATTCTTTTCCTTCCTAGTTACGGCGGTTGCGATAGAACTTCAACAATTTATAGAAAATTTTAGGAAAGGCAAAGCATCTTGTTAAGCTTATTGAATAAAAACAATTAATAAAGTATATATATAGCAGCCTTATTCTATGACCCAGCATCAACTTCGTAAGCCATAGCAGAACCAGAAGAAAGGATTCTGACAGTGTACCGTGCGCCCCTACTCAGGATGAATTTGACGTTAAATGTGGGGTTGAAAGAGACCAGCTGATGGAAACCTAGAGGTAACCACTACTTTGGATCCTCCCGCTGACGACACCTCCCGCAACGGCTGTCAAGGAACATACAACAACAGTGCCCCGTAGGTTTGATTTATTTGAAGATGTTGATTAACGAGATGAAATAAGACTGTTGTAATATTTTTGAGTTTTTTTAAATGAATTTGTAGAACACATTTTATTTTTATTCGTATGAAACATAACACTCCGTATATCTCCCAATGATTCCACAGGAGTGAATGAATAGAACCTAACTTGTAGCAAATTTATTGTAGTTTATTTTCGTAGAAGTAATCGTAATGGTATTGTTAAAGGTTTCCGAAATATCAGCAAAAACCTGAAAAAAGAAATATTCAAACCCCCTCTCTCCCCCGGCTCACCCCTCACCATCGGAGATTTTTATTATGTTCATCAGGACACCTCAAGGAATAACCGAATAAATTTTCAAAACTACACGAGTTATTTCGGCTGACTTAGTTAATTTGTTTAGTCTAAACTTGCAAATTTAAAATCACATGTATCATGTTTTTACAACAGCGCCCTTTTAAGTTGCGTGATGGTATAAAATGAATAATATATTTACAATATTCTCAAAGAATCAGACTCTTCGCTTTATTTATATTTTTACAATAATCCAAAATACTTAGCCTTAATCTGATTGAATATGCAACAATTTTAGTAAGAAGAAGGACTCATCACTCACGTATGCACCTAGGTGTAAAATATTCATCCCAATAAATTCTGCAGCAAGATGCAAAAATTTTCAATTTTAAAACCAAGTTATGAAATTTACAAAACTAATCAGCGCAAATGGACACAAAAAAATGATCGAAATGAGACCATCATATTCTATGACAAAAAAGTTAAAGCTTGGAGTTTGGAAGGATGTATGGGTATTATTATACGAATTGATATAACCCACATGGTTTGTCCTGAAGATCTTTCTCCACAATTTTCTCAAGCAATATACTTAAAGGTCTTTTGCAAAATAATAAAAAAAGCGCACAGGAAATTTCATGCAACCAATTACCAATATCTGCTTACGTAGCATTTCATCTTATGCTATGGGTTTCCTTTCCGTTTATTCAATGCTTTCAGAAACCCCTCAAAATCGAAAAACTACCTCTTAAGTGAAATGATTTGTCAGCGATGCTCACACATATAAGGCGTTTTTTCGTTGCAATGCGAAAAAATGAACCCAAGCTTCTTAGTTTCATCTCCGCACCATTGAGCAACACTTGAACCATAACAGAACTAGAATCAATTCCATTTACCTTTTTCTGATGTCATCATTTCGCCAGAAGAAATCGATCAATGTAAATGAAACGTTTCCAGTACGCTCGATGTAGTGCAGATCTCCTTTTAATAAATATTTAATTTGTTTCCAAAACAGAAAAAAACGAGTTTAATGAAAAACTTTCGCAAGAAATCACCCCCCAGGATATATGAAAATGAAGCACGAGGGAAGCCGTTGTGCTTATATTTTCACATCCCAGCAGAGGGATGGGTGTGCCCTTTTCGTAAAAAAAAAATATTTTTCGCTCAATAAGACTTTCTCCGGTTTCTCGACGTTATCCAGTGAATTGTGAATGCGAAATTTATGCCTTGGGACAACTTATTTGCAGTAAATTTAGGTCGAGGAAAACATGAACACATGCATGTATATATGTGTGGTGCGTGCCTGTTTTTAGGAACAGGCAAATTGGCGATATTTGTTATCGTGGGTTTTTTTTGTGAAGTGAAAACACAGTTCCTTACACAAGTTTGTCGGGTACGACAAGAAATTCATATCTATGAATCACTTCTGGCGTGTTTATTAAAGACATTAAAACTTTGACACGAGTCTTTTATTAACGACGAGTTATCAAATTTGTAAAAATTTGTATTCTAACACCTTCAGATGGTTTTAAACTTAATAACCCAATGTTGTCTCCAAGGAAAGTAAAAATAAGAAAACACCATCCGCAGGATGTACGTCTATAAGTCCTAGTCTGACAGAAGAGATCATAACTTCAGGTCTTCAGCAGATATGATAGGTACCAATAAGCATAATTTTCCAATAACTTTCAAGACAACAGCATGCCAGGAAAAAGATAAAAATGTACGAGGAGCCAGAAACAATGTCCTTCATATCCGGCCGAACAACCAATGAAGGTACAACCCCCAGACAGCTCAGCTGGTGCTATCCGTGCTATGGAATTAAGTAGCTGCAGGGAAGGAGGAGTGAGAGGGCACTTGTCGACGTTGATATAAAGTCACTTTCGAGACTGACGTGGCCCGACTTCAATCAGTCCTTAAGTATTCAAAAAGGGTTCACATTGTTACCAGAGAGCAAACACTGATTGGTTCCACAACGGAAGGCTGTCATTAGCATTTTTAGAACATTCAACCTTCTCCCGAAGAATGGCAAAGGTTGTCGGTGATGCCGTTAAAAAAACACTCGAGAGCACCTTTCACCAAAAGTCGATTTTCTAAAGTTTTCCTATCTCCCAAAAGATCAAGTAAGCGAAAAGTCACGTGACCGTGACTGAGTGACTCTTGAGGAGCCAGCGGAGAAATTAGCAATGTTTCCATGAAAATGTCTTGGGGGCAAGGTAGGGTATTATGGCAGCAAAACGAGCACCTGAAGGAAAGCTTAAACATGTTTTTCCAAGAAATTGAGTTAATTTTTTGACCATGCCTGACTCCGTTCTCCTCTGTCAGGTTAATTTTTGGGGCGAATGGGAATTATCCCGTGGAAGGGGTTTTATGTTGCAGACAGGCACTTTTGCCGACACCATCTTATTCCTTTCTTGTTTCACCTGTTTCACGCGCCTAATGATGAAATTACGCAAAGTAACTTCTGTAGATTGGAGTGAACTTAGAGATTATGTCTGACGTACCCCTTGTATTTGAAGAAATTCAACGTCAACACAAATTGTGTATAGAGGGGAAAACTTGCAACTTGCAATTAGCTCAATGGGGGAATTAGAAGTTTCTCAAAAATTATCTAGACGTAGAATGGTTTGTACACAAAAGGGTTGCGTAAAACTGTTAGGCTAGTTGGTAAAATAAAATAAAATTATTTTCTCAAATACCCTTATATTTTGAAGACTTATACGTCGTATCTTATAATTACTGCTCTTCCTTATTACATTATAACTTTATTTTAATTCCTTAGCTCATGCTGCACATTTATTTTCCTACCACTGTTAAAATGTATCCTTATAGATTGTAATCTTATGATGCGTAAAAATACTACATAAAAGGAAAAAAAAATGTCATAAAAATCCTCAGCCGCGTCAGTTCAAGGGAGCGATGGAACTTTTCGTAACGTTTTCAGTCGCATGAATCGATTTTAATATACTCTACCGTCCGTAAAGAAGTTTCACTTAAAAAAATTCCAAAGATTGCAATAAATTTCGCATTCTAGCTGAGAAAGACCCTTTATGGTCGCATCATTCCCTTCATTCATAAGTTATGTTGTCAATGCTGGCTATTTAACATTTTACTTGACGTGACGTAATAGTTTGCGCCATGAAAAGGTATGTAACCCCCTAAATACTTACTTATAATTGTAAGGATGCATAAATATAATTTATATCATATAATGTATAGATACACCTCCCTGGAAATAATTCTGCCGGCGCCCATGGCTCCGCTATTAAACTGCCAGGAGTGTCAATAATTATGTATTGATAAACTGTAGTCATTTGGGTAGCTGTTAACAACCATCATTGTCAGTACAATAACCCTGAGGATCTAATAGTAAGACAAAATGAGGCGGAGAGTTGATTTGTATATATAAGTACATATAACGGAATTAAAGGAAGACGTTTTTACTTAATTATGTATACAACGAAATTTTTTCTTATAATATATATAAAGCTTTTTATATATTTAAAAGTCATTTACAGCTTTTTTTTTTTATTGAAAGTTCATTTACATAAAGGAAAGGAACGTACGTACATATCTATATTTTTCTACATTTGTCCTAACCGAAACCATTGTCTCAGGAGGTGGAACACAAGACGGTCTAAAAAACTGGATATTACTTCGAAACTTTAGTATATTGAGAATGTTGTTTCAAAAGGTGAAATTAAAGAAAGTACACACTAAAGATTGACGTGAAATCCGAAACCCGGAACATCATGTCAATCCTAGAGTCATATTATTGCTTTACTATAGAAGCTATATACAAACAATATAGGAATTAAAATGCACAAAGAAAACGGCTGAAGTTGAATGAAACCTTAATTAATATATTTATTTGATATTCAACCCCTTCTTCCCTACGGGACAGTTTGGATGTGAATGCAGTGACAATTGTTTTCTTATTTTCATAAATACGCAACATAAAATGCGTGAAAAATTGTCAAAAAGTCGATAAGGTCAATATGTGTTAATAAATTTAAAACCGGGAACCCCATGAGCCAGCCTGTCCTATACGCACACTGAATGTCTCAGCAGCTCTGCATAATTGGACTAACTTAGGAATTTACCTTAAAGGAAAAATACCTAGCAATTTTTATCAGTATGCCTTACAAGTTTCTTGCAAGTTTTTATAGGTATGCGTAGCAAGTTCAAGTTTACCGCATCACGTAATGAAGTAATAGTTTTACCCAGTTTAACTTCCATATTAAAACATGTAAGCGGTATAAATATGAGGGGGCTTCGATTAAAAATATAATGACTTACTATGAATAGCCACGTTTATGATGTCTGCGTTTAGCTGGGATCGAACACGACCATCGCCATCAGTATCGTCTGGTACTTGAGCTGAAAAGGAAATTGAAAGTATAAATTACTCCTTTAATCCATCCTGTATCTTACTTGCAGGTAAAACGACATTGGACTTTGAATTAAAAATTTGCAACCTAAATTCGAGTCACGCCTGACTAAGCTAGATGAAAACAAGTTTTCCCGGGCATAAATTATCCAAGTTAAAATAAAGTCGTGTTAAAACTGAACTCATTATCAGTTTTTGCTTTCTCCCTTGACCGAAGCGTTAAGGCTGAAATTTATGCGGGATCTCTTAATTATGTCGTTTTATTAGATAATTCTCCTAATTATGACATAAACAACATCACTAAAACAATTCAAATGAAAAAAGAAAATAAACAAATCCAATGCCGGTCGAGTTCTCCCAAAACAAGCTGATGGCCGTGAATCCATGCGCCAGTCTCAACTTGGCCAAGAAGATTAAGTACTACACCAAACTCCACCCACAGATAAGACGGCGAAGCGCATGCCAACCGATAAGTCGAGCGTAGGTCATGACAGAACTATCCAACGTCTTGGGCTAATTTGAAATGGTGCCGCCATTCCCATTGGAGGTGAACGCTTGTATCCGGCATCTTGGGTTAGTCGATAAGAAGAAGTTTCGCTCAAGGCCTGGGTTCTGTAGCGGTTTGCTGATAAAAAGGTGGGAAGTTACAACCTTCAGTCAGGCGCTCTGCGAGAATTTCTACTTTCCATTTCTTTCAGCCGCATATGGTAAAATCCACTATCGCGTTTAAGAGGCAGTTGCTGCCTATTGCTTACTGAATTTCAGATCACGTTTGATCGGTCTTAATATTAAATAGGCTTTTCCTTAAGGAGTATAATATTATATGTGATAATTAAATAATATGATATATATACATAGTACCAATATCGAAATAATGTTTATATTAAAAACAGAAAATTTCAAAACTTTGCAATTTATTTAAGTAAGTTAGTTTTGAATTTTTTCATGATTTTTTTAGGACACATGATTTCTTCTTGTATTTATTTTTTGTCATCTATTTAGACGAGATAACAAACTTTGATATGTAAAAGCTTAATGAAAATTGAAATTCAAATTCTAGAATAAGAATAGGTCTTTTACACTAAACTTAATAAATAACTGTATAGTAGATAGGTGGTAGGGGTGTGCTGATTAGGAAGTGTCGCCGTGCCCGATTTTTGCGGAATAGAATAGGGTTTTATTATTAATAGGAACGATTTTTGTTATTTATATTTAGTACCTTACCATGCTTAAAGTTAATACTAAAATTGTACAGTAGGCTGGAGAAAACGACACCAGTTAATTTCATATATTTCACATATCGCAACAATAAAATTGCCTGTGCAAACGTTCTGCCTTACCAAAGAACCACGCAAGTGCCCAAACTGTCAACCGTTTCTAACCGGCACATAGCTTTTAGCGTGGCATTACTTTATCCACTATCCAGTTATTTATAGAGATCAGTGGTTTTTTAGATCAATAGCGAATTTAAAGTTACAGCTACTCTAGTTTGTGCAATTTCTAACATTGTTAACAAATAATTCTTCAATTGAAGATTTACAATTATATATTTTAGTGCTATATTTCAAATATTCCACGCACGTATTGAATTATATTACTGTTAGAAAATTACATGAAAATCGTTTTTCTTAAACTATACAATCGATTAACGTAATAATTTGTCAATTCAGTATTTAAGACCGAACATTACATTTAAAGATTCTAAAGCCCCCATTTGTTAAATATTAGTTGTTCACCCGTACCGGTTCCTTTTGCAGTTTTCTATAATATTGGTTATGGTAGTTAACAGTGAGTTGGGTTATTTTGTTTCGCATAATGCGCGTGCTTGCAATCAATCATATTAGTCAAAGAACCCTAACAGCGAAATATTGAAATTAGTGTAAATAATATATTGTTGAAAACGGGCTTTTGTAAGATAAGCAATTGTGATGATTAATAAAAATCAAATAGAGGATGAGTGGTGAAAGTTAAAATGTGAAATGGAGTAAAATTGAGAATTTCTAAAAACTCACAAAACACATTTCTATACTCCGTATAACTTTATTCCAAACCGCGATGACTAACATCGTCGTAATGGCATGCGGGGTGGATTTCTGTGTTGGGGTTCTGCGGTTCGAATCAATTTATTAACTTTTTCCCTCGCATTAATTGTTGTTTAACCGCTCAGCTGGCCAATTCGGCTATATTGGTGGCAGGTGTGGGGTGATCCTAGCTCTTGTAAAAAGAAGGTTCCTCACGCTCAAAATTCTCCCGATTGGCTTATGTCTTCCCTTTCGCAAAACCAATGCCAATGGTAAATCAATTTAAGGATTCCTTGGCTGCTACCCTGTTCCTGACACGTGATTTGTGCGACAAGAGACACGTATGACGCGATCGAAAAGGAATACCTGCCTACTTATATAAAAACATGGAATTATTTCCCTTCACTTGGCCGTGCCAAGTTACCGCAGCATTGTCAGGGACTTCAAATCCAAAATCACACAGCCAGAAGTACATCGAATTCCCGGTCCGTAAGCCTAACGCCATCTACCTCAGCCATGACCTCCCAACCTAACAACATCATAGTACCCGAAAAAATCGCAACAAATCATTTCACATACCTTTCTAACTCCACTGGTTAACCAACCAACACCAACCCATACACTGAGTATACACAATTCTGAAATCCATATCAACACACCCCCTAATGTGAGGCGTTTTTACAGCAAACACCGTCCAAGAAGCGAACACCGATCAAACTGCGATAGGTTTGGCAGTCACATTGAATCAGCCTGAAACAGAAACCACAAACGATTCACATATCGACTCACAGATGACACAACAGTCCTCATATCCAGTATCACAGTCAGTGCGGCCGTGGTTTTCATCATCAAATGGCTCACTAACTACAGATTGAGTTGCTGGAATTCAGATACTCTATTGCTGCTCCAGTAAGCACTAATCCGGGGAGCGAGGATTAGCGCCAATTTAAATACTTCAACTCACTGCATCTAGCTAGCATCTAGCATATAGCATCTAGTTCTCTCGGAACTTCGAACTGTTAACGAATGAGTTATGCAACAAAACACGGCGGCCCCTTAAAAAATATTTGATATGATGCGTATATGTGAACAAACGTCAATAATGCATCTGGCATAACTATGGCTATGAGGGTAATTTGAAAAGTAACCGGGCCAAGAAAGAAAACACAACTTTTTTGAATAAAACTCAAATTATTTCTCAACATATCCTTCTCTTCGGTCGTATACTTCATCCAATGGTTCACCAAATTTTTATTGCCATCCGAATAATACGATATATCGAGGTCCTCAATTCGTAGCAAATTCGGAACCGTGGCAAAGTACTCACGCAAAATATTCTCCACTCGTTCAAGTGAGATGTCCACAGCCTCAGCAAGATCGCGCAACTTCGATGGTCAATCGTCAATTACCATACCATTGAAATTATCGATAATTTCAGGTGTGTTGACCTCTTTTGGACACCTTGGGCGCTCATCATAAAAAATGCTCGTACGACCGCGTTTCGATATCGAAGGGGCACAGTCCCCTCCCCATTAAGATCGTTCAATTCGGCGTTGATCTCTCAATAGCCCACTAAGTTTTGAATAGTTAGCACAAAATTTTTGGCGACCAAACAGTTCGGATAATCATGTCAGCAAGAAATTAGGAAAGTGCGAGTCGTATTCGCGCGTTAAGGGTCCCGTAAACATGTAATAAACTATTGGAGATAGCAGCGTGCACCGCAATGGACTGACGGTTTTATTAAGGGGGGGGTAACGTTAATTCGTCGTGAAAAAGGCCCTTTTTCAAGAATTTTTCCAGACGCTACAGGCATTACAAATTTAATTAGTCGATCGCAGCATTATAGTACAACCTGTGAACAATATTTTCCTTAATATTTAAAAACAAAATATAAATAATTAAGCCGACGGCAGCAAATCTTCGGAGGCGCCTCGAAAAAAAGTTGTCTGTCGGTGAACAATATTACTGAAGAGTGGATCATCTGAATTAAAAAAAAAAAAATGTGTCATTAGATAACCGCTTTCCAAAGGTATTCCTGGTAGGAAATTTTTTTGTTTCGATTTTTCAATTTTTGCTGACACTTAGAAGTGAAAACACCGATTTTCGTCTAAAAAATGAACCTATTTGTTATTGTAAAATCTATAATAATGAAAAAAAAAAAAAAGCTCCCAGCGTTACCTGGTCATTTATGTAAAGAAGCTGTATACAAAATTTCAAAACAATCGGTCGAGTAGATTTTGCTCTAAACTGTTCACCGGTTTTAAAAATGACAAGCGTCAGAAAATCGCTTTAAAGTTTTGCATACCTGAAAATCGAGTAGTATACATGAAAGCAACAAACGCTCAAAGTTCTGTATCTTAGTTAGTTTTACTCCGATTTATTTGAAATTTTGACACAACAATCTTAAGATGTTGTGCAATCATATGAAACAATAAAAAAAATATGAAAAATAAAATTTTTTAATTCGTTACCCCGCCCTTAATTAAAGTGGTCTTTTAATTATAAGTTAATATAAAATACAAAAGCTTTTATTTTTTTAGCAACTATGAGACTCACGAAAAAAAGCTGCAATCTTCCTGTTACCAACGCCGCAATACCTACTAACACTGATACTATCAAACTTTTAGCTTTAGCTAGAAACCTAGCAGATCAGTGGTGTGGAGGATGTTTTTTCGCACATTTTGACCTATATCACCCAATTCACCAAATATTTTGGAAATAATACTTATAAAATCCCTAAAAGCAGCCCTTCCAAACGATACCCCACACGACACAAAAAAAAAAAAATTTCTCCACCGCCTACCATTATTTCATATTTTCACCAACACCTACAAAAATATAGATATGTAGAATCCGCTAAAAATGTGACTCCATTAGGATTACACAATAGTTTATGATTTGAAATGTAAGCCATTTTAAATTATGAAATCTACCTCAAAAAGGCAAGATGAAAATACTTATAATCTCCTTTCCTAATCTTCTAATGTAAACCAAAACCTAAACGAAAAATCCAATTTCAATAGAAATACTGTTCACTTTAGACAAGCCAACCTTAAGCTCAATTCTATAATAATCCTCTACAAATTTTTGCATAAGGAAGGAATCTCCAAATTTTATAGGAATTGCCATCTGATCTCTCTTGCTTTCCGCAATAACAATAAAACAAAATCCATTCGTGTCTTCGTCCAGAGGACTTGTAGCTTCTCCTGTTCTGGTATGCGGATTCGCCTGATGATATCGGTAAATTGAATTTGGATAGATGCAGCATGGACGGCCGGTTCGAACACCGTATAATAAATATTAAATTATCAGACGAATCGATGTCATTGCGGTTCATGGCTGATGATTTTTGCCATATGATATCCCTGGGACATAAAAGTATTTTGCTTTGACTGAACGTGACATGAACTCGTCCAGGCTGTATGCTGACCGGTCGGTTGGTCCACCGCAATGCACTTTGCTGATGGAAAAGCGAATTACAAGAAAATCTACTCTGGCCGCCATAAAAGATCTCGTTTTGGCAGAGAACAAATTGCACATGGTTCGCAGTGCATATGTGACAAAAGCAAAATATAATAAAAATCGGACAGTTTCTCATGGTGAGAATTCTTAGGAGCGAAAATTGCCGTCTACATGAGCTCTTTAGAGGCACTCACGCAGAAATAGGAATTCCATTTGTGTTCGCTCTGACACGGGCTCAAAGTCGCTTCAATTAATGCGTCCTCCACCCTCGGCGGGCACAGTTTTAATTTAGGTGCGGAAAGGGTTTTCGGTGGCGTCTTTTCCACGTCTATCACACACACGAGGTGATGCCGAGCGACAAATACTTCCAGGAGCCCTTAGGAGCATTATTAAATCGTTTTACTGAAGAAGTTTGGGCTTTTTGTGGATTATTCAAAGGACGAGCGGGTAGGTAGGGGGTGGCTTCATGTTATCGTTATTGGCCCCTGTGATGCTTTTAATGTAAGCGCTTAAATGATGCGTGAGCGTGTGGCGTTTTAATGAAGCAGCCCGCCATTCTGTCGAGGAGCCTCTGACTAACAAAAGACTTCATTTGCATAAAGTTGGGCCAGCAATAAACAATTTTCTCATATTTAAGGTGATCACTGTCAGCACACATGGCGGATGATGTGACACGCAGAATTTATGAGCGGTTGATATTATGAAGAATCATTAACGCCCTTCTTGCCCTGCATCTAGACGACATTGTCACTTAATACGCACTTGATGTAGTGGACTGAAAAAATCTGACATTTCATTTAAAAATTATTAAATACTTTAACTGAAAATGTTCGACTAGGTGTACTGTAATACTTATTTACTTTCGAAGATTACTTACGAGAAAATGCTATAAGATGATTCGGATTTTTTATTATAAACTTGCATTTTGCATTTTACTCTCTTAATTTTTTTTTAGCTTCTTTCATTTTATAAAATGACCTGCTAATTGTGTAAATAATGACATAAATGGGTCAAAAGCGGCAGGCCTAGGTTAATTTAGCTTGTTCTCCCAATTGTGATACCGTTTTTAACACGCATATACATATCTTAAATGGCTTTCGTACACAATCGTACTTTCCGGATGCTTGGAAGTTTGGCAAGGTAAAATGTATGTGATGCTACGTGTGAAACACTTGCCAGCTTTCTAATGAACCGACATCGCTTCGCAAGTAAAAATATTACTTTTACTTCCGTTTTATTTAAATTGACTTCATTTGTATCACAGTTCTAAAGTTTTAAAAATCGAACTTGTTTCCTATTAAATATTATATCTAAGTCTTGCAAAAAAGGCCTTAAAATGTTAGCTTATATCGAGTGCCGTACAGAGCATTTTGGTTTCACATATGTGTATTAGTTTAGGGGCAACCGACTAATCCATGTTCAGGATACATTTTTAAACATAAAAACAAATCGATCTTTGGTAAAACAACACAATTGGCCCTTAAATGTGCGCAGCCCTTTAACCCACAGGCCAGAGACATCGACGTAAAAACGGAAATTTCTCATTTCTCTACAGAAAACCATAAGAAAATCGTTTAACTGAAAACGACCATTCGGATGTCCACTAATTGAAGAAATGCCCTCACTGGACCGTATCAAGTGAACTAGCCGCCATTGCGTCATTTCTCATTCTGTCAAATTAAGAAAAACTGATTGTTTTAGAAAAGTCTGTTAAGAGAAATAAACTATCCCGGGCGATCTTAGCAGGGCGCTATTTATCTGAAAGCGGCTTAGCTGATAACTGCTGAATTGTCCACTTGACCCGCGCAGAGATTTCCTCGCGAGCAATCAGCGATAAGCACATAATTAGATTCTTTCATGGACGTGGACGCACAGCCGTACAATATTATCGCGTCCCATCCAGTTGGATTTCAATAGTGCCATGTCGGAAACCGACTTGTAATATATCAATCAATTTGATTGTTTTTCCTGAGGCTGAAGGAGGCCGTCGCAGCATTCCAGCGGCCCAGTAAGAAATCTATAAGAGGCCCCGGGCTCTGCTCCATCGCATTATCCTAACTGATGGATTCCTGTCCGACTTGAGCATATGCCACACAGAAGATTACGTTGGGACGTGTGCTCTAGTATGTAGATTAGTGCGGCGTACATGAATGGGTATCTCGTGCGGGACAAGATGATATCTGAAGATGCCGATTGCGTCAACAAGAAATACGCCAAAGAGAGGAAGCGATAGGAAAATCAATTCCTACCCGTGACCCCCATTCTCCCGGGGCTAGTTCCCACTAAGTGATAGGTCGTCGCTGGTGATCCCCAATTGACAGTTGCTTTATGCTAATGCTTGGGGTTTTTTAGCAATACTTGCTTTGGCAGCAAAGAACACATTCGTATCGAGTTGCCCATTACGAGATATTTGACCCCAGCATTAAGCTGGAGTTATTTATGTTATAGCTGGACACTGCCATGGAGACCTGCTTCCCAGTGGTTAGCTGAACGAACTTTCTTAAGTTGGAGAAGAATTTTTTTCTTCTGATGGCAAAGCACAAAGCACGCATTAGAGAATTGCGAATAACTATTACTGATGAGGAATATTTTATTAACAATAGTGTTTAATCAAAGTGGGTTTCATAGCTAATAAACTAAAATCGATCTACCTATTATCTACGCATTACTAGTACAAGAAAAAACGCAACTCTCTAAAGCGCGCGCAGCAGTGTAGTCAAGCAACGTCAGTTCTAAATTTATGCCCGCATGATTTTTTGCTATATCTATTCGAATTTATTATTAGAGGCGTAGATTTTAAAGTTTCCATTGTTTCCAATAATTGAACAATTGGAATTGTGGAAAAACAAGTTTTTCACAAAAACTCTTCTACTCTGTCGACACTCGACATACCAACACCTCAAATGATATTCGAATCAAGTCGACTAATACTATTCAATGGAATGTTTGATTACCCAAATGGTTTTAAGTAGTATGAAAATTCGTAACTAATGTGCTTTATTCGATTTATTGAAATTATTCGGACTATTAAAAATCAAAATAATTTTTGCTAGGATAGATAATAATTAAGAAAATAAAATTATACGAAAGCCAAAACTTAATGCAAATTTTATCAGACTTTGACGTAAATACCCAAACTCGAACACGGTAAGCTATCCGAAAATTTTGTTCCGCATTATTCAATACTCGGATTGAAATCATTAGAAGAATGCGCCGACTGCTATTTTACTCGAAGAAAAATACTCGCGGTTTCGAATAATTCGTACAAGCCACGTTTGTTCTTCTTGTAGATGTGTTTACGAAAAATACTACTCGCTAGAGTATGTGGAAAGTGCAAAATTATAACAATATTTTATTATTTTTGAAACGCCTGTCCAAGCAAACACCAGAGAAAGGAGGGATAAGGAAACCTTCCCCATGAGGATCTTTAGGTAACTGATTTCAAATACATACTTAACATATTTCGTAAAATTATAGATGTAGTCTCGCTGAGTTAGAACATGCTGAGCGATTTTAGAAATTTAAGATGGTGGACACAAAATACTAAACTGCCTCATATTTTCATATGTGCAGCTCATTTTTTTAAGGCAGTGTCTATTTGCACACCATTTTCCCGTGTAAGTACACGGGTACACGGGTACACGGGTACACGGGTTGCTCGGCAAACTTCGGGATTGTTTGAAATTTTTGCTGACACGGGTACACGGGTTTCCCGGCAAACTTCGGAATCGCCTGACCATGTCCGAGTTTCTCGAATAAATAAAGAAATTGTGGTCCGTTTTGGCGCAATGAAATTGCTTAAATTTTCGCTGAAATTAGGAATGATCGATTTTAAGAAATGTCAGCATAATGTTAACATCTGTAGCTAAGTATCGATGTCCGATTATCATCGTACTTTTAACATCGATGTTGTACTGCAAAAGTACTAAATACTTTAAGAAATATCTCGCAAATGGAACAAGCACGAATTTTTTCAATAATTTTCCGTCGATGCGCTATCCAATTAAGGGGCACCGCTTATGTGTGAGCACCCGAATAAACCTGCATACAGAGGTAAGTAAAAGAATTGCAAAGGCAAGTTAAATGTCATAAGTCGCTTCGATTATTTACTCGTAGCATCGAAGTCACGATGTGTGATATCGCCATCGCTCAACATTGATGTTTCGTGTCGCAACGGACTGGCATGGCGGCTTAATTACCAATATAAGATTGTTTTCCTTAGATTCCTTGCGCTAAGGATAATATTGAGGTTTTTTGATTTGAATCCCCTTAGTACAAAGAATCTCTTTGAGATATTGCAATGTCTCGAAAAAGTCACCCATTTCGGTGAGATTTTGCGCAATATGATTACCCTTGCGCAACGGCACGGAATACAGGCCGATATGGTGCGATTTTCTCAGAATTTTTGATGGATCGCTGCAGCAGAATTGTTGGCCCGCTTCTGAGAATTTTCGATGCTGGGTTCAATTGCGTACGGTCTAGCCGCACCTCACAAATTCCGCCTGTGCAATTCGCTCCCGTATATTGGATCGTCTGTTTGGAGTCGTCTTAAACCATCCCGATTTGCACACTTTCCCGTAGCCGTTATAGATTCCTAGTAAAACAACATTTTTTCTACGAATTTCGTGCCTCCTCCTTCATCTTTCAGACCTCTTAACCAAAAAATACGAGGCCAGTTCATGCGCCCGACGTTATGAAACGTGATCAGTGACGTCATTATTTTCAAACAAAACGAAGCTAATTCCGCGTACTTTCTACACACGTGGACTGGCGTGGGAGGGTGAGAAAGTTTTGGCTAAGCATGCATTTAATGAGACTGGATGGAAAACTAAAAAATTCTAAAAATATTTTTGCTACCGAATTACACATGATTATATTTTTAGAATTTTTTTCGCGAAATGGCAATTGTTTGAAAAAAACTGTTTTTATCGACGACAAAAATCGAACTAAATAACTTTATTCCTGATATACAATCGCTATAATCGTATGTTAGATAATTTAATAATAAAGGTCCAGTTACCGTTAAAAGTCAATCGGATGAAAACTGTTCGAGTTAAGGTAATAACCCCTTAATAAACTTTCGTTTGATTTTTCTCTTCTATTTGGCCGGTGACATGCATTTTTTTTGTAATTGATTTATATGTTGCTAAAGTATCATCTAGCGAAATTTGAATTAATTCTACCGTTTTTTTAGTTTTCGATCCAGCCTCCTTCAATGCATGCTTAGCCAAAACACTTCTCACCCTCCCACGCCAGTCCACGTGTGTAGCAAGTACGCGGAATTAGCTTCGTTTTGTATGAAAATAGTGACGTCACTGACCACGTTTCATATCGTCGGGCGCATGAACTGGCCGCCTATTTTTTGGTTAAGAGGCCTGAAAGATGAAGGAGGAGGCACGAAATTCGTAGAAAAATGTTGTTTTACTAGGAATCTATAACGGCTACGGGAAAGTGTGCAAATCGGGATGGTTCAGGACGACTCCAAACGGACCATCCAATATACGGGAGCGAATTGCTGGGGCGGAATTTGAAGTGCGGCTAGACCGTGCGCAATTGAACCCAACATCGAAAATTCTCAGAAGCGGCCTAATATTCTGCTGCAGCGATTAAAAATTCTTAGAAAATCGCACTATATCTGCCTGTATTCTGTGCCATTGCGCAATGGTAATCACATTCCTCTGTATGCAGGTTTATTCGGGTGCTCACCCATAAGCGGTGCCCCTTAATTGGATAGCGCATCGACGGAATATTATTGAAAAAATTCGTGCTCGTTTCCTTTGCAAGATATTTCTTAAAGTATTTAGTACTTTTGCAGTACAACATCGATGTTAAAAGTACGATGATAATCGGACATCGATACTTAGCTACAGATGTTAACATTATGCTGACATTTCTTAACATCGATCATTCCTAATTTCAGCGAAAATTTAAGTAATTTCATTGCGCCAAAACGGACCACAATTTCTTTATTTATTCGAGAAACTCGGAGATGGACAGGCGATTCCGAAGTTTGCCGGGAAACCCGTGTACCCGTGTACCCGTGTCAGCAAAAATTTCAAACAATCCCGAAGTTTGCCGAGCAACCCGTGTACCCGTGTACCCGTGTACCCGTGTACTTACACGGGAAAATGGTGTGCAAATAGACACTGCCTTTTTTTAATCTCTATTGGGCATTGTACTGAAGTGATAGAACTTTATTTTCGAGCGACGTCTTGAGCTTTCTCGACGAGATGCGGCATGCTACATGCACCCAATTCCTACCACTGAAAGGCCCCGGGAATTACTGGCCTTTTAAGTAGCGTATCATTTATGCTGGAAACAAACTTTCATTTTTCCGAATTTTAGCCCCAAAAACCGTGCGCCGCCTCGTGCTGCATAAATTAAGTGATTATATTATATAGAAAAACTTAAAAAGCCATTACTCACAAGCCGTCACAGAAAGTTGCGTAGAGAATTTGCCAACAAGTACAAATCGTTCATGATTCATGATTGAAACATAACTATATTCTCAGATAAGACAAAAATCAATCAACTGGGCTAACATAGGTTTGGATGGTAGCGAATGGATGTGGAAGAGAAGAGGACAACGTCTGGAGCAAAGAATTGTAAAGGAGACTGTGGCATTAGCAGGTGGAAATTTAACGATTTGGGAATGTATGTGGACAGTCTGCATAGGGAGTTGGGATTTGCAAACGAGTTGAAGGACGTATGACAGCATATATTCATACATTTCCATCTTGGAGACTGGACTTGAACCTAGCTTAAATAATCGAGGTAAATATATTTTGGATGTCATTTTCGAATTTGACAATAACCCCAACCACACGACCAGGTACGCAAGGGAATAATTTAGTGCTCAGGGATTCAAAATTCTAATCAACTAGTAGAATGGCAAAATAGTCCATAACTAAAACAATTGATCAAGGGACAAGGCTTTAAATTTACTGGTTTTATTTAAAGTGTATTGCAATTAAATAAAAGGAATTGGCTTTATGAAATCGGTTGAATCATTTGATCGATGTTATGAGGCACTGTGATCTGTACTAAATAAAACAAAGCCAATATTACGTAAATCAATCAAACCGTTTGCGAAATATGTATATAAGGACAAAGTAAGCACAAGCAATGGCATACTAATTAAGGTGGATAGGATTTTCAGGAACTCCAAAGTTGGAAAGCAAAGTGATTTAAAAAATAAGTAAAAGAAAACCTGAATCCCAAAAATTGAGATTTGTTTGAACTGTCAAATAAACTCTTAATTTCATGTATGTAAATTGCAGCTAATTATGTTATAAATTTCAATTAAATAATAAAAATGAAAGAAAATGAACTCCTGGGTATGATATGTGAAAGGCAGAGCCTGTCGGCCTATTTAAAAAAAACAAACAGCTTCCACACCTCATTCAGACGGGAATCGAAAATATGTTTGCGTTTTGCCCATGAACTAATTAGGCGGGGTTACCCGTCCAATAATCAAATCGCAGCATGCCTTCGCACTTCGAACCAGTTCGACGGCGTGGCGGCCATGGGGCTAATTTGAATATCGGGGCGACCAGATGCCGTACATCAAGAACCTCAGTCACGAACAGAATCGCCGGAAAGGAGCGCATTTCCTCATCTTTTGTTTCTAGAAATAATAAGCTCCGAACATATTTACGCATCCCCACGTTCTATCCATAAAGTTAGGAAAAGCTCCGGGGATCGAGCGCTCGAATTGGGTACTGGAAAATTTACATAAATCGAATCCCTTTCAACACGGACCCGTTCTATCGCTTTTCTATCAGTTGTGGGAGCGGTGCACAGCCATTTCGGTGGTGGAGAAAGGGCGGCTGCAAACAGCATTTCCACCGTATTTTTCCGGGGCTCCACCATCGAGATAACTAGCGCCTTTCCGTCCTCGACAACAGAGCAAGCCAAACAAAAATATCTTTTAGACGAGCGCCCTGGAAATTATTTTTGGAGCGGATCCAACGACAGCGCACTATTCCACCCAGCAGAGCAGTAAATGCGCCACGGAGAAGCCGTGTCTTGTCTGCCTCCTTGCCTCGGTATATGGAATACATATTCACTAACAAAAAAAATTCTACTTCGTAGTCTATGCCAGAACCCAGCAACCGTTCGAGACGAACCAGTTTTCCTGCTGGTCTCCAATTTGCTTGTTTTTGTTTTTCGTCAGTTTCTTGAAGTTTCTTGGCAGTCACTGCCTCGAGATTTAAAAGAACCACTTCCATTCCGACTCGTCATTTCTGAAGTTTTTTCTCAAGATGAAAAACTTAACGGTAATGGAAATACGCCATGACTTCAAATTCCTCTGCCAGAAGTCTGCGGTACAATGAGATTTTTTTATTGGCCGGCATGCAAAAAAACAAAAATATTTACCCTTTTCGCGTCACAAGGGATCACAATTTATTGCACCCAATAAACCCGCTCGACTTAGGTAAGCTGCTGCTTGTTAGTTACGGTCAGCTCTTAACTCTTTCACTTTCGATTTTTTTCGGTTTATTGCACACTCACTTTCCTTCGGCAAGCGGACTCCTTTTCCAATGGACGATTCAGGAACCAAATTAGTTTATAGCCCTAATTTTTTTGCTGTCATAAATCATGTCCGAAGAAGCATTTCTTTTAATCATTTTTTCGTTCTTGAAAAGTAATATTCTGAGAATTTTAATCAGGCTGCGAATTTGGGCAAAGAGCGCAGGTTTTGTCTGCGTTTTACTTTCTTTAAAAAATTCTGTATTGGGAACTAGAACGATGTAACCCGTTAAAGGTTTTCAAGGGCTTTAATTTGTTGTTCATTAAATTAATTACACGTATGCCTAATACTATATTATCAAACAAATTGTATTTACATATTTGGACGTGATGTTTAAATTTTTTTTGTGAATGACACAGTAAATGTCTAGGTATTTATAAGCACTACAAAATCGCAAGTTCCAGTTAAATAAGTATTTAAAAAAGTGAAATAAAGTAAAACGATAACATAAAATAGCCCGTGTGTATAACACTAATACGTGGAGGATAACCACATATCAAAATTGATGTCATCACTTACGTCCTCTGACCAGTATCAACTGAACCAAAATATATTAAAAGTTTCGCAACGACAGCTTGTATTTGCACGGAATTTCTGAAAAGGAAGAAGATGGAAAGAAGGAATCGTTACGTAGCATCTAGACAAAACAATGTTCAAATTAAGCACATAAAAATTAGTGAAGGACTTTTATGAAAATCTTTTATTTTCAAGTCCGCTGGAACCGCCACTCGGAATTTGAAAAATTTTAGCACCATATCTGAAACCATGGAACCGCCTGAGTTTAATTTTATGAAATTGTTACTTACTTCCTTTTTGAATCCGCCATAAAAAATTCGCCATCTTGAATGCATATATGTAAAATTGGTTAACGTATTTGAAATTACTAACCTCAAACACTAAAGTACCAACTTTTATGACAATATACATATACATGGAAACTTTATGAAATTGTATTGTTAGCTGGTGTGACCAAACATAAAGTATCAGTATACCCGCAGTCAACCCGGAAGGAGGTGATAGTGGAGGTCAAATCAAGAAAAAATGTGTGTGCCTTCGAGGTACAGGATGTGTAAGATGTTTACCCTTCTATAGTTCCATGGCCCACTTACCACCTACGATAACTAGCTATGACTTTTTAAGGAAGAATATTGCTTTTCGTAATGTATATCTTCTTATTTACCAGCTCTTTCTTATATGCGTTAACCCTTCTGCATTTCTAATAAAACTAAAATTAAATATAAATGTTAATATAGAGTCGACAAAATTCAAACCTGTGGTAATATTATCGGATTTTAATATTGATCATATTAATATGAAGAACTTCAAAAGGTGAAATATGTCGAAATCTAATTTCTACAATCCTCTCGTTAGCGCAAAATATTAATACCGCGCTATTTTCACACTACTCTTGAGTGGTCTTCCATTGCCCAGATCCCACTTATGTGGAATTCCTTACCACTCGCTTTGTTCCGCATTACCTCCATCGACGATGCTTTCAAGAAACTCGTTGATATATATACATGTAACATTTGTTTCATTTGCTTGTTATCTAGGTACACATAGTGTTTTTCACTAATTTCGTTTTCTTTGTGTTTAAATTTCCTCTTCATATCTTTACAGTAAGTTATATTACTACATACCTAGTTTGTCAAATAATTTGAATATCTATTTAATCAGAAATTTATTGTACAAATTAAAAAATCCATGGTCTTCTGCACATACTTATTCGAAAGGAATTGCTATTATTATTATTATTTTACGCAAATGGAACCGCGCGTGTTAAAGTTAAAGTGTTGGAAGAATTATTTTTATATAAAGAAGACCCAAAGCTAAGAGAAAGTTGAAAACAGAGAACTTAATTATGATACTATACACCCGTAATCGCAATATTCCAAAGATCTAGTGCTGAATTTAGTTTATTTTTGTCAAGCCAAACAAACTGCTGTTTCTGCTTTCTTTGTAGCAAATAACAAACAGTTTAAAATTCCTGAAACTTCGGAAACTAAAATATACGAACCGCTCTAAAAATAAGAGCACCCACCGACATTTTAATCTCAAACAGCTTTCCCACAATTTATCGATACAGGTGTACCTCGCTTGTAAATTTATTAAACAAAACGACCTCGAAATGGTTCGTTACGTCATAAAAGCGAAAATTATTAATTCTGTAGCCACTCAAATGCCCGCCTCCTCGAACTCATTTCAACTCCGAACAACCCAGCCGTGGAATAATTTAAAAACTCATTGAGGGCAAATTGCTCAAATTAATTTCAAAAAGTTATCGAATTTCAAATTGAATTGGATCACCGCAGTGTGGTTTTCCGTATTCGAAGCATAAGAGCTTTCCGCGAGTAAATTATATTTCTCAAGATCTTGTCGTAATTCAAGATTATTCCGGGACAGCATAAACAGAGACCCATGTGCGCGACGTGGCGGCAGATCCCACTGTTCAAATCAGACGAGAATGTTTATTACAAAGATTTTTCAAAGAAGGCGCACAAAGCGAGAGGAATCGCACCGAGTGCACTTTATTGAAACCAGATTTTGTGAGGTTACTTAGCCTAGAAAGAGGGAAATGTTTATGATTTGTGCCTATTTACCAACACGTCGAACGTTTATCTTTCGGCTAATTGAGCTGTTTATTACGTGAATGCACTCCCGGTGCCTTTATGTAAATCAAAAAGAATCTTCAATACCAATTTACACCTACAAATATCCTGAGTGAAATATTTACAACGTATTAAGAGACCTGACAGTATATTTTGCACAATGTCCGACGTTCAGATGCGGAGTGAGTGCGTGATACAGAAAAATGGTAAAGGTGCATAGAACAAGCAGGCATGGCGAAAATCTTAAAATATCTGAAATATCGCCGGCTGAGCCAATTATCTGACACTTTTTTACTCAAACGCAAAATTATTTTGAAAATTCAGCTGCGGAAGAACACCGCCAACTGGTTATCTCTCGCGTGACTGTGGATATCTGCGCGATATTCAGCCCCTCACTCGGGCTGTCTCAATATTTTCTTTAACTTTATTAGACAGGTAGAGTTTAGCGAACCGTAGAAAGGTGGATGCGGTATAAATGGATGCCGGATTGACATTATAAGAGACTCACGCACCTCTTCGGATGCAATTATTCCAGTGAAATACGGCAGTTGTATGCAAAGTATGGGCTTTAGCCACGCAAATGCAAAAATTCCCCCCTTTGGCTGGATGTAGATACGCGCGCACACAAGTCCAATTTACCTCAAGATAACACACAGCCTCACACCGTCAAATGGCGGATCAATTTTGCCAAGTGGAGAGCATCTTTGAATGCACGTCCTTGAGCGGCTTCTCGTTTATTTCCTGCTTCGATTACATTTTATGTAAGCTACTTTTCCGGTCCAGGAGCATTCCAGGCAGTCATGCCAGAATTCACAGTCTAAATGGTGATGTACATCACTCACGACTATTCGCCTAATGCCACTTATTTGCCTCGGCAGCCTGGAGACTGGGAAACAAAAATATTTAGCCGATGAGCTCCAATTTCGCTGGTTTAGGGGATTTATGCGATCGAACGAATTAGGTTAATCGTGGCTCCTAGTTATGTGCAAACTTTGGAGGTTTGTACTCGTGTGAATTTTGAGTAAGATATTTTCTTCTCACCAACTGCACAAGTCATGTCTGTTTTCTACCCCACGCTGTGCCAAAACAACTTCGGTCGAAGCAATGTTATTCATGTTCCAACGGAAAGATTTTCAATTAGTATTGATTTTGATCAGATATCCAGGCAGGTTTAGCGACTTCCTCTACAGGGACTTGTTTTTCTCTGAGACGCAACATTGTAGACAAAACCGGTCCTACTATCTTTCTATGTTCCATTGAATTTATTATTCACTTCATATTTTCAGTCGCATATGCAGTAATTTTACATGTGCATTTAAACTGCTTGTAGATTTATTTTAAAGGGATCAGATCAGCTTATGCCCTTGACTGGACAGACTACAGAAATAGAGTTAGTTCATGACGTCACGTTTACAATCAGAGAACAAGACCAGAGTGTCGAAAACTCACTTTCCAAAGCCAAATCGAATCAAGGTAATTTTTCTTTCATTTACATATTTCCTACAAGTTTGCACCTCTTCCTCAATTTTAATATTTTTTGGTACCAATGTCTTTAAAAATAACTACGTCGATTTGAGATAAAACACACTTACATTGAACGAACTTTCTGAATGTCTGAATAAAATATTTAGATGAGAATTTTTGTCACAATGTGAAAAACATAATAGAGAAACTGCAGAAATGTGCTTCTTTTTGTTCCTGTTTTCCTTGATGGCCTAGCATGAGTTATTATTAGCAACAAAGTACTGTGTGTTTCAAATACAATTTTATTTCATAATAATTTATTCAACCTATTTTCAGAACTTGTTTAGAAAAATGTTTTTAAAATAAATTTATATGGGCAGAACTATAAACTGGAGCAGTACCTTTTTTATGAAAATGTAATTATAATAATAAAATTTAAAAATTCAAGTTTACAAGACGGACATTTAAAGTACAAAATATGTACGTTGTAGACAAGTGCAGTTACTCTCCTGCGTATCTTAGAAAATATATTTTACGTAAGTACGTACCAACAACTTTTTTAATTGACTTCTTTTTCTTAAACGGTTTTGGCATAATGCATAAAGATCTATTTGAGATACATAAATAAATATATAATTCACAAAACATATTTATAGATTCAATCAAAATCTAATAATTAAAGCTAGAATTTAAATTCAATTCGTATATAATATAATATTATTATGTATCGTTTAGCAAACAGAAAAGAACCTTATATGCAATTTGGAGTTTTGGAAGATAATGGCTCATTATTTTAAAAACTGAGCAAAGTTCAGTCTCAAATTTTAAAAGGAAAATTCTAGTTCCCAACCTCGGTTTTTCTATACAAAGATTGAGATTGAGCTTTTGCTCAGATTTTAGAATAGGAACTAATAACTTTTTAAGATGTTTCTACTTAAAGTTTAAATGATAAAGGGGTTAATAAGCTTCCCTGAAAACAAGCAGTTTCAAAAATTTGATTTGCAATTTTGTTTACTTTCATGTTTATATCATATATATGACTAAATAATTTTCCAAATTTAGAGTGTACCATCTATTGATAAATTGATGTTTTAGTTCCTCTGTTTCTGTATTCTATTTAAGTCTACCGATTACAAATCTTTCAGACTAAGGATGTATAAATAAAATTGTAGTAAACGATATAAACTTTTAATACACCAGCTACTAATGCAAGAATATTGTTCTTAAATTCACTTCTCGTCATGTCAAATTAAAAAAAAAACACATATTTATTAAATAAAAAATAGAATGATTTATAACATCAAAGCTACTATAATTATTCTTACATAAGTGGAGATACAGTAAATTTCTTTTACGCATATTCAAAAATGAGAACGTCTCTGATAAAAAGAATACGACTACACATGCGCCTCTGATCTAATTTTCGAAAACTCAGCAACAAAAATCTGGTGTCATGTGATCATGGAATATCATTCAATATCTTCAGACAAGTAAATTTAGGGAACAAGAATCTCGATAAATATATTTTTGTATACAGATTCAACCCTATTAAATACAATTGAGACTCCCAGATGCCTAATTCCATACTATTGGATCTTCACACCTACGGAATGTCTAACTTTGCATTTGCCATTGATGCAATTTGTCGAGGTCGTTTGATTGGTTTATTGATATTGATATTGACAAACTAAGTGCGCTTGTATAAATAGGAATTTATCCATCTAAGAAGGGGACCATTGTTACCAAGAGCCGTGAGTTTCGATTTTAAAGTGGGCGTATAAACTTTATTGAAGCCTTCCAAAAATCTGTGAATATCACATCTACACAATATGCATCAATACAAAAATGAGTAACTAAAGCAAAATTTGACACCGTAGATCTTCCTGGAAGCAAATCGTGTTATTCTGTTATAATTAAGTTTAATGTTAGAGACAAAATAAATTAAGACACTAGTGAATCAAGCAGTTTAGGGATGGAGTCCGTTAGTTGGAGATGGAATTTTTACAACCTTCCTTTAAAATAGGAGTTATATAGCTCTACTTCCGTTTATTAAGAAAGACATCAGAACTAAGGGATGAATTAAATAGCGAAGTCAAAAAGGCGCTAAGGAACAGCAACAACAAGTTCGATAATTTTTCCCAATCACTCTTAAAACCATTAATACGAATATTTGCTTTAGTTTTGAAAATATCTTTATGTTTAGCATAAGTGAGGGTCTTATGAAAAGCTTTAACGTCCCATTACATATTAAGAAGATATTGGTGTGCGCTGAATGTAGCTGTATTATCATCAACGAGTGATAAGCGACATAGCAGGTTGCATGGGAGATCATATGTAAATATTTATATTGTATAAAACTGGCTCCCAAGCAGAGCCTTGAGGAACCCCTGCTAATATATATTTGCCAAAGTGGTAAAAATAGTATTAAAAATTAAATCTCATTGAACACAATACATTTCTTATCATTTTAGCAAAATTAAAATTGTGCTAGTTGCGATGTGCCCATGATGGTATTGGTTTGAAAGGATGGAATATTTTGTATAGCATTAAATAAATTCCAAGCCGTTGGAAACTCATTAGACCCACAGAGAATTAATAGTTTATAAGTCCTTTATTTCTTTCCACGGAAAGTGACTATGATTGACCTTCACGGAGTTCTGATATTCGCGGTTTAAACTTCTCGTATCATATTACATCGTCCGTACGTCGGTACGTGTTAAGATATATTTTTATCTTAATAAGATTTAATAATAAATAAATTTACGTTCTGATGAATGTTTAGTTCAGTTACTCTAAATACACCCTCGGCACGTGCGAACCCCTTGGAATTCATTGGACTGACTAAGAAATTGAAATTTTAAAGTTTTTTGTATGAGATTATGATGAGTTCTGAGTTACGTGAGCTAAAGAATTTATTTTGGAACCTATGTATGTAAAATTCTGGCGGATCAGGAAAAAATCGTGTTTGGACATATTCACTGCAGTTTTCGTATTTTTCATGCAATAAGATTCCTTTGTGGGAATAAATATACTACCCAAACCAACAACAGTTCGCTAATCAAACACTTTTAATACTACTAATGCTGAAAATTTTAACCCGTTATGAAAATGAATGATTTCTGAGAGAACCAAGAGGAATCATACATTTTCACAAGATTTTGGGGAAGATGTAGTATTCAAAATGTTTATTGGGCGAACTATTGTGGTTTTGAGTATAGTAGATGATTGCCCCGAAGAGGAGGTGTTAGTGTGCTGAGCAGCCCTTGGTCAAACTTTCTTTTTCTTTATGTCTTGTGAAAACATATGGTTTTATCAGCGAAAAAGAAGAATGCGTATCAGTGATAGATATAGCCAATTTTTTGATCTGATTTAGATGGTCTAAGTTTCAAGGGAAAGGCAGGATATCTAAGAACTGTTGCATTCGAATTTTTTAATCGTTCTGATAGAATTTAATTTGTAATAGAGTTTCAAAACTTTTGGTGAAAACGGAAACTATATTCTTAATTGCTTCTTGTTTTTTTATTTATTTCACTAGCCCATTAATTTCTAACAAAAATGAGTTTTTTGTTAATCGTTAAGAAAAATCATACTACATGTATTATTCATGTATACATATATTCTGCGATTCCTTATTATATTTTTAATTGTTTCTAGAAAATGCTTGCGGTTTTGAAGACAATATTATTGCCTTTGTTAATCTAATAAAGATTTTAACTGCTGCCTATTGATATAGCAAAAGTGATCTTACCTTGTAAAAGCCGTCCTTCCAGCTGAATAATTTGGTTTTCTTTGTTTTAATCAAATTAAATCATGTGAATACGACCGGCCATTCACAAAAACTCTACTTATACTTTTGTTAAGCATTTACGAGCACCATCACACAAACCCAAGCCCAAACAGAATTGAATTAAATTTCAAACTAGAATAAAATCACGTTCCTTTCGACAATAGTTCCGATATTAAAATGGGACAATATGGCGGCGTATTCTAGCTTTATATACATAAGTGACCTCATTTTCTGATTTTTAGCCAACTCAAATTACTTACAAATCGATAATTTGCCATTGCATGTCTTAAATAACACATGAAGGTTTTTGAGGTATTTAAAGTAGTTCAATCATAGTGTGACGAACTGGTTATTGCAGCTCTGATATGCGCTCAAGGTCGAGCACTGGAAAAAGCAGCAGTGAGCTTTGGATAGAACAAATGGTAGCATTTCAATAACAATACCGCGAAGAGAGCGATAAGAATGAAACTATAAAATGTTTACATTGTATGCACGTGAAACTTGTTGTAATTGCTTAGAAGAGCACTTATCTCTTATTATTCTTTTGATTTCACTGGAAAGAGTAGATATGAATATTATTTTCATGTTATTTTATTAAATCCACATTTAACATTATTTCGTGTCCTATAGTTGCATTCGATTAATTTTGAACTATAATTACGGTTATTAAGAAGGATTCAGAACATTTAAATAAAATTATAATTAGAAGGGGATTGGGGAAAATAGAGAAAAATGGTAACGCAAGGACAGAAGCTTGAAATGGCAATGTAAAAATATTATATTGTTATTAAAATTAAACCGCGTTTTGAAACTTTTCCTTCCCAGATTATATAAATAAAACATTGCATTACAGTATTTATGTACCTACCAACAGTTTGAGTAATTTATATAGTTTATATTGATTTACTTAGTCAAAATGTAAATTTCATATTTTTCTTCAATACCTTCATTTCCATTCTCAATGTTGCGCATAAAATTGTCAAGAATGACTGGTGTAGTATATCTTATTTAAATGATTCGTTTTAAAAGTTTGTTAAAGTTATCTAAGGGAACCTTCAATATTCCGTCGGTAATTGTTAAACATTTTCATTAATCGGAATGCTATTTTCCGGCGGTGATTTGTTAACTTGTTCACTTCAAAGTTCAAAGCTCGCCAGAAATGATCAGACCGAGCTTTTTTACGAAATTATATAAAACATAATTTTGCGTTTATGTCCATCATGGAAAATAATATGAAAACGAAAGTAAATATGTAAATTTTGGAAGAAGTAAGGTAAAAAGGAGTTATTTATAGAAGAGAATTTACGTAACAATTTGTTATAGTGAAATCACAACAAGGCATTGTTCCTTTAATATCGATGAGATCAAACATGCTTATTTCATTGTATGTATGTACATATAGAAGAATTTTATATGTTATTTAATATTTTGCTGCCTCTGTTCCGGTGAAAACAGGTATGCGAAACAAATTTAAATTAAATAAAGTGTTACCGCTAATCGACAAAAAAATTATACAAAATTGTTCTGTGCACATACATGCATTTTCACTAGTATTTGTTCTTATGTGAATGTTTATCGTATATAGAAAGTGGATAGAGATTGAAAGGTTCTTAACAGAGTTTAATGGAATTTTATTTCTAACACTATCTCATATCACTATTACTATCCCTAATGTCAAACTAATGTCTTTTGAATTCATCAATGGCTTTTACACTACCACTTTGTTTTCTTTATTTCTCCTTCATGATTGCCCAATATTTGGCGATCGGGCGGAAGTCGGGCAATATTGTCTTATTTTTGAACATAAGCAATGCGCTTAATAAGGATAAGAATAATAATGAGTAATAAGGACAATAGTGTGATTGACGTGAAAATTGACATGCCGACAATAAATCGGAATAGTGAATATCTGTGTATTTACACATAGAGTCTGGACATGTTATTCACTCAGGTACGAGTTATGTATGTATCTAGCTAGGGATTCTATTCGATTCGGAAAACAAAAGTTAAATATTCACTTTATTGTTCGAATAGGTCGAGCTATTTGTATGATTCAAATAGTAAGATTAGTTAGGAAATAAACATTACGATAAGGCATTATAAACAAATTATCCAAATATATGAGCTGACAAACATTTAAAATAAATAAAAAAATATGGATTTTATGTTTTTTTTCGTCCCAATGAAAGATGGTTTTTACAATTTAAAAATGTTTACAGGGTGAAAACTAAAAAGTGATAGATTTAAGATTTCCAAAGGTTTTAAATAAGTAGGTAAACTCAAAAGTGTTGAATTTGCGAACTTAGTTATGAAATTAAAAAAAACTGCTGAATTATTCGCAATATATCAAATTAATTATTCGATTATCAAATCTTCGAATTGAATAATGTTATTACTGCATTACACAACTCGCTTAAAACTATAAACCCTTATATATGCAAAAAATAATAATGCTAACGACCGCGGATTATCGCTGGACATCTCTATCATCGTGACAGTTACTCAAAAAGACCTGATTTGAATTTTTGAGACAAAAGGTTATTACCGAAATCCCCGTCTCAGTCGTTTCCATCATATCAAAATCCATCTCATTTGCGATGCTCTGACGAGCGATGGGCCTGAACCTGCCTTAACTAGTCCCCGCGAATGAATATTCAGTACAGGCGACGTGACGGCATCATTAGTAGACCTAAACGAACGGTCGTGGCATTCTTACAGTTTCCCACCAAATATGTATACATATCCGCGAGTTCAATTCGCAATGCATTCGGGTGATTTTGATAGATTTCAAAGCAAAGCCAATTGGACTAGATTGGCTGGTTGGAGGGGGACAATTGAAGCGTTAGGAATCTTCTAAGGTTCAGAAATAGGAAAGGTCATTCCACACACTGTAAAATTCTTTTCGCCTTGTTGCAACCTTGCAATTTTGGGATCATGCTCGGACCCAATTTTCAAACGTGAAACGTGTCGGTCACGTCCCTCCAGGCTGGAAAATTAGAAAATCATTTTGATTCACTCAAGTAGCAGCAACAGTAATTGCTTCTTCAAATTCTCCCCGTGGGGGTCATATTAAACTATTTTCTTTAAAGAGATCCCAGAGAATTCCAAAATGTGAAGAGCGCGACCGGGTGATTGATTATGACTTTGTGTTCATGGCACCTTGTGTTCTTCTTTGGCACCTTCAAGTGTTCTTACTTGTTATTTGTGTGCTGTGTTGTTGCTAAGAAGCGTCCGCGTGATTCATTTATTCAGACATATTAATAGCTGCTACAGGCGCACGTGAGATGAATGCTGCGGAAAAGGAAATTTGTTACGCCTTGACAAGTGTAGGTACAGTTGTTACTTCAGTTTTTGTTTGCCGCTCAAATATACACAAAGGCCAATTTTTACACTTTATCAGAAATCATTAAAAACTATTCCTTACGTCAAGGAACCTTTTGAAATATTAAAGTGATATTCTGCCTCAAATTTTTTATACATTCTTCTACACTCGGTTCATGAAACGGAGTAAAAGAAAGTGTAAAACAAAGCAAAGCAGTTAAGGAAGCGTACCTATGTAGCTGTTTTGGCGGTTACTTGTATAGAACGACTGAAATCGAAAGTAAATGTATAGTCGTTACAAAAGATAAAAGCGCAACATGACGTACATATGTATCTACCAACTGCAAGAAAAACGATTTAAATTTTTAATTCTCCGAGATTTGACGTTTTCATGCTATGGAGCAGGGAGCAGATACAGGTATTACCTATATTTGCTTTTGTTTTCGAATAATCGGGAAAATGTCAATTAATGCGATTCCTATTCTTTGTTACTGCTTATTTTTATTTTTCACAAACATTTAAAATTAATTAAATTTATAAATGTGTGGTTTTCTTTAATTTTTAACTCTAAAATTAAAGTAGTTACTACTAGATCTAATCTTTCCTAACTATCTATCTATATATTCAATTTCTAGTGTGTTACCTTCAAAACATCAAAAATTCAAAAAATATTTTTCAATATCCTGATATCATAGTAATAATAATAATAGCCTCAAGAAGAACTCTATGCAAATATGTTTATCCTATCTGCCCTAGAGAGTAAGTTGTATTCAATTTTATGAAGGCCAGTCAGTCGACCGCGCCACGGGCAATATCAGAGTCTTTCAAAACTTTAACACGACTTTCTCGAAATAATATTTTTAAGTTGGTAAAAATTTTTAGAATTGAACAAACTCGGACCTAAAATGTTCGGCAGACAAGTAATTCTCTTCGTGACCTGATTTCGATTTTTTGCGATATTAAAGACAAGTTACGGACTGTCAAAGACGATAAAAATTGAAAACTCTTTTTTTCTTTTGAATTTCGCGCCATTTTTAGATTGGGATTTTGACTTGAATTAGATTAGAACTATAGCCATAAAGTTCTACTTTAAGAATCTGCTTTATTTTTAAAATAAAGCAACTGGAAGGCATGATACATGGGGACCTGTAGCGCCCTCATGTTTAGTTTTTTTTTAAATTTTAATGGTTTTGTTACATCCTTTATGTGAAACAAAAAGATGCAAAAATACTCTTAAGAGTATTTATCTTACTTTTCCCAGAAAAAAATCGCGAAATTAGGTATCAACAATAGGTTTCCACACTGGAAATCCCCCTTAAGGGGTTATGCACGGGTGCGTCTTGTGAAATTAAGTTTTTTGATTTTAAATTAAATTAAACATTTTCTCAGAATCACATTCCCAAAATCGAAAGGTCGAAGAAATATCTGGAAAACTGCTATAACTTTTTAACCGAATTTATTTTACAAAATTTCAATATAATGTACCTACATACACAATTTGAAATTGGACCTTTATCGTGAATTTTTTTATTTCAAGGTTTGGGATAAAAAAGTTTAAAAGTAGGTACCTAATAAAAATTAATGCTCTCCTGCCGAACATAAATTGGATCGCAATGTCTTTTAATTTGTCGATTTCAGTTATAAAATTCAGTTATATTTTTTTGTGAATTTATCATTTTCTTTTTGTGTCTACAAGACACTCTGTGATCAAAATTCTTTCGTTTTTCAATGATTTATTTAATACATCGAGTTTGGTTTCGAATTAAACACAATCAAACGAAACTTTCAAAGATATTTACGAAAGAAATGATTACATCCCCCCTCCCGCATAAGAGCAAAACAAAAATCAATAGAGTATTTTTGTCTTTAAAACCCTGCTAACATTTTCCACTACTTAAACATTTAAATGATTATAATAAATTCTATCTTAACGATTATAACATTTTCTTAAATACCTTAAGCTTATATAGCAGCACAATTACTCTATCTCCCTTGTATTAATTAAATAGAAAGCCCTATTCGATGGGACGCAATTTTTATTTGGGGCGATTACCCTCGGTAAGCAGCCAAGTTCGAAATATCATTGCCATAGGTCATTGGCAACGTTCCACAAAAGGACTCCCCCATTCCTAACATCAAAGCTTCATAAAAATTGCAACAATGAGACTGAATTAATTACAAAAAATCTCCAGAGAAACAAGCCGCTTGACGAATAAGTTTTCATTTCTAAGTTTACGGAGTCCCACTCCAAGGCACCCATTTATCAGAAATCCCATTGCAGGATTCGTATAAAGTCCAATAGGAAAACGTCCCATTGTAACCCAATCCGACTAGGCGGTAAATGCTGTTTGAAGTTGAAATTCCCATAAGAATTTCATCCAAATCCCCTGGAAGTAGTGTTTTGGAATTCGTGGCCCGTCATGTGCTTCCACGTCCAGAAAATAAAGGCACAGTCGTAAGTCCGATAGGAAGTGACAACACTGTTGCCGGCCGCGAAGAGGACAAGAAGTTTCACTCTCTTACCTCTCTACTCAGTTTTCGGTATTTTGATGGTGTTAGAAACTTGTTTTGGAGAGAACAATTGAGAGCACCACTACATAGGGAAAGGAAGCGGTGACGGTAAGCTCAGCCATGCCATGCCATCACCATCCCAGCATCATATCTCCGTGACTTGAACCGGCTCTCGTTTGCTTCACTTCGTAATGTTGTCAGCGCTGGATAAACATGGCTGCTATGCGGGAGTACTACAATACGAACAATGGTGGGGCTTGTTTGTTCCCGATTTCTTGCTCCTCTGCTCCATATCAAGTACCGCTAGATGCCTGTGATGTAATCAAGGCTCTAGTGCGCTTGTGTTGCATACCTCGCCCAGGCAAGGAAAATGTTTGTCAAGGAACCAGCCAAGAGTTCTGTGGGAAAATGTTTTCTGGGCAAATGACGGACTGCTAGACTAGGGCACGCGTTGGGAGGGGACAAAAACTATTTCTAAACGTGGTCGACTATCTGATATTGGCTTAGAAGCCATGTTGTTCGAGAGAGACAGCGCATATGTGTCGTATTGGGTGGATAGAGATGCAAATGGTGTAGGAAGAACAGCCCGGAGCCCGGTTGATTGATGGGAGAGAGGTTAAGCCATTTATCCCGGTCACAGGTAATGATGGCTTTTAAATGAGCGACTTTAACCTGGGCCTGATGAAGCTGCGATGATGGGCTCTTGCGAAAATGTATTGGGTGTTTTGTACCAAATGGAAGGATCTTTTGGTAAATAAACTAGAAAAGTTAAAAAGTTTCTAAATATGTACATACCTAGCCGTTTGTGTTACAAAAGCCAGCGTTGAAAACTAGGATACTTGAAATTGGAAAATGTAATTTTAAATTAACGGTTTCGGGCAATTGTCGTTTCAATGGCAAAAAGAGATGAGTGCGACATTTCCTATATGACTACTATGTTTCTATTAACAGATGTACATAAATTTTTTGGTCGAAACATTTGCGTCTTTCATATGCACATTGTATGTAGGTATGTGTGATAGGTACTTTGAAAATATGGAATTTGCCTAAAGACTAACTAAATATTTAAGGCAGGGTCATTTTAAAATTTACTAATTAACAGAGCTAATTACACTATCACAACGTACGCACATAGCATTTTTTTTTACTTTTGACAATCCATTAAAAATCAAAAAAGGACTGATTTTTAATAACAAGGGAACTAATATGTACGAATTAAACAATAATTTGTTAATTAATCAAAACATACTGGTTCTCTGGTCGGCCTATATTTGGTTAAAGGTATTAAAAAGCAATAAGTAAAATTATATTTTTCGCATTCGGAGGTTACTTCCCTCCATACACACACAAACTGAATAGCCTTCCGACCTTAGGTAATTCGGATCAAAACATAATCACTTTTGGTAACATTAACAGCTGATTTAAAATATGTAAAATGTGCGACTAAAATACAGCAATAATATTTATATGGAAACTCTTACAAATACATGGTGTTTGGAAGCTAATGGCCAGAAGTCCTCAGGGGACGATAGCTCATGCCATTTAAAACATTTTAAACCATACAAGCGTTAGTACAAAGCCTCATACTTTTCTTTTAATGAATTTTTAATGATTTGTAGAGGAAAACTAAATTTCACAGTTAGTTGCAAATACTGAAAATATGTATTCAATATAAGAAAAATAAATACAATTTGTCAACAAAGAAATAGCAGAGACACGATAAGTTGTCGGAAATTTGTCAAGTTGGAGAAAACGTTTTGTTTGTGGTATGCGTGCCTATTGCCTTTTCTTTTGAGGAATGCGCTTATGCAGATGTTTCGCCAATTCCCAAAATTGGGTTATAAAAACCAAATCGAGGAAGCGCCAATAAAGTTCGCTATTCAGAAGTGAATTCAAATTTAACTTCTAATGTCAAATAAAACAACATTTTTGTTAAAATCATTTATTGTTTCTGTTCGAAATGCAAAAGCCTACTTTAGTTCAGTCCAATGATCGGAAAAAAGTGAACTCTGAACATTTAGGTAGGCATCGATTTATTTTACTTTAATCTTTACGGGTCTTTCAGCCATATATCGATAACCGTTACTTGAACGAAAATTGTCTAGAATTATTTTATTTTTAATTAATTCTCTACAATCCTCATTAAAATAACGTTTTCATGTAAGATTAATAATAAACACGTCAGAAACCGAATACGGGGAAAATATTTGACTAAAAAATCTTTGAGATGTTATAACTTTGGTATTTTCAATTTCACAACACATATGCATATGAGGATCTTTCTAGAACATCTCCATGCAATTAATTTTGCCTGTGTTTTTTTTCAATTATCATTACTATTAAGACTATGACGGGTTCACAAAGGATAATATTAATTATACGTGAAATAGTTATTTAATAGCAATTGTAGAAAATTTGATTCTCAACAAAAAATCCTTTTCCTTTAACAGAATATCGGCTTCCATACCGTTTATACGGACTTACGGAAGTGCCAAATAAGCACTACCTTTTTTAAAGTAAGGTGAACCACCCCGGGGCGATTCAACAACACAAAGAAGAAGTTGAATGCTAGATACGTCTATACTTGAAAATGTCATCAAAAGTACATAGACCTTCCAGCGGAGACATGGTTGTCATTTGACTGACATTTTGTTCCATGACTAATGTGAACAAATTCATTTCACAAATAATTAAAAATGTCGAAAAAATACTATGTCTTTCCTTTATTTAAAATTTAAGATCTAGTTCAGCAATCCTTTACTTGACACATAAAACAGAACATGAATCAAGGACACATCCAAGAAAAATATGTTCAAATTTATGCAAGAAATTCAAGATTATTTTAAAATTCAAAATTTCGAATGGTTAAGATGTAAACATAAACAATTTGTTTAAGGATGCAGTATTTTTCTTTAGCTTTTGGCCTCCCGGTATACTTTATGACTATGTTCCAACTAATGTTAACAGGCCAAAGTTTTTAGGGGAAGAAATCTTCTAATTCATGGAAATAGCAGCAATCATGGCCAAATGAAAGATACAAAATCCCTAACAAGAAAAATCAGGAAACTCGAGCAAACAATGCCCAAGTTCTTATGTAGCATCACTGAGACTACTTCTGTAGCAGCCTACAGAGATAAATTGCGCCAATAAAATTGATACGATATCTCGTTTTCCGTGTAAGGGGCATTCGAGTCCTCATTACTGCTGGTGTTGACCATCAACACTAATACTCTTCTCGAGCGCAAAATAAGCGCAGAGACATAAGCACAAAATCGACTCAGCCTCATTCCAAAGAACCTTGGGAGATTGTTACGGGTAAGAGTGGCTTGTTACGGCTTTATCCTCCTTCCATTTTCACCCAGCTTGCCTACGTAACCATCGCGCCGAAAAAAATATTACAAATTGTTCACAATAACGCAAAAAAAGATGAAAAAGACGAGAAGGAAATATATATTTCGTTCATCCATTAATTTGAAGGGAAACTGTCGACCTTTTTTATATTTGTCGCGATAAATGGACGCGTCCGTTTGATAATGGAAAGGTCGCAAAGACCCAGATTTCCATGCTCTCTGCCTTCGCATGGTCTCCACTTTAAGCCGAAGCGGAATTTAATTTCAGATTTTATTGAATTAAAACAATACCAGCGCGGTGATCCGGCTGGTCCTACTTTCCAGGATAACTGCGTCCTTTTAGGGGCTCTTTTTTTATATTCGTTTGCTTTTTGTTTCGCCGAAACAATGGATGAGAGGATCTCATCCTTCTGCTGCTGTTGTACAAAATGAATTATTCAAAATTTAAAAGACAATAAAACCCTCATTTGTTACGAAAGTGCTTTTGAATTATCTACAGCGCACGAAATGCCTCACGATAAAACGATAGCCCCAAGTTTACGTGAAATTCAAGCAGAATGCGTGAATACGTCCCGTGGAAAGTGAGTGTATTTAGCGTATACGAATTACTGGATGGCTGGCTTCTGTGAATCTCACAAAAGGTAGGGAATATGCAAATTAAAATTTTATATTATTATTTTTTCTTGCGTTAGCATTTGTATTTGCACTTTTCCTTGATGAGTGCAAAGCAGGAGTACATCTTGCGCTAATTATTGCTGATCTGACAATGCATCAACTCTGCCAGACCGTATAGAGTAAACCAACGGTCCATGGAAATTAATTAAGCAAATATCCTGGACCGTTTAACTATTCATATGGTTGATTTACATAAAAAGGATAGTTCAGCACAAATTTATCTGTTCGATGAAGACATTTATTCTGACTTGCAATAATATTTGGCACTACTGATATTACCAATTAATTAATTATATAGACAGAATAAGGAAATAGGTATTTTTATTTTTTACACAATTTATGAGAACTTTTCTTATAAAACAATATGAAACTGAGAAACACAGAAAAACATAAGTTCAATAAAGAAAATCGCGTAAAAATTAAAAGTTGTCCAATATAACTTGTCATTATTGCCCTTTAATTAATTAAGTTAAAAAGATTAAATTATCAATTAAAAATTAATCAAACAAAAACGAAAAAAATGCGCTAAAATGAAATACTGCTTCATCATCAAAATGCACCAGATTACACATCAATTGTCTCGATGGCTAAAACTAACAGATTAAAGATCGAATTGTTTCACTCACATTCATCAGATTTAATAAACCAAGAGTCGGTGACAATATCCGTGTATAATCTTATTCACTCTCATATTAACTGAATAGGTAATATGAAGCGAGTAAGAAAAGGTGGTCAAAGTGCAGATGTCATCCATTGAGGCAATTTTGCAAAAAATTATTATAAACATATTCACCTTGAAATTTATTTGGTTGTTGGTTTTTTGTAAAATGGGCAAAGGGGCAAAAGTATTCTTACAGGCAATGAAATATGTCAGGCGCGTTGTCATATATTATTCAATATAAAAATTATATGTAGAGTAAGCTAATAAGGTACCTAAGTAACAAGAAAATTTATTTATCACGGCCTACAGGTGATCCGAAAGTACAAATCGTGAGTGCCACACGACGCGCGCTCGACTATTGATACAGTTATTATATTATTAATTATAATAGAATATTAAGAATAGAGATTACTAAATTAAAAAAAAACCTTTTAAATACAAGGGTTTTCTTTTAAGATCGAAATCCACTAAAGCGAAGAAAATAATTGTTTTCCAGTGATTATAAGCTGATCAAAATAATGTTCAACATTTACACAAAGAAAACCATTCGGAGATCATAAAATATCACTGTTGCTGATATGTAACAACAACATAATGAGGTAGGCAAAAGGTAACAACGCCTACTTTTGAATTTTGAAGTTTATGAAGCTACGATGAAAACGAAACTTTATGTCTGACCGGACTCGAATGAAATAAAAGTAAAGTGCGAAGCACAGAACAGAAGCGCCCTTCCTTCGGTCATTGCAGAGAAAATTTGTTTTTAATAATACAAGGTTTCACAGCTGTTTTATACAACTATATTTTATAAAAATATCTCGAACAAAAGACATATTATATGTTATTCTTTGATTATTTGGTTAAAATTTGTTAAATTTGTTAATATTTCTTCTTTTATTTATACTTCGTAATGACGACATTAATATAGTGCAAAGAATATCTTGGAAAAGGTGAGGTTGTTGTGATTTTAAACAAATTTTTTTATTCTAATCCTAGTGCGGTTAACAACGCCCAGAATAATGCACAGTGGGCGCGATTAGACTTATGCTATTAAAGATTCGATATGGGTAAAGTCAAGCGAAGAGGATTATGGGATGGGAAGCAACAACGAAAAATGCCATAAATTAAAGCACAAAAAGTACCCAAAGACTTGTTGAAAAAGAAGAATGTCCCTACAACTTCACAGCCATCAACCAGGGCTTCTCTACTTCAAAAGTAGAGAACTGGTATTGCCCGACTTGCGTTGAGAACAGAATAGTCCACATTTATAATTTATTATGCTGATTTTTTTATTATGTTGAACTATTACTGACTGACTGAGTTTTTGTTAATTTAGGAGTATTTATGTTGACGAAGCGTAAAAGTATTGGAATTCAGTTTTCTTAGAAATAAATATTTTGAAGTTTGTTATTTTCCATATATGCAGGTTTCTAATAAGAATCATAATATTTAAGTGTCAATTGATACGCGGAATACCGTTAGCGTAAATATGTATGTAAGCTAAATGCTTACCATAACTGCTATTCGTACTGATATTTACTTTTAAAAAATATTAATATTAAAATTCAACTCTACTGAATGTTTTCATCAACGATGTACAAAAAACTAACAACTAAATATATTTCCACGTAAATAAGAGTTAAGAATCGTGTTTTTTTAAAAATCAACCCTATTAGGAGGTGCCCTACCCTCCAGGTATAAGGAGTTGGTTTTTCACATTAAAAGGATGGACCCTATCGAAAACACTTGGTTCTCTTGTGAATAAAATTGACAATAAATTTAATGCCTCCGTGGAAAAATATTTGCAGAGAACAAGGAAATGTACGATACTGTAAATGGTTACATTGACAACCTCGATAAATCAAACCATTATGAATGGCATACAAGCTGTATAATGAAGTATGTATAATATAAAAAGGACACATAATTATTCTTCCCACACTTGCATAACTACCAGAAATGGTTATTTTAACACATGTAATTACTGATACAAAAAATCTTAATTACGTGGAAAATGTTGAAAATGACTTCAGAAACTTAATTCAAGCTAAACCAAAAATGAAATCGATAATCTCGTAGAACAATGAAGACTAATTGTAGAGAGAGATGGGAACAATACAATTGATAATTGATTTATAAAAAGCATTCTCTAAAATTTTACCAATTGAATTTTATTATAAAATCGGGTACTGACTTATGCCATTAGATACCTATTACTTTTCTTTAAGGAAAACAAAAGAATCGAAGCAGTCATTCAAGCGTGATTGGGAGACAAACAGCCAACTTATAATTATGTTTGACTACGGTTTTCCCATATGGAATATGGAATTTCACCAATTTTTTTTTTTAAGAGTAGAACTTTCATGATAATTTTAGACCATTAAAACAATTTTTTCCAAACGTTATTTAGGATCAAGAATCATCAAATAACATCCAAAGACAGCTTAAAGATAGGTTTAGGTACGTCAAGAATGCAACAAAATTAACACAGCAGAATGTAGGAAACTAGTTTGTAGTTCACCAAATTGAATAGATGCGTTACTAGGTCAAGGGAACCTACGAAATATTTATAAATTGGATGCATATTGCTTATGCAGAAGTAACTATATACGAGTATATAACTTCATTTCATTCCCACGCTGCATATATCTATGTATATTCAAGATTCCTAGCATTCTGTAGGCAGCTAGTTTTGGGCAAGGCCCTACATATTTGTCAAGGGATGGCACTATTGTCCAAGAATAGTATCGTTGAAATTTATTTCTTATGGTGGATCACTCTGTGTTTGACTTGCAGTTTACCGATTCAATTAAATTACTCAATTTTCCAAAGTCTAGAGCTCAATCAATATTCTCGATTTGATCCATTCCCAATCTAATTAGGGTTGTATAATAAATTCCCGCTTTATGTATAAACTGGTTCTGAAACCAATACGGCCGCAAAGTCGTAAATTAACGTAATCACTCCCCCCCTCTCGAAGCCAATAGATACCAAGATGTTGCAAAACTTTGAGAAGAAGAAGAAAAATCGTCCTACTTAAGAAAGCAGCAAGAGGCATACGTACAGTACACCCCAGCAGGATCGTGACTAACAAAATTCGTCGTAACCAACCAGTAACTGCCATTCGCGTTCATTAAACATTCTGATCGCATACTTTCCCCAAAAAAAATATATCTGCATCGCCATGTCGTGAAAGAGGAAAGCACCCAGGAGCGGAATGAAATGAAAGCTTAGGGCCACCAGGAGCGGGGAGGGAAAAACAGCAGCACGGCAGAATAAGCTCGTGAAATTGGACAATTTCAAGCTTCCGGAAAATTCGGTTAGCTTACGGACGTTTCGGCACCGAAATGGAAACGGCCAGGGTCGGAAAATGCCTTCCTGTACGTGAACATAAGAAGAATGGCGGGCTCAGAACCTTGCAGCCGCCTTTCATCATCCAACCGCCCACAAGGACCACCTCTGCGCCACTGCTTTAGGGCTTCAATGTATTTGGGCAGATGGTTATGATCCCTACGTGTCCTACAGGCGAAATGGGAGCAAGTTTGTTAAACGGAACGACGAGTGCTCTTCTTTTTTTATCCCCAACGCTGCTGCTTCTGCGACTCCTCCGTCCCGATCCCTGTCCTGCTGTCCGCACACTCCTCCTAGTCAGTCGCAATTACGAAAAGACATGCAATTTTCCCTAATCTTAGATTGTGTTCAGGAAGCAGGAGGTAATTTTCTAGTTTGCCTCCATTTACATCCTCCCGCAAGGACATCCCAATGCCGAAAACATCTGAAGTGGGCGAGATAATCCGGGGAATTACCGTTTTATGCCGCGCTACACAGGCGATAATTATTCATAAGGTGGCGTGATAGGAAAGCTAAAGGCGCACAAATTTTCCAGGTTGGATATTATACGCAAAGTCCCTCAATAAGGTGCCGAGCCAATCTGGCTCTGGCTGTGGCGCGAATATCCCGTTTATGCCGACGAAAGGACCTTTTGTGTACCCGCCTATATCTTAACTAGATCTCAGAGCCCGCCATTGTTCCACTCTCTTGGCTGCTACTTGTTTTTATCATCTTTTTTTCCTTTTGGCCTCCCGCTTCCGGCCCTGCTGGATCAGCTCTTGCCAGGAAAGTTTTCCCAACGAACGCAATTTATATGAAAATCAAAAGGATCTCGGAAATTGAATTCCATTCAGTCTCAATGGGTCGGATATCGAATCAATTCTGGTGCACGGGAGTGAGCGGATGGATATACCAAAATTGTTGCAAAGTTTAAGTGACAGAGGATTTTGCGGGGCGGCCTCTGAAGTTCCAATTAAAATGCAAATTGGAAGGAGCTTTATAGTGCTCTTATTATCGATAATTTTTGATGAAGCAATATCTTTCGAACTAAGCTGTACGAGTATTATGACCTGGCGTTTCGAGGTGATTTCGGGAAATTAGAAAATGGCCTCTCCCAATGCTATTTATGAGTTTTTCAAAAAGTTAGAAGCATCTGGCACCTACAGGATACTATTACCGCCAATGCGCAATATAAATCAACAAACTTGAAAAGACTTTTACTCTGAAATAACTATATCTATAATATAAATAAAAAGCTCAAAACAAAGTCAAGAATAAAGGGCTTAAATTTGGTATTGTTGAGCATATTTGAAATAAGTGTAAATGGGCAACAACCTATGTTTCTGTTTAGTTATATGCATATACTTCCAGTTTCACTTCAGTTAGGCGCATAGGCCTTCCACAAAACCTCTCCACTTCGAGGCTCTCCTTCAGTTTCTTTTTAACCGTTCATGTTCGCCATACTGGGTGATTAGCCCGCAGTGGGGTTTTTTTGGTAGTTGATAACAATTTTGAACTTGTGTTTCGAGAAGCAAAACAAAATGGCGGCTTCAAAATGACGGACTAGATCATGTAAAAAGTCTAGGGATACAATCACATGAACGCGCTTTTTCGAGAGTGTGTTCTTTGCATCGGGATTCATTTATAACAAAGCCGCAAGAAATCACTGGCAATATGATGTGAAAACTTTCTATAATATATGTAGTATTTTGGTCGATTCCCGTTATTGAAGCTGAGACGATCAAATTTGATTCATGTCGATCATATTCGTAATCACTGAATTTCATGCAAATCGGAAAAGTTCTTCTATTTATATCCAACTTTTTGAGTTTTGCACCACTATCACGCGCGATATTGGTTAAATCTGCGATAACCGCTCCGATTTTTCAGTTTTTATTTTCCATACCTACTTATATAATACATATCAAAAGAAAACGGAATCTAGTGGAATTTTTTTGTTTTCATAATCTTATATAAATTTTTTTCTACAATAAATGCTATCACACGTAACATTTTGTCGTCATATGAAATATACATCAATTACAATTCACAACTGAATAACATTAATGCATACACAAATAATCTAGGGGAGACTGGGGCTGGTTGCGACATATTTAATAAAATGTCGTGCTACATTTCATTTATTGAATAATTTGGAAGTTTTGAACGCACCAATATCTCATAAGTACATCACTATTACTATAACAATAAGAGGTATAGATCGAAATTACTAAAACAAATAAAAGTTGCAAATCTGCACATTTTTCTACCTACGCGTGCAACTGCTCTGTCAACAATGTTGGCGCCACCGGCACGGGTGGCGTCACAGGTGACGTCGTTGCGCGCATTTGGTTTTTTTGAGCGTTATCGTAACTAACTACCTTTTTTTGATCCGTAAAATACATTGTAACTTTTTACCTTGTAAACATCCAGCCCCAGTCTCCTCTTCATACCTTCAGGATCACCCTCCAGTGAACAGAATTGGCGAAAAATTAAATAATAATGAGCATACCGATTATTTATACTTCACCCCCCATACAATTTTTGTTTTTCCATGTAAGATCTATCACTACTCTCATTTTTGCATGTGTAATCAGAAACACCCTTAAATGTAAATTTTAACTTTCAAAATAATTTCCATCTGCTACCTACTATACAATTTTGCTATCTGTCGGGTAGTTGACTAATTTGATACAGTATAGTCACTTGGATTAATGAGCAGTTACTATTTTATTCATCTAGGGCAAGGGTACACGCACTACCGTCTCTCAGATTTGGGTATATTAAGGTTTCTCTGCTAAATTTTTTTTTTTCCAAAAAATTTCATTTCAAGCATAAATATAAAAGGACATAAATAATGCTAGGGCTTATATTGTGGAACTTATAACAGTATTCAGACGCAATGAATAAAACTGACTAGGAATTAAACACCAAATCAAACGAAGTTGCAGTATATAAATATTACATATTTAGAAAAACGAATTCAAAGAACGAAAGGAAAATAACAAACAGTACTTAATCTCCAATATTAATGAAATGCTCACAATATCAGTTCAGTAGGTAACTATCATCTCCTGAAGATTCTAAAGATACCGAAACAATTGTCACTAGAACTGTAACGACATTATTTATACATATATATACATGTATATAATTCTTAAGATGAAAAATGATTACATAGATACACCAAGAAATAATTTAGAAGATGAAAATATTTCCAGAAAAATAACCGCTGGGCTCTAGGAAACCTTAAGAAGGCTATTCTTTTTGCTGACTGTGTGTTAAGGCCGTGATCTTGACCATTGTATTTAAATTTTGATACTGATAATTTAATTTCATGTATCGCAGTTTTAAACATTTCAACTTAGTCGAGGTATTGTAATTTTTATTGTGTTATATTAGTGCACTTTAGGCCATTTATTTTATGTGACTTTTTCCAGAAGATAAAAATAATTTCCTTTTGTGTAAACGAGTTGCTACTTATCGAAAATTCCACCTGCAGCGAAAAATATATGAATTATATTATAATCTGTTTCCCCTTAGCCTTTTTTTCCAGGGGTTAAATTTTCCCCGGTCATTTTTTTCGCTGGTAATTTTTTCCTTGTGAGGTTTCTGACTTGTAGACTGAAATGTGACTTTCACAAAATATTTTATAGACTGAATTACAACAGGGGAAGAATGACCGAGGAAAATTTAATAGCCGGGGGAAAATCGCCAGGGTAAAAATGACCGCCAATTCTAATATTGATATTTATTTATTTCAAATTCATCCAAAGGTTTAAAAACATAACAGACTACAAGAAATTTTCCAGGAAGATGGAGGAAGAAAGGAAATACCTACCACTCTTTTAATTGAATAATTGTCTACAAGCGCTAAAATCAGTATACTGTAAAATTTGAAAAAAATCGAAATGGGGATGGGGTCACGTTTACTTTACTATATAGTTTGTACGATTGGAAGCAATATTATAACATTCCTAGCACGAATCGGTCCCTGTTTGGGCATACAGCGCGAGCAACGAAAGTAGTTCGGGACAATTAATGTTATACAGTAATAAATCACAAACAAAAAGAGAGGCAGCAACTCTTCTTCGCTTAGAGAGCAACTCCTAGTCAGTTGTAAGTAAGAAAAGAATTATACCAATTGATCTTCCGTACCTTAGAGCAAAGCGAGTAAAAGGTCTTTGTATTTTGATCCAATTATTTTTATGTATGTAAGTATATTTCGTATACCGGAAAGCAAACAATCGAAGCATATTCCAGTAGAGAATTAGTAAGCAATAAAGAGTTTTCAGCGATTAGGGATCGGACACGGATCGGTCTTGACGATTCTTTTTAATAAATCCGAGGAGAGGATAAGGTTTAGGAATAATATGGTCAAGATATCAAAAACCACACCAAATTCCATGAACTCATCAACACGATGTATGAGGTGGCTTGAGATTTCGAAATCGAAAAATAACGTATTGACTTGCCGTGAAAATATAATACATTTAAATATACGCATTACTGTTATGCTGAAATCCATTCTTAGGAGGCAAACTGTCAATGTCATATTGCAACACATGACAATCCTCGGCAGCAAAAACAATTTTAGGTCATAAGTATATAAGGAACATTTAGCAAAAGCAAAGCAAGATGGCATCTAAAGCGATCAAAAACAAGAGAAGTACAATATGACGGAACATTGGAAACCTCAAGAAATGCCCCATTTTGATCAATATTAATGAAATGTTCAAAATAAGAGATAAGGTAATCCAATGATGTAATGCAATAATGTAATATAAAAACCCGGTGGCGGCGATTAATTTAAAACCAGAAACAAAGGCCTAGGGGCGAGTAAGCCGCAATTTAAAATAATTTTTAAGTCAGAACAACAGTTTCCGCATCTTTTAAACGTTAAAATATAAAAAATTAAAATCGTTTGTTTAGTTTAAATATTAATTATTAAAATACCTCCCAATAGAACACAAAACTAAAGGTGCTTATTTTTAACTCAGGACTAGGGCAGAAAGAACGCAACAGAAAATTCCCCGGTTTTATGTGATATTTTTCATCTGATACCATTCCGCATAAAAAGCATGTAGCATCCTTGAACTACAAATGGCTGTACACATCCCCTGTTATCGCCGTTAGGACGGTAGCCCTTACTCCACGCGAATGCCATGTCCAAATTTACTTATTTTGAGAAAATGAAAGAAGTTTTTTGCAACCTGAAAATGTGGCCGGGTACAAAATGCTCGCTGGCAGAAGCCGGGAAAGAATAAAACAAAAATAAAGTTTTCATTACACTTGTACACCTGCACATGAAAGCGGAATATATCCACGTAAAATTCCAGGAGTGATATAGCCACCGGGATCCCGGGGAGAGTACAACCAATGAACGAACATTTCGCATAGTAAACAGAAAGCCCGAAGAGAAAATAAGGAAAATATGTATGACGAACGAACCGGAGCCGGGGATGGGATGCTGGGAGTGGATGAAGACGTGTACATGCCATGCATAAGGTATTGCATCATAAAAGTTGGGAAAAATACAAATGACAGTGCCCTGATGGGATAAGGAAAGTTTTCCGTGGAAAATGCTAAAACACCGAAATGTCACCGACGACATCGTGGCGGTGCGGGCGGTGCGGTGGAAATTTTTAGCCCTTGTTTAGCTGTGCCTCGACCTGGCTCCATCATATTCGCGCTGAGAACGCAAAATTGTAAAATTTTCAGGTGACCGACATTTTCCATCTTGTTTTCCCTGAGCATCAGCAGAGCCAACCCGATGGGGGCGGGTAGCATTTCTTCCGTAAAACTTATGAGGGTTCAAACTATAAAAGGCGAAGTGCGTTTTCAGGGGATATGAGCACACACGCGTAGTCCCATTCAGGCGGTTGGAAGCTCACCTGAAGCAGCTCTGGAGTTTTAGCAACTTTCAATTTCGCTAATCCCAGCATTTTATGGATTCATTTACGTAAGACTTTAGCACATTTGCCGCGGTTCATTTAGCTGCGAGGAGCACGTTGCTACGTCCCAGCCAGTAATCCGCCGGATCCCGAATTTCGTACAAGAAATAGACAAGAGCCGGTGAACTGAAAATTGTCCTGAGGATCCACCCAGGCAGCCGGAGAACTAATCTAAGTCGGATGTTTTATGCGAGTCGCCCCATATCTGCAAAACGTGTCTTATGTCTAGCATAAATAAAATATGTGTATTCTAAGTTGACTTTTATGTAGACGACGCTATACGGTCGGCATGAAGGATTCGGTACATGCAGGATCGCATAAAACTGGAAAAAGGAAGGCGGCATTAGTGCAAATAGATGTGGTGGCTCCGGTACATGCTTGTCTATAGAGCACACGGACTCCTTCCCCACATCGTCCTCATGTTGCTAAGACACGATATACTGTCCACGTCGATGTTTATGGAGGCGAAATAAGAAAAATGAGAGCAACTTTCGCCATATACAGCGCAGCAGACGTTAACAGCTTACGGACGTATCAACATGGAAAAATTTCATTTCACTTAAGTTTTTCTTCTTATCGTGGCCCCGTGTTTGTCTAACGGTACGCTCTATTAGACAAGATTAACTTTTCTTGTTTATTCTCATATATGATTCAATTTGCTTGTTTGCCCCATCATACGACGGCAGGACCGCCGTTGTCGAGGGCAAACGCAAATATATTCATCATGATGAAAGCAGTTGCAGAGATGCCATAACACCGTAAAGACAGCTCCATAAAATGCCAAGGAAAAGGGATAAAACGCACGAATAGAGGAGCGACACAACTTAAGGAATAAATAAATAATTTCACTGAAAAGCTAAGAAAACGCAGAGTCAGTCAAGTGGTGGGCTTTTCTCCGCTTTTCAGGGAAACTCGTCCGCCCACTCGGCCATTTGCATACCCACTACTTACATAAGCAGAAATTGAGACAGCGAAAGAAGCGGAGGCAAGACGTCTACTCCGTCTATTTCCTAAATGTAATTGAAATGTAAAGAAGTTGACACAGAGGACATGCCTGGCTGCTGCTCTAAACAAATAAAGCGAGCGCGATGGCAGTACATAAAATTTGTTGTTCTGAATAAACAAAACATGCCAGAGCGGCGGGCGTAATGCGATGCGTGCCAAGAAAAATTCCTCCGTCCCGTCCGCCGAAATGAAAAGGAACGAGGAAAGCTTTTTCCCAAATTAACTGAGATTTTTGGACCAATGACTTAATGCGGCTCGGACGGAATCGCTCGATACGAGCGACGAATCTCCTCATCATTCCCCTTGATTTATGTGTGCCCCTCGACGGAGCCACGCAAATCCAAGAATTCTCATTACGTTCCATTAACTTAGTGGGGCTCCCGGGCTCACTTGCTTCAGAAAGTAGTAATACGATGAACATGCAATAAAATTTACTGCAAGACAAACGAGGAGAAGAAGGAGCGGCAGCCTAGCCTGGGAATCGAACAACCTCGACCGTATTGGGCCAGTGGACGATTCAACCGACGAACGAATTATTTAAACGAAGCGAAAACATCACGAAAGTGCTCCCTGCCGACCCCGTCTGAGGCGACTCGGGTCGAAAATGCAATTTGCTCAAGTTGTCAACACAGTTTTTTTTTTAGAGCATATGGACGTTAAATAAATTTGTGGACCTTAATGCTGATCGAAGCAAATTCACAAATATGCGACCTGAAATTTGCTGGAAGTTGTCCAAATTTTGTGAAATGTTTTTGCAATTCAGATCAAACTCAAAAAATGATTTCGATGCAGGCAAACTGTACTGAAATTCATGAAATAAACAAGAAAATTGCGAAGGCTTTGTAACTACATAGGTATATTAATTACAACAATATAAGTACTCAAAAATCCGACGTGTTCCGAGAATTGCAAAGTGTGCCCAAACCTGAAATCCAGGTAAAAAGATCCTCGGGCTCCCCGCAGGCAAAATCAGCGCTCGAAAATAAGAACTTCTTAACCATTAGAGATAACTGAATGAACTTCGAACAAATCTACTAAAATTGAAGATGGCTACCAAAATTCTTGAACTGCAACGGATCGCCATGAAATTTAAAAGTAAGTGGTGTTGGAAGATCCTGTTCTCGAATCTGCTATCGAAATTTGGATATTCACAATATAGAGCAATAATAATTTAATTTGAAGGAATTTCAACGAAAATAAATACAAAGAACTGTAACGGCCACTGATTTCAAATCTAACAAAATTTCATAATTCAAGATAGCGGACCATATAATGACAACCCAAAATTTTAATCTTCAAAGAAATTTCAAGAATATTAATAGATATTTAGGGGTTCTAGGATCTTAAATTTTTAAAGCAGAAATAGCAAATTTAAAATGCCAATTGAACTTTTTTAATAATTTCAAGAGTTCTAATTTAATAGACTTCAATGAAATAAAAGAAAAGTGGACTTATCACAATTTCTAAATGTGGTGTGAAAGATCTAAAAGAGCGAACGAAACTTTTCGATTTCCATGAAAATTAATATACACTCATATGTATAGGTATGTATAAATTTTATAATAGCTGATATTGTATATTCTGTTGAAATTTAGAATTTTAAAATTACAAATTCAATAAAGCATCTAGAATTTCTTAATCTAGATTAATAAGAAAGATTGAGGAGATTCGATCAGAATAAAAGGATATTTTCGGGTTAATAAGTAACGTAAAGAGATCACAAAACTTCTGTGCATAATCTATTGCAATAAATTAGATGTGTAAATAGGATCATTAAAGTTAAAAGACAAACTCCCCATACAAAGTTGGGTAACTCAGCTAGTATAATATAATATAATAAAGAGAGAAAGACTAATTCATTAACGCAGAGCCGTAACTACGGAAACCAGAATGACGAAATTTGGATAGTAGATCCCTTTCCTGTTCTAGGCACGCAAAAATAAATTGCAAATTCAACCCCTAAAGTGGTAAAAGTGGGATACGATTTTGTATTGCGAAAAAAATATTTTGTGTTCGATTTAATTGAAACTTTACTTAAACACTCTCAAGAAAAGGCGAAATCTAGCTCATCTTCAAGTCTTTGGAAGCGAAATTTCGGCGGTGAGTTACTACAAGTATGTCTTTCATTTGAGACATGAATAACTGCAATCGGAAGAAAATAAATTGGCCCTAAAAAGCGAAAGTGCTCTAAAATTAAGTTATTAATCACCCTATAACTCCCAAACCGTTAAAATCCCCCCAGCCTTGAGATTTTTTGCCCAGGTGAGTTCCATCACCCCATTCAATTTTGTCGCCCATAGATGAAACACCCTGTATATGTTAAACAAGAAAAAAGTAAATTATCACAATATATTAAAATATATTTAATTCAGAGAAGCAAAAAGTCATTCACCTCCCGATAAACATCCAAAAAAGGACCCAAACAATACATATAAAGCTACAAAAGCCAAAAGGAATTATCTCGTTAAAAGATGTGATCCTTTTCCAAACCATTCTAGGTCACAACATCATAAACCGATTAAGGTGAGGGCAAACAATGAATCAAATGCCGTTACACAAAGCAATAAAACGAAAAAAACCAGAGTAACCCTTTACCTCCTTCAAGCCATAGGAGGTGTATTGACCTTCATCATAACCGAAATGCGTTATTTATGCCCATGGTCTAGTTTTAGAGGCACTAAAAGGTCCCGTGCGTCGGTGCCGTCATCTTGTCTTCCAAATTAACCTTCTCCGCTTCTTGGTAAGACATAATTTCTTCCTTGAGGCAATTTATTGGGCAAAAAACTTAAATAATAAAACAAAACAAAAAACAAGAATAAGCAACGCCTTCATTCCGAACATTTTCCTCGGAGCCCAGGGGAGCTCAGGCGGACGGTGATGCGAGCAGTTAAAGACAAAACCACTTAGACGATCTGACGTGAACGTGGATTATTTCAATTAATGGAGCTGCTTTAGAGCGAGCTATTCAGCCACGCTTCCGAGATAAAAGGTAATCGAAGTTTGTGTGGACTTGTACTACGGAACTATATGCGCATACACTGGCCAGACCTCAGCCATAAATCACCAGCTTTTTAGAAAGCACGGAACAAAGTCAACAACTTTCGAGTACTCTTCCCGGCCTTCAATTAAGCTCAATTAGGAAAATTATATCTCAAGAACCGCCTCTTGGCGGTGAAAAGAACATAAGGCTTCGATAAGAATGTCAGCGCGGGATGGGTTGCCAGCGAGGGACGATAGGTTGCTTTTTAATTTCACAAAATGTTTGGGCTTTTCTCTCACCGTTTTTGTTCGGAAGGCAATCTTGATGGATTCGTAATGGTGGATAAGGGAAAACTTGAAGGGACGGCAGGCGAATGGTTTCTGGCTTTATGGCTGACTGTTGTAATCATCTTAGTGATCCACTACTCTTTTCAATTAATTTATTCTTGACTTCGGGCATATTTCCGGATACTTGGAAACTTTCATATGTTATTCCAACTTTCAAAAAACGGAAAACAAATTTGGTTGAACACTATATGGTAGACCAATTGCAAAGTTGTCAGCACTGCCTAAGCTTTTCGAGTGCATCATAAATATGAGATATTTCAACATTTGACTGCAAGTCCTTGATTAGTTTGTAACACCATGGTTTTGTTGAAGGACGCTCTACTAGCGTATTTTGCGAATGCTCCAAAGCCTTTGACGAGCTTTCTTATAAAGTGCTGCTTGTTGAACTCTCTAAAATTGGTTTTCCCTCCCTCTTGGATCTCATCTTATCTGAGCGGTAGGAGCTTTAAAGTCTTATTCAAAAAAGTTTTATCAAATGTAGTTCTCATTCATTCTGGTGTTCCTCAGGGCGGTCATTTAGGATCCTTGTTATTCATTGTATTTATCAATAACCTTGAATTTGTGATAAAATGTTCTGAACTTTTAATTTACGCTGACGATGTTAAGATTTTTAAGGAGATCAAAAATTATACCGCTCTTTATTACAGAGTGACATTGATGTTTTTGACTTGTGGTGTAAATATAATAATCTATTTTTAATTATTAATAAATGTAATGTAGCTGTTTAGTGGCCGTAAATTCGTTCCGCATCCCTTTCAGTATTCTATAAGTAATACTCACCTATATTCTATTAATGAAATCAAAAATCTCGGCATCAGTTTTGATATCCAAGCCAACTTTTTCTAAACATTTGATTACGTGGTTAGCAAAGCGCTTGCAATACTTGGATTTGTTAGACGGACAAAGGAATTTCGAGATCATTATACTTTGAAGACCTTATATGAGTCTCTTGTTAGATCAGTGTTGCAGTTTGGTAGCCAAATTTGGAACCCTTATTATAGCGTAAATATAGATAAATAAATAGATTTCAATTTTCCCTAAAAACGAAAACTTGCCTTTGCTTTACGACGTCTCCCATGGAGTAATCGACTTATGCTGCCTCCCTATATTGAGTGCTTGAATTTGCTTGGCATGACTACACTTCTCAAAAGACGAGAGGTGTTTTTGTGTCTTGTTGTACATATTGTCTTTGTTGGATTAATAGACTCTCCTAACATTTTATCATCTATTTCTATTGATGTATGTATGTAGCAGAGCTTTACGTTCACGATCTTATCCCTACATAAAGTATCATCGAACCAATTATCGAGTTTTTGAACCAATATTTGACATGTGTAGGTGTTATAATAAATACTATCCATATATCGACTTTAATTTAGACATAGCTTGATATATGCTTCTTTCTTGCGAATGATCAGTTAGATTATATTAATTATATATGTTGGCTTCAAATGCATAAATAAATAAATAGTTCTTCCTTTACCCACGTTTGTAGGTTAGAGTTAATTAAAAATAGAGAAAAATATCATTGGAAAATACCACAAGTTTTGTTTGAATTTTTTTTAAATTTAAATTTACCTAACATTTCAGTTTCCAAAAAAGTTTATTACCTGAAGCATGAAGCAATGGCGCATTGATAACTTATTATAAGATAAAAAACAGACATATAAGAAGTTGTTTGGTCTCCTGTTTGACCCTCAAAACTCACTCCTAATTCTCGAAATTAAATTATGTTATGTTTTTTGCACTTTTTGGTCTATTACTTCAATTCTTTCTGTCAAACAGCATCTGATAAAACCAGTTGGACTTTGTTATTTGGACCATACGATGAGGGAGGATTAGTGGGATCAATTGGAAGTAAAATGCAATGCTGTTAAGATTTATTATCCGAATTAAAACTTCCGCCGAACCGAGTTGAATTGCATTGATAACAATCGGATCGGATAACAAAATTCATGACTTTCAATCAAAATTTCGAATTAAATGTCGAGACTTATAGAAAGAATTTTTGAAAATTGAGAGCTTTTCATCGAACACACTATTCTTGATTACGAAGCCATATACACAAATATAATTTTATGAGCAAAAATAATTGAAAATAATTTCACATGTTGTGATAAAAATATTTATAATTTGCATGGTATCCTATTACTTTGAAGATGTAAGACCTTTTAAATTAGGTGTTTTGGACAAGCCAATACAATGTCAATGTACAAAAAGAAAATTCATTTAAAAAATTAGGAATAATACATTTCAACTGTCGGAAAATATGTCTATATTATACAAACAATTTAATGCCTTGGTTCGTAGCGTTTTAAAGTGTGCAAGCCCTATTTGGACATATTTTCAAGGTCGCGAATATTTAAATTGTACGGACGCAGACCAGAATACTATGAGCGATTACGCATAATCTCCCTGCTCCCTCTGTTGACAGCGTTTTTCTCGAAACGGTGTGTTTTGACCTGAAGTCTGAAAAATCTTGAAAACTGCTGAAGCAATTTCGCTCCATTTTTTTTCTTAATACGCGGAAATATTTTCTGAACATTGCAGTAGACAATCATTCTGATATATTAATTTTTCTATTTGTTATAAACATTTGAATGGCTAATTTTAGGAAAAAAATTAAACTTTTTTCAAAATGACGCCATTTTGTTAATTTTTAGAATTTCATACTAATTTTTTACTGTATAAAACTCCCACAAATAAACAGATATCATCCCATCTTCATTGATCTCTCACACTTGCAAACTGAATAACATTACGCAATTGAAAATCACTTTGTTAATTGAAAGCAATTTCTACGTTGAAAAAGTTGCTGGCTGACTTTGGTTGCACTTATTGTCAACATTTTCGCTTAAGTGGCGAAATTCAGTTCTTCAAAACACAACCCGCCAACAACTCACGACGCGATAAACTCATAAATCTTTTATAACGTGCTTATCAGCAGTGGCATCGGTGGAATTGTCGCTAAACTTTTGAAAACCGCAAACAATTGAATTTTGCGAAAGTAAACCTTTGAAATATTCAAGTTGTCGCAATAAAAAGTTTTTCGCCAAAAAAATATCTGATAGTCACGTTCGCTTCCATTCATAGTTGTTTTCTGCTGCTGATGGTACAATGTTGCAGATTCCTCCCATGGTGAATAATCCCCTTAAGGATTTCGTAAATTTCAGGCGAAGCGAGATAAACAACACTAACAAAAAACAACAAGAACAAGGGAAAACTCTTGATTAATTTTCCTCGGGTTCGGTTGTATGGCGCTGTGGAGCGTTTCTGTGTTGGTGTGCTTTAAACTCACAAAATTTCGTAGTTCATTTTCACTGAAATAGTTTTGTTCTATGAAATAGCTCAGCTTCAGGGAATATGCTGGAAAATAGCAAGTCATGCAGAAGTAAGGCTCTTCCCATTTTCATCCAGCAGCTCTTGGGTTCGGGTAACTCGTCCCGGAAGATTAGATTATTCGAAAGGGTGAACAGCAGTGTGAACGCCGAAAGAGTATTACGTAACAAAATCGAAATAGCTATATCCTTTTTAGGACATACTAAGGAGCAGGAAGAGGAAATGGAAAAGTAAATTATTAATGAAAATAGTATAGTGTTACAAAAAATTTATGAAACTTTAAGATGAGCATAAATCAGCATTTTTCAGTTCCACCCACCAAGAAGCTCTTATGGATTATACTCAACCCTTCAAAGTTGGTGGTAAATATTAAGAATCTTTTTCTAATCTTCCCTTTGTGTGTCTTTGTACCAAGTCATGACTACTGAATCTAAATAATCTTTAATCAACGATCTTTTACATCTCTTACTTAATGCACGTCATTTAAATTCAGTTTTTTGGAGCTAGAAATCTTTCCAAACCTAATGAAAACTAATGAGAGTTGTATTTTGAAAAATAGACAAAATATTTATTAGAGGTTTGACGGTAGCTATTGCTTGACGCTTCTGATGCCTAATTAATGCTTATGGTTTGGCTAGGGACCTTACCCCAATCATAACTTGCCACAACTTTGACAATAGGTAATAAAGCTATTTAGATATCTCTGTAGATAACTAATTATGTAGGTATACTTCAGCGGAACATCGAATGTGGGTAGAGTCGTAGCTAAGTGCTTCTTTTTGGGCTTTGTTCATAAATAAAGGCTGGATTTCCGGTGTTCACATCAAAAGCCTTCTATTTTCAGTTTATCAAATTAGAAGCGGTTAGCGATAATTTAATTAAAAAACATTTTTACTTATGTAATCAGGAAATTTCGCCGATAAAAACTCTACACAAAAAAAAGAAGATTTTATTTGATCGTTAGGTATTTATAAACATTAACAGTGAAAATTATTCCTACCTGGAATCTCTTCATTTATAAACATTTGTTTATTTTTGTTTGATCTTTGGTTACCTGAACAGTCAATTGTTTTTATGTTTGCACGCTACTAGGAAACATTTTTTTGAAGGTAGGTAGGTATTGAGAAGATATCTCAGTGTTGACAGACAGAGAGTAAGTGATGGATTGGGAAAAACAAACAGAATTCTTATTTCAATAATGGTACGTTATAATGATATAAACGACAATTCTGTTTTAATCATAAAATCATGAAGCGTTTAAAGCTTTATTATACTTATTTTTTTGTTTATCTCGGTGACCGTTAATCGCATGAAAATGTTCAATAGAAATTTTAATATATAATAAATCACCTGTAATTTTTATTATTTCATTTTCACATAATTTTACGTGAATTTTTAAAAACACGTTAGAAGCCGGGAAATGTAAAAATTAAAATTAAATAAATTAAATTAAAAAATAAAACGGTTTTTCTTCACATACAGTGACTCAAGCAACTTGTGCAATGTTTTACTTTCCTTGTATTCCACTTGCGAAGTTTTGTGGTGTGTAATAACATAAATATTTTTTATTTCTGTTTAATTCATTTATAAATGTTTGTATTCGTGTTCACTCCCCGCTTTTGAATAAATTCATTTAGGTAAGCTATTAAACATTATTTCAATTAATTTTCCTTTCTGTGCGCAGCCAAAGATCATCCAAATATTTCGGGTAGTGTCAAAATATCTTAATTTTGCCTTCACCAAGCAGCAAGCTTACAATGATTTACAGGTCTGCAACGGCCACTCTATAACCATTATTTCATTGGTTTCAAACCATTTCATTGTCGCGCCTGCTTGGGATCATTGTCATGTTGAAATAAAATGGTTTCATTTTCTGTGCCAAATATTTCGTAGCTCTCCATAAAACTATTTTGTAGGATATCAATGTCATCCTTCTTTCTACTGGTTATTCGATTATGTTTTTTCAACGTGGTGCTCATCATGCACCATAATATTCCCGCATCTAAAAGTTATTGTGCTCCGATATTTTAGCGAATCGCACGAATCGATCATCTAAGCCTGTTGCATTTATTTTAGACTGATGGCTAAAATGGTTACCTTTCCTTCACCTCATATCGTAAACCACACTGTCTAGATGCATTTCGGTAGTTTTGTGTATTGACAAAATGCGCATGAGCCTATACAGCGGTATCCATTGCTCCACTTTGAAGTAAACGTAGTATTCTTCTCCTTGTTCCTGGTTTGCGGCCACCTTGATTATTTCGACGCTAAGGTATTATAATATTAGATATTTAACTAAAAGTAGAGTAGTGCAAACCTGTTTCTCTTGCTACAATCCTGAGATCCTTTTTAGCATAAAAATTACTTCGTTTGCCTCAGTCTCCGATGTCGTTTTCTTATTGTCATAAACGTTGTACTTGTAAGCAAACTAAAACCCTAACAAATATTCCGCGCTTTTGCATTATATTCACCTTCAAATTATTAATAAAATTGAACTGATCGTTCTTCAAAAAAACCAACCGATAGAATTCACGTTTTTTACTTAGGTACAACTGAAGTTGAGAGCCACCTTTTATTATGCAAAAAAAAATTGTTGCAATACCCCGCTATATAAGAAAGACCTACGGTTTAAAAAAAACCACTATTAATAAAAAGTGCTTTGATTTTGACAATATACGAAAATATCGCTTGGAAATGTTTGTACCGCCCAGACCGATTGGAATGCGTGATGTATACTTTTAAATATTTTCGATTTCTACGAAGTTAGCACCTCATCTAGAACGGATTTAAATGACACACGTCTCATATAAACGGTCAATAATTGGTCAGGTATTCCCGTTAATTTCACAGCGACACAATTTTTTTTATTAACTTTTATTTTCTCGAAGGGAGAATTTTGAAAAATTTGTTATAAAATAGAATAAAAGTTCTATTGCTGGCCAATAAACAGGGCTGCCTGATCCCACACCCCCCAACTTGTGGCCTTTCAAATGAGACATGTGTCATATAAATCTGTTATAGATGAGGTGCTATCTACTCTCGACGACCATGAAAAAATTAAAAAAAAAATGGAGGAAATATTACAATAAATTTATAATTCACACAATTAACATGTTCATTTTGGTGTGCATGTATAATTGTCCAACGCTTTTGGCCGGAATAGGAAGGTAATTGGGCGTTACTGACATGTGATTACAGCAGGATGGCAAGAGCTGCCACACCGCACGTGAATCAATGTTATTGCCACCACTCATTTTAGAGACCAGAACCAACCACGTCGAAGTTAATTGATTCAATTCAAATTCTGCACCAAAGTATAGTATACTTAAGCCATAACCATCCATCAAAATAAAAACATGTCCAAATATCTGGTGTTAAACAAAACATTTGAATAATTATTCAGCGCCGAAATAACGACTGTAGGTACTTTAAAAGTGCTTCGAAGTATATTTAATGGAGCAGAAAAACTGAATACAAAATGAAGACATTTCGGACTGATGAAGGTTTCCCCTAAGCAGTATCGGGTATGTACCCATTTAAGTGCGTTTACGGAAAATACTCCTTGAGCATAAGAGATCATCGAAAACCAATAAACTCGCTCAGCAGTCCACCCCTCTCCCGGACGAATAAAAGCGAGACAATATCATTTCATTTTCATAAAAATTCGGCGATATTACTTTGTTATTATAAAATAAAGGGATGCCATCAATTCCTCCCCTCCGTTCGATGCCCATATGGTAGCATGAGGCAGAGGCATTATTTTCCACTTGTACAAATATCGGTTATCAACGTAGCTATACGTAGGTAGGAATTGAGTAGGCGAAACCACTTTAGAATTCGATGGTTCAATCCTTTTATAGATGGGAAGGTAGGCGAGCTCATCCATGTCCGGAGCTCTGAAAATCAGCCCCAAGCAATTTCCATCCCAACACGGAACTCCTCGATTCTACCTCTTCGTCTTCGTTTTCGTTTTTGGCATCTCCTTTTGTTACTGTCGCCGTTGTTGTTGTTCAATTTAGTTCAACTCGGAGGTGAACACGCTCAGGCTGGTGTGGGTCTCAATAACCAAGGCGAACGGCGTAATCCAATTTCGTTAACACGCTCCATTGCTATTGAATAACTTTTTTAAAAGAGAACACGCCGCAGGCAAAAAGGGCAACCGAAGCAAAAAGGACTAAATAAAAGGCGAGCAAGCGAGTCATTTGCATTTTCCCTTTTTTAGTATTTGCCCAGTTCTGCAGATATACATATACGAGAATACGTTGATGGCTCCGGTTTCGCCGGGTTTTTCGTCCTAGCACCAAGGCTGGCATGGCGATAGCGCTAAGGCATTACGCCACGGTTAACTGACTTTCATGCCTCAGTCCTTGCCGCCATCGCTTCATACTTAATGGACATGAAAATTAAACCTGATTTACCAGAGGAGCGGGCAAATGGATACACAATCTCGACAGGAGTAGTATAGCATCTATATAATCACTTTTCCATCTTAGACCGGCCGAGACTAGCGGAGTTCCTCCCTGTAATCTTGGCATTTGCATAAGCCGAACAGCGAATACCTTCTTCGATCGGATGACTGAAGCAATATTTGCCTTTATACCTTGATTCGATGATAATTTACCGAGCAACGTTGTATCAGATGCTCATTAAGATTCCCGTTCTGCTGCTTTTTCAGCTAATGGCCAGTAAGGCACGTATCGCCCGATGCAGTTATCGAAGTCCATGATTTATGCTTTGTTGTAATTATAAAGTGCATAGCCTCTAATAGATGCCCGGAAGAATAGCACACATCATCAACCGGCAATAATTAGTTCTAATCTGAGAGGCGACCACCCATCACGACAGTAGGAGGCTTAGATGAAAGGAATGCTGCGGAAAAGTTGCCTAAATTATATATTTATGTCTAAAGATGAAAGAAATGTTGCGGTGCTATTTTCGTTTAACGGTGGAAGAAATGAAATGTATGGCGGGTGATTTTCTTGTTTCTATCCACTAATGCAATAATTAATGAGAAGATATGTGTCATCCAGGTGATAATCACGTCAATCGGAGAGACCGCATGGCAGTGGTAGTTTGGTACACATTAAAATTCTTAGACAAAGTTCTGGTCATCGCCACGTGAAGTTTAACGATCAGTGCAGCTTTGAAGTGTGAAAGGATTTAGCATTGCAATTCTATAGAGCACCATTAGCATTCACCCAGCAATAGCAAATTTATGGTGTCGTAAGTTTTGGGCATTATTAGTAGGAGGCAATGACTGAACGATAAACAATCGGGTTTATTCTGTTATAATATTTTCACTGGACAAATATTAGACAACTAGGAATGTTGTTTTGGGAGCTGAGGTAGCCACATTAGTATGCACAAAAGGAAGAGAAGATCGTTCTATGAATGCAACATTGTATTGCCGCAAGCGGTATGCCGTCTTGAAGACGAATAATATAATTAGAAGCACATATTGGAAATAAAATATGGTTAAAGTTGAGCTCGTTGTTGCCGGTTTTTTAAGGAGCATAGTTTGAAGGCCGCTTTTTTAATAAATTTCAAGAGATTTTTCCTCAAAAACTAAAAATGTTAAAGACATCCGATTTATTGTGTATTAAATTGTACATATCGATCTTTGGAGGCGATTGGTGAAGTTCGGTATTTCTGACGGGACTAGTTTAATTTTTCCAGGGATTCTTCTGGTAAAATTCATCTGAAACCAAATGTGCCATTGAACTTTAAAGTGTTTGATATTACCCATCGAGGACACTCAAAGTTGAAGTAGCATTTTTATCCAAAAAACTTCACCCAAAAGGAGTGGCAAAACAACAAAATACAATGCCTAAACCAGTTTCCCAACTCTAAATAAATTATATTTCACTCCAAAAAATACAAATAGCCATAAAAAGTTTTAAGAATAAGAAAAGCACCTGGAGATGTCCAACTTAAAGTTGAGGTTTATAATCATTTATCGAAGCAAGGAATTATATTCCTTACTTTTATTGCGTGCCTGAAAATCTCCTATTCTCCTATTTTCCGAACAGGTTGAAAAGTGATCCGCATTCTTAAACCTGGAAAGGAGCCGAAAGATGCCAAGGCAGAAATTTATACGAATATATTGGCAATACCTCTTCTCCGACTCAATGAAGATCACGGCTGTAATTTCTCAAGGATCATGCCTCAGCCCTGTGCTGTACAACATACACACCTCAGATACTATCGAAAACATAGATTGTGATATCAGCTTGCTTGCTCATGATACGACCCTACACTAGTCCAGTGTCGACCCCACAAAAATTATCAATAAATTAAAAACAAAAAAAAATTGAATTCCTTACAGTCATACATCTATAGGTAATCGGAAGATCAAGACAATTCTAAGAAAAATCTCATATGCATATTTTAATAGGAAAAGAAGTCTAAAGCTGCTACCCAGGCTACAGTGAAAACCATTTTAGTAGTTTGGAAGATATAAGGTAACAACGCCTAAAGCCAACAAAAGTTAACAAATCACTTATAAAATCTAAAAAAGAACACTTCGCAAAATGTAGATCTCAGCTTCAGCCTCTATATATTTAGAATATTATTAAACGTTTATTGTTTAATAACAGACGGTTAATTCCACAAAAAATTCAATATTTTCAAGGAAAATAATGTTTTTGTTAGTATTTCATAAATAAATCATTGCAATACTACAATTATTGAGCAATGGTGTTTTATTGTTTAAATAGGATCAATTACTTTTCTTCGAAAAGCACTTTGATTTTCTGCTTTTTCTTCTACCAACCAAAAGTTATAGCCATTTTTGTATGGAGCACGCCTCATTTTTGGCTATACGAACGTACTGTGCCAGCATTGTTCGACCTAAATAAACAAATTCACATCTCCAAGGGATTTGATTGTACGAAAAATAGTCTTTTATATTATTTACGTAAAATTTCCATCTCATTTCCATTGGCGCAAGCAGTTCTTTCGGTGAAATTAAATTTCAAAAGTTTTTCGCGAAAACTCTAATTTTACACCTAGTTTGTACACCCTGTATATATTTTACTTTATACATTTCAAGAATAGTCACGGAAAATAAAGCTTTGATCGTATTTTGTCCGAAACATTATTTTTCAAATCAAACTTAAAATCTAATTCATCAATTGTGGACATGATATATATTGGATTTTTACATTCTTCAAAAGGTGTGATAAATCGAAAAAAAAAATTTCAGTTTTTGTTTTAAAAAGTTTATTTCATGCAATTTAAAAAGGCAATTTCATGCAATTTAAAAATATTCGTGTTTTTCTGTTTGAGATCAGTAAAGGTCATTATAATGAATAAATTTGTTATTATTTTCATGTATTTCACCGATTATCAAAAGCACCAGCGTAACACGATTGGCATTTACTAGCCTTCTATAAGCTTAATGTTCCGCCTTTGTTTCAATTCCTCAACGTTTCCCTTACCATTATGCATTACAACATATAAATCAGAAATCCATTTCAATGCAGAGATTGTTCTGAAAGTACGCCTGTCGTTTATTTGTTTCAAAAGCACTGCAAACAATGGTGTAAAGCCGTTGAAAAGCAACCAAAGCCACTCTATTAATTACTTCTCTATTCCGGGAGTTGACGTGACGTAACTGGGGTATTGAGTTCGTGCCAAATTGTCCCAACATCTGCTCGCGGGAAACGCACGAAAGCCGCCACATCAACCAAAATCAATCAGGAAACCCAAATCCGATCAGAAGCAATTAAAGAAATCCCACAACGATCGGAATTAATAAATGGTTCAATCGGTCCGTGGGTTTAATTGCCCTCTTTTCCCGGTATCGTCGGAATTGCGATTGTGCCCCACCCTGGCACAGCAGCCAGCCACTTTCAAATTCCTGTGGAGCGAGCGTGAAGCTGGCGATAAGCATCGTGAACCCCCTAGACGCCTTTTCGGCTCCTTTCACCAGGACCCATTTGCACCATCTCGGCCCCATTCAATTTTCCCGCTTGCGAAATATAATTCTCCTCTCCCGGTGGCGATAAATTCCTTTTGGAGCAGCGCACCCACCTCTGCACTGCACCGGCGGAAATAAATTCCTCACGTGGGGCCCCGCACGTAATCTGTGCTTGTACCTGTGTGCCTAATGTCTGCCAGAGCCTGAAAGCAGTGAGGCACCCGTACCTGGCTGCCTTTCCACTAAACCGCACCGGCAGCGGTAGAATTCCACGAGATCCAATAAAGTATTCATTTCGTTTTGAAAATTAAATTTGAATAGACGTACGAGGGGGCGCACCAGGGATTTTTACATTCTATTTTTGCGGATTGTTAAATAAGTCGAGCAGCGTCTCTGCTGGGTCGCTCCCACCGTCCCGTGGGATCAAATTAATCCGGGCGGAGCAGAGGGGCCCCACACAGAGCGAAAATATTTCCGACTAATGCCACTCGTGAGGTGGAAGAGCTTTCGGTGTTACGTAACAAGAAAACTGACCTGAGGGATTTTCCAGCTCTGGGTTTCCTCGTTGCGGCGACGGGTCGGTCCCGTTGCAGGATGAATGCGGAGACGAGGATGCCGTACCAAAACGACCTCTGTGCACTGCAATGGCTTTCTTCATTATACTGCACTGCGTTTCTGACGTCACGGGCTAAAGCCACAGTACTGAACTCGAACCCGAACCACTCACACTCGCACAGCGCTGACTCTGCCCTGCCAGTCTTCAAGTAGTTCAGTCGGCCATTAAGAACTGGGCGTGGTTCGGCCGACGGCTCACTCGCCTCGTCGTGTTCGGAAGCTTTGCCCGGCTTCTTTCGGTGCCGCGTTGCACGTACCGGCAAAGTTGGGCAACCAGCTCTCGCCGATGACTGTTAACATGTATGGTGGAGATGGTGGCGCGGAAAGAGGTACGGTGCCGCGGAGTGCCGCTTGGAGGAGACTATGCTTGCTAGCCGAGCAGCATGTTTGGCCAAGTCGTCTGGGCGGCTTCATTTTTCCGTGGCCCTTGTGCAGCTACGTCAACTCTTCGATAATTTTACTAACTGAGGCGCATTTCCACGTGCAAGCGTTGCGCAGCCAAACTCCTGACTTATAGGCGGGACTACTTCTAGTCGGGAATTGTGTTTCAATTCAATTGAAAATTGTTCTCCCCGTTTTATCAAATAAGTTAATTTTCTATCAGGTAAGAAAGTCTCAAACAAAAGTTTCAGAAAACCCTCACGATACACTTTCTTACTATTTGGAATTATTAACCAGTTAATAAAGGCTGGCCGTCGCCGTCTACCTCAACCTTACCATCACCGCAGAGCTTAAAAAAGCTCTATCACGCCGCTTCTCCGAACGAAATGTTGAACAGTTTTCAACTTTGCTACGCTTCAACCTCACCGTCGTCCATGGCCATAAGCCATGCATGCATTTAAATAGTTGTGTGGCAACGGTGAGGTTGAGTTTGACGGCGTCGGATTCTATGGGGGCCAGTCTTAAATCAACGCATCATGCAGTAACCAAAACACTCTGCGTATGACGTGTTGACGCATTGCGCCAAATATGATATTCTTTCATTCTTATTTAATGCAGTTCAAAAAATAGTATGAATATGCCATATACTCTTATAAGTTTACTTCACTGAATTATTTTCCTTCCATATAATTCCTATTTAGAATTAGAACTGACACTCTGATATTTTATTACAAATGAGCAGAATGAAGACTAGTCTTCCTCCACAACAACTTTTTCTGGAATTTACAGGTTAGCAAATTCCTGTTAAAAATGATTGTATACGGTTTATATATATGTTTATGTATATATGTTCCCTATATATCATTATTTGTTCAAGAATTTTTAAATTCATAATTAAAATTTTTGATTGCAATATTTTTGATATATTCTAGTTAAAACATTTTAATCAAATATGATACCTTTATACCAAAACTGTATTGTACATCTCTAAAATGAAGAAAGTATGTTGTTTTCAAGATTTGAATATATTACTACATGTTTGCTGAACCCTTACCGCGCGAGTCCTACTCACACTTGCCTAATTTTTTGACTTAGCCACAGAGAAATTGGTCTGATGTGCACATATTTAAAGCAAAAAGTTCTGAAAAGGGCCTTGGTAACGGAAACGCAAGCTCAAGTTCATGTTATCGTTACCAAGTAATAAGCCTTAGCAACATGGATTGCATAGTGCTCCATATGAAATATGCACCGGCGCGGCGGTGCGCTAACTACTAAGCGCCAGTCAGAGAGTCAGGCGACAAAAGTTCAAGATAAGGGATTCGTGACAGTAAGCGATGCACGCAAATGTGAATCACCTGTGACGCAAGGAGCGAATAGCTGACTAAGGCAACTTGCGGACTCTCAAAGTTTGCCTAGCCCTTTTCGTGGTTCAGGTTAGTGAAACAAATAATCGTCGATCAAAGAGCTCACAGAAGAAGGGACTCCAAAAGGACAATTTCAATTTATGCAAAAGAATCTTATGTTCCACAGAATCAAAAGCAATGGAGAAATCGAGCACGACATCAGACATATTAACAGTAAGTCTATTTTTCTTAATATATAAAAAATATAAAATCCAAGAAGTTTTAAGTACACATTTATCGAAACTTACTGTTTTACATATCCACGTGTTGCGTGGTTTTCTATCCTGTCACGCATATACAAATATACCTACAATTACCACTTGTAACCTTTCCCTGACCGAAGTCTTATGAGAAAAGCCCAACTCTATCTAATCTCTCTTTTCAATATCGGACAATTAACCATTGTTGTTTTAACAAAATTGGCAAAGTCTGAAATACAGCCATACATATGTACATATATATGTACCTACAAATGAAGAATAAATATCAACACTTCTTTCAGATAGATACATAACTTCTGATATACAAAATTAAGCTCAAAATGTCTGTGGTCAGCAGTAATGTCTTCTGAATATTTTCCACTGTTAATGAAAGCTCAAAAGAAAAAATAGCAATACTTCAGTCGAATGCTTAGATAGCTGTTAAATACAAATGACGGAACCTTCAGTCGACGTAACCCCAAAGAGCAGTACGTCCCAACAAAAACAGAATGTTTTAATTGTTGAAACGGGGACAGCATTCTAACTGAAAACTTCTACCGAAGATAATGATTTGTTGCATCTTATGGAAAAATGTGTTTTTTATAGTATTTCAAAGTAATTCTAAGAGTTTCAGAAAACATGCAGGTGATATCGCAAGGCCACATGCAGGAAAATGATTTACAAAGACCAAAAATGGGCGGAATGATTTCTCTCTTTCCCAGTTTATTTACCAAGACCTGATCCCTTTATAAATGAAATGGTATTCTTCTGGTTTTATTTTTATCATTGCATTTACATTTGCTAACACCTAAAGAGGTCGATAACAGTCATGTCCACTGTCATATACACAAATTCGGAAATTCTGTACGGAAGTATACACTTGGAGAGTTATGAACAAAAACTGTTTAGATCCAAATAAAAATTATGTCTAATAAATCGCTATTTTTAAATGCTATTAATTTATGCCATCCTCTAAAATTTTTCCTCGCTGTAGCAGTGCAAGTGCCGAGTTTGAGTACGGAGAACATAAAATCGCGCAAATTAAAATAAGTTGACGCTTTTAATCCATTAGAACAGCTTCTTCGTTATTTTCCTGCTTTACTGCTGATGTTAAAGAACGCGTCCGAATACCTGCCAGGGTAAATCTGAAGTTCAACAGATTATAGTGTTGGAAATTATCATAGAAATCACTTGCCACGATTAAAGAGAATAAACTCGCTGAGGCCTAGCATAATCCTCTTTCGATCCCCTTGAGCGTTAAGTATTGCCGCCATGCCTAATAAAGCCGTTCACATTTTTCACCTGTTATCTGGAGATCAGTTGCTGATCGCTTTGTTTCAAAGTTTATTCAAATGGGCGGGCTTGTTTGGATCGCGCTTTCTTCCACTCGAATGGCTTCTTCGTCCCAAAAGAAAACTATGAATAATTTTTGAACGCTTAGGAATGGATTTAAATATGACCAATAAGTTTTGCGGGTTGCAAATGCGTCTCTCGTAAAACCCGGAGTAAGAGGCCACAGCCAGCCATCGGGTCTTTTTAATTAAGAAAACTAGACAGCAACCATGGAAAGTTGCTCAACAAATTACTTCAGCCTCGGCAACGGTGTCCAATGTTCAGGGTCCCACCGCAGAGGAATCTAATCAAAAGTTTTGCGGGGTTAAAAGAAAACTTTTCCTCCGGAATGCCCCCCATTCGGTCGGTGTAATTAGACAAAGGCATCCGACCCGCAAGAGAAATTTGTTGAAGAAAACTCCTGCATTCCGCCCGGAATGCTTGTTCGCTCCGGTTTTGATAGCGCTACTTGTGCTACTACTCCAGGCCAAGGATCATAACCTGATTAAATTGGTTCCAACTTCTCAGGAAGTTTTCCCGGAGCCGAACAACGTCTTCAAGTTTGTGGCGGGCGCTAAAATAATGCCAACTAAACGGCGGCTGTAAGAGCGCACAACAAAACTTCATTTCGGGTCTAATGAGTGTTTTGCAGGGCCAATAAATTTATGCTTTCCATTAACCTACGTTTAAGTCCACATTACCAGAGCAATATTCAGGCGGGTGGAATTCCTTAATTTTCAACCCTTTTCCCCGATGGGAAATGCCAACTTTGCTGCTGTTGGTGTTTTGTCTTTGCGAAAATTTCATTAAACTTCCGCCGCCCCACATGCGGCCGGGGGTGGATGAGGTTAAAAGGCAAGTGCGATTTCATATTTCGCAGTGTTTTACATGCCGACAGAGCAAATGGTGGTTTTCTAAGAATTTACAGCAGCTGATATGGCAGGGGAGCACCAGTGCCACCGACACCAGCTCCTCCCAAGATAGCACTGCACAGCAGCTAACAGAAGTTTGCGCAACATTTCATCGGCGAGAAGTTAAACAAGTCAAGCAGGAAATTGTTTAAAGCCGAGCGAACCATTTCGCAGCTCCGGCGAAGACGACGACGGCTTTAAGGCGGGGTTTACTTTTGCAATCTATCCGTAAAATTTCTTTTCTTATATTTTTTTCATAGACACATTCTTCGAGTCAAAATTTGTGGCACAATTTCGTTGTTTTTAGGCTTCGTAATTTTAATCACAACGCGCAGACCTATAAGGTTTGTGGTTTTCCTCTGGTTAGCTAAAATTCTTAACTAAAAAGATGGACACAAGAAATTGAAAATCAATGTGTCGAGCTATCTGGCCAATTCGGTCGGATAGATACTCAGAGGTCCGAAAAAGTTCATGTGATATCTTCCGCCTGCAAGAGACTCTTTGCAAAGGACGTAGGGTCTCAACCCAAAAATAATCCTGTGACTATACCATTTTGAAACAAATTGTTACTAATGCTGCCCATCTACGACGACCTAAGGTTCAACAGCAGACGGCTTAAGGAGAAGGATACTCGGCCGGGAATTGTTGAGTTCGGCTGACGTTCAATCACCTACGGCAATAGACCTTCTAGCGTTCCTTAGGGTAGCAGACCGCCTTTGGCAGTAATGCGCTTTTGGCACAACGCACAACAACATCGCAGTACCCACCTTCAGGGTCGCCCAATAAAAGAGATAATAAAAAAAATACGGCACCCGTCGAAAATATAAAATGGTGGTTGCCATCTGTGCGTAACATATTCAAAAATTTACTACAAATTAATTTTAATTCAATTTAATTTCATCACTTGCTTCCGCGCAGTCCATCTTCATTTGTCATTTGAACATTTTTCAGGCACCTTTTTGGATACTAGGCAAATTTGTTTTCCTATCCACTAATTTAACTTTACTAATATTACAAATGCGAAATTGTGTTTGCTTGTTTTTTGTCTTTTCAAGGCTTAACCGCTAAACCGATGGTAAATGAGTATTGGGAAGGGAAATGAGTTCCGTGAAGGTCGATAAGGGACATATGTTATCCTTTTTACCGGATTTCAACAACTGTGCAAATTTGTACGAAGAGAAAGGTTTTTTTTTTATCGAACTTACTATAAATTTAGCATAAGTTGTCTACAACACAAATAATTCAAAGCGTATTTCAGAATTTTCAAAATTCAACCGTTAAAGAGGTGAAAGTGGGTGTATAGGGAACATATGTATTATACTTTTCTTACCGGAATTTCTTTATATGTAGTTAGCCCGTTCTTTTAATGCGGATTACACACGATTACGAATTTCAGAAAAACTATACTATTCTCATGGACAACTACATATATGTATGTAGCGTATTCAGGTGTGTCCAGATCACAAAAACTTTTCTTTTAGACAAAATAATCTCAATAAATGAATGAATGACAAAAGAATGAGAACTTATTGTTAGTCTAAACTTTTTGCAATTCACAATAATAGGACAAAACAGTTTCACCTTTTAAAAAATTCCACTTGCTTTTCTCTCAGGCGATTATAGCTAATAAGGTGAACTAATTAGCAAAAATTCTGTGTCTGCAATTTACTGAGCAAATCAGCATAACAAGACCAATTGCATAAATTTTATACATAACTCAAAATGGCATTCCCTTAATTGTTGCTCTCAATGCCTTCATAATATCTTACCCAGGGCTAAACATGCTTCCATTTTATTAGCGCTAATAGGGCAGATATAACAAAATTAACATATGTGAAAAGTTTTTCATAGCACTTTGCGCGTGTCAGCATACTCGCGAAGAGTTATTATTTAGAAGTCATATAAGTCGAAAACTGTAGAAAGATAAAAAAATGTATGTGCCTTTCGATGGTACGTTCATCTGATTTTAATTTCTATAAATACTTGGTAAAAAGCTATCAGACAAAAACTTATAATGGAATTGAAACTTAGATCACTCAAACCCTAATTTATACATGATTTAATTTTATGACTTGACGCCATGAAAGAAACGTCGTAAATCTTCTGAATAATTATCCGTAACATCTCATGTATGTTTTGCTTGAACGGTTCCGCTAACGCCGACACAAAATGGAATTTTCCTTTAATTGCAACAGTTTTAACACGCAAAGTGTTAATATGTAGACAACTAGTGAATATTTCGCTAATGTGCTAATTCAACAAACCAAAAATCTGAATCCAACCAGATCTTCAAATTCAAAGTGTATCTTTACAATATTGAAAAAAAATCTATTATATAAGTCTTTCAAACGGTTTTTTAGTTATTGATCTCGTTTTGAAAAGCCTCGCGCCAGGATGGATGGATTGAATTTTAAAACATTCTAAGATCGGGTACGAACATTTTGGAAATATGTTTCTAAATATTGGCCCATTTGATTTATTCATGATTTACAACAATTAAGACTTTGGGAGTGAAACATATGACAAACTACTTATAAGGGATCAGTCTACTGTGATTTATTTATTAATAATAATTTAATAATTTAATTTATTTATTAGCCTACAGATGCGAGAAGTCTCTGTTTGTAATAAATTAATTTTTCTAAAATTCCTTGTTAGTACGTTAACATATAACATTGACAAAATCTCGGGATAATTTAAATCGCCGACGAAAAAAGTGAACGATCCTGCAGTCGTTCAAATATGAAATTTCCCTACGTACCTTTACGACATCAGCATAAGTGAGAAGCTTGGTGTAACATGTTGAACATAATTAATAAATAGGACAAATAACAGTGACCCTAGGTGACTCTCCCGAGGACTTCCTGAAGTTACTTAGATAGTATTTGATCAAGTTGATTTAAAAATTATCCGGCGTGATTTTATCCACTTAAGAAACCTAGAAGGACGCCCTAAGAAGAAAGCTTTGATGAGAGGACTGTATGACAAATCCTATTGAAAGCTTTAACAAACTTTAATGAAACTAAACCGTGTTGGTTATCTCAAATCAAAAACTTGCAATTATGTTATAACAGAATCGGTCGTACGTACATATATACATATGATAGCTTCGAAAGATTTAGGTATGGAAGACAATTTTACAACTGGTCTATAATTAGACACGGTACCATGCATTGTGCAATGGTGTTATGTATTGTAACTTCCAAATATCGGGAAATATATAAGGCTTAAGTAAAATACTAAGCAGATGGGATAAAGGAAGTGCAAGAGAATTAGAGCATTTTTTAAAGACAGAAGAGGGAACTCTATTCAGTGCAGGGGATAAATTCTCTTTCAGACTTGTCAAATAAGTCTCCAAAATAAATTGGTCGATTTCGTTATAAGAAAATAAATACCGTACATCCCATCCACTTGATAGGTCAGAAAAACAAAAAAATAAAAAATACTTTCATTAACCATATTGTCTCAGCTTTCACCCGACGTAGCATTTTTTTTAAAGTCTAACTCATTTGTAAGAAAACACATTCTTGAAATTTTCCAAGATTTTTGCTCAATGATTTACCTTGTGATTATTTATATTATGTAGTAGACGCGAGTAGGGTAGGCGTGCTAGACTGTCGAATCGAAAGTCCCAGGTCCCATTCGGACTCTATGGGACAGAGTCAGAGAGAGGACAGATGGAAGCCCCATCAATTAGGATAGCTACATATACGGCGAGATAATCCCAATTCTAAAACCCAGCAATAGCGTATATATAAGATTCAAGAAACGGAAGCGGTCTCGTCGTGGAGAGGCTTTATGGCCTATTGCTCCTAACTGTAGTGAAACAGGTAATTTTTTTTATTTTTCTATTTATATTTTGTGAACAAGCAGAGCCTATATGTCAGATCATAGCTATTATTTCTCTGGATATTTGTTGAAATTTCAAGTCATTGCCCCAGATGTCGTGACACCGTTTCGAAAAATAGAATTCCGAGGAAAACTCATTCAAAGTTTATAGTGGTACCATAGGGTGATACCAATGATACGCAATACGAAATCCAATAGAAGCATTTTTTTATCTCGTACTTGTGATGAAATTAGTGAAAGGTCGGATTAAAATTGAAGGTTTCTGAACTTTGGAGCCATAAGGGTTTTAAACCTCTCACCTCATGACATCTGTTGCCTTAAACTTGAAGCAAAAGACTTCGATCATACGCAGTTTCATTTTGCTTGCTGTACTTTTTGGATCTACCGAAACAAAACGTTTGAACTTGCTTTAAGTCTGGCCATGAGTTTTCTAAGTTTGACCATGAATGTTTTGAGTATACAAAGTTAACACTTTATATTGTAATATGATAGTCTATGACTCTATGAGCATTTGAAGTGAGTCTCCGTCACAGCCGGTTTTCTATTATTAATTGTGATTTACTTACATAGTTTGAACTCGTTTTGATAGAAATAGTACAGTCAATCTGTCAATTGAGTGATGAAAAATGCACAATAGTCGGAAATGTTGTTTTATTCGTTGAAGAATAATGTACTTAAGCTACCTTCGCGATGGGCACGTGCAACTTTGGTGCGTTTTTTTGAAAACTCAAAAAAACTTCCAAAAAAATTTTGGAATGCATTTTTCTCGAAACGTGTGCATTTTACGGGAAAATTTGTCAAACAAAAAATGTAGTGGACGTTGCGATCTACAATTAATGTCATTGAAGCAATGCTGTACAGCAAGAAATGCGCACGGTAGGTGGCACTTAAGTTTCCAAAAAAGGGTTTTTCCACTTTTTCGCCATGAAAATATTATTTTATCGCAAAAAATGTAAATCCAAAACTTGTTCCTTACATTATTATCAACATCTTTTATTTAAACATTTTTTTCATATAACTTACCGTTTTCAAGTTACAGTGCAATATAGCGTTGCGTATACAGCACCGTGCTGTTAACGGTAATTTCGTCGGTCCTACTGTACTTTCTCCGGCGTCCATTATTTCCAAATTTCCAAAGTGTAAATTAAACAATAACAATTAAAAGTTGGTATTTTGTTTGTATAAAACTATTACTACTAAATTTACTAAATTTTTTTGGAAACTTCAGCGCCACCTACCGTGCGCATTTCTTGCTGTACAGCATTGCTTCAATGACATTAATTGTAGATCGCAACGTCCACTACATTTTTTGATTGAACAATTTTCCCGTAAAATGCACACGTTTCGAGAAAAATGCATTCCAAAATTTTTTTGGAAGTTTTTTTGAGTTTTCAAAAAAACGCACCAAAGTTGCACGTGCCCATCGCGAAGGTAGCTTAAGTACATTATTCTTCAACGAATAAAACAACATTTCCGACTATTGTACATTTTTCACTCAGACTACTTATTTTTCGACAGATTGACTGTACTAAAAGACGTTCCTGAAGCGGTGTGAAAATTCGGAAAAAACTAATCGGTGGAATTATACTTCGGCTATATTATTGATGGGTAATATGGATGGAATTAAGGGGGTCCTCTAGTTTCTCGGCTGTTTTTTTATGGCTTTTTCAATCATTTTTTACGAGCAAACCATCGAAATAATCAATCTCATTGTTTTTGCATAATCTTTATTAACATTTTAATAAGCTATATAAATTTTTTGAAGTCAAAATATGTAATAGAATAAAAGTTATAATGGCCGACAGGAAGACATCAAGAAAAAAAGATGCTTAACGGTTAGCAAGATTGCGGCTGTTCTGCTTATCAGAAATCAAAAAACCAAACGGCATTACAATCTTCATATTTAAGACTAGCGATTGAACTAGAATGAATTCTAAATTACAAAAATTGACTTTTTTATACATATTTGAAAATTACATTCCATTTTTTACTCATTTTTTCTTAAGTTTTTCGCTCGTAGAAAAAAAAACTACCGAAGCAATCATGATAATCCTAGTTCAATCGCTGGCTTATAACATATTAAAGATGCTGTATAAATTGGAACAAAATCGGTGCAGTAGTTTCTGAAATATCGTGCTAACCGTTTCGAAAAATGGTGTTTCGAGAAAAACGCGTTTGAAAGTTCGCGCATGTGATTTATACTATTGTTATTTACGTATACCTGCTCCGTTCCAGGGCCGTAACTTGTGAACCACTTCGAATATCGAAAAATCCTTTGGCACACATTTTCTACACATGTTGTAAATGTGATTTATGAAAAAAAAAAAATTTTTTTTTCGATCCGAGAAACTAGAGGACCCCCTTAAGCGCAATTTGACTTGATTTGCAATTTCTTTTTTATTATACACAAACATTATGGAAAGTGTAGAGTCTGAATATTTGCTTTCAAATGCTATTAGGTAGACTAATTTTATGCAGAATTGTTCTTTAAAAAACATTTCTGTTTTAGTTCTAACTGCCAAACCGAGAGCAAGACTGCATCCCGTATACACAGTCGCTTCGGGGACTAGTCCTATCAATATATGTTTGTTACTTTGGTATTTAGTAAAAGAAATATATTTCGATGGATCCATTCATTAAGGTTTAACTTACCAACAAAAGACATCCAATATAATCCAACTGATAATAGTTGCAATGAGATGCAGTACCTACAACCCAACATGTAAAAGTGCACAAACCACAAACCCACTGTATACGTGAAAATCATTTAATATTTTTATTTCAGATTAACACTTTGCAACTCTATTTAATTCGAAATGAAAAACTTTTTCGGTTGCATCGAAAACTCCGTCGGTAAAGAGCGAAAACAACATAAAATCAAAATGATCGAAGCGAAAACATTCCGAAGCGTCTATCACACTAGTGTGAGCCCGCTTTTGAGGCGGTCACATTCGGCAACATTATTATGACTCATTAAAGATCTCCAGCTTCTCCGTCCTTCAAGATTCATGCGTTTACAGTGTGATAATAGAAATATGTAACTACGGCCAGTGAAAGAGAGCTAGGAAAAAAGGGTCAAGCCAGCACAATCAGTCAAAAGCATAACAATTGCGATGCACCAGAGCCCTCTCAATTTGCCGAATCCTTTTGGTCACTTCTCCCAGGACTCGGTAGTTGCAGCGGGTTGCTCAATTGTGAGAACACTTTCCATGTCGCACGGAAAACAGTTAACGATTTCACTAATGACCATAAACACATAAAAGTCCGCTTTTATAACATCGCATAAAACGATGATCGTTTTCGACTTTTCCGTCGCTCTCAAGAAGGAGACCGGGGTTCTTTCGATGAAAACTAGGGGTACTTAGGGTTTGCAATGTGTTTTGCCGAAACAACTAAGCTAAAACGACTAAAAAGTGGTCAAAAGGCACTTCCTCGTCAGTCGGACTCAGACTATTTGGCTATTTGGCTGTGTGCTCCGAGGCGACGATAGCCGCTGTTTATTACCTTCGTAAAATTCCGATAAAATCTTCAAAGAAAAGAGAACAAAAAGACACACGAACGTGGATTTTTTATAGGAATTAGGAAATGATTTAATTTTTGATATCTTGCTTTGATACTACCTGTTCCCCGTGCCCCATAACGGAGCCGGCCGCTTTCGATCGAAAGAAACCCTTCGACTCGAGCGTGGAGCAAATGCCCCATATACGTCATGAATCTGTCTAGCATGAGACGCCCGTAAACATATAATAAAATTTTATAAGCTCGTAAAATAATGTTGTAAGTACTGCTGGGGAGTAATTGATAATTGTGTCTAATCACCCGCTGCATGTGGCTACTGACTTGGGGCTTTCTTCGAGGGTAATATGCGCGCCACTTACAATGATTTTTTGTTTGCTGGATATATTTATGGGTTAATCGAGACAAACTACAGCACTTTATTTGCATTTCGTTTCAGGCATATGTAAATGGGTTCTCAATAAATGCGTTGGAATGGTTGATTTTTTGAGATTGTTTGATTAATTAAATTTGGTCAGCACAGCCCTACTTTATTAGCTGAGGTATGAAAATATTGAAATAGTAAACTGGATTATATCCAAGCAGGAACTAGGTTTCCAGCGGTTTTAAGAGATATTGTCTTTCACTGAGAGAATATTGTAGTAACAACAGTCTAATAGCGTCAATCAAATTTTTTGAGAATTCATAGAAAATCTTTCACGCTGACAGAATATCTGCTAAATAATACTTTTCGCTATTAAATAAATAAACTTCGACTTTTGTTTTAACTACAGCATGGCTGTTGGAAATAAGTGTTAAATCAAGAGAAGTGGTTTGCTAATACAACATTTGATACTATTATATTATAACAATAACTAAGACTGTTATATAAACAGCAAACATGATTGGCCAAACAGCTGAGGATACGTAATGGGCATCAGTGGTAAGTACGCTGCACTATCACCTCGTGGTCCCCAGTTCGAATCTAGTTCGGACCAAAAATGATGATGTATGCCTTTAGCTAAGCAGAGGCGATGTAATAGGCAAGTGGTAAGTGCGCTGGACTATACGCAAAGTAATTCCAGCTCGAGATAGCAATATGAATTCTGCGGCATATCGCCCCTAATCGCACAAGTAATCCTCCGCCAACCAGTGCATCGAGCGCAGCGCCATAAGGATTTCATTTATCGGTAGATTAAACAATATACAGTATAACAGCAACTTGACTTTTTTCGTGATTTAAAATACATATGTAGGTATTTAAGAAATTAGTCGAAAATACATCGGATGCAGTTTACTATTTGTTTTCAAGCTTGAAGCGCGTTTTTTCTCGAAATGATATTTTTTAACGCAATGTTGTGCATAATTAATTTATATCTGTTAACTCAAGAAGTCACTGACCTCTATTTACCTCCGGCATATTTATATATACAGCAATACATCAGTTATATGTATATATTCCAAATGAGCCCTCACTACTTTCGAAACATTTTTGCTAGAAAATGTTACAGGTTTCATACCAATTCGGTTTTTTCGCTAGTTGGGAAAGTGTGTGTGCTTAGTATTTTTTAAATGTGTTCAAATGTAATTTAAAAATACCAACCTACACAAAATTAAAAAAACAACATATACCTAAATATGAACACTAGAACGCGAGATCTATCAATTGAACCCGACAAAATACTATGCGACAATAATTTCGTAGTTGATTTTCAATTAAAATTTTTTACACACCTTTTAACTAAGTACCCACTATAGCATAAACTACTATAATGTATAATTGTAAGGTGACCCATAGGGCGCACCGGATTAAAAATCCCAACCAGGTATTTTGTGTCTGAGTTGGCAAGGCTAATGATATTTTGTTCTGGGGTTTTGTAAAGTCCAAGGTCTATCCTAACAATGCAAATGCAATTCCTGCAATGAAAATGGAAATCCAACTGAATGCTGAAATTGAGCCAACTGGCTTGGAAAACATTTTCGAAAATTTGTTCAAACGGGTCAGAGTATTCCTTCATAGCCGCGGCGCACAGTGGGCCAAAACGACTTGGTCGCTATCAAAAATCTGTTACTTTTGTTGTGTTAAAGATATCATAATGAAATTTAGGCTAATTAATTTTGACATTATTACCCCTTAACTGCCAACAAAAAATATTTAATTGGTTTACAGGGTGCCGCTAACTAAATCAAAGAAATTTGAAGTACTCTATAAATGAATTATTAATGTTATTTAAAAAGTTTTCACAACATTTTTAATTTATTCTTTAATTATTTTGTCATCTGCATGATCAATATTTAATAAATAAAAAAAGAAATTACAAATTTATGCAAAACAATAAAAAATTTATATTGGTATTTTCGACGAAAAATTTTTTTTTCAATTTTCGCAAATATTTTCCCATTTTCGTTTTCATTATTTTTAACAATATTTTTCTGTGTATTTGAAAAAAAAAAAAAATTATTTACCACCCCCTCTCCTATAAATCCCCTCCCCCATATTCCCCACCGGGGTGCGGGTAGTCTCATATAATCAGGCATCCATTTATAAACCCAACCCCAAAATATCTTTCACCAATTCCTAACACTTTTCCCACAATAAATAAATTATTTCTTCATTTTCCGTGTCATGGAGCAACATGTCACCTTTATTCACTCTTTTCTTCGAATTTCTTTTCACACATTCGTTTTTCTAATTTCAATGGCTTTTTGTTTATGCTATTGTACGTATCATTTTATAACCTCTCCCCACTGCACCATACATATGTATATCTTCCAAAAATTCGAATAGTCTCACAACTTTCTAATGCATCATTCTTTCATTTATTCCTAATATCCTTTTTTATAATGGCTTATAACTTTTTTTCCTGATATACAATCGTGTGTACTTCTATAGATAATTTAATAATAAAGGTCTAGTTAAAATTTGAAGTCAATCGGATGAAAACTGTTCGAGTTCTACTGCTGGCAGATTTTTAAAAGTGGTTCCGAGAACAACGCGTTAAAAAAAATATTGAAAGAGTAGCTTCGGACAAATTGGTTTAGAGATATTACAACATTTAAATACACCTTTCTACAAAGATTCTTTTGATTCGAGGGATGTTTAGGCATTATTTAGGCCAATAGAAAAAAAAATTGAAAACCCAAAATTAAGCTGGTAATAACCTCTTAAGTAGCTAAGATTTCCGTTACTTTCACCTACCTGCAACTGATGTTTTTAATACACACACAATTACAATTCTCCCTTATGTCAGGCAATTATAATAAAACAAATTAGGTGTCAGAAAAATCAAAGTCAATAATCATCGTACGTATTTACCTGGATGTTATAAAGGACTAAGCACATACTGAATAGGGCGCATATGCAGAGTAAGTCAAAGTCAGTTAAAAGTGTCATAAAACGTAATAATATAACTTCTTTAAATACAAATGATGTCGTTAATCCTAAACGTTCATTAGGAAAACTGTAATTTATTTCCCAAACAAACATTATGCAGCCTTAAAAGTCATAAAATGCCTGCATAAATGGGAACATTGTGTGGAAATATGCACGTGAAAGCAAGGTAGACTTTACTTCAAATGCAATTTTCTCCCAAGGCCGCAGGTGGCCGCAGCCAATTTTTATTTTAAATGATAAAGGAGGGTTTATAGTTTCATTGGTATTAAGGAGAGCGTGGCCATCTGTGGCCATTTTTTTTAAAGTCAAAAAGAAATAAAAATTTGAACGAAAAATCGCCCTTTTCAACTAAAATGCTATTATTAAAAAAACTGTTTGACTTTTATCATAAGTTATTGGCCTAATAACACCTCCTCCTATGTAGTAAGTGATTTCATTAACAACAATTCAACCTCCCCATACAAACATTTTCACAATATAACTTTGAAATCAAAGAAAACTCGAATATTTTGTAAGGAAAATGAGCTGTTCAGAATTTTCTCAGAATTTAGCCATTCCAAACACATAGAGGGGGGGGGTGAATATTGAAAAAAACTTTTGCCATATGGTGATACATTTAGTTTGCTATCGAATGGCATTAAAATTTTTAAAATCTATGACATGACGAAAATCGATTTTTGGTCACCTAAAATTCGTTTTGGCCCACTGTGCGGCGGCCATATCATATTCCATTATTAATCTCGAAATGTCTACTTTATAAATTAATAAAAATTGCCCATTTAAATAATAATTTACTGCATTTTAGTATTTAAATACGGCATAGCCAATGGTTAGGCCACCCTTAACTATTTCTAGTGTGCTACAATTCGGAGCAAGGATGTTTCTTATAGATGTCGCCATTTTGTTGAAATCATGATTTAATTCCAATAACTTCTTAAATAACACTCAAAGCTAAATATTTGTGCTCTGGACCTCTTAGCCACCTACTTCAAAAACGGTTCGTACCTAATTGCAAAGCATTTACAATAATCATCCCCTAAGAGGGCTTAGTTAACTAACCACTAATTTTTTATGCAAATGCATTGTAACATATGTATGTCTTATAAAACTCAAAAAGAGAATAAAATATAAATTTTATTGCCGGTACACAACGAATTTTAAAAATAAATAAATGGATACTTTTTGCCGCCACTCCGTGAGTGTCACGCAAATGCCATCCAAGACATTAATATTGCGAAGCGATTGGCTATAATTTAAAGAGCAAAAAGAAAAATCCGCCAATCTTGCAGATAATGTAAGCATTGCATCGATACAATGTTGTCGGTTAACGCTGTGGCCTCAGTCGACGAACCTTTTTTGCATTTCCATGCTTCACGCGTGCACAAGTTGCAAATTCACTTTCATGATCCCCTACGACTTACCCACGGAAATTCTTGTTTTCTTCATGAATATGCAAAACGCAAGAATGCTGAGGGGCCCAAGGCCTTTCATCGATGCCGCTCCAATTCGTAGAACCTGGCACTGTGTTGCGTTTCCTCTGTGCGTGGCCTGGGTGTCGGTTTTGAAGAATTCACATTTCCAGAAAAAGACTAGGCAGAAGATTATGTTTTCCACGTGAGCCACATTTGATTACTGGTAGGCAGGAAACCATGCAGATTTTCTTATCTGACTGCCCCGGCCAAGTCCAAGGGCAGTAATTAAGATGTCGTGAAATCCCCCCTATCTAAAGCAAATCACTCTGAGGCTTGAAAACCTTTTGTTCAAAATGAAACAATTTTCCCTTGCCATGTCCGACCAGTGCCTACCGCAATATTCATAGAATGGGAATTTTACAGTTTCCAGCGTCCTTACGTCGTCGCAGCCAATAAAACTCCTCATCTAACCACCGAGGATAACTGTGAAAGGGGTCCAGATCCCTTTTCTCCTCCGGCCTAACTGTAATAACATCGCCGTAGCCGTATATCCTTCGGACATATTTTTTGCCGCATTATAGCTGTTTATCTTAAGAGCCCAATAGTAAAAAAAAGGGTTGAGGTTAAATGTGCGGATAACGGTTGTCTCGCATGAAAGCGAAAAATACCATATAACGGCAGACCAGTACCTCACAACGGCCAGGATCCTTGGACAGCCTCTAAACAAAGAGACTCGCTTTATGGCCGAACATAAATAATTTGAAACGGCTCTGAGGTGTGTTCGCCGATGTCTTCTCGCGCCCAAGACCTCCGCCAATGTCTGGGTCCATTTAGACCTATCCGCTCACTCCGCCACCGACCGATTTCCTTCGGGCGATTCTCATTGTGTCCGTCCGTCCGTCCGGCCGTCCATCCGCCTTGGTCAAGGCGTTTTCCTGGAGAAATGAATTCCTTCTGCGGTTTTTACGACACATCGATGGAAAAAAGTGGTGCAATGGCTGCCCACCACATATGCATGGGTGGGTTTCTGATTGGAATGAAATGCACGCTGAATTTGGATTACCGTATTAATTCCGAGGTTATGGCAGGAGTGGGTAATCAATTTTGCCAATTTATTGAATTAGCAATATGTTAGCGCTGGCAGAGTGAAAAGGAAACGACAGGGCAGGTGTAGGTACAGCACAGTGGAATTATGGGTTAACGACCGAAGGAATTCTTAGAGTTCCGTAGAAAAGAAAAAAGAGAGGAATGAACGAACGGGTTTGGCTCTATCGATCTACAATCCTACAATTGGTCCCTTGCATTCTTTCTTTTACGTCATGTAAAGTAATTAGATGTCTACTAAAACCATTCTACAATATATTTACACTTTTCCTAGAATATGTGAGGTCCCAAAATCATTGCCGATCTTCGAAGATCGTCAGATCAAATATGCCACATGTCGATGTGAAAGCTACGATGATTTCATTGTGGTGGCTCCGTCTCTAGAGTTTTGGATGAACTTAAGGTCGTGTGATTAGTTCGTCCAAAACTGTAGAGATGGAGATACCACACTAAAATAATCGATTGTGGCTTTCACATGTAACATAACATATAACAGACAAAACGGCGTTCATAAATATTATGAAAAATTTACAAATGGTTAGGTGATATATGTTACGATGCTATTAATTGACCATGCATAGTTTTGCATAAAGAAGTGATGACGTCGAATTTGGGTTTGCCATGCGACAGATTTAACTGCCATATTTTCATTATATAGGTTTGGTCTCCTCTGACTATTTAAGGACTAATTACACCCTCTCCTTTTTTCAGTGTGAGAAAAGTCTGAGTGGATGTCAAGATTTGCACCTACATATAAAAAACCAGTATTAGTTTTATCACGTTTAATCTCTACCATTTATAAAATTGTGTCGATTTATTAATTAGATCCGCCCTTTCAGGTATCCGCGCGCATATTTGCTGCATCTAGTAAGTCGGGAGCGCTAATTAACTTATTCAACCACTCTGTGGGCAGTTAATGTCCCAATTGACGAGCGACCAGAACCGCAAATATCCCCATAAATATTTCGAATAGCCTAAATTTTCTGAATTCAGTTCCTCGAGAAAATTCCGACAGGTGGCAATAAACGGATTAACTTGGGACTTTAAACCGGCTGCAAAACAGCCGCGCATGTTAAGCATTAACATTAATTTCGCCCGAGATATCGAGAGAGACGAAGCAATCTTTGCCGATGCAACAAGGTTGCTTAAGTGCTTTATAAGTTACTCTCAAGTCTAAAAGACCTGTGAGAGCTGTTAATTCGCCGTGAACGGAGTTGACATGTCTTGAAATTTATTTCAATTTGCTCTCCTTATCGGGACTGCCCGGTTGCGTGACTTTTCCCGAATCACCGGGACAAAAACCCTATATTCATGTGGAATAAATTTTGGAAATCTTGGGAAAATTTACTGTTGTCAAGATTAAAGGAATTCCTATATAACCACAAGTGGACGCTGCGCGAGTGGGTGGGGTTCTTAATTAGTTTCATTTTTCATTTTCATATTTCTCGGGCGGTATTTTGGGACAATGCCAGCCCTCTTAGGTGCCTCTTACTTTGTATGAGATGCTTTGGACAGGAGCTACTTTGTTGCACATATTTATAGTGCGCACAGGGACGCCATTTAGGAACCCGTAAATTTCTCGTAATGTTGGATTAGAAACTGAAAGTGCTGCAGTGACGTGCCACATATTGAGGAGCGACCGGCTGGAGCGATGGATCTTTTGGAAGTGCACTGACCCATTTCGACGGATGAGTTATCGTCAACGGCCAAAAATTAATTCGTTCTCCCGCACTTTTACTCAAATTGCTTTTGTTTAATAATTTTATTGAGTCGTAAACTGGTTGCTGTTGGAAAAACTTGTTTCGATAAATCGCCTTAAAACGAGAGCTCGAAAGGCTTTACGAAATGATCTGTGCGTTCAGCTGTAAATCTTATTCGAAATCTCCGGCGTTTACAATAAGAGAGACTGCGTGTTTTAAGCTGCGCGGATAGTGTGTGATAGATAACATATATGTATGTATGTATATATATCATATATGATGATGGAAAAGAATTCACATTTTTGTTTTCAATAAATTTCGTTCGATTCGACAGGTGCTAAGTTGAAAATTTATGCTAAATCATTTTGACAACACTTTAGCTATCTGTAAAAAAACAGTGGGCAATGACCCTTTAATTTTAGGAAGCCTAAGGTATCATTTTACCTTTACGGTATATCTTTTCTTCAACTGTGTTAACCGAATTAAGCACTTTTCTATTAAAATATTTACAAAAGTAGTAGGTAGAGAATAATAATTCAATATAAGAATTGTTTGGCTCACCTATAATTATTATAATTTCCCGTTTTCCGGATAATTGTTCACAAAGTCCATTCATTTATTAAGAATTATCACAAATTTCTTCATGCCACCGATTTCGATAATTTAATAAATTCCTCAAGAATTTATATGGATACCTATGTTCATCTTTATATAAATTAAAATAATTGTGCAATAACGGCAATTTCTGCGGGCGTGATCAAGTCAAGTAGAATTGGAAAATACTTTCCGATCCAAAAATTGAAGAGAATAACAAACAACTTTGAATTATTACTATAATTAAAATTGTATGATTGTAACTTGTAAAATAATAACAAACCGCCAAAAAAAATTTCATTTGTGTGGGATTATTATGACATGGGGCAATAATATATATGACTGTACATATTACATCTCTTAGACAAGAAAAAGCTTCATACTTTCAACAAATATTATTCTTCAAAATGTGGAAGAAGAGTTAACTGTTATGTTTTTTCTTTAGAAGTCCATTACGAAAGCCATACATGCTGTACCGGATTAACCTAAAGGCAAGGTTGGCAATTGCCTAAGAGCCCCGCATCAGTTAAGAGTTCCGAGGCCCGAGAAAAATAAGGTTTTTTTGTACAATATTCCTTAGAGTAAATTGATTGCATGCTTTTGTTTACAAGATTACACATCCTTCTGTCTCTTAAACTTCTACTCATGGCCCTCACACACACATTAAAACTTGAGCACTGGCTGTAGCAAGCTCTGGTATTTCACTGTCACTCTCTAATTTATTATTATTAATTCCCTATTTGGATTTTTGTCGAATTTCTCGAGAAAGTCCAAAGTTTGACTTAGGGAGACTTGTGACAATTTATTTACTTTATATTGCAATTAGACGACGCCGGAAAATAGCACAGCAGAGAAATCATATATAAACTGATTTTTGGTATTGGTGTGTGCGCTAATTTTAAGAGGTTTTTCGGTTTTTTTGACAAATTATTGTACAAAAATTATTGAACACATATATTGTTCGAAGTATTGCTCATCGTTATTTGCAAATATTTTCCATCTTTCTGACAAAATGCGGGTCCCGAAGCGAATGAATTCCGCGTGTTTTGATGCAATCCATGAATCGCCCTTTTTTTCTGATATATTCATGATAGTGGAAGCACTGTTCAGATAAGCATCATCGCTCGAAAGAAATGGTAATCAGAAGGGGTGATGTCTGGGGAATACAGTCTTTTTTCGTTTTTCTGTCAAATTTTAGGTCAATTTTATAAACTGTCGGCGGTGGTGGTCCCCAGTGATAGTCTCGTCTTGTTTCAGCAGCTCATAAGATACCACGCACTTATTCGGCTGGCTCGGATGTCTTTAGTATCAAAATCACCACTTTTAAATTGTCGAATGTTCATAAGATGAAATGGATGGAACATCTTCACTATAAGCTTCAGACAGCACACAAAGACTTGCAGTAGCCGATTTTTTCGAATGGAGAAATATAACTCCTTCACGCAAATTACGTTCTGATGGTACGAAACTAAACATTTTAAAAGCTTAAAAAGTATATGTGGTTTACACTTTAATAAAATGGAACACAAGGACAATTCAATGGTGGTGTTTGTCATAAAGGTGGTTGCAGTATAACGGACAATACAAGTAACACCACATGTTGTTAATCCCTGAGCATTAAAAAAATAAATTAGGAGAGACAGAAAAGAATTCTTATAAAAGTAAATTGAATTTTATGTTAAAACAAATATATTTTATGAATCATGAACTTTATTGATTTAAAGAATGTTCTTGGTATTTTTTATTGAAAAGTCCCGCTGTTTGCATTTTCTCGCTTTCATTGAACTTTCCTTTCTATAAAAAGCTTTATAAGTTTACTAACGAAAAGCAAACGGTAACTCACAAAATGCTATTGAATGGTGTTGGACATTTCTATTATTGATTTATCATTAAATACATTCAATTATTGTTATAATATCGAAGTTTCCCTGCATATCGGTTTACTGTTTTTTTAATCGAAGTACTATTACCACCAGTCTCATATAAAACTAATAGCAATAAGTAACACAAAAAATACTTAAATAAAATTCTCTGAATATTTTAATTTCCAGAGATCCGGTTTCCCATACGGCCATTTTTTTGCCTGCGACTCTGAATATCAGATTATTTTCAATATCTTGATACAAAGTAAAGAAACTTCATATTAAATGGAATTCAAATTGTAGATTATTACAGCGCAAGTTTTATTTAATTAATCTCTTGAGTAAGCAACTTTGTAAAGTACAAATCCCATTAAAATGTGATTATTAGTAAGATTACTTTTAGATGTCAGCGCTACGCTTGTTCTGCTAATGATATTTTATCATACCGATAAAATAAACACCTTATGGAAATAAACATATTGTAGTGAAGAAACGTGCCTAAATGCAACATTAAAAGTGCAAACACACCGTCACTTTACCTCACCTTTAAAAATCCGAGTACCTACGAAAACAATTCTGACAGGAAGTTTGTGTTGAGTTGCGTTTAATTCAGTATTTGGAAAATTGTCGAAAAAAGTACCGAAGTTGTTCCACGTATCCAGAACCCTAATAAATAAAAAATAAAGTCAACTATTCACAGCATATTGGGAGATTTTACGAAGAACGTTGTTTACTTTCATATTTCGTATTTTTAAATTCATTATGTTTTATTTTTATTTCCAAAAATATAAATTTAAAGATTGTTAATACCTTAATTATTTATCAGTTAAAAGTTTTGTTATTTCCGTGCAAGAATTGAAGTGAACTGAATTTTACAAATATAGGTAGGTAGATATATGTAAATAGTACAAGCAAAAACTTAATCATTATTACTTTTAAAGCTCACCTTTCAATATCAAATCATGATAGTTGAATGTAACTCTATCCTCCAGAAATAGTACTTTTAAACTAGAGCTATTAAAATTAGTTTTATGATGCCTAGCTATTTTAATTAACAAGAATAAATTATGAAATTAGCGAAAGCAAATTGCATTCTTGTTTTTATTTTATTATTTCTCCAAGAAGCTCAACGGTTCTGCTTTTTATCATCTCTGAAAAGTGAGGTGATTTTTTAATCATTTCAGCAGTGATATTGTAGAAAACATTTCCAAGCTTTAGTTCTGCAATTCTATATACAAATACTTAGCTGCTCGGTACGATGAACATCAGATTCTTAATCTATGACCCCGAAAGCCCTTGAAATCGCGCTGTCAACAAATTTGAATGCCAAATAAACGAGATAAGCTCGGGGAAATTTAATAAGTTAACTTGTATTTTTTCCCATGCTTCCTTGTAGTGATTATTTATTTTAGAAGTGTCACTAGTTGTTAAGTAGCAATTTATTACTGGTATCATTTTAACATTTTAATACACCTACAAAAAGTGGAGTAATTTTCACTCTTTTATTACATTCTAAAAAGGCTTATTCTTCAACATTTTAGCATACTGCATTTGTTAAAAGCTTGAAATATTGCTGGTAGCTGGTAGTAATAAGGTTATTTTATTCGTTAACGACAGTTTGGCTATATATAGCTGATCCGCTCCGTGTAACATAAAAATTAATAGTAGCAAAAGAGTTTGTGTTATAAAAATACCGAACACATTTCCTATGATAATAATCCAGTTCTTCTAGATCTGCATAAGTGGGTGGTCTTCTACTTCATTAATACTCAATGTTCATACCTATTAATAGAATAGCCGAATTGGAATTTGCGTGGCAAAACCGAAATTTGTCACCTACTGAAAAGTGTTTTTGTCTACAAAATTTATCTGATTCTGTTGGGGATTACAATAAATTGTTTATTTAGTAGTACTTGAGCTCGACAGCATTTATTTTAAAGCACCAAGAAAGCAGGAACAGACGCAAAACAAGATTTTTTCGTCATCTTAACTCTGCACGCCAAAGAAACTTTTATTTAAATATTTACATGAATACAAAAATATACAGGCGAGACCGGGCCAAAGAACCAACTTGAAATGAAATCGATGAATTTGTCTACCAAGAAGTATCTCCGTCTCAGGAATGTCTTCAAGTTTTTCCGTCATTGCACAAGGCCTCTCCCTGGTTTTTGGGCCACCATTTTTCAACGTAACTACCGACATGGGATTTCTTGCCTTCCATTTTTACCCCTGAAGTATGTAGAGATGTGAAACGATTTAGAGTCCCAATGGCGACAGAATTAGATTCAATGAAAATGCGAGAGTGTTACTTTGTGTCGTGCTGTTTTAGCTTGTTAGAGTATTTAGTTGCGTCAGCACAAGTCTATTAGATAAATATTTACCAAACTTCATAATTGTTATGGGTGTTACCTCCGAGTGAAGGGAGTCAATGTTTGTAGATATATTAACCTTTCACGCCTCGGCACGACAACGACTTCACGCCACCCATATCAGTCGCTATAAATATTCGGATAATTGTTCATATCGGCACACAAACATTAAGCCAACGTTAAACACACGGGGAAAAGGAGAAGTGAAATGACGGAAGGTAATGTTCAGGTTCAAAGATTATTGATTTCATGAGAAATTTATTAACGAAAACCCTAATATCTTATCGTACCAGGCTGATAGGGACATTCCTTTATACCGAGGACTTCAACGTAAAGTATGAAATGGGAAAATCGCCATTGTTTTTGATGAAGTGAATTGTCGATTGTTTGCTGAATGTTTGAATTTCAAGCACAATGCGTTGTAAATAAGATTATATCCATTTATGACTTTAATAGATGGTAACTGCAGTGTCAACGGCTGATTTCTTGTAATTATGCATGTATTTTGGTCATTATATTTTACTGAACAATTTATCTTGTACATGTAGATATCTGATTGATAATTTGTCATAAACCTTTACGAATAGGTTAATTTGGGACCTACTTTTTAAGAACATATATTTAATCAGTAATTATAAAATGAGATTAAATTTTCTTGACATTTTCCAATTGACAATTACAAGTTATTTGCTTTAAGTGTTTAGAACGTTAACATCTTAAAAATATGTGAGGTAAAAATGGGGTTAAAATTAGTGTATTTCGAGGGAAACAAACTTGAATATGTACATACCTATACATATACCTACCTATAATACATATATGTATGTAGGGTGTTTCATCTATCTAAATCTCACACAAATATTCTTTATTTTTATTGAATTTCCCATCTAGTGGCCTTTCTATAGAGATACCACACATTAGAGAAAGCATATACAAACGTATACGTAGAAAACCTTTGCCGGAATTTTAAAATTTGATTTAAATGAACTCCAAAACGCCTTTCTCAAATTAAAAACTCATTATAGTTAATAATAGTACGTTACAAACATTTAATTTGATTTTTTTTTTTGATATTCAGATTTTTTAATATTTCACAAAAGGTTTTCTATGTCTAAATTTGTATACCAACTCATTCTGCTAAAACTCATGGTATATATATAGAATAGAATCTACAGGTAAAAATTAACTTTCTGGGTGAGAAACACTTGTTTTCTTCCATGGTAGGTAATAACTAGAATTTAGGGATTTTTAAGTAAATATATAGTAAAGCATTAATCAATGTTTTTTATCATTTTTTGATCCCAATCATCTAAAAATGATTTAAATTCTGCTTGTCGCTATAGGATTTCGTGATCTCATAGTTTTGCAATGGTTCATTTTGATTATTTGGCCTATATCACTGTGACATATGTATGTATTGGGCATTGGTCAATTAACTTTTTGAGATCAACGCTCATGTTTGGCCAATATAACATGCCTCCAGCTAGATTAAGATACTTGTAATACCCTAAATGTCCCAGGTGGACTTTCATTAACATTTCTCTTTGCATGACCTTGGCACAATAAATTTATCACCTTTGAATAACATGCCATTAATGACAAGGATTTAAGCTAGTATATTCCAAAATGACTTTAATAGTGGAATGACTTTATTTTGACTATTTGGCCAACCATCCTGATAGTCTCATTTTAAAATGTGTGGCTCTTTATCGTTATTTGTGGCTTGAAAAAATTTTCTGTTTGTATTCGTTATCTACTGATGAGTCATGGCTGTGTTTTAATAATACAAGCAATTGACATGAAATAGCATGTCAGATTCATAATCTGGTATTCTAACAATAACCTAATAACAGTATTCTCTTTGAGCTACTCTTGGCCATTTATCAGAAATATGAATCTCTTTCCTCGGTACATGAATAACTTTAAGATCATAGGCTTGCAATGCCATCATCATTCTTTGCATACGCATTGGTATCTCATGCAGGGACTTGTCAAATAAATGAACTAATGGTTTATGATCTGTGTATACCGTTACCTGAGTTCCCTAAACATATTGATGGAATTTCGAACAAACCAACTGAATTGTGACGAACCCTTCTCACTTTCATCGCTCCTGAGTAATCGCTAATGTTTTCAAACTGTAAGCTATCGGTTGATTGTTGGGCATAATTACTGCACCTACTGCGGACATTGGAGAATCAACTGACAATGTTAGAGACTTATAACGGCAGAACAGCTAGAGTTTGAAAACTTTTTGCACTTTTTTAAGAGATTTCTCAATAACGCAGCTTTTTCAGAAAGATTGTTAAAGAAAAAGTCTCAGGTTGTTCATGATCCCTAAGACTCGTTGTAATTCTCTTACGTTAGACGACGACGGCAATATTTTTCCAATATTTGTTTAAGGGTATGGTTGTCACTATTGAGAGAGAATATTCTTTTTAACACTCCAATTTTAATTCATGTTGGTAAAGCTATGAAGGTCGAGCAGTTGACATCAGCTATTATAAAGGAAATGGTCGGTATAGAATTTTAGAATGGCACTTGGAAGATTAATCCGACAGTTGGACCGTTGGACTATCACCAAACTTATTTACAGTGACATTGCATCTTTGAATTTCCAACTTCGACTAAAACAATAGTGCCATATGACTTGTCAGAGTATTCTTTGTTTTGTTTTCTAACTGTACCTATAAAGAAACTTCCACCTACATCTTCTTGGGAGTTCTGTTTGAGATTAACATTCCTGACATTGTTTCTAACCTATTTTTTACCTGTGTAACAGAATTTAGCAAATCTCGTCTCATCATTGCGTACATTGCACCTGGCCTGAAGAACTGGATACTTGTAACGATGGTGCTGACCATTGCGACCTCATTTATTGTTGGATGCTGAGATTTCTCGACCTTGATGTTTATCATGAGGACTACGGGAATGTTCGTTCAACTTGCCTGTAACTGCGACTTTGATGACTTGGCTGTAACTCCGACTTCGGTAGTTTTCTCTGTACTCTAAATACGTTTGCTGGCTTCTGATCGTTGTCCATTTTCCTGGAATTTTCGTGTGCCATGATGACTGTCTTGGCAAGAGATATTGCCTTGGTAAGGGATATACTTTTGATGAATATGCACCAAGTTGGAGCTCATGTTGCCAATAAAGACATCACGTACTAGCGACTCTCGCAATGTGCCAAACTCATATTTGTTGCTTTCATTCTACAGATCAGTAAGAAATGAGTCAATACTTTCATCTCATCTTTGCAATCTGGTGAAGAATGTGTAGCGATTCATGGTTAAATTTTTTGCGGTTCAAAGTGATTGTCGAATTTTTCTTTCACTCTATCTATCTAGGGTTATTGCTTCCATTTACATACAACAGTTTAAGGGCTTGTCAATTCCAATGCTTTCCGGTACTTCTGCTTTTTAATAATCCCTTTAGTTTCCCTTGGTTTCACCAAGTTTAACGATTACAAACATATCATTTTGGAAGGACCTTTCAGTGCTTTGTTAGACTTCGACAATAGTTTTTTTTATCACTAAAAAATGATATTGTTTACAGAAAAAACTTCGTTGAAAACTTTAGTTATATATAACTAAGTATGTACAATTGTACATATATCTTTGAGAACATAACATTGAGAATAACAAAGGAACAAGAACTGAGGCCTGTGGCACACCAGCAATTACAGGTAAGAAGGATGATTGCCTGCCATTCACGTAAACAGCCTTAAATTTATCTTTCAAATAGTTCCTCATAAGTTTTACCGCTTGAGAACTGAACTTGAAATTATTTCTAAGCTTTCTACAGAGGAGTGAGTGACTTACTGTGTCAAAAGCCTTAGAGAACTCTAAAAACAATAAAATTGCCAAAAAGTTTTTATCCACCGCTTAAGAAATATCATCACTTATTTTCCCAGTAGTGCAACTCTGCCCAGATAAAAATTCTGATTGGAAATCTTGCAAACATAAATGCTGCGAGATCTGGAAGCGCATTAAGAGATAATACAGATTAGAAAACATTTAACACGTCAGTGATCAGTTTCCTTTAAGAAAATAGCTTCTTGTTGTATTATGTCGCATAATTGTAGCGTGACAGAAAACACATATTTTTTTATTTTATATATATGTGTATAACTAAGTACTATAACGGTAAAATAAAACTAATAAAGTAGTACAAAATGTAATTTTGGAAATATTTAAATTGCCGGTCTCGCGCAGTGTAAGTCACCACTCGCGGGTTAGTAACTCTTTCGAAAATTTAAGAATTTTTAAATTTATAGGCGAAACTAATCAAACTTCGCCCACTGTCTGCCTTTCAAAAGTTTCGTTTATTATTTGTCAATCCAGTTAGAACCAACGCTTCAGTAATAATTCACCTAACTAAAATAAAAAAAAAATAAAAATTACTAAAACGGCATTCAATAGAGGATTTCAGCCGAAAATTTATTCATAATTCCTGATTTCGATGAGGATTTACATCGTATTATTGGTGACTTTCCTGCTTAACTAATAAAAACCTGAGGATACGCAGAAACGGCCACAGAACCTGAATCGAGGCCAATTAGTTGCTGCAGTGAAAAACAAAATTCCTGGCAAAATTCTATTCAAAATTAACTTCTATTGTCGCCTCCACTAATTGGATCAAACCCTAAAAAATCAAAAGTGGTCCGCTTAAGAAAACTGCCCACCACCCTGCGATGGCCGAAAATATTCCTGCAAACGAGCTGACGTAGAAACGCCGTCGCGCGGGTACGCGGCTAATCTGAATTCTATTTTCGTACAGTTGCCTCCTTCGAGCCGCAGAAGACGTAAGGAACAAGTGCGGTGCATGGCGGCGTAAGAGTTTCACCTTCAACATCTTGCGCCAACTGGCCCCAGCCAAGCAGCAAAACAACGAGCCTGAAAAGGTTTTAATGGGCCCGATGCCCATTAATAGGGCCGCCGCCCGTGTGATGGAAAAATGATGAACAAGCGCGGGGCAGGAACCAGCAATAAAAACCGTCCCGGGACCGATGACATAACACGCTGCCACTCAAGCCAGCTGAAGCTGCCGGAATGGGTGCCTGTACCGGTCCCTCAATCCGACGATAGTGGGTCTGTTACAGTTACACGGAAGTGCAGATAACAATAGGCGCCACTCAATGAATGTTTTATGTGGCCATTCACCGAACTAACTCCAGCACCATGTCCTTTAACCGAAGCAACAACCGAAGAAGAAATAGGACTTATAGTCGGTGCCCCGTGCTGTTTAGAGCAACATTAGCCAAAGGTGCCTTGGGTCGGCGATAACAGTAAGAAACCTATCTTTAAGGTAGGAAGGCTTTCTAATAAGAAAATGCAAACTGTTATACAAATTTTAATGAGATTCTAGAGAAAGCCGCCTAGTCACCGAATTTTACTTTTGGCGGGTGATAAGAACACGCTTATCAGGTGAATCTTCGTTACGCCAGCCCGCGCAATCTGGCACGGGAAGACGTGCGAATATAGCGGCCTGACCGGTTTCTTCACACTGTTGATTTCTTTGCTTTCGAGCACCACCGCACCGGGCCAGGCAATTTACGCTCAGCACGGTTTTCTCACAAACACCATACCGGCGGTGGTATTTGTGAGAAAAATCTCGCGGTGTAGTGGAAGCCACTTTCAGTGGGTTAGTGATTCAAATTAGAACCGGGTTCGTAGCCCCACCAAGAGGTGGTGATAGTTGTACGTTTCAGGGTTTTGGCCAAGGCTAAAAGGATTTCGAGATAGTGGAAAAATTTGTTATACGGAGTACGGACGCCCGACAAAGAAAAATTTCTGGTTAGACGAAAATTCTAATGGGAAATATGTAATGCAAAAAAGCGATAATTATAAATCCAGATACATATAGTAATTATTCAATATTTATGCGATAATTTGGGGAGATTCTTATATCCTTGGCCCCAATTTTTGGGAACGGGCTTCGAAACATTTTGCTGTGCTAATTAACTCCTACAGGGAAACAGTAAGTTTGCTGGAATTAAAAGTAATATTTAATACACAACCACTTTATTGCGCGGTTTTGGGATTGTGACATGCCAAAGTACTGACGTTTTGGGCATATATTGTGGAAATTTACAAACTTGTATTTAAAATGAATAGCTAAAATTGAGTGACCAAATAAAGGGCATTTAATTGTTTTAATATGAAATTAAAAATATATACAAAATATAATAACACATCGTTCCTTTGTCTTGTGACAGTGAGTTACCCAACTTTTGTATATTCACCCGTATGTAGATAATAATTTTTATTTTCACTGCTTATTTCAAATAATGTCAGCATCTCTCCCACAGTAAATAAACGCAACTGTCGAACTCTTAATATTGTTGGGCATTGGTCTTCATAACAAATCGAAATTGGGTCGAATATTTCTTGTAACCCGATTTAATGGAGACTAGTGCTCTTTTCATTCGAAGTGTCGTTTATTGCTGTTTGAAACATCCATTCTCGATTTAACGACAATTATATGCTATTTGTTTATGTAAAAATTTGTTTTGCATAGGTACATACATACATACCTATGACCATTAATTTAGATTTTTAAGGCCCTGATTATATTGGATTTTTAGTGATTTATACTAAGTAGTATTTACTATTCTTACAATGCGCCATTTATTTTTAAATTTATTGAAATGAAAGAATAGAATAATACTGTTGGATTTTTTATAAATTGTTCAGGCCCTAGAATTTTTCGGACTTCGAAACGATCTTCAACGTTATGTTTTATTTTAGGGCACCGTAATGCCTAATTTTGAAGATTAAACTGTGGGTCAGGAGGGAGGGCCCAATAATTATTCTAGTTGTGCCTAACGATAGAATCTCGTTTCCTTAAAAACGGTAATGAATACCAAGATCTAGTAAAATTTTTAATTATTTTAAATTTATTTGTTTCTGGTAGTGATTATCAGTTTTCTTTCCACTTTGTGTTTGGATTTGAATTAATTAAGCTCTCAAATTTGATTGGCCAAACATATAGTTTTCGTCACATTCTACAAGAATTGCTTTTGGGATCCATATAACGACAAATAAAAATTAATATTTTGTTAGTGTTATTTGTTCCTCTTTTTCTTTCCTCTTTGTTAATATAACTAACTAAGTAAAAACTATCACCTCGCTGTTAAAAGTGCTTACGTATTAGCCCTTCATCGAATTAATATATTAGTTCAAATAATTCGAAGAACTTAAAAAAAATCCAAACTAATAGAATTGGTTGAAATGTTAAATATCGCAACTGTTGCTAGATACGTTTAATTTTTATAAAAAAAATTAAATATTGGTGGTTTAAAAAAAATTTAGCTATGCCCTTCAGCACTAGATAGATCAAATATCAAAAGGAACTTTATGAAAATCTTTTGTTTCGTTAAAATGCATATCGAAACTACTTTCACTCGCTATGCCACAATATAGAAAATTATATTAAATATGTTTCAACGATATTATTGTAGCTTTCTATGGAACTTAATATCTTTAATTATTAATTAAAATGTAAAATGACTCCAACATTCTTAAAAAACATCAAAAAAATTATTCAAACATAAACTGTTCATTGAAAAATTTCCAACATTAAGAAAAAAATTCATCAAACTCTACCGAAAATATTGGTACGGTGGCTAAAAATGTAGGTGCATAGGCACTATAAGTTAGCCCTAGCTCTGCAATGACCACAACTAAAATAAAAAACATTTGTCCTTAGGCGTGTTTCGATCTTTATTCAGATTATCTCCAAAGGGATGCGTTAAACGTTGGTTTTTTGACTTCAGTGATCTCCACATTTTAAAAGTTTTATATTGTGCTTTTGTTCGCCCCATTTTAGAATATGCTTCCTCAGCGTAGATACCTCATTATGACACAAACATAAATCGCATTGAGGCGGTGCTAGCAAGTTCCTTACGGGTTGCTTTTCGTCAATTACCGTAGAATGATCCCTCCAATCTTCCTTTATATAAGGACAGATTAAAACTGCTGGGCTTGTCGTCTCTCTAAAAACGTTGAGATATTGCTGGTGTTATATTAATGCATAATATCGTTACTGGCGCCGTAGACTGTTCTAATCTTCAAAAACTTTTAAATATTAATTCACGTATCGAATATGTCCAGGGATTTACCTCCGTCATTTTCGGAAAAATAATAATTAAATTTTTGCTGAATTGTACTAGTGTTCTACTACGTTGTGCTGCTTTGCAAAATTTTGTTTAAGGCAAATTCAGTCAGTAGACATTTTGTGAACGGTCAATTTTCCTTTTACGTATTATTTTATGCCGATGTGCGATTCATTTCGTTGTATTCGGCACACGGTCATGGATATTTTCCTCTTACAAAATATCGAGTTCGAATTTCGAATTTTGCGAAGCAGCACAATTCAGCACAACTGCAATTTTTTATTTTTTCAAAAGTTCCGGGGCTAATTCTCCGGACATCCCCCGAATGACTAGAGGATATCATTTGCTTTTGCAGATAATCACAAACCAATTATGGAATGTTTAACCTTTGCCAAGTGATTATAATGCCTGTTTTCAATCATCGATTTTCAATGTGATAATTGAGCTAAAAGAGCGACCATATAACTCTTCTTAATAATGTATTTAATTTTTAATTTGCTTACCACATCTATTCTCTGTAACCGTCAGATGGTTTATACGTGTTGATGAGTCAATCACCAAAAATAATAGGAAAATACAAGTTAATTACATTTTACACATTATCATGGGTTAGTAGAGCATTTACTTATAGGTCAATGATTTGGATTTTCCGGCACTTTACGCCAAGTCTAAAACACAAAGATTTTTTTGCTCGACACTCAAGACGTTAAACTTTTTTTTCTAAAATAATGCTTCAGCAGTTATAAGCAAATAAACAACTAAATTGTTTATAATATTTGATCCCGCTAGAATTTTTCAATCCTGATGATTTGGGATCAATCCACAATCCACAACCAAAGTTTTTGTAAAAATTTTATGAGCGATCCCTTTGGGAATAAGGGTCATGAATCGGAATTTTTAAGCGTTTTCCCGAAAAATGTTTAAAAAAATTCATAAACAAATTCACCGTATATTGTAGGATTTGGGCTACAATTAGCTCTCATTTGACACCCTACACGATGTTCCTTAAAATTCATTCCTCAGTTCACCACCTGAAAATAACCCGTAGATTGAAAATACAAATATTTATGCTGCATGTATGGGCTATAACAATCTATATCTGTGCTAAATTTCAATGTCGAATAGTTTCAGAGGAAATCGGCAGGTTATCGGTTACAGACGGAGGAACGCACACCGAAGTGATTCCTTGCGTTTCATTATGCTAACTTTGATATTCCACATGCCTTAATGCCATCATTTTAATATTAACTCTATGAAGCCTCTCCCGAAGTTATTTTCAAAAATCCTAATATTAGTCTCCATGTCTAGTTAAGGTTCCTAACTCTTACAGTTCTCGGGATATTTTGCTGTGACGGACGGATAGACTACAAAGTGATATTAATGTTCCCTTCTTTACTTAACGGAAGCCTAAAAATGAGATTCATTGGGATCTATCAACGATGTTGTAATTTCGTCGAATGTTACACCAGAAATTCGCAAAGTGCATTAACCAATTATTATCGACCGTTACATGCAATAGAAAGGCACATTTTTCAAAATCTGTTTGCCATTTTACCTTCATATTTTTTCTAAGCTTCCCTTAGGTCTCTCTTGTGGCAGTAGCTAATAAAGCTCATTAGACTGAATAAAAATTTCCTCAACTAATTAATAAAATTCCACACGTTTTAAAAAAAATTGAACTACCTATTTTGCGACAAATTGTTCATGTGTCAGAACTCATTTAAAGCGAAACTATGCAATTAAATGACTACCTGCCAAAATCGTTAGCCAAGCAGGTACATTCCTCTGTTGCCTATAATATACGACGCATCCACGTTGTGGGCGGTAGCTGGCGGTAGGCAACGTGAACTGTTGTGCGATCGCAAACAATCCGCCGGCGGTAAAGTGTAAGAAACATTCAAATGAAATTCATAAAACCCAACCTTAGATCACGACATGGATCCAACCCACAGCGGAGTACCCGTCGCCTTCCCACTTGCACAAAAATTCAAATAGCTCCGGACCATTAGCGATAGAATTCCAACACAAAATTTATTTCTCTCATTCAAGCCAAGTGCTGCCGAATTCCCAAACTTTACGCGCTCCTTCAACTCTGTGAAAATTGCGAGCATTTTAATGAATTCACGCCTAACCCTTGCAAGGTCTTGCTGGTACCTCTATTCACGGTTTTTGGAGAAAACTTTTCATCCCGAGAGCTCCCCGCCGCCCCTGTTGAGGACGAACGAATGACACTTTCATTTTGTTTCTATCTCTAAAATGTCCATTAACATTCTCCGCGTTATCACCCGAAGTATGCACGTAAAAATATTCACGTTTCCCTGGGCCAGCGTCCCGAGCGATACGAAGAACTTCAAAGTCCGATTAACGCCAGAAAATCCTCCTGATCCGATTATAAAATGAAACAGCAACCCAACCATTCTGGAAGGGACCGCGGAGGGACAGGTAATTCCTAAATAATTCAACTCCCTCCCGATCCCACCAGCCAGCCCGGCATGAGTCCAGAACCTGCTCAGCAGCATCGAAGCCCCTTATACACAACACAAGAGCGACTGGGAGCAACATTGTGGTTTTCTCTCCCTTCTGCGTACATGAATGGCGTACCTTACGCTCTTTCGCATGGCGGTGACTGAAGCACTCAGCCTCCCACAACGAAGCCCCGCCTCTTTTATAATGGCTGATCTGCATACGACTCTGTGCACGCCAGCTGCTGGGAGGAAGTAGCCTGACAGAGGCTAATAAACTTTTGACATGCCAGGAATACCCGAGCGGTGGGATCGGCGGGATGACGACCCGCAGCACGGCGCAGGAATGATATTGATGAAATTTTCATTTGAGGCGCGAGGGCAGCTGTACGTGGGAATCGTGTGTGATTTGGGCCGTCACCCGTTTCGTGCTCTGATTGACACACACCACCAATTAACTCGCCCTAATTAGTTCGTGTAAATAACCCAGCGCCACATCGCATGTAAGTTGGGTCTAAAGCTAAACTGACTCGTGGTACCGACTCATTAGTGGCAACAATGTTGCATCCGATACTAACAGTGTTGCCACTGGTATTACAAAGTTTTGTTTCAAAATTATGGGTTGCTTAACAGGTATCATCAGAATAATTATCGTAACCGCTTTAAAACTTCATTATTCTTGCGAAACTTCTATCGACATACCACCATGTTCGGATTAAGAACGGTTTAGTAAAAAAATGCGTCAGTGAGTCTGTGCCAAAATTGTTTATAGTAACTTGTCATATCGTAATACATTATATTAGAGCCACGAAAACTAATTTATATTTTTAACAAACATGAGTTAGTGTGAGTTGTTAGAGTTATTCAGTATTTTTTGTGGCTGTGAGTTATTTTAAATTCTGTCATACAAATTACTGAATTTAATCACTGGACTCGCGTGCCAGTGATATTTGTCAAATTAGCACTCTTAAATCATTATTTATTACATTTTACTTGTTATACTAATTATTTGCTGTTTTAAATTTCAAGTTAGCTAATAATTATCTATACAATCATTATTTTCAATAATACAACAATATGTACCTATATGGAGGAATGTGTTAAACTTTCTCTGATGAACATTTGATTTTGAACTACGCCTTTCATGTCGATTAGGTATGCGGCGTTAAGTGCGTCACGAAAAAGCGTCATACTTTGAGAGCTGATTTATCCTAAAATGAGAATCGTAGAATAATGGACCAAACGCCGATTTATCATAAAATAAGTTTCAACCCTTCAACCTTCTTCCATATGACTCTGTCTAAAGGCTTGATTTAATTCTTTCGATTTTTCTCGAAAAAGTACTTCATATATCAATTTGCAATACTCTAAGTTAGCAAAATGGCGGAACCAATATGTTAATATCACAAATAGCAGCGAAATTGATAGCATGGTCATAACATTCACAAAAATGATCAAAGATTGTATCGAAGCCTCTACCCCGTTTCTACATGCAAAATAAAAACCAAAAACTGCCGCAATATATTCTTGATATTATTGCTGAGCGAAATATTTCCAGGAGGAAATGGTAACGATACAGATTGCGATGTCTTCAGTATGAGCAAAGAAAATTATATAGGGAATCAGCCAGCACAGAAATAAAAAGTGAAGTACACTATTAGAAAGCTTGGAAAAATGTTCCAAACTATTTTGGCAAATCACTAAACTAATAAAGAAAAAACGTAATCCGATACTCGCACTAAAGTCTGAGAATGATAAATTCATCACATGCAAAGGCGGAACTGTTTGCGCGGCAATTTGCTTCAAACTTTACTGTTTCTGAGAATCTCAGTGACTCTTCTACAAAAACACAAGTTTAAACCTCTTTAACTCAACTGAACTCGATGCAACGTTATCACGAACCTGAGTGGTACGTTCGCCCTAAAGTAATAAAAAATATTATAAAACAGTCTCGAAAAACTCCTGGGTTTTGATGAAATTCCCTATTTAAGCTTAAAATTGCTTCCTAAGAGCGGGCTTGTTTACCTCACTTTTATAATCAATTCTTGTCTCAAATTATCGTACTTCCCAAAAACATGGAAAACTGCAAAAGTCATTCCAATATTGAAACCTGCAGATGACCCAGCCAGTTACCGACCAATACCGAGCCTTATAAGCAATATTTCCAAGATCAAGAAAAAATCATTACAATCAAAATAGTAATATTTACAGACACGAATAACACAATACCCAACGAACAATTTGGTTTCAAATCAGGACATAATACTTCCCAGCCTGTTCTGAGGATCTCTAGACATGTCAAGGAAAATGTTGAAAGAAAAAGATCTACAGGACTCATACTCCTTGATATCCAGTCGGCTTTCGACGGAGTCTGGCATGATGCTCTGGTACACAAAATGATGGTTTTTAATTTCCCCCATCATGTAACCCGTTTAATTCAAAGCTTTCTAGAAAATCGCCAATTCAAGGTATACCTCGCACCTGAAATTTCCATAGCCAAAAATATATTAGCAGGGGTTCCTCAAGGCTCTGTTTTGGGACCAATCCTATATAATGTATTTACATCTGATCTCCCTTACATCCCGCAGTGCCTCTCATCAATCTTTGCGGATGATACAGTTATTTTTAGTACTTATGAAGATGCCACTAATATTTATGATAATCTACAGAAAGGCCTTGAGATTCTCTGTAGATATTTTCATGATTGGAAGGTAAAGGTGAACTTAAATAAAACCCAAGCCATGTTTTTTGCACGCAGAAGATATACGCGATTCCTTCCTAACCGTAATATAACTTTAAACGGATGCGATATCCCTTGGACTGATTCTGCAAAATATTTAGGTATAACCTTTGATAAGACCCTTAATTATTCTAATCATATAGATATGGTAACAACTAAAATTAACATTTGAATAAAAACACTATACCCATTTATTAATAGATGGTCCACTCTTAATGTGGAAAATAAATTAATAATTTACAAAGTAATTTTCCAAACCTTTATATTATATGGTGCCCCCATATGGTTCCAACGCGCGCGTTACCATATCAATAAGTTGCAAACCATACAAAATAAAATACTGAAGATGATTCTCAATCTGTCATGGCACTTGTCCACCTCGGAACTACACGACATTGCGGAAATAAAGCAAACAGAATTGCAAGTAAATTTATTGAAAACTTTTTTTTTCTCCCAAATATTTCATATCTACATAACATTTACCTTGTTTTTCCTTCTGCTAGACTACATAAACTATTAAAGATGAATGAATTCAAATTTTGGCTCTAATTATAAGATTCCTATTGTATAAACAAGTGTACATCATCCTTTCAAATATATATCTATCTATCTATCTATCTATAAAATGCGCACTTTTAACACTCAATAGTGTATGAGGCAATTTATTACCCAATAAAGAAGTAAATGTAAGTATGTATTATACTTATGGTGAACCTGAGCAATATTTTACGAATTATAAATGTGATAAAGTCTCTATATATTTTTACAAGTTCTTATTTAACTTGCTTTGTTGTCTGTCTGCTGGAAATCTTGCAATCAAACTTTCGACTAGTTTTGATTAAGCTAGAGCTTTGAAATTTTGCACACGTGTATAGGTAAGTCTGGTGTCAATGCAATATATTAACAATATCCTTCTTCTAAATCCAATATGGCGGAATCGTCAAGATAGCAGATTACCTTTTTCTAAACAACCCCCTTGATGTGGGTATGAAATGACCAGTAGAATATGATTGGCTATATGATTTCATTAAAATTCAAATTCAATCTACAAAAAAGGACACAATAACTAAAAACTAAAAAGACAATAATAAAATAATTATAAACAATTATTATTTTTTAACATGCTTTTATATAAAATAATCGCAATTGAAACAAAAATCTATTTTAATAAAATTGGTTACGGTTAAGCAGTGCAATTCCAAAATTTCTCAGAATTTCATAAGTAGGTAGCTAATTGAATAGGTTACCTATATCTATTTAATTTTTTAAACAAAACACAATTGAATTTTTTTTTAAATTATATTTTGTAATTAATTCATTTCTTTAAAAACAATTTGATATATACCTACACTTAGAATTATTTTGTGATTAGAGTAAGAATTTGTTTGTTGTTTGTTTTTTTATTTTTTTTATTGTTCACATATCCGGAGTCGTCTTACCAAGGGGTTCATATAACATATTCAATGGATTTAAAAATGTGTAATTTGCGTTAAATGTGAGCGCCTTTACTTTTACTCTAAATGAGGGATCCATTATTGCCACTATTGTCATCATTGCCATTATTGTAAGTATGTATTTTAGGAAATTGGTAAAGCGCAAGTGAATTTTAATTCATGTCTTTTTTTTAGTTTGGGATAGCTTTTCACTTTCTTTCAATTTTATGAACCAAAAAGTCGCGAACGTTCCAATTAATCACCCAAAGTGCCCATATTTAAAAGAGGTGTTAAATTAGGCCAGAGCATCATATAAACAAAATAGGCCAAAACGAATCAAAACTCTTTCTTTTAAATAAATGCGAAATTTTTGTACTCTTCACGTTGTCCAAATGAAGGGAAAATTTATGGTCCAATTTACACCTTCACAAATTTATGGTAATTCAGTGACTTCGTATTCAAAAGTCGCTTACTCTATTTCTTCAGGCTGTCCGGTGAACAAGATTTACGATCCCAACTCATTGTAACAAGAAAAAAGCCAAGAAAATTTGAATTTACCGCTTTATTGCACCCATTCGAGGGATATCCAAAATATTTTGGTTGTCTTGCATGCTGCCGGAAATGTGCAGTGTGCAGAAAAAAATGTTTTTTTAGAGAAAAAATTAAACAAGAACGTTTCGAAAGAGTCTTGGGACTCTTGGGTCGAAAGTTTTATTGCCGACCATATAAATTGGGTTAACATGGTCTCCGTTTTTGCGCCCTTAAAACCCTTCTTGACCTACTTTTTATGCAACTGGACGCAAATGTGATACAAAGGAGAAATCGTTTCACGGGAATTCCTACAGGAAATCTTTTATTCCTGCTTCTCTTGAAAGGAGCTGGCCTGGCGCACATTCTTACTGCGTCGTCAGCTGAATGCCCTAAATTTTCAAATATACTATTATACATTTTGCGTAAATTGTGGCGGTGGTTCGAGCAAATCAATAAAAGTCCGCGAAAATATGTTGCATTCTGCCATTATAATAAATTCGAGTGGCAGAATGTCGCCGTCGGTATTTTTGCCGCGATATCTCAGGTTTAGTAAGAGCTTCATGCCATCATGTCATGTTTCGTTTAATTGTCCATAAATTTCTCGCGTCTTGGCAGAGATCCTTCCTGGCTCTTCTAATTAGTGTCTGCCGAGTGCTTGTGTAACAAACAGAAAGAGCCGTCTAATTAGCTTCTTTGTTGCTAGCAAATCAAACTGACGACTAGGAATCCGCCAAATGAGCATGCCGAGGTTGTATAAAAACAGAAAAGCAAACAGCAACTAGCCGACAGCAACCGGAATTATAGGTTTGCTATTCAAAAATGCAAATCGAGGCGAAACTTACACAGAGCGCCATCCCACCGCGCTCAGTTGCACGGGAGGCACATAAAAGCTGCTTGCGAGCATATGATTGCAATTTATGAATGCAATTTGATTTATTCAATTAGCGGCCCCGACAAAACGTTCGCGCGCTCGTTAAGTGTATTTCGCCGAGCACTTAGTTTGTTTTATTTATTTTAAATATTCACGCGTAGGTACTTCCTCAGAACGGACACATTTAGTGTTGCTGCTTCATTATATTCTCTAGTCTCGCTTGTCCTCTAATATATTGTACTCTTGAATGATGAGAATAACTTGTAATTCAGCACCAATAGAATAATTTTAGAATTACGAGCATGCGCAATACTTTTATTGAATGAATTATTAACTACTATAGGTACGAATAATTTCACAAGTCAACAGGATTTTGTATTAAGGTAAATACACACCCTAAATAATTTCTATAAAATGTTTGACGAGTTGAGACTGTCTAAAGGGAGTCCCGGGGATCAATACTTGGTCCAATCCTCTTCTGTCTGTTGATTGAGGATTTTCCCTCGGTCGTACAGAACGTTAAAACCCATCTGTATGCGGATTTAATTGGAAAGAGGATTAGCAGCCAGTTACAAGAAAAAAATTGATTTTCAGCATAACTTGCATGATTGAGGAAACCTGTGTTATATTTATCCCGTCATCATACCACTGTTGGTGATGGTATCGGCTACAAGTTCATTGCACGGCGCAATAGACTTAGTTGTTAGAGGTCGACAGACGTCAGGAGATTTCATAGAAGTCATGGAAAGCCAACAAATTAAATTTGACGAAATGTTCAACGGTTGATGATGGTATTTCCAACAAAACAACGCACCCATTCATATAGAAAGAAGGGTTAAAAAATGGCTTTCACACAGTAAAGTAGAAGTTATGGTTTGGGCAGCTTTAGCTCTGACTTTAATATTATCGATAATGTTTGGAGATGGCTTTCGCGAAAAATTGATGCCGAAGGAAGGCAATTTAAAATGAGAAAGATCAAATAAAGCAATTAAAATCCTTCGTTTTAATTACTTGATTTCTTTGTAAATGAAGACATAATCAAGTGTCGCTGTTTAAATGGTCCAAGAATAAGAAATGCGAAATTTTTCTTCCCGTCACCAGGTAGCATGTGACTAGAGGTAAGAAATGCTGTCATTATTGTTTCCAAGAAATAGTCCCACAATTTGACTATATGTTAAAATTTCAAGTGTGCCCCAGTGTAGAAGAGAGCGGGGTTGATTGTTGCAATTTTGACTTCAACATTTTTCATGCTCATTTAGTAAAGCTTTAATTAATGTGCATTGATGTAACACATGTAGCAGTGCACATATACCTAAGTAAAAAATAAAGTAATAATTTAAAAAATTACTATTACTAACATGCAAAGTCAATTGCAACGACTTACCTCGCGGGTTGGCTAATTTACATTTACGAGGTTAATTGTTATAAGTCATCATCTGGCGTTAAAAGAATATTGTAAGTAGAAAAAAGGATAACGAATGTGGAAGACTAGGAGACCTATCAAGCTAGAAAATGAATTGGCCGATGACGAAGATACACATTTTGTAAACTCACTTACCAAACATAAGAAAATAGGACGTGTATAAACGGGTCCCTGACCTTCTCTGAAAGAGAAATGATTTCTCGTTTCGTCCTTATATTTCCCCGAGGAAAAATATTATTAAATTTATTAATGGAACCTTTATCCAATTCCAAAAGTTTGACACATTCTTTTCTTGTCAAAAAAGCAGCAAACTGTTTTAAGCTGCAAACTCTATAATAAAACTGACTAGCTTTGTTCGACTGCAGTTCTGTTTCGCCACGGGTTATCCCAAGGTCAAATTGACTAACAGCTCTATTTCGCGTTTTTTAGTGGCTCGGGGTGATTCCGAACTTCTCTACCTTTTAAGCTGGGGTAAAATGAGAACTGATGACAATTCCCAATTTACTGCCAAATGTTGTGATATTATCCTTAAAAACTATTTTCATTTGCGGGGTATACAGATTTAAAACTGAGTTATGCTGTATGTGTTCTAAACAAATAAAAAGTATTTACATTAGTAAATATTAAAATTCCAATCGTGCTGTTCTACTGCTTTAAATGCCGCTCGTGTGATTAGAATATGCCAAACATTTTTACGTTCTCTGATACATGATATGCTTTCGTCATATAAATTACGGTTTTTCAGAAAGCTTCATGACCTTTTGCAGATCGAAATCTCTTTTATCAATTGACTTTCTTTACATTCGGCCCTTTTGAATACGGTGCGTAGGTTTTGTAATGTCATATAGAGGTACATGTTAGCATCTAATGTCCAAAGCGTGCCTATTTTCGATATTTAATGGGTTGATATATCTATATGAACATTTCAAACAGCAACATATGTGCATCTTTATATTTTTCTTTTAAATCATCCACAACTTTGCTTTCATGTTGGTAAATATTAAAGGTTGTCACCACCTCCACGAAATATATTAAAACTGGAATATAATAAAATAAAATTTCCGGCAAATGCGAGTTGAAGTAAAATAATTGGAAATATTTAAATCAATAACCAGTTTTCAATTAGGCACTAAAGCCAAATCAAGTAAAAATAAACAAATAACTTTAACTGAAAGATTTTCTCCGATACGTCGATAGCAAAGATCAACGTTTTAACCTTCACATTGAATAACACAAAATGCTGCCGATGTAAAATGGAAAAAAAACAGCTCATATGCCCATTTTTATGAGCAGGTACCTCAGCTAGCTGCATTGAATTGCGTTAAAAGGAATGTATCGCCTTGCTGTAAGAGTGTAAGACCATTCGCGACCCACATATCTTTTCATCTATGTTATAGAAGGCCTACAGTACACAGAAAGTTTTGTATGCAAATTAGTTTTACGAGAAGTCATTTGATTTTTTTGCATATTGATATCACAAACAATTACTAGCCATCTAGAGGATTTAGCCTCTTTACGGAGAACAGATTAGGTTGGTTGACGTTAACTGATATTTTATTTGTGCTAAACTGTAAACTTCAGCTTAACTTTCCTAGTTCCAAAATCCCAGATAATTTATCGAAGTGATGTTTTACTTTAAGTAGGCAAACTAAATTGCATCGAATAAATAAACGACTATAATTCGCTCCTGACACTACCGCGACATGCATTTTTCGTATCTTGTGCATTTCCCTCTGGGCCGTAGATTATCTGCACAAAAGCAATAAGTTGACACATTTGAGATCAGCATGAGGAACATGAAAGGCATACAAGGTTTGGAGAGAAACCCCCCGTTAAGGTGTAGTCAAAAATAAAAACGTCTAATTTATACCTCCGGCTGTGTTATTTACTCACAATTCCACACCACACCACAAGTCACAAGTGCCTTGGACCCAAGCATGGCTAACGGGAATAAAAAATTCTTCGGAGTTTTCGGTTTAAAAAAAACAAAAATAAGTTACAAAAAATTTAACCATCTCTGAACGCGGTGCACTTGTTTGAGATTTTTGGCTTTTCTTTGTCAGCAGACAACAGCGGCCATTTTTGCTGTCCATCATCGTCATCATATCCACGGTGCCCATCAGGAGTTCTAATTACGCGCGGCGCGGCACAACGATCGACATGGCCGCAAAAGGGAACATCTCGAATTTCTCGTCCTCACTAGAGACTGAATAAATTTTCTGGATTTCTTTTGAAACCTGATAATCATCACATTCGCTGGCTGTATGTTGCACCAGAACCAGTTTGACCGGGTCCAACTTTTTGTTTCGCTATTGAGATCAGAACCTCCGTTGTCCATGCTACACTAAAGTCACCGAAGTGATGCGGCTAAGTGAAGAAGAGGTTCGTGAAAAAGAGAACGAGAAAATATTAATAATGGAGAAAAGAAACAACATGACGACGAGAAACATTCAAAATGAGACCTACGGAACTTTATGTTCGAGATACGATCTCTATGTGGCACGAGGAAGAAACAGGCTTTCGTTTGAGTACATGTTTGTCTAATGCTGTCGATGTTATGCACCTTCACATGGAGTGCCCGAATATTTAAAACTCGAACTAACAATTGGTGCCACGGAAAGGTTCTGGAAAAATATGAAACAGGTGAGATAAGTTAAACATCTTTTTTTAAGATGAATCTGTTGTATATTTTTTAGTCAATAGGCTACAGATACGTACAACTGACATGTATAGATACTAATTTAATTTTCAACTTTTTTAATTGATGATCATCATGAATGGTCATTACCATCGAAAATAAGAAAAAAAACAAAAATAAACTTAAGAAAACAATCTTCAGGCCAAAACTGCAACATTGTATACTGATGAATAAAAAAATACCGGAAAAAATTTATTTGTCCCAAAAGGCAATGTATAACTTACGATCTTTGTGACATGTTGAAAGGATTTGGGGCGTAAAATTTGTCTTGTCTCACCATTGGTTATTCCAGGCACATGTCGCTCAGGCGAAATGCACGTTAATCTTTTAAGACGCGCATCAATTCAATTCAGAGTGCAAATAAAATTGCAAAATTTATTTAACATGGCTTGGGATAAAAGACCTGTTGTAAATAACTTGGCACTGCTTTAAGCAGAGCTTATTTAAATAAAATTGTCATTTCACGAAACAATGTCTGAAGTTCATTGGGATTTACTGAACTTTATTTAATAAGAAAAAAATAAGTTCATTGGAACAATTTGACTACTTCATTTTGTGTATTCATCTCTTCTTCTACAAACGCTCGTGTGTGATTTCATTCTCGGAATATTTCCACAGAAAACATGAATTAATGATTCATAAATAATTCGTTTTAATTAACTTCTTTGACAGGGAAGTGTTTCAAAATTCATAAATATTCGTAGAGTCTAACAGATGCACAGTATTTTTTTCCTAATATCCGTCTTTAGGAACGTGGTGATGTTCTCGATATATTTTTGAATCATGTTTCCTCTACAGGTATACCTATTGATTTAGCATAACTTGAAAAGCAACCAAAAGCTAAGAATCGGTAAGAAAAGGATCATGATTAAATTTGTTTGTTGGAAGTACACTATGATGGTGTATGCTGTAATATTAACTAATTGTATTGTATATGTAATATGTACTAATTGTAACATGAGGCATCGTGATGAGATTTTTATGTCTGCCAATACCTGTCTATCATGAAGCTTGTTATTTTCGGCTGTTGAAGTTTCAAGGTTCTTGTATTTTGCTGAGGGACAAAGTTGGAGCTTTCGACAGTAGGTACGAGTTAGGGATCTCAGAAGCGCTCTTACAGGACGCATAAAAATCGAAGCCTGGTATTGAATTGAAATTTTACAGATTTGTGACCATATACATAAGTTGAGCAATAAAAGGTAAATCTAATTGTGGTCAGTTCATGACTCGAAGGTATTCATTCACAATTTGAAGTCATTTGGGAGCAGAATCGCAACTTTTACCTAGCCCAGAATCTGACCCTTCGACAATCCATTATAGTTCAATAAGTGTAGATTTGAAAATATCCAAGCTTCTAGTGATGAGGTTTCTTCAAACACTTCCTTTTTATTAATGCCAATGTATCACAAATCTATTATGAAATTATTAACGTACAAAAGTTGCTCATATTCAAAGGTTTCATAAGTTTTTCTGAAAGTACTCTTGTTATATTGATTCTACCTTAATTTTATTATTAAGAATATTTATCATAAAAATCTGCTCAGAAAAAGTCTTGCACGAAATGTACATACGTCTTATAGTTTTTGAGAGTATGAGTCGTTAAAATTAGAGCTTTGCAATGCATTCGTTTGAGTAGAATGCCAGGCGAGTTTTACCATTCAAACGATGTCCCCATTAAACCAATATAGACTTGTTGTTGTACGAGGTACTCTGTGCCTATTTTTCAATAATAATAATATATATAGGAATTTCTGAGTTTTTCTATCTTGTGTGAAATTTCATCACAAAAATTTCTTCTTGGTTAAAACTTTCTCTAATATCAATAGTTCTTGAGTTATCTTGAATTAAAAGAATAAAAAAAACAAAAACAACAAATGCTGACGCATAGCAAAGTTATCATTCCTTGTGATATTCCGGAGGCGTAACAAAAATAAATTATATTATATATCCTACATGAAACAAGTACCCAAAATAGATTGCGCCTGGACTACTAGCTAACTAGACTATTGAGAATTACGATATGTACCTTTGCTTATGAGCTATGCAATGATTTCAGTTTAAGGATCAGGATTTTGGAAAATTCTAAATTTATAATTCTTACTTAAACGGTGCCCAAGGGTCTAAAGAATAATATACCAAAACATTATGGCCGGTCAAAATCTCTAAGTACCCCAATTTCGAATTCTGCCGCAGTCCTTCTAGGTGCGCCCGATGATGATTACATAATACTGAAAACTATATCGTGCTTCGTAAACTGACCAGTGACATAACAAATGAATCGATAACAAATTGATTTGAAATTTATTCAAAACTAGATTGTCCGCAGAAATACATAGGAATTTTTCGTTATGTTGCATAGTTGTTTCATAATGAGCAATTATCTGATAATTATTTTACTAAAATATGTTGCTTTTTATTCAGGATCGCACCCTTTTATTTAAATACATACATCGAAAAAATCCTACGTACTTCTAAGCTGTTCTTATCCATAATTACAAAAATTTTGGGTTTTTTCCGAGGTAAAAAAATTCATGAGGGCGTGGCACCCTTCCAAAAACAAGTGTCAAAGGAGAAATGCTGTGCAGTCGCCATTTTATTATAATTCATCAAGAAAAAAATATTTTGCATAGTTCATTAGTAGTGTAATAAAGATCTGTTCACAAAATTGCGATTTATTTCCCTTTTGTTTTCTAAACAAATATATTATAATATAACTTAATAAAATATTCTTTATCCGATCATTAAACAAACAATTAGTTATGACCCCTCAAAGTTACGTTCCCCCTTATCGCTTTTAATTGGTTAAACAATCCTAAAAATCCACGTTAAATTAAAGCGAGCCCAATCTTATATCACCAAAAATGCCAAACTTTCAATTTTGTTTCAATTTTGCCTTTATCTTGACTTGGAGTTATTTTTATTTTGCTAAGAATTCTACTATACAATTGAACTTAATTCTACCACAATGCTTAAAAGTATTTTGCAATACGTATAAAATATTTTGTAACCCTTAGAAAAACGCAAAATGGCTCTTGAAGTTTTGTATTAAACATCCAACTACTGATAAAAGTCACCAAATAACAGTGAAAATGACTGAACTGGAGCACATCCAGTATACGGGGTAAGGTAAGACGGAACTTTACCTTAGAGATAAATAATTTCATAAAATGTTATATATATTTTGTAATTACAAAATTACATTGAAATAAAAATTTCAATGTTTGACACTGTTTTCTAATATATATACAAAATTGTGAGCTGTTTATTAATAACTAGGAGACTTTCTGAACTTTTCCATACTTATCAATTTTATACTAGAATCAATAAACCTGTTTCATGCGCGGGACTGTTTATCATTTTCCCCCGGGCACCATAAAACTTCTCATGGTAAAAGTTAGAGGAGCATACGACTAAATACATTTGTTTGACATTTGTATTTGTTAATATTTAAAGATATGTAAATTGTTATTTTTACACCACAGACTAAAAACATCAAAGTTGCTCTGTAACAAAGAGCAATCGTTGGAGGACGAAATAAACAATCCCGGGGCCAGATGGCTACCATGCGGAACTCCGGATTGCGTACGCACCGCGTCAGAAAAGGCCTTTCTAAGACCTTCCCCTTAAGTAAGAAGAAATCCATTTAGCCAGCAGGGCAGGAAATCCCCAGCCGCGTTTAAAAAGAACCTCTTTTCGAGAAAGTTTGTCAAACGCCTTTGAGAAGTCTGTCTAAAAGAAATCCGTTTGAACCCTCCCGAGTCTCCAAAATATGTCAAATAAGTCAGATTTGTTATCGTAGACCGTCCTTTGACAAAACCGTGTTGATTAATGCTAATTAGAGACTTGCCTTCAAAAGTGAGAAACACACAAACAATATTCTCAAATAATTTGGGTATCGCAGATAACTTCTTCTGTTTGTCTTCTAATCTGTTAATTTTCAATTTTCTCTTTATTTCCTGTTTATGGCAGCGAAAAAAAATTTAAATAGATTTATTTTTAATTCAAATAAAAACACTTATGATTTGCCACCAAAATGATTTCAATTAGTTTTATACATAAACCTGTTTGATATTTTCATGTCATTGAAAATCTTGAATTCAATGAACACATGATTAACACAAGTCATTCATATTTGATTCCTATTGAATACGCGAACTTAAATTGCCTTCTTTCCTTATGTAAAGTATTTGTATGGTTTTAGATGGGATTCGAACTCGGGTCGCCCGGGATTTTAATCGGAACACTGCCGCTGTTCCATTATTTATTTCTACATGTGTGCTTCACTTATAATCAGACTCTTTAGAAAGGAAAACAATCCGAATCATGTTATATAAGGCCACAACAAGGTAGTTTGACAAGAATAATAAAAATAAGGTATTCCTAACTCCACGGATATTAGAGAAATGTTGCTGCGTCGATAGAAGAGACACCGTTCCACTGCAAGTAAGCTTATTGTCCAGCAGCAGAATTTGGTGACCGCAATGGTTACTGAGGCGAAAAAACTTTATTATGACAATCTGCCGAATGTTAAAGTTTCCAAGAAATAATGGAATTACCTAAAAAAGGATTGCATTGTAACTTCTAAACCTAGTCAGTCTATTCATCTTTGTCCCGATAAGTTTAACGAATTTTTATTTCTTAGGTCTAAAACCTGTGCAGTCCAGTATTCCAGATACATACATATGAGCATTATCAGTGCGTTCAAATTGATGAACAGCTCTCAGAAAAGACTGAGTTAACTTTAGGTGTTCCACAAGGGTCTATGTTAGGTCCTCTGCTTTTTGATGTATATATTGGCAATTAACATAACTTGAAGTGCAATATAGTTAACATATGTATGCTGATGATGTGCAATTGTACCTGTCTTCTCCTAATATAAATGGCTGTGATATGAATGTTGATCTTGAAAGTGTGCGTAAATTCGTCATTGTATTTTTTAGTCTTTTCAATCCCCCACTATTTGACGTGTCAACCATTTTGTTGCCAGCAGCGTGTGAACGAATCACATTTAGAAAGGAAAGACGTTGATCGTCAAAATAACACATGCCTGTGATGCTATGAAATGCATACCAAAAAAGGTTTGCAGCCTTCTACGGTTTTCAAACTATCAGCTAATTCGTCACTGCATACCTGACGTAGCTGTTTAGAGCTTGGAGCATCAAAAGAGTGCCTGCTGCGCACGGTATCGAAAAATTATCGACGACAACTTGTTTTCTTAACTAATCGCAATATCGACAACAAAAGAGCGACTGAAAATTAGGCGAATAAACACCTCCGGGATTATCTAATTCTCCGAGATTTCCCAAAAAGATTCTAATCCGAATTAACATAATAATTAGGAAGAAACGAGGAAACAAAGCGCCCGGAGGAAAATCGTGTGCTGTCAATGACATTTTTATGTAAATCGTCTCAAGGCGATTGGAGCAGCCGGCTAATGACATGCTTACGTCGCTCGGCCGCAAGAAAAAATGGTATCCCCAAGAAGCCGCAAGAAGTAGTCCCAGAAGCGCGACCTAAGCCCGGCGCGTACTCTTGACGTCGAAATGTTTATGCAAATTACATTAAATATGGAGGAAGCCTGTGCAGTCGGGGCGGCCGGTGTTGTTTAGCCAGCTGGCTGGGGGGCTCTATAGCAACATGTCGCTCTTTAGTGGCGTGATGTGATTTCAGCGGAGCGCACTTTGCGTGTATGAGTCCCACTATAGTGCCGAGCGGTGTACACTTATAAGCGCTTATTATTTCCCGTTTTCCGCTTCCCGCGGCCGGTAGGTACGCGATGATTTTTCGAGGATAGGTCTACAAAACTAACCGCCTTTCTCAACAACAGTTGGGACTTACCTTGCACGAACCGGAATGGGGCGACGGCTGCTATAGTCTTCGACGCATTGTGCACTTTTTGTGAAACTTTTCTGTTTTTACTTTGAGGAAGAAAACGGAACCCCAGGGGCGGGGGCGAATTGAATGTTTAATGCGCGACAAAAACAAACAGTTAACCTAAAAAAAGCGAAAAACAGCATAATCGCGAGCAAGAGGCCGCGGACCACTCACTAATTACCGGATGATTTCTTCAGGAGTTACTCGAGAGTCGAGACTAATTATGACCGATTCCACGGAGAGGCCAATTAGCGCCGCGATGGTACCGTTAGTCCGATTTAATAAAACGAAAAACACTTTTTCGGCACACGGCAAATGTTATGCTCTCGCGGTCACTTCGTCTTAGTGGATGCATCGGTCACTTTTTCTCACTTTTTTTTACTTTCGTGACTTTTCCCACTTCTCGAAGAAAGTCGCGCAACGGCAGCGGAAGGCGGGCGGTTGTTATTGGCCCGGAGAGTGAAAGGCACAGTAGGATCGCTGGTTAAAAATCGTGTCCGTCAGCACATCGTCGCCACTTGAGAAACTTGTCCGCTAACGTAAGAAACCGCGACATTTTTCGCGGCCACCACCGCTGCGCTGCCCGCCGCTCTTTTTTGCGCCTATTTCGAGTGCAATTGTTTATTCTAAAAAGATACTATCAGAATGAAGGACTCCTGATAGAAAACTGTCCAAAAATTTTTGTTGTGTTACCCGCCGATCTCCCAACACAGCGACGGTCATAATAAAGTGCTATGTAGCTGTACAATAATCGAGCGAAGGGTGGTGTATGTTTGTGGGTATATAACGTAAAAAATGCCATGAAAATAGCATGTGGTTGCTGGCGGAGTGTACCGCGCCGGGGCTCTCCCGAGCTGCTGGTAGTGGTGAATGGCGCGCTGGGCCCCGTTCATGTCGATATGATATACGGCACCAGTTGGCAGTGGCTAAGAAGGTTATGGGTACCAGACAGAGCGTGAACCTCCCGGCTCTCCTGTAACCTCCCCTGTCTTTCTCAAGATGCTCGGCTTCCGGCACATTTTTCTTATTCACCACATCTCACACTTTTCCTCCTGGCTTCGAGGAGAGGTTTGAGACGCTCCTTCGCGGGATATATCTTGCGCTTGAATGCAAAAATCGCCTAGCCTCACTTCCTGGGTCTTGAACCCACCCAACCGCCACTGGGTACCTGGTCGATACTATCGACGGGCCCCATCGGAGCTTTCGCAGGCCAGTCTATTCGGAGAGCTCGTAAGCCTACCGAATTTGAATGCTCCCGGTCTACAGATTCTCAAAAATTTGTGAAAGAATCTTTTGTTGGTGTTCTTGTTCTTGCCACTCTTCCCCCGAACAACGACTCCGGGGAGGTGGCCGAACTGGCAAACGTAAATTATGACTTTTCGCCTGGCCATAAAAAGAGAACGTCAGTCGTGTGGGTGTTGAAGGTATATATGGTTTGGGCTGATTTCCAAAAACAAGGTTACATCTTTCTGGAGGTACCGCTTCGAACCGTCCCCGCTCCCCTCTGTTCGGAAACAAAGAGGCCAATCAGATTGAATGTAACCTTTGACTTGCGTCGTCTTTACATTTTCACGTTTTCTTCTTCCCACCACCTCCTCCGTCTATACATCGTCGTATTGATTGCGGCCGAGAAGATTTCAATTTAGATAAGGAGGAAGAAAAGCTAATCAATTCGATGGTTGCGCTCTTGCTGGATGGAAAATATTTTCCTTGATGGACTTTTCGTGTTTCGTTCAAACGGTCGTTGTTGTGCTTTTGGCTGGGGAGTGATATGGTAATTATCGCCCGGTGTGGAGGGCTCCAAATTCCCGCAGTACCTGTCGAGGCGAATAATTACTGTGGCCCCAAAGTAACAAGGGCGTCGTTGGGGTTGCGATTGCTTTCTTTTGCTTTTAAAGGCATTTTGCACATGCTCAAAAGGTTTTCCTTTGCCTTAATTGTCTTTTATGTAAAATTGGCAATTTTTTTGGCAATGTCATTGCACTATGTATATACAATTACATGTTGATGGTATGCTTAAATAAATTGGTATAAAAGCGAAAATACTTAGAGCACTTAAATCGTTTGGCCTTTGTGCTAAATTTTTTATGATGCGCTGAATTCTTCCGGGAAGGGAAGGGTTTAATTAAACATTTCTTTAATTTGTTTCATTTTGTAACTCAACTACTTAAGATAAGTATTCAGTTAAAGTTTCAAATGATAGTTTCCTATACAAATAAAGACCCGCTATGACAAAGATTCACCAATTGGTACAATTTGTAGTTTCTTCCGCAACTTTCTCTTGCAATACTGTGCGGTAGAAATTTTGTCATGCCGACAGTGAATGGACATTTACACACTTTCATGTAATGTTGAACGCAGTAAACTCGGACACAAAATGCGTACAATTTTAGACAATAACAGTAAATTATCTTACGAAGTTGCAGTTTCACTACTGCAAAGTATAGTAAATACCTGCTGCAAAAGTACACACTTCTTGAAATCCCAATAGCGGTCAATACACGATCAAGGAAACTTTTCGTGGAAAGTGAATGACTCTTTCTGTCATATTTCATGGATGAGTTTTTTGCCACACACGATTCCAGGTTACTACCGACACTGAATCTGTATCTAGTGGACATCCAAGAATCTTGTTAAAAATCAGACTCAGTTTGATTAGTTTTCAGGCTTCTAATTTCCATGACAAGAATTTGAAAGTGCCGGAAATTTGGAACATGACACGTCAGATGAAGTAAATTTGACAACTTATGCCTTGCTTATAAGTTGTTGAATTTTATGGATTAGTTGAAATTTAATCATTTGGTGTATTTGTTTTACTATTTTAAGACAAGTATATATATTATATATATTAATATAGGTAGAATAGTATCTTCTATTTAGTACCAAATGCAAAATTAGTTGCAATAAAATTACTTAATCAGAAGACATTGAAAAGGTTTTTTTTTTAAATACCTGGTTACTGGCTTTGCATAATATACAGTTATTGAATAAAATGCTGCTTAAAAATAGCAACTAAAAGTAGTATAATACTAATTTATCCTCTGTGGTGCTATAGGAAAATGGTGAGGAGAACACAGGAACCAATTAAAAATGTTAATCAAGTCTGGTGAATCAAACCGTAGTAGTTAGAGAAGTAAATAAAAATTCAGCTTTTCAATAAGAGGAGTGACTGGAGCTGAATGTGCCACAGATAAAAAGAAAACAAATGGTAAAGCACCTCCGAGATACGTGCCTATGAAAAATAGAGTGTTTGTAACGTTTGTGTTTTTTTTACATTTTCGTCTTATAGTCTTTAGAGCTTCAGTAATGTATTATTGTGATAGGTGAAGCTTCGTGCTTTCCTCTTGTAACAAAACAAAACAAAACTTGTGTTTGAATAATTTGTTTTATTTTTTTATTTTTTCTCGACCAACCCCGTATTGCTAATTACTGTACTGGGGTGTTTATAGGCGTGTTTTCACGTAAGGGCAGGTCAGGTTCGAAAAATTGTAGGGTCGGAAGCAAGAAAGAATATTGCCATTGATAGAAAAATTGTAAAATCGGAAAATCAATAATTTTGGTAAATTTTTTCTAAACTTTATTTTTATTTTTTGAAAAGAAACAAAACCAAGACACCATTATAAGCGTTTGACATATATGTATGTAATTCTAAACTGATATGGTAAAGGAATGAGCTATCAGTTGGAAACTTGGAAAGTTTATTATGTAATGCTTTAACCGCGTTTGCAGAATGCATACAGCCGGATGAGTATCGAAAAGAATAGGAAATCGGAATTTACAATTTTCGTTCGTTAACACGAAGGAAATGTTTAATATCAATAAACATTTCATGTAAGGCATGATTGAACACTTGCAACCAATAAATAAAATCTGGGAAAGGGAGTAATTCTCCTTTTGTTAAGAGAATAATAATCATAAAGAAAAATATTTCCCAACGAGTAATATGATAACGACACAGGCAATGAAAGAATAAATAAGTCCAAAATTTTTTTCGGTGGGGCTCTGACGGCTGTCACTAGTGGGCTTCTTAAATTTAACATTTGCATCCAATGAGGCCGCTTGTGTTCTAGAAACCAACAGCTCCAATTTCTTCCTGGTCCTCACGTTGTTTGAACTGCCATCATAAAAAATGAATATTGTGAACATCACAGTTTCTGGAGGACAAAGGAGGACTTAACTTTCGATTTATAGAACAGTTCTTGTGAACACGAGACCAAAATGTAAAAAAATAAGATGAAGCCAAAAAATTAATTCAAATAAAATGAAATGGCGCGATAATAGCGAGAGAGAAATTTGTACGCAATTCGTTCTACAGTGGCCACAACGTGCTAGATAGACCCAATCGAAATTTAAATGCTTTGCATACGATCTGTATCCATCGATTAATAAAATGCAATCAAAGCGCTCTTCTTAAGAAATTGGTTATATTAGTTCCGTAGTTAAATCCGAAATTCACATTTCAAATTAGTAACTCCGAAATTGCCAATTTTTATGAAATTGTAAATATAAAATACAAAATTACGATTACAAAATACTGTTAATAATTTTCCAAAGAAATCTACTGAAAGGACTCGAAAGTTTGGACCAGCTTTAGAACATATGCCATAGAGTTAAAATTTTGATTTTTCAGAAACCCTATGCATGTAGAGTACCTTAAACAAATTTACGTAAATATACAACCCTTCCAATAAGGTGGTTATTTTATTTGTTTTCTTAAAAAGAAGATGATGCAAATATCAACCTAAAAGCAATTTAATTTGGTATTGTGAATAACATCACTCTGCCGTGCACCTGAACTGCCGAACTCAGATTAAATTGTTTCTTCAAGAAAAGCTAAGCTGTCTTCCTGCTAAATGCTGATTCATCGTGAATTTATTTGAACCACTTGTTAGAGTGGTGATACAGGAATCTGGCCAGTATCGCGAGTAATGTTTTATCAATCAATCGTAGATGGTTTATCCGCGTAGTCTTTAGACTTCACGTGACTCAAAGGAAATAATCTACAGCCAATTCATCAGTTCAAAACGTGAAATCAGCTACTCACCAAGATGATTTCTCAACATATCTATTATTTTACAGGCAGTATGACTAATAGCGCCATCTTGTTGAAACCAGAGATCTCCAACATTACGGGCTTGAATTCCAGATATGCATGCCGTGATGGCGGGTGCCATTGACGGTTACCTTACGGCTTCTTTTACAGAGCGCTGATTTTTGTAATACAGCACCACAATTTGGAGACACTGTGCCGGTGTAAGTCTTTCCATTATGAAATGGTATTCAATACTAAGTAAAATTACAATAGCAGCTTAATACTACTTATGCGGATCTTTTATGTTAAAAAAAACTTTATAAAAACAAACCAAAAATAAACTTTGTAAGCTTTGTCAAGAGGTAAATAGAACTTTGATCTTTTGCATTCATCTCATAAAAGTGGCCGTTTACGAGAAAAAAAGAAACAAAGGCTAAAAAAGTAGTTTCGGAGTAAAAAAAGATGTTTGACGCAAATTAACTCAAAACGAAATTATCGTATGACAAAAGTGCATATGAAGAAATTGTAGCACATTTCGAAACCTATAAAACATATTTTCTGATCTTGTTCCAGCTCAAATGAGTGCCGAGTTATTTAAATAAAACCTTCGACGACACATTTTCAATATGGCACCTAACGCAGCCATTCGAAATTGTCAAGTCTGGTCAATGCACAATCTTTGATTGTATAGTTAAAGTCAATACGGAGTCTCTTTCCAGAAAAAAATACTACCGTACATATTTCGGCGTTAAGGGGAAGATAATTAATAGAAATTCATTTTTGGAAGGCGTCTAATTTAGCACTAGCGCGCTTACCAATAAACTAATCCCATACAGTACTCGTAAGCTATGTAAAATGTAATTCACGACAAAAACTAACAGCAGAATATATCGTAATCAAAATACTATCAAAACTGATCAAGAACCAAATCAATTCCAAGGTAGTCATTATACCACTGAGAACAATCCGCAAAGGGGACACTTTAAATTGATATAAAATTTATTAGAAATAAGAAAACCGTAAAAGATAAAAATCATTGCAATTTTGTAACATTTTCATGTAGTTTGTTCTATGGAAAATTATTATTTTTCTCCCTTTTGGTAAAACCATTAATTAAATTCTCACCATTCATTTCATTAAGAGATCAAAAACAATAAAACTGTCAGACAAAAAGCCGTTAAGGTTGTATGATTTTTGTGAGAAATCTATTTCAGATTATTATTTTGCTCCCTTATACACAAAACACAATCATTTCTTTTAGCGTCCTCCATATTCAAATTCTTGATAAAAATGCAAATGCGGAGCATGCCTGTGCCTTGGCGGAAAAGCTAAACCTTTAAAAATATGCGCAAGTGTTGCCTACATCTCACATCATTATCAGGAATAAATTTGCGTTTTCCGCCTAATTGTGGCTGTAATTTAAACATAAGAGATTTTTCTGGTACCTTTGAATATCTGTTATTGTCTAAATTATTGTTATAACCAAACCGGTAAACTGGAGTAGAGTGATAAGCAGCAGGTGACGCTGGCTCGACATCGTACATATTTCCTTTCAGAGTTGGAAACATCTTAAAAGCTGCCGCTGTAGCAGGGAAATGCCGAAAGTCTTAAATCAGGAAAATTCCTCATCTCACATTGCTAACGAGGCACAATTTCGTGTTCCTATTCGAGATAACGAGGTACTCACTTATCTGTTCCCGTAACAGGCTGATAATTAATAGACCTTAATGTCTTGACTTTCTGCTCCTCTTTAGCATTCGGAGCATCTCCGCTGCAGGGTAACACATGCCACGGTATATTTTTGGCATTTATAACATGCCGCATGTTATCCGAGTGAATTGCTAACGACATCAGAGGAACCCCTCGTCGAAAATCGAAGGGAGGAAAAAAGCAGAAGTACGATATGTATAGCACCCCGGCATCCCGATGGAGCGGCTCTAATTCAATAGTCCTGTACAGTCTGTCTGGATGTCTCGAAAGAACACTTGCTCTCCTCTTTGAGACACTGCCATATTCCTTTGGCTATGTACAATATTCCCATTATCCCGTTGTAAAAGTGCACTCCTGTGCTGAGACTCTTGTGCCCGCTTCTCACATATGTAACATCCCACTTAAGAGTTTTCTTTTCGCCATTGCACCCCACCCCTGTCCATCAAGTCGTCATGGCTGATGGCTTGCATGGCTGAATTCCTTCCCTATCCTCCAGGACCGGGCTGTCCTGATTCTTGCGTTTTCTCCCTTTCAAGTGCCGCTGTGTGGAAGGATGTGTAGTGAGCCAACATTTATCTTTCGTTTCGTGCACTCTTGGGAAAGCCCCATAGTCAGCTGTCCTCTTCTCGTCCCAAAATGGACCATTACCAGACGTTTTCTGGCGTCTTCCTTGCTCACGACCAGACCCGGGACGGGGCCCAACTCTAATAACAAACATGGGAATGGCATGTTCGGCACGGAGGAACCTTTCCCTGGTTTGGGGAGTCGCGTATAAAACACGACTTTTATTATCGTGTTGTTTATCTCAACGTTTGCCTTACGTTTATTTATTCAGGGCCCGTTGCCATGCGCACAGCACCCTCCCCCCAAAACCGGGGATATGTACTTGCAGAAGGCGCTGATGTATCGACTGCTCTGCCCAGCCGATGTTTTAAACAAACACAGAAAATAAACAAATACACACACCGCACCGAGGCGCCTCATTTGAACTCGAAGGATAAATGACTTAATTAAGCAGCGACAGCTCTGGGGTTATCATGGGGGGCATTATCGATTCACGGCACAATCATTGCATGATTAATTACCATGATACTCGTCTTGGATAGTTTTCGGACAGCTGACTCGGGTTTGCTAAATGTCCTCTATACCCACATTTTCTTATCTTGGCAGCGAAATCGTGACTAGGACCGTTGTTTCGAAGTTTCTCAGAAAATTGTATAAGTACGTTTGTGTGGGTGTACCAATAAATTTAGGCATGCCAAAAGATACTGAAATCTTGCAGCATAAGGAAAGATAATTTTCTAGCCCTCTATCGCACGTTATATTAGTTAGATTTTCATGTCAAAATGTTTAAACAATTCACACAAAAAAATGTCATGGTAAACACCTTCAAAGAACTCAACATTAGCCACGATTTTTTCATATGCTTTTACTTCAAAATGGCGGAGTGACCACCATAGCTGCGCCATTTTGAATTAGTTATTAAAAAAATTTATTTTACACTGAAATGTCCCAAAAAAGTTAATTTGAAAGATTCTGTATACATATGCAGACATACAGGTCAGGCTAAATAGAAAAATGTGTACTTCTCCTGCGTTTCTTTAAAGTAAGTAATTTAAGTAAAAAATATGTGAAAAAACTATAAAGCAAATTTAGAGTTAGAGTCAGTTTCGTGAGACTAGGTAGAGCTCCGATACTTCACTCGTACTGCGTCGACCGAGACAATAAGCGGGTGGAAACCGCTGACACCGCGCAAATATGGACAAAAAAATAAATAAAAAAGGCAAGGACGACACCAAAGATAACCATGAAGAACCCTCAGGACTAGAAAGTTTAATTTTAAAGCACGTCATTAATATTCGAGTTAAAAATTTTATTTGTATCAAGAAAATGGCAACGAAAACTTTAAATGCGCTTTCCCGAAAAGACTTTTTTCGAATTAACCGAAAAAATTAATGAACAGATTTAAAATTTATTTTTTATAATTTTCGTATTCGTAGTGGCTAAAGTTGTAAGTAGCCGATTTTAAAAATTTATGTAATTACAATTTTTGAAGACCGTTTGAATAAAGTTCTTAAACATTAGAAAAACTGTCAAACTGCCGTAATTTTGTGCAAAATAAAATAAAATCCTATATGTACAACATTCTCTTTGAACGGCGAGTAAATTTAAATACATCCGGTTTAAATCACCTCATTGGATTCTAATGTTTTGAGTAATTTTCAAGACAAAGCCAGTCGTATAATAATATAAAATTGTTATTCTTAAATTGCATAATTTATTCGCCCAATGTCTGACCAAACTCCAAATCAATCAAACCTCCTCCACCTTCTAACAGTTCTTCTGGTTTGATATACACGCTAATATGAAACATCAGGCAGGAAGCAGCCCGAAACATGCTTGAAGCTCGCTGCTCGGGTCATTAGATCTCAAGCCAGAGCCATGTCCAACACCTTTGAACTGTTATACTGCTGAGAGAAAAAGAAGGCCCTCTCGAGTCGTCGAGTGCACACAGAATGAGAATCGGTTGTGACTGTTTCATTCCCATACTGTTTACATTAAAATTTTAAAAAAATTGTCGGGTCGGGATTTAGACGAACGACGCCATCTTAGCTGTTCCGAATTTTGCCTTTTCACTTCTCACTTTTAACACTTCATACTCTTGCTCAGCACGCGGAGTTCATTATATCGAAAACTTTCAAGTTCATTCAAGCGAACTAAGGAGATTTCCGATTTATCACACACGAAAATGATTTAAATTCTATTTTTCGGCCGGCCATAACGCAGTGCTGAGCAATCCGCACGTGATTGCCCACCATTCAAACTGAAGAGTGAAGACTGAGAGAGCGAACCCTCCTGCTAGAATAACCGTTAAGTTCAAATTTAGGGGAAGTTAATTCGTGTGGGAGATTTGGTGAGTTTCAATTTAAAAGAAAACCAGTACTTCTTAGGTTTTGTTGCACAGCACAGGAACAGAGTTTCAGGCAATGGCTAAATAAAAGCAGCGCATTTTTATTTGCCCCGGATTAGTCTGTTTAAAATTACAATGTATTTCCTTAGATAAAGCCCGGCAAGCTTCCCTTAACGAGTGATGACGGAATCACTACCTACATTTCTGCCTCTGGACGAAACATATTTCAATCCATTGTTTTTATTTCAGTAAATCATTTTTCCTTGAAGAACAACAAAATAACAAAAATTACAATTTCTTAATAAATGCTTCGCGCCATCAAAGCCGGTTTGATTCGTGTTCATCGTGCAAATAGTCGCCAGGATTGCAACCTTAGTCCCACAGTTCTCGCACTCAAACTTATGTTTGGATTTCACTCGAACTCTTCCTGTCAGTGGAGCTAGTTTCACGCAACAGCCTTGAAACTTTAAGAACAGTGACATTTCTACACATCTCACTTGATCGGCAATAGTACTACGTGATTGTCCCTCCTGGCTTCAAGAGGCCTTCCCGTTTTTCGGCATTTTTTTTTGGTTATTAATTGCACGAAAACCGCTGAACGATTTATTTTTATTTTAGTACGCTTTTGTCCTCATCCTCAGAATTTAAGATACCAGTATCCCAGATTGAACATATTCTAAGAAAATAGATGCGAATTGCAAAAAAATGTAATTAATAACAAACAGATGTTCTCACGAGTAGGTATCACGCATTTTGAAAGTAAGTAGAATTTTTAAATTTCATCAGGAAAAAAAAATCGGTCTGAAAAGAGAAATATGCAGGAATAATGCCGAAAAGTTTGACCCAAAGTTTTTCCGGATTTATTTTGGATTTTGGAAATCCTGGACTTTGGTGTTTCTGGATTTTGGTCTTTTTGGGTTTTGTCGTTCGGAATTTCATGCGTCAATACGAAGCGGGTACTCTCAGCTACTTATTCAAATGTATGTACAAGTGCATATGTATTATTACGAAATTTGCCAACCAAGTGGCTAGATGAGAAATCTCGGTGCCGACAAAAGTTAATAAAAGTGATTACACTACCGAAGATTTTGTAGAAGTGCTCCATAGGAGGGAGCAAAACTTCCTACACGATCTTAGTTTCGGGCAAGTTAAGGAAAACTTACAATAACTGAGTTTTCGAGTTCGTTTTGTAGTTTTTGATACAGCAAACTAATCAAGCCGAATCAAATCCAAGTCAATTTAAAATCAGCCGTCGTCAGTGTTATCGTCCGCACACACTCGATACGACTCGTCGACGATCTCCTCCTTTACGGGAGTCAAACGAGAAAACTTCTAACGGCAGGGAAAAGCAGTAGTCGTGCCAGCTTGCGTTTGTAGCTCATCGGACAAAACCGGACAAATGCATTTCACTTATTGCAAAATGCACTTTTTGCAACAGTATGTGTATGTCATTTTCAACTATTTTGAATCTATACAAACATCACATTTTTGGCACCACAAACAATTTCACAAATGTCATTTTGCAAACTTGCTAAGTGAATGCTGTGAAATGTAAATAATATGAGCGAAAACTGTACAATTTCTTTTAAGGGGAAGAAAGCAATAAATCCACTGAAGGAAGTAACACCAACACAACTAAAAGCCTTTAGAAAATGTGTTGAGAAAAAATTCCCGAATTGCCATCCTGTGCCCCCCACTTACTACATTTCAAATCCTGAAAGAACGAACGTATTCTACAAAACCCATCAACAAATGTACTTCACTCCGCTGGTCTCTTGCCGACTATTGTGCGGGAGATTATTATATATATGTTTGAATGACATCTTCGATTCAATTTGTGTGTTGGTGTTGGTTAGTCCTGGTGGAATAAACGTGAAACGGTCTCATGTTTGAATAACAGCTGCTAGAAAAAGTTTACGTTCACCTGTTGTCAATAGGATGTTAACGTTAAAACATCATCAAAAATATAAAAAAATTGCAGATTTTATATCATCTATTTATTACGTGCTTTTCAAAATTCTACTTATTATATATACATTTATTTTTCTCGCTTCTAAAGTATTTTTTAAATGACCGAATTTTTCGCTGAAAACACGAAATGAAAAAAAATTATTTTTAATTTATTTATTTTCATATAGGGATAAATCCAAAAAAAGTTTCAAGTATCAAAGACGCACTCGGCAACTTAGACCATATGGAGTAAAAAAAGAAATAGTCTGCGTTCGCTTTTTGAATTATTGCATTCCGCTTCAAATTTTCCCTTATAGGACTTATTGCGTTTATCATTCCTAGTAATTTTGTTAGACTTTGAAGTAATAAGCAGCAATGTATTGAATTAATGAAATCATCGTTCATGGGGGAACTGAAATATTATAAACTTCTTTTTTGAGCACTCTGATTCCAAATACGATGCCCGATTTTGCAAAATCAAAATGACTGCTTTACATATTGTTTCTTCAGATTTTCATTAAATTGACACATAGGGCTTTCAGAGTATGTAATTTTAAATATGTCATAAAGTTTGAAAAATCCAAGATGGCGGGTCCAATACGGTGAAACAAAAATAATGAATTTCTTAAGAGAAGACTTTATTTAACTTTGTATGGTAAAATGTAAATTTGACGGACGTTGCTGTTGCCTTTTCCCAATGTATGTAATAATTTTATATAAGAAGCCTCTTCTTCTCAACGCAGATGTTGATTCTCCTCGGTACTGCCCACAGACAGCAGACCGGCAGTTACTGGACTGCCACGTAAGACAACTGATCTATTTCGTCCTCCCCTCAGCTTGTTGCATCCATGAAGAGATTTTCCATAATTTGCACATGCAGCGGCGCATTAGCAATAGCAAAAAGGACAAACCAAAGTGAACACCTCAAAGAGCACCGAGAATTACTCTGCTGACTGCTGATTACGCGAAATTTATGGCAGGAATAAAAGTCAGCAGACTTTAAAATCGGCTGATCAATGAAGCGACAAGGCGCTCTTGGTCGCCATTCTTCCCTCCCGAGATACCATTCTAAGCCGGAGGAGGACGGAAACGCTGGGATCGCAGTACAACGATAAACAGCAATAATAAAAAAGTCGAACGGGTTTCATGTGCAATTTTTTTTCGTTCACTCGCCGCAAGGACCGAATTAGGCCACGCATCGGCAAAGCGAGCCACGGCACCTCCGGTCCAATTAAAGCAAGTTGCGCCAGTAACTTTCCCATTTTAATTGAGTCAAACTTTATCGCTAACACGTCCTTGCACTCCTTAACTGCCAATAAATGCACCCGTTGTTGAGAAAATTGACTCAATCTGGCCATCAATCAAGCTGGCTGTGGACCGAACGGCGATTTTATTGATTTGCGCGAGTGCTGGTAGCGGTGAGGCTACCTCCGCCACTACCACCGTCGTCCGTCGTCTTTCTCGCGACTGTTGAACTCATCCAGCTATTTAACGGCGACCCTAAGTATCTCCTCCGACTTCCTCTACGCGCAATACACCCCGCTCGGCAGTAATATTGGAAAGCACCCGCATTTTTATTGCCTCGAGATTTTTATTGACTACTTCTCATTTTTGTTCTGCTCCAAAAGTGTGCTTTTATTTGACAGAGTATAGATGTCAGGAGATGTACTAGATGCCGTTGGCGTTCGGTCATATGTGGACACAACAAGTAATCTCTACTAATAGTTCTGCTTCCAATACTTTTCCAATCCATTTCCTCCGCTATGGCTCATAAGAGGAAGAAAAACAACAGAAACAGATTAAAGTTAAGCAGGATGAAGAACCACAGAATTTCCTTCGGCAACGGAGAAGAGGCTTAATGGAACGAGTAGCTATAAGCTTTCCGTCCCTTCTAAAAAAACATTTTTTTTACCCTACAGAAGAGGGTACCTACTCATTAATTTTCTAACAATTTTTTCAAAAATTGAAATACTTTTCATAGTATCGACATATTTGTATACAAGGAAGTACTATTTGCACACGGAAGTAAGTGGAGTTCAGCGAAAGTACACACAAACCTTTTTACATTCGCATACCGAAGAAAACAAATTCGTAAAAGAAAAATTTGACTTTTACAAAATGTTATTGACTGTATATTTTCCTTTTGCAAAGATCTCTGGACTGACATTTTCCCATTTTCAGCATGTATTTAGCATGTACACGGACACGGATTCTGTGTACTCCGTGTACTTCCGTGTACACGGAGATTACATGGATATTACACGGACACAGAGCGTGCGAATAGATACTGCCTTTATACAAACAACTTGTTGTCGCGGATCAAATAAATTTGGTTATCAGAAGGACGGCGCAGGCCACTAAACTCATTTTAATAATATGTTTTTTTGTGTAGGATATTTAGGTGTTCATCACGATTTGCCTTATTTTCCCGCTGTTTTTATTGAACAACAGATCTGAACACAATCGTTTTAAAATGACTTTGAGGACCAGCTCGCATTTCACATTTTTCCAAAAATTGGTGAAATTGGGTAAACTATAATACTTCTCTCAAAACTGGAAACCAAAAACTTATCTGAAAGCTTCTTCCCGCAACGCTTTGTCCAATTTGTCCCATGTTTTGTACTGAACGAAAAATTTGTGCACCTCGTTTTAAAATATCCTTTGACGATTACGGGCATTTTGTTAAAAGCGGGTGAAGTATTAGGAAATATCTGAAACTAAGCACCGAGGAAAATACGTTTCCCCTGGTTTAAGAATATATTGGGGACCTGCCGGCACTTTGTAAAAAAATGCAATAAACTTTTGCTCTGGATTTTTTCTCCATACAATTTGGTAATTTTTCTTTCATTCAAATCGAAATGTAGTTCTTCCAGTGCTCCAATATGCATATTAATAATAGCCTGGAGAGAGATAATTCTCCATATTAGTCATTGCAATACCTCAGTGTTCCAAATCTCTTTAAGGGAACATTCTACTGTGTTAAATGAAATAAGTAAATTGATTTTTTATAGTTTTCTTCTATAGATTCAAGCCTTGAGAATGCGCTTTTCAAATCATAATTCCTATTAGTTTACTAGTCAGCGAGTTTAGCCAAGACCATAATACTTCAAACGTTATCTGGTACCCCAGTGGGTCTATTCACGCAATGTCAACTTTTTTACATATTGATTTAAAAAAAATTCCTCTCATTAAGTAATGTTTAAAGATGTTTAGATTAAAAGTTACTTTTCGATTTATTTAAGAGAGATAGGGGTCCCTTTTCCATTCAAAATTTTCCACCAGTACAATTTTTCCACTTTCCATCGTTTTTCCATGGACATTTTTTCCATTGTCTCTTTTTCCATCACAGTCTTGTGCGAAATGTCTACGAAAAAACTAAGCAAATCCATACCATGGATTGGAAATTTTGGTGGAAAAAATATAATGGTGAAACCTACCTACAATCATTAAGGGGTTATACTTAGTTGGGTTGGATGAAAAAATCTACTCTTTTTATTTCATATTTTTTGAGTAGGTGGTACAAAGCGATCCCTCAAGTTAAAACAATGACTTTCTGTTTTACTGACGTTAGCAACGCCATCTAGTAATGTGCATAAAAATCATACTTCTCGTATCCCACTTATCAGACTTTGAAAGTTTCATGGCGCTGTCAGCGGCGCGAGAAATAAAAATTATTGCGTGTAATAAAAGCAATGATTCGACAATATATAACGGTTGTGTATATAAATCTTGTTTAATAGGAGTATTTGCATTAGTTTTCAATGCAATTCAACAATATAATCAACATTCTGTTGTATAATAATTGATACCACGAGGTCATGTTTTTTATGAATTTGAATTTGATCCCGGGGATCACTTTACCCATTCTGCCCTGTCCAGTTAATTTCTCGTTCATAATTTTGAATAATGTGTTTATGTACTAAGTAACTATTAATCTATGTTTTTTTTGCTGGGATCAATTTATGCTAACAGTAAGAGTCGGTCCACTGACTTAGGAATGAATGAAAGGTACCACCCAGAACCACATTGTATTCAATGCCAGGTCCAGGGGGCGGAAAAGCAACCATATGAGGCTATGCTCTAGTGTGGCTATTCGAATCTGTGGATTGTTCAAGGCACTATTAGAGCACGAAAATGTATATTAATACTCAAGAATTTTCTTGTGCCTTTTATTAACGATAAAATGTCGCTTCTCGAAACGATCCAACGGTCTAACTAGACAATGCGATGCCTCCCACAGCCCGTTACACACAAACATAGCTGGAGCAACAAAATACGACTGTTTTGAATTGACCAGCAAGAAGCCCTGACTTAAAATTCATAGAAAATTGTTGTTCGGTTTGCAATTCGCAAACCAAAAAATATGACGGATTTGGAAGCATTTTGTTTAACATTGACAGCCATGACTGAGCATTTGGTGAATTCAGTTCCAAAAAGAATCAGCACTTCTTGAAAGGAATATATATATATATATTAAATCAGTTGTGGTTGTGTATGACAACTGACCCTATACATTTGCACAGCAACATTACTCAATATGCCTTTGAATTGTTGATAATTTTTCTGAAGTAAAAAAATATGTATTTAAGTTTGTGATATAAAGATTATTGTTTAGTTGCGTTCTCCTTTATTTTCATCGATCCCATAATATGCCAGATATACATAAAGTTCACCATCTCAATTGATCCTATATTTATGCACAACACTGTATGTAAATCTATATAGATTATATTACTTTAGGCGATCACATTATTTTTTTTATGATTTATCTTTGCATTCTGTAATATTTGCCTGCATTTTGGACACCGGGTTGTACCATACAGTACTTATATATGTATCAATTATTCTGGACATACTGAATAAAGCCTTGTTTTGTTTCAAAGTTAGTGTTTGCTTCAATAGAAAAATAAATTCGAGTTTTTTTATTGATTTGCCGTACTTGTATAGGAGGGGAATAAAACATGTTCAAGGTGGCGTATATACAGTATCTGGTCATTGAATTAGAAACACCGCTCATAATTGCGGAATTTCCTAATGTGCCTGCATTTTTATTACCAAAACAAGTTTTATGACCCTCTTTTTCAGGAATCTGTAATCTCGGGGTAGTTTCTAAGAATTTTAACCACTCGGAAAATTTAGTCGTTACTAAATTAACCGGTACTAATTACAAATGTTTTATTCAACCCTTTCTCGCCTCATTTCGTATTTGGATGAGCAAGAGTGAAGTTATCAAGTATTTTTTGGAAAGGTTGTTTTTTAAAAAGTGTTTTGGTTTAAAATTGTAAGTATGAGTAGCACATATGTATTTGTAAAATAAAAATAATGAAAAATAAATTTAATATTGTTTTTTTTTTCATTTTGATTTTGAAAGTAAGCTGAGGAACGCGTTTTTACAATGGGGCGTAAAAAAGATATAGCAGACACGAAAAGGAGTGCTATTGTGACTTTATTAAAAACTAAACAGTTCACCTATAGGGAAATTGCTACAAAAGAAAATGTATCTGCAGCTACCGTGCATAGGGAGGCCATAAGACTTAGTAACAGTGGGTCTCCTAGAAGGAATCGACGTCATAACTGTCGTCGAATTCGAAAAACTACAGCAAGGGATGATAGGAAAATCCGTAATATGGCCTTACAACATCGTAGAGCACCCGCTAAAATAATAGTGGACCACCTCAAGGACGAAGGAATCAACATATCCGAGAAAACATTTCGACGACGGATGTACGAACAAAATTTAAAATGTAGGCGTCCGGCAAAAAAGCCGAAACTAACAGTGAAAATGAAGCAACGACGATTTACTTGGGCTCAAATGCACTGTCACTATACCGTCGATGATTGGAATAAGGTAGTTTAAATTCCAGAGTTATTCAATATTAACTCTTTCAAGTTTTTGCAATATTTAAAAATACGCTCACAAACCAAAAATTTCAGGTCATCTTTAGTGACGAGTGCCGCTTAGAGGCAGTGACAGAAATGTTTCAATATGTGAGGAGAAAGCCAGGATAACGGTACAACGAGGACTGCATACTTAGAACTGTTAAACACCCCCCCGCTGTAATGGTATGGGGGTGTATCAGTGCGGACGGACCTGGGCCCTTACATTTTGTCGAAGGAACATTACGACAAGAGCAGTATAAACGTATACTATCGGACGTTTTTTTGCCTTATTTAAACTCCCTACCCTACGTACGATCACATTATACGTTTATGCAAGATGGGGCACCTTGCCATTCCTCAAAATTAATAACCAATTTCTTAATGGAGGAAAATATCGACGTGTTACCATGGCCCGGCAATTCTCCGGATCAAAATCCAATTGAGAATTGCTGGGCATATCTAAAATCCAAAGTGTACAATATGCCAAATCCAACGGTTGCTATTTTAAAGCAAAATATTGAAAATATTTGGTACAATAACGAAGATTTCAAAAACATGATTTCTTCATGTATAAAAAGCATGCCATCGCGCATAAAGAGTTTAATTAAAGAAAAAGGAGGTTCAACACGATATTAAAAACTTTGTATCAAATATTGTTAACAATAAATGTATAAGCGGAATATAATAAATGTTTGTTAAAAAAACTTAATTTTAATAGCTTATATTTACTTAAAACGCAACAATTTCCCATAATTCCTTGATGTTTCTAATTCAATGACCAGATACTGTAGCCCAGTAAACTTATTCACAAAAATGTCAAATTCACGAAAAGAGTTCGACCAATCTGGATTTTTGTAGACTCCTTTATTTCGAAACATATCCTAAAAAGTATCCTATATTTGAGACGTGGATTTTTTTAATTTTAGGCGGTTTAGTTCTATTATAATATATATAATAATTTTCTGAAAATATGTCGTAAATTATCAACTTTTCGAGGAAAATAGTTATGAGAAAATTGTGGCTAATAAAATTCTGCACAAAAGCCCTGTTACTTTTTCAATAGAATCAATCGATTTTCAGCAAAACGGGAGGTAAACTTGCGTCCGATTAGGGCATTTGAATTATGCTTTAATTGCAAAAAGGTTCCTCTAGGCTGAATTTTTGTGAAAATCTTTATTTCGATGTTCTAAGCATATCTAGAAAAGTGGCATACATTTGAGACGTGGGTTTTTCCTTTAGGGTGGTCATGTTGTTAGGGGGGTTCAATTATAGTTTTTGGAAAAAGATAACTTGTAATTTTAACATACTTGAAATCATAGATTTTTCTCCAACTTTTCAATACCAATCTTAATCAATTTTGGTCACCAATAGTACATTTGCAAAAAAACTTTTACAGTTTTACGAACAGTAAATTTTTAATTTAAATGCCAAGCGAATATTGTTTTGTTATTAAGTTTATTTCTTTCAGTTTCATTTGAATTTGTTTACGTATTCGCGGTCACCAATATTTCTCCAATTTTTTAATACCAACAATAAAGAATTATGGTTACTAATAGTATGATGTTTAGAAAAACCTTAAGTACGGAGTTAGAGAGGTGAGTGAGGGCTCAGTAAATTACATAAAAATTGGAGGTTATTCTGTTTTAATTTCTTCATTTTTACTAATAGTATTTTTTTATTGTACACAAAAACCAGGACAAATTGTAGGTACCCTGTTCGCATTTTCGAAATTTTTGCAGATTCTGCAAGATTCCACCTTTATTTTCTCTTCATGTTTTACGTCCTTTTAACACCACTGGAGTATGGGATTGAAAAAAGAAGTTATTGCAACATTACAATATATTTTACACAAAAAAGATTGATTTCAGGAGAAGAAGTATAGGTGGCTTTTTTGTGCAGGATTTTATAATCTATTATATTATTATCCCCTAAGCATTTCCATCGAAAAGTGAATATTTTACGATATATTATCAAATACCTAGAGCTCAACCCCTTTAACCCCTTAAAAATAAAACAAACCTACGACTTAAAAAAACTTTTCAGAGAATGCTTAGGACATCGAAATGAATGTCTCCACAACAATTCAGCTTGGTCGGACTAGCTGTGTAGTCAAAATCTCATTTCACTGGTAATACAGTAATGTGTGTTATTTTCATTTCATAATAATATTTAACTAAAATGCGTACGAAGAGTATAAAGCAAATTAACCGATTAAGTGAGTGAGCTTAATGCGACAGTAAAAATATCTCAAATTCGAACCGTCTAGTTTAGTCTTACCAGCAAACTTCAAACTCGATTTCCCACAACTGAAAGTTTGGTGTATACGGCACATTAATTTTCTGTCGACAAGATTAAAAGATGCTCTTATTAATTAAATATTTAAATTGCACGCTCACTAAATTCTAGGACGATAGATTAGCTTACCTACAAAATTCCCAATTTTACAGAATAATGTTTTCCCTTAGGGGGTTTATTTTACACCCCTTTCCCCTACATTATTTCAAACATACTTCCTAATAATTTCAATTTCATTAGCACCCGAGCATTCATTCAATCGCGCCCTTAATCGCAAATAACAGAGACTTAAAACTTTAGATGCAATTATCCCAAAAATATATTTTTTGCAAAACTTAAAGCCGTGGTTGCTCGAAAACTATTAATTAATCCGATCGATATAAAATTTTGTGGACTTATTTCTTATGATAATAAGTAGGATCCGAACGAAGGGCTTTGTTTGCTAAAAAAATTGTGTGTTGCAAAACAATCGAAAATTTACCAGCTCAAAAAAACTTTGTTTATATTGTTGGTATTTAAAGGCAAAAAAAATATTAAGAAATTCAGGCCCTTCGCAATTCAATACAATAATATAATCTCTACGGTTTCTGATTTCCGATAAGCGATTCTAGAGTTATCATATCCACCGCAAGTGATGTCAAAAAACACGAAGAAGAGCCCTATTCCCTCCATTTTTTAAATAAGCGATTATTAAACCCGCAAAGAAAATTTGTAGAAATCACGTTGTTTATGCGATCCCAACTAGGTAGGTATAACCATTTAACCTACTCCAAAAATTGATTATTTTAAAGTGTTCACCCATTCTATTGTCCCCTTGATTCTGTTTCCACTTAAGGCCTTATTCACCAACATAAATAAAATATTTTGCACTCATTCGGATAAAATAACCACTCGAAGGAAGTTTTATATTTATCTGTCGAGGATCACCTCAAATTCATACACATACTCCATTCTGTGAGAATCGCTAATGGGTTGGTGGGTTATACAGCATTTATTTACTTCGTTTTTCGGAATGTTTGCAAAAATGGAAATATGTAAATGGTAAGTAGATAGAATAATTAGAAATTGTATCAATTTAATCTCATTCGACTACACTTTTCATCAGAATCCCCGAATAACTTCTAGTCAATGTTATCAGCTGATTTGCATATACAGGAAATTAGTTCAAAATTAGTTTTTATCTAGGTCGGTGCATATCACCACTTCCAAGTGACGAATTCCACAGAATAAAAATTATCTATGTTGGCGATTACGAAGCTATATCTTGTAATAACTAAAAACAAAAAAATTATCACAAACTACTCACCATATATCGGTTCCTAAAAATCATTATAATAAAACATCACCGGGAATGAAATGTTTTTTATTCAAACAATCATCTTCTTTTTGTTGTTTTTCTGTTAAAATTTAATAATTATTCTTGAAGAAAAGTATTTACACGACAGACGGCAGAAGGGGCAGACACAAATCACCCCGACACTGCACCAGTTACGTACGAATTTAACTAATTCAGTGAATTTTACTCAAATACTTTATTTATAATAATAATAATATCCTTTTTGTGTAATATGATCAAAAATGAAATAATAATTACATTCCTACAACGGGCCTTGCAAATTTACACTTTTTACTTAACTCGAGGCTTCACATACATCAAAACGATCATATCAAATTCCCCCTGGGGGGATTCTTTTGTTTATAATTATACTCTCAGCATTTTCTCTATTGCAATGCGGTATGCTAAATTACTTGACATAATGCTTCTAAAATAGTTCTTGCTTCTCCTTACACTGTTATGGAGTTCATCTGTTAATTTGCATTACCTCTAGCTTTATAATAATACATGGATATTTACCCTAATTAAACTACGACTATAGCTGTAAACAATTACCTTAGTTCTTCTTCTTATTTTTGTAATTTTTCCTTTTTTCCTAGTCACATTCTTTTTCTTTTTTTAAACAACGTAAGGAACAAATTAACAGAACACAAAACGTAACAAAACAACTCTATCAATTTTGATCCACACTCATCTACAAAAAAAGTACTATAATATAAATAGCAAAGCAAGGTTTTAAGGGAAATCAAGTAGTAAAATTTCATTATGTTAAGTACTTTTGGTCTATAGAATTCTTGTTGGTTACACTATGGGCTCGTTATGTTTTATATCATGGAACATTTAATAAATTTGAGTAAATCCTTTGAACGTTGCCACTATTTTTATAAGTTACTGTATAAATTCGCTTCTGAGAGGTTTTCTTTGTTGTCTTTACATGCGTGTATATATGGATTGTTTAAGGGCTTTAACAACAATGGTATATCACATAATAGAAATCGCTTTTAAAGTTTTCTTTAGATAACAAACAAATTCTTTTAAATAAAATTGTTTAAAGCACAAGCGTTTTAACAAAGCAAAAAATGATAAATGAAGCAAAAAATAAGGTGCAACAATGAGATTGCCGGTATTGTATTGCATTCTTCTTTTGGACCCCTGTATTGTTTTCAGTTTTTAAATGCCCCAAGTACATATAACAGTATTAGTATAATTTAAGAAATGTAAGGCGTAATAGAGATGAAGTTGCTGTGCTCTAGTTTATGACCCCAACACATTATTACCTGAGGTCTTTCGAACGATTTCAGGATAGCAGGCTGGTAAACTGTAAACTTCAAATCATTATCATAAAAAATGGGGTGTTGGGATTTTCAGGTTCACTAATTTGGAATTTTCCCCTATAAGTGCAAGATGACGGACTGTTATGCCTGCTCTCCAATGGGCATGCCAACGACAAACCGACCACGAACCATGCTGCTGCCTTTTCCTTCTCATTATAAAATGCGTGTCCCTTCTCGCTCGTGTTTTGGTCGACATGCTCTAACTTTTCCTTTGTGTTAGTTAAACCATTTGAGTTGCCACATTTAATTCAGCACTTTTTAGCAGTGGTTCGGGCCCTAGATACGTATTTAGTACTAGAAAATCGTCAAACTTCAAGCAAAAGTGAGCTTAAGCTCAAGTAAATATTGTGTAAAAGTGTGTAGAAACGAAGAAATGGAATTTATTAAGCAGCTAGTTCTGCTAAATTAGCTAATTGTTAAAAATAAATAAAATAAAATTTAGTTCGTTTCTTTGCATTTCACCGATCACAACAAACAGAGCTTTCTGACTGTTCACATCTACATTGATAGAATTATGTACGAACACATTTTGTCAGCCAACTGGTTGGTTGTCGGCATTCCCATTGGAGAACGGGCATTAAGACCCAAACTATACGAGCTTTTCGTTGTTGCTGGGTAAGGAATGTGGCTTTTTGAATCAGAAATTGAAACTATGAAGTTTCACTATTCTCTACGCTCTTGAAGTTAAATTTCCCAATATAATATTGTGCGTATTATTTCCCGATAAAGAAATATAAGGTCCACCATATGTCAATGATTTCCTTCTCAAAATATCTATGTCTTTAATTAATGTAACCAATACATATTATAACGTAGTCTGAGTAGATCGCTGTTAAAGGACATTGATGATTTGTGTTTTTTTTCAAACCCATATTTTGAGAATTGATGCAAATAAAGTCTTGAGCAATATTTTACACATTGCATTGTTATTTCAAATTTATCTTTATCACCAGGGACAAATGGGTCTTAAGTTTTCTATTTTTAAAACTGTTTAAAAAGAAACTTACTACGCTTTTACCAAAATTCGTTAATAAATTTGCCAGATCGAATTTTTGCGGACTATGAAAATTTTGCTACTAATTGTTTTTAATTATGAAATAAAGGGAAAGATTGTAAAACATTTATTTCTCCATTCCTTTATTATTTTATAAGTAAACTTCCAAATATTTAATATTTATTTAAATTGCTTTTACAAGGAAAACTCTTCATCCAATTAGAAATTTTAGAAAAGATAAGTCTATAAATATTGTACATAAGAAATTCAAAAACTCCAACAAAATATCCAAAAACTATTTTTGTTATTTTTTACTTTCTTCTTTCATTTCATAACAAAATTCAATTATTAGCAAATTTTTTATATTTCGCAAAAATCTCGCCTGGCCTGAGTTAAAAACGTCAATTTCTTTAAATTTCCGACGTTTTTTATAATTTAATTTGTGAATAAAATTACTGAAGTTTACTGTAGGTAAGTGAAAAAGTGAAAACCGCTGAACACAAATTCTTAAAAAAAGCATACCTTGCATAGATATACATAGCAGATTGAAAATGCCTGAGATTAGCTTAACCCCGTATGTGCACCAAAGGTTTCAGGTGTGTACTCCCAATTCCCAGGGTTAGGAAGCGTCTCGAAATTTTATATTGGACCAAACCTGGCATGCGAAGCTATTAAAGGGTGTTTCCTGGTCAAAATTCTAAAAATGTGGCCTAGATTTCAAAAATTTGTTGCGAAAAAACTATAATATGTAGATATAAACTAAAATTTGAAGAAGATGTAAAATGGACTTTCTAAATAAGGGGAATCAGATCTCTGTGATTTTTCCCTTGCATAAAAGGGGCAATATTCCCAAATTATTCTGTTTTGCAAAATCCTTTGAAGTGTTGTATTTTCGTTATAAGTCTTTTTTATGTAATTTCAACATGGCTTTATTATTGGCAAATCGCCTACTACCAACCTGTTAGAATTTTCTAGTCCAGTGGCGGATCCACAGCAAAGTCTTGCGGGGGAACTTGATTTAGAATTCTTTTTTGTCTCACATGGATTAATAAACAAACGTGTCTAAAAACAAGAATAGTTGATTATGAAATATGTTAACTAAAAATTAGTATATAATATAAGTGCGAATATAGCGAGCGCGAAATTTTTTTGAAGTTTTTGTGAAAACTTTATTGCCGTCATTTTATGTGTTTTGGTTAACGTATGGGATGGTAAATTTGGTAATTTAAATAAATACTTTTTTGTATGAACGCGCCATCTACTGTGTAACGTTATTGCTGACGTTTACTTAAATCACATTATAGCCGAATTCACTTTCGTTATAACTTAACTGATTTATTCTTGCATATCATATGCACATTATAGTAAGACCTATGGAATCACACAGCGATGTATAGGCAGTAAAGTTTCTCGTAGATTGTCCCAAGTATTTACCACAACAGAAAACATGGAGTTCTTCTAAAAAAAACAGTGAAAGTAGAAAATAAGTACTTCTTTACGCGCTTGTTTGGTAATTACAGCCTGGTTCAGTGTATATTTACAATATAAAATTTATAATATTAAACCTCTTTCTTTCAACGCAAAGTTTTAAAAATTGTATCTTCGAGCTTGGTGGGTGTACATTCCTCCCCCCCCCCCCCCCCCCCCCCCCCCCCGGGGTCCGCCACTGTACTCTAGTCGCTGTATATATCACTCACTGCTATCGAATCTGGCAAGCAAGTAGATTTAACTACTTAGGTTACTTACTCGCAATAAATTTGTTGAAATTAGGTCACATTTTTCGAGTTCTGACTAAGCATCACTCCTTAAGTAAAACAAATTGCACGACAACCTTCAAATGAATAATTAGCCGCACTTCAGGACTACTCAGAAGGTCCAATGAAAATACAGGGAAAATACAAGGTCGTCATATTTAGCTCAGTAAGGGGATCGACAAAGACTTAAAAATATCGTGTTTATATTTATAGCTTGGGAACGAAATACTGAAATCCCATCAAACCTAACACAATTTTGCACCGCAATAATCATTTACTTTAATTGTCGTATGGGGTCTGCCCACAATGTAACTAAATTGTATATCTTGCTACGAAGAAAGAGAAATAATAGCATTTTCTTAAAATACCCAAACAACAATTTGACAATAAAAATACAAATGTATGAGGTTATTTAAGTAACAACGTAATGTTCGGCACTTGGCCAGATCGCTTCCCTGCACTTAAGGGAATATTTATGATTATTAGATTCAAGTGACATGAAAAAAATCCAAACAGTTTCAGCAGCCAAATATGATTTGATTTAAACTTCAAACAAATTTCAAGGGGTTCATTGTTTGGGCAAGAAAACCATTCATCACGAATTCAGCTAATGTACAATGGACAAATTTACTTTTATACTTCTGCTTAAAATAGTAGAAAGAGAAGTGTGCTTAATAAAATATTAAGCACTTTTGGGGTCCTATTTAAGAGATACATATGGGCGGCAAGTATAAGCACACATAACATATATATGTATATGTAGATAGTTAGAAATCCAATACAGAAAATTTGATATTAATCGCGCAGGAACACCCCTGGGGGCCTATTCCTTAAGTTGATTCTATCGAATTGTTCATCGGGGACTACAAATTGGTATTCCAGAACTCGATATCGACAACTTTTGTTGACCTTACATCGAGTATTCTGTAGGGAATTAAATGTCAATCGATTGTCCGTTGAACGGTTGAGCCGTGTGTGTACAAAAAGCAAAATGTAAGCATTGAATACTTAACAAAATATTAAGTTTGTGCAGATCGATCATTAGGCTCTGGATGGGCTGAAGGACATCGAGTCAGTCATATCGATCGAAGAGTGAGGTGTTAAGTTATTTTGATGTAGACACTTTTTACTCGTTTTCGTCCGTGTGTTTGCAGACCGCATTTAATCCGTGTATGTGTGTAAAATATTTTTATGTGTGTAAAATACGTGAATATTTTTTGAGAAGGGAAGGAAGGGGGAGGGGGCGATGGAGACTGGTGGACCCACACTAGTTAGGTACTAATGCACATAAGGTAATTAGTTACACATTGCGTGTAAATTCAATACAACCAGTAGTATTAGTAAGTTCCTTTAACTCACACTTCGCGTTTAATTGAAAATCACATATTTTTTGTGAGTTCAAATAATACACTTGGATTTGCAGTGCATGCAAAAGAGAAAGTATAAAATCTTCATCAAGTTTATGCCTATTCTTAGGTTCGCATTCGAGTCGAGTTCTGGGCACCAGCCCAGTAAAGTAATTCTACGTTGAGAAAAATTGCAGTCGGACTGCCGTTTTTAGTTCATATAATTCGATTGGTCGAATACTTCACATCTTCAACATAAATCTATCGCAAAGGCCTCAGAAAAAGACTCAAATGCAGTGGATGGTGGTAGAACACCACCCTATATTGACAGCAAATGGTCTTCAAAATTGACAGATTAACTACGTAAATTTATTCCGTCACTCTCATCTGCACTGCCACTACCATTCAGCAAAAAATATCGCGAGAGCATTTTTAAATTATCCCTTTATCTTCAGTACAGTTTAAATTTACACAAATGCCATAAATTAAAGTAGAAAGTGGGCACTTATATCAGTTTCAAACATTTTTTCACGAACTTCCACACAGAATAAGATTTTCGGTGCATCGAAATATGAATATGAAGCAGAATCACAGGGCTTTGCGATTGGAATAGGCCCCCTGATTTACTCGGGCGACTTTTTTGCTTAGTGTCTACATACATAGTAGTTAATTACTTTTGTGTTTTGTATCAAAAATACCGTACTTTTTCGAAATTTTTTTTTTTTTCAAGTCACAACTTTTCCAATTTTATACCTTTTGGTAATAGTTTAGTCAATTTCACCCAAAAAAATATTCATTACAAAAAGGGCAATACCTCTATGTTTTTTATTGAAGACTACGTTTTTTCCACAATGGTAGATTCCAGCGCAGATGTCCTACAAACAAATATGGCAAACAGTATAGCTAAATAAGCTTCGTTCTTTAAAAAAAACTTATAACTTGTATGAATCTTTCGAACTGGGGGCAATTGCAATATTTATAGAAGGGTAGACTATAGCTTAAATGAACTTAAATTGTACTCTAAGTTGTTGGGACACTAAACCAGGTTCTCCCTTTTTATTTAATTAATTTTTAAAATAATCCCAAACGTAGACAATTGTAGCATGCTCCTGGCAAACCATGAACTTTAAAGCAAAAAAATACTGATCTGCATTTGATGATTAAAGGTATATTTCATCACAAACTCAATAAATACAAGAAAAATAAAAATTGCAGCAGGCAATGGAATAAGAAAATCGTGACAACGTGACAACAAATGGCCATATGGTGCAAAATAGACCAAGGAAATCATGTTTACTTTGAACTATGAAACTCCCCTTTATGATGTGTATTCCGCAGATGTAGCCCTCTATTTTGGTTGCTCCTTAAAGCAGCTAACTGATACACACTAAAGATGTTGGATGCGGTCCAAAGATGCGTACGCATCTACGATTCCACCAACAAATTTCTATTCTGATGTTTTTATAAATAAATCTCATATAATGCAAAAAAGGACCGGATTCGTGCTCGTATCAACTTGCTCAGTAGTTTCATTGTACTTTCTCCCATTTCCTTTAAAATAGAGAACCGATTATAAAATCTATTTATAAAATATAAATGAATGGGTAAAGGGCATCATAAGTGAAAATCATGCTCTTCAAGTAGAAAATAATGAATGTGCTACATCTGCACAGTTGTTTAGTTAAATTATTGGAAACTTTTGGGGCACATTTTCACCATTTTAGTATTACTTTAACCTTTTAAATAATAAATCTAGCTGACTGATTTACATTATATTCGATGAATGGAATTATTCTACATCGTACCAATAATTCGAACTATCTGAATAATTTTTAAAATTCCAGTTTTTCGAAATAGCACGAATAGCCGTGAAATTTTAATTTTTGAAACACATATACATAGGTACATTGAAATCTTTAAATCGTTACAGGTAAGGAATTTAAAAGTTCGACAGACATTTCCAAATAATTTTTTTTCCTCCAAAAGATTTAGTTTACATTAACCCACTGAACAAATTATAAATCGTCGGCTCATTTCCAATAAAAGAATGTTATTAAAAGTTAAAAATATATTTGAAGAGTCGAAATAGGGTAAGAAGTTCAATGGAACTTGTTCTAAATTTACTGCAAATCGTTCGTATTTATATTTTTCTATGGAGGTGGTGGAATAGTTCGAAATTTCGAAAATTCGATTATTTCCGCGAGTGGTTACATTTCTACACTAAAAAGAATGCCGTGCACTGCTGTTGGTACAGAATAAGAAATTAAAATCATAGCCGGAGCAAAAATGACGAATGGTTCATTTCTATTTTTATTTTTTTAACTTATAACTTTTAAAAGGGTGAGGGGTTTTTTTAATTTAACAACGCAATACTTACCGCTCAACGTCGCTGCAAACTATTTCAGCAAAAAATCAACAAAACGCAATCTAGAAAACATTAAAAATAAAATAAAGAAAAAAACATAAGTAATAGAAAAAAAACAAAAGAATTTAAATATTTCGATGAAATTATATTCAACAAAAATGACATTATTTAATAATTTGTTTTGCATTCCACTTTTTTTTTCAAAAAAAAAATTGCCTATACAACATAATCTACTCTATCAAAAATTATAATAAAAATAATTAAAAACATTAACAAAATATATATAAAAAGTAATATCATTTCATGAAGAATTAAGTTGCTTTACATCCACACAATATTTAAGTCTTCTCCCACTGACAGACACTAAAATCTGATGAGGAGTGAACATATTTCATTTCACACTTGAATGTTTTTTTTTCTTTTTTTCTTTTTTACAAGGTTTTGCTCATGCATTTGCTTATGCATCTTTGAGAATGTTTACAATCTACAGACATCAAATTGTAGGTGTCTTTGCTTCGTCTTCTCTCCTCCTTTGATTTTCCGTAATTAAAATTACATCTCTGCAGTTTCAATAATTATCTGTCAACTTACATTGCTTAGTTTAAGTAATAATTATTAATTTACGCTCTCTGCTCTCACTATAGTTAATATATACACAGGAACTAAGAATATATACGTCTAACTGTTATACAACGCTTCTCCGCGGAAATTAAGTTACCTAATTAAGTCGACTCTAACCTCACTTCGCATCGTGGGCTTCAATAAAATTGTTTAAAGTAATCAAAAAACTGAGAACATTTCCCTTACGTTTACGTTGTAATACGTTTTTAGAAGTTAGCTTCAGCAGCATGGGATTGCACAGGGTGGTACCTCTAACACAAACCAGCACAGGTAGAATGCATACGTACATAAGGCGTTTGGAACTTTACAGGTAAAATAAAACGTCTTTCAAGTTGCACGACGGAGTCTGGGACCCTCAAAATAATGAAACAATTTTTTTCTGTCTGCTTTACGCACAATTATTCTCGTATTCCCTAAAATCCTGCGAATCCCATGGTGCCGCTGTTTTCTAATGGTCACTGGTGCATTTTGGGCGCGTGATGAGTCATTCCTAGCCCTAAGTTGATGTGGTGAGGATTGTGGTGCGGTTGAGATGGTTGGCCGTGATTATGATTACTACTTGAACTATTGTTATTATTTTGCTGCGCTGCCTGCCGCTGCGAGTTCTTCTTGTTCTTCATTCGCCGGTTTTGAAACCAAATTTTCACCTATTCACCATTTAAAAGAAATGAAAAATTTGTGGCTTAGTAAAACAGTCCAAAGCCAAAGTACGAAACGTGAAAATAATATTATGAACTAATTAAGCTGAACTACTTCCCGTGTGTTATTGCAAATATTTTCAAAATTAAAATTGAAATTAGAAAACAAGTGCGAATGTATTATGTAAGAAATTTTGATAGAAGAATTTTTGTTTGTTTGTTTTTTTGATTTTTAGTTTTCTTTACCTGTCGCTCAGTGAGGTTTAAATTACGCGCCAGCTCCCAACGTTTTTGTTTAGATACGTACGCATTGTAGAGGAACTCCTTTTCTAATTCCAATGTTTGAAATTTTGAATATGGCTTACGTTTTTTTCGAACAGTTACTTGTCCTGTCCATTCTAGTGCGTTCGTTGGTGTACATGAACCAACCGCACCAACACCAACTGATAAGCTTGGCCCTGCAATGTAAACAAAACGTAATGTTAAAAATTTCATTTGCAAACTTTCAGTACTTTTATTAGGTAAGAAATTGGTTTCTTGCGGACTAAACAGTATTAATGAAAATGTAAATTGCGTTCAAATACAAACACGAAGATTGAATTTGAAATTCGGTTAATTGATTTATTCAAAGTAGCCTGCAACAAAGCTATTTGGTGACACGTTTAACTCGAATTTAATATTTTTAACTTATAATTTGATCCAGTAAAATTGCAGTGCCGTAGAAAGCATTCCTATACATGTCCCATTAGTTTGAAAAACAGAGACAAATTATTGTCCCAGATAATTTAGGGTCCAGACAAAACAGCATATTGGCAACTTATTTTACCATATTAATATTTCTTCATTTTCGCTATATGTACTTTCATTCAGAGAAAGCCTATCGAATCCTGTTATGTGTGTCCTACCTTTTAAGATTATTTAGGAATATGTTTCTTCGGATTTCTACTACATAGAATTAGAGACGGAGGAGACAATGATTGATGTTCTTCACCAGGAAATGTAAGTTGCCCTCCTTCCAGACCCCGCTCCCTAATGGGTTGAGTCCCAAGATATACCTACTAGCACGGTCGAATGAATATTCACGAAGAATCATCATTGCCGTTGTCAACTACCAACAAGAATGAAGTTTGAATGAGCGTTCACAAGCGCATTCTCATCTTCGTTAACGAAGTTCCGACAACTTCATTCACAGCGAATGAAACTGGAAATGCTGGACAAATTAGCTGATTTCCAGTGCCAATTGTTAACTGACAGCTGTTGAGCCGAATTTTAAATTGTGAAAAATTTTAATCGTAATCAAAAAATCAATAGTAGTAATAAAAAATTAATATTTACTACGTCCACAAAATCTTATAAAAGTACAGTAAAACTCAGGCAATCAATTGAATTCAGTATTACGAGTATACAGGATGAGTTTTTTAACCAGAAACTTTCCAGAATATCGAAAAATAAGGTCCCTACGAGAAAAATTTTGATGACCAAAAGTTAATCATTCCGCGGTGGAAGTATATTAGTGCTAAAATATGTCCCCCTCCTTGTAGGTAGGACGAGGGGTAGCTTTGAAATTTTAAATAAGAACCCCTGGTTTTTATTGCAGATTCGGATTCTACGGCTAAGTAGCGGACTAAGTAGAAGTAAGATCTGGTCATCTAGCAGGCCAGTTTACCGGACCAGCCCTAGCTATTGGAGAATCGTATTTATATGTTCTCAGTAAGAGAACTGGAAAACAACAACAATGAAGATTGCATCTTAACAGGTACGATGATGCGTTCGTGTATCTATGTTGAGGGCACTGGACCGCTGTTTTCTGCCGAGATGAATCAGGAACTCTACGCCAAGGTTATCCAGGACATTCTGATCCCTTATTTTAGTCTCATTTGAGGCACTGTATAGCAGGAATACCTGAAACCTTTACGCACGATGGTGCGCCTTGCCACACAGCTCGGTCCATTAAAACATTATTAACCACCTACAACATGTTTGGAGTCTACTAAAATCTAAACTTTAATCTCTCACTTATCCTACCATAAGATCCCTTAAGCAAAATTTTACCGAAAGGTGGCAAAACAGCCTGGAAATAAAAGAAATGATTAGGCGATACTTTGAAAACATTCCAGATAGAATTAACGCTGTTCTTAGTTCTAACGGTGGACCTACATAATACTAATAGGTTGAATTATTGTTACTAGTACTATTGTTAAGTCATCTTCCACAAACAAATAAACAGAAGGCAGAATATTATGAAAATTGTGAGTGGTCCTAAATCAATTAACAGAGGTTGTACATCTCGAAATTTATAAGATCGCATACACTGCCAGTTGTTAGTCATCCATAGAACCTTAAAAAAAGATACTTCTGCACTTGCACTTTTATGAAAGCAAACTTACGAGTGGCAGTAAAAATTCCAAAAATTAGCAATAAACGGCGCCTAGTTGTGCAATCGCTTACACCTGTAGCCCGTAATTAATCAAAGCATGACGAGAAACAAACGAAAAGGTGAAATTAACATAAAATACGAGAATTTTACACCAGCCATAAAAATCATCTTAACGACACGGCATCAACGAACTCATAAATCATCCCCAAATAGCTGATATGTTTTAATACTAGCAGAAATTGAATGAAGCTCGGGACTCCTTTCACCTTATTTGAAAAACAAACAAGTCACCCATTAAAAATGTGAGTTATTTTTGTCAAAGCTGGGAAAACGAAGAACCAAACCGGAAAAGCATCCGGGCCAGCACAGGCTCGGTCACATGCATAAATCACGTGTATCCTCCCGTCGTCGCCGGCCGGTCGAAAAGGCCAAGACGAAGGAAACAAGACGGAATACTTTCCCTGACCAGTCGTAACCTCCGCGCAAGAGCCTATCTCGGCCCGGCCGGCTGAGCAGTCTGGGATAAGCGAATTTAACGAGTATTTCATTGGGCAATAATATGGCAATAAAATTTTACTATAGAGCCCCATTATATTTATTTACTACACACATTAATGCCTCACGCACGTATGGCGTCCTCTGACGGCGGCGGTAGCGCACTCGCACATCCTACGGACAGGGTTGGACGGGGATGTTTGCTCCTCCGTGGTAGGTATCACCTCGATGCGCACCTATAGCGCACAGGTCGGAGGAATCAAAATGCACGATTTAATTACACCCCGGAGGCACCCGGTACGTAGATTAGACGAATTGATTTACTGCGCCCATTAACCGGCTCTCAGGAAGGAACGAGCGTTTACGACGCAAGGCCGCCGCGCCGATGGGGTTTTAATTGTTTTACAACAAATTCACATTTTTAACAAGGTGCTAGCGACCCAATAAAACTTATTCACACGAAAATGCGTGCATATCTACGAAAGTAATAAACCGACGGATGGCAGCGTAAATTGCGGCAGCAGACAGACCCGCCTTGTTTGTTTGTTTTTCCTGGAAGCGCCTGATGATGAGCACGAACGCTGTGGGTTTTTTCCCATCAGGTAAGTTACGTATGTGGAGTATGGGGGTGTTTACAGCAATATCGAGGGGTGAAATTACGAATTTGCCGGTATTTACGTCTATTTCCATTTATGGGAAATAACCGCTCAAACTCCATAAATAGCTACTACCAGACATGTTTTTCTGGACCACTGAACTCCACATAAAAAAAAAAAAGAAAAATTGCTAAGGCCTGATGGGTTGTTGCTTGTAATGCACGAATGGATTTAATGATGTGAACTAAGGAACTCCATAAGTTAGTTAAGTTAATGAAGCAATTAGATGGTTTTATTTTTTATGTAGGGAACGGCCCAATAAATTAAACATTTTCTAAAATTACAAGTCCAGGCACGTTTATATCATTTCCATGGCACATCAATTTGAAAACGGTTTCCGAAGGACTTTCCGGTAAGACAAAGTCCATCTCAAAGCATTTTTAAGGTATTTAATAAAATAACTTTAATTATTGAAACGCTTGCAAAATGCTTTGTGAATTGTTGTTGTTGTTGGCTTCCTCATGAAGGGCGCCACAGTTGTAACTCTGGTCCTGGCCTCCAGCTATATGACTTGTGCAGTGATATCACCACGGTATCAGTATAAAAACCGTCAATGTTTGGGAATTTTTTTTACAGCTATAGGGTCTTTCAATAAGGACGCCCGACTTTTAAGTTGACCCAAATTTCACCAAAACAATCATCTTTAGCGACGTCAACGGCGGGCGCTACAGATAAATGACAAGCAACTTCTTGTGGCCTAATTTAGATGATATGGACACCGATGACAAGGGGTTTCAACAGGACTGCGCAACGTGACACACAGCGCATGCCACGATGGACATTCTGCACGAGTGATTTGAGACTGCCACCAAGATCGTGCGATTTAACGCCTATACACTTCTTCCTTTGAGACTGCCTTAAATGACAGGTCTATGCGAATAAATAAAGACGTGCCACTAAGAAAAGACGCGGCGGACATTTGAGCGGGGTCATATTTAATGCCTTAATATTCTTTCAAATAAAACAAATTTGGAGTGGATATCTCACACACAACTTATTTTATTTACATGTAAAAGTCGAGCGTCCTGGTTAAAAGACCCTGTACACAATTACACCCGTCCCTTAATGACGCGGAACTTCCTCTAGGTACTCGATTTTTTTATGCAGCAAATTAGAACTTCATTTACGCATTACTTTTTATACGCGATCTCATTTTACGCAGTCCGGTAGGCTTAATTTTCTATAATTTTTCGCAAATTTATTAATTATCAGAGTGACGCAAATCCTTACCTGAACGTATTAGTTGCACAACTCTGAGCTTTTTCATTGTGTTTGGCATGTTAATAACTAAAACTGATTATAAAGGGTGTTTCAGTTAACGCAGGAAAAATCATAGAGTTGAGATATTGCACCTATACAAACAAAAAATCGTATGGCAGGTGGGGGAATTTGGGGATGCAATATATTATTTATTATTTTATTTTTATCTATTGATCTACTTAACGCAGCGACATCAAACTTATGCAAAACAACTACTATCTTAATGTGCTTTCCACAAATGCCACCAATATTACATGCCTCTACCACTACAGGTACAGTCACTTTCGAAAGTGAAAAAAGCTCTAGATAGGGTAGATAGATCTAGGCGAACAGCTCAAATTTTGGAATCTTGGAATCGTGTAAGTTTATGTGAATGTCGAATCCAATAAACTAAATATTCATCAGTCTAAATGTGCCAAATGCGTCAAGTTTAAAATTAACATTTTCGGTTTAGTTTAGTTTACCAAGCCTTTTCATGCAGTCCATTTAAATACTTCAACTTGGCATTTATATAAATTGGAAACCAATATCGTTATTTGTGTTGGGCATCAAATTTGCATAAATAGACATGGAATAATAATTAATATAACTGTTTACCATGCACTTCAAATTTTAGTTTGGAATTCAAAAGCATAAATAATTATAAGGCCAAATCAATAGCCTTCTCATTTATTGTGCAATAGACGTTGCTACACATTGCGATAGATTACAATAGAAAAAGTTCCCAACTATGTATATCATTTAACAAGTTGTCCAGACAGCTATTGCTGCAAAACCATGCATGCAGCTGCATCAAAATTGTTTATTTCCACAGAATTTAATTGATGCTTGGCAAGATTTTGCTACGAATGCATGTTAACGGTCTGGAACAAGTCTGTTTCAATTAGTAGATAGCATACATGAACTCGCCATTGAGGCGAAAAAACAGCCATGAACTAAATTTGCCTTTTACTTCGCAAAACAAAAAAAAACCAATTGAAAATCTCGGGCTCGAATTGTTCCTTCACCTAAATGGGAAATTTGTGTTCAGTTGTTCAAATGTAGCATAACAGAACAATCGCTGGATATTGTGTAGATGCATGCATATTGATAAGAATGTGTTTGGCTTGGACTGATTTAGGAATTTGTTTCTGGTATGCATTTATACTCCGCCCATTGTTACTCGCAACATGTCAAGTAATTAGAACGCTTTGAAAATAAAGAAATTGTTTAAATTGCTGAAAATCCATTACTCAACAATATATCCATAAATGAATTAAGCTCTCTTTTCCCCTTTTTCCAAAAACTGGCAAAATCTCATGTGTACTTCTGTAGTACCTCAACAATCAGAGTCATGTTCCCGTGACATTACAATAAAACGCGTCGTTAATTTTATGTGCGTTTAATCACCAAATAAACTCCAGAGTGAGTCGTTACAATTTTTAAGATGGTAAACATTGATACTGGTACGCGACCAAGAACTTGACAATAAAATCGACACACTCTCAACCCAGTCAGTGCGATAACACCGCTTACGAACATCAAATTTAAGGGTAAACACGGAAATACGTAAGTTTAGAGCTCCCAAACTATTTAAATCGCGCTATGATTTTTAGTGACGAAAACCTGATAATAAAATCTGCGACTTACCAGCTGTGGAATAGGCATCGTTAGCGTATGATCTCAGGCCGGATGATGTATAGCCCGTTGTCTCATAACTGGACTGTGATGCACCTTCAACAGATTGGCGTGCCGCGTGCCTATCGTCAGCAAGGTACGACGTCTGCTCCCGGTAATTCCAGTAGGGCTGCAAAAAGCAAGGAGAAAAAAAAATACCATGAAAATCTGTTCCCAAAGCGTGATGCTGCAATAATTGAATGTGCGGAATATCCTATCAATTAAAATTCTCAATACGGTGGTCACATCCATTTCGATTTGCATGTTAATGTCAGCAGTTAAATTCACTGGCGCTAAATGAATGAACAGTAGTCAATTAACATATTAAGTATGGTGTAAATTAGCGGGTTTATTCTTTCAAATTTACTAAGCTGAATGGGACGCGCATAATATCATAATTATGTATGAGCATTGAAAACGATTAGGATTGGAAACAAACCCGGACTTGATTAAATGTGTGACGATTTGGATGATATCACTTTTTTCAAGGCATAAAAAAATTAAGATTATCATCGTGCTAAAATGAAACTTGCATTACATTCAAAACTCTTGTAATGTAAATTATTTGACGAGTAGTAACCGGCTACACGCACAATGATTTAAGAGCGCAGATTAAAACATTTAGTCCAATAAATTTTAAAGTCTCTTCAGCGCGTATAATTATCCATGGAAGAAATTGTATTATTGTTTAGGAGACGACCGCACAATTCAAAAATATAAACAAACTGACAGTATGTTCGTATAGAAACTGATATGCATGGATATACGTAACTACATACATTAATCCGCTTTCAGGCAAATTTATGCAGACTCAAATTTGAGCTAAATATTATCCGATAAATTTTTATCCTGGTCACATATGGTAAAGTGGATCCATTCAGTGTAACAGAAGGAAGGTCTAAGACCATGGAGTTGGAACAATGAAATGCAATACAACTAGGTTTCAACTGATTTAGCTTAAAAGCACTATGTTCGGACCACCAGAATATTTGTTCGAGGTCATGGTTTATCCGATCAACGCAATCCTTAATTTTATCTATGGGGCGATTGAGGTACAACTGCACATTGTCAGCATGCAGATGAATTTGGACTCTTCATAACACCACATTAGTTGTTTATATACAACGAGAAGAGGAGAGGTCCCATTGTGGAACCTTGTGGCACTGCTTGGGTTACTGTTGACGTATCAGACAAGTGATTATCTATATTTACCCGCTGGAAGCGGTCAGATATGAATGAATTGATTAAATTGATGGAGCCATTAGAGAAATAAAACTGTGAAAAGAGTTTGTCAAGAAGTTTTCCATAGCTCACACTATAGGTACTTACTAACGGTTTATAAATTCAATTCAATACAAAATATGCTCCTAAACCTGATCCGTATTTCAAATTGTGAACAGAACACAGATAGTATTTATTCGCAAAGTGATTTTGTTGAATTGACGAAATGAGAGATGAGAGATGATGACAAATTAAGGTAATATAAAACTTTGAACAAATTTTTATTAAACTATATTCATGCCGAGATGTTAATCCTCGTTGAAATTTTTATATAAACCGGTCATAGTATGTTAATGATAATTTAGTTTTTAAACTTTATTCGAGCTTTTTCCCCGGAACTACTATTCTATGCATCTATAGCTATCGTTTGCACCAAAGTCATGTTGATGATGAACTACTAATTAATATCACTCAGATTTAGTAAATTTTGTTGAACAATTTTCTTCTTTTTTTGATTATTAATTTACTAACCCCTTTGTCCACAATGGTTTAGTATTGAATATTTCATTACACAGTGTGGGACAACTAACATGTTATTTTTTTGCAACAAACAATATTTTGGGTTCTATATACAATTGTGTAAATTATGCAAGTGATTTGACCTCTTCTTTTGCACCTGCACAAATATTTATTATTTCAAAGTTAAATAGTATAACTGAGTATGTTATGATAAATTAAAGAGTATAGGATGTTTATTTATTCTGGGACCTAATAGCCCAGTGGTAAGGACGCTGGGCTTTACCTTCGTGATCAGTGCTCGAGCCTGGCTCGGATCATAATTGAGGTGCGCTTTTCCTGATAGCGTTACGGTAGTCCGATACTACTGCGGTTTAAACACCCATCATAGCGAACATGAAACCATTAAACAAACTGAAACAGAGCCTCGAAGTGGGAACGCTTTGTGGAAGCCTTGTATGTAAATCATAATCAAAAAAATAATAGTTCTTAATTTGAACCAACTAGCATGTTAACCAAATTATCTATTATTTCCCTATTATAGAAATTCCTTTCCAGAATATAAAAGATCAAACTAAAGAACGAAAAATGCACAACCAGAACAATCAAGTTTCAATATGGAAATGCGGAATGCATTAATTTCAAAGATTTGAAAAGCAAAAAATTGCAGATATCACGGTATTGCAACACTTTTCACATAAAATATTATGATCTGTTCAAACTAGATTATGCAATCCTGAAGTTGTTCCAAGTTGCATCAATATTTTTGGAATTATGACAAGACACCATAAACAAACAATAACCAATTCTTTGTTATAGTTTCAAATTAATAAAACGAAATAAAAAAATAACCAAGGGTTGGCGTAGGCCATTTACCGCGACATGTGCATTCCATCCAATTAACAACCATAACACATCTGTTTGATGTACGCCGGCCCCATTAAAAATTCGCACGACTAGAAAAGTGGCAATGAACAGCACCAGAGCACGGAGCATCAAGTTACTTCATGCCCACCTGTCATGTTATGTAAATTTTTTGGCAGCGTGCTTCAGTGAAAACTGTTGAGAGCATTTGGTGAATAAGTTTTAATTGTTAATAAAACTTTAATTGCCTTCAATCAATTGCTGAAAGACATTTATTATTCTTATCCTCAATTTCATTGAGTAGATTTCACTTACGCTGAGAAGGAAACTAAAAACTATATACATATGGGAGGTATATTTTATATATTTTAGTTAGTTTGTTACGAATGTTTACTTGATATTAAACAGGTGAAAAATATTTATATGTGCTTTTTCCCTTGACAGTGGAATTTTGATAAAAGCTGAAATACGTGTTCCAATCTTTGTGTTCAAGAGTGCTTAAGCGCAGTTTCAACTAAATCGGTTAAAATCAATATTTTTTCCATACAAAGATTTATACCCCCTTTATACATTTATAATTTGAATATGGGCTCAATCGGCCCATTGGTATAGAAGTTAGATTGCGGCGCCACCTATCGAGACCAGTTTTAACTATAAGCCATTCTCGCAATCTAGCTAATATATGTCTGCATGTGAAGTCAATCGGTCAAGTGGTTTGCTCAGCGCACGCACATATAGGATGCAAGCAGCATTCATATTTGTTACTGAAAACATATGTATATTACATATATTTATCAAAATAAAATATATCCTATGTTACTCAGGGATAATATAGCTTTCTAATAGTGAAAGAATTTTTAGAATCAGTTCAGTAGTTCCAGAGATTAACCCGAACAAACCAACCAACGCAGCGTTTGAATTTAGAGTTTGTACAGAGAGTGCATTTACAACTTACACTATCTTGATAATCAAAATATAATAATGCAACGGAGCATCTGAGACAAATAATAGGAAGAGCTATTGTGAATTGATTTAAATATAAGAGCCGTATCAACCCGTTAATCTTAATGCTAAAGGGAAGTTGTCTCCAAAAATGATTTCACAATTTAAAAAAAAAACAGGAAATATTCAGAAACTAAAGAAAAAGAAGCGAAAATCAAGATGAGTGAACTGCCTACGCAATGCGTTCGTTTCCGCCTGCTACATATTTATGGGCGAGGTTGTTTTATTGCTAATTAATCGGAATATTCATTTCTGCCCAGAAATTTCATCACCTGTGTAGTCTGTCAAGCAATTTTGTTGGATAAACTGTACATATTCAATTTTTGTTAACAATGTAACTGAACTTTGTAAAGCAAAAGCACGATTTGTTTTGCTAAAATTTATTTTACTAAATCTTTCAGAGACCGTAAATCATCTCGAGAAATTATTAGCTATCAAATGAGCACAATCTATCCTAAAATTCTCACGATTTTCGAGTTATTTAAGTTTTTATTTATTTTAGAACATTCCTACCTTATATCAATCGTTTGCATGCCATTGGTACATGTAATGATATTTCTGTGTTTTGATTTTTGCATAATATTCTTTATTAGTTGTGCCATCAGATAAATGGCATAAGTTTTCAGTAAACGTTGCATTTTTCCAGAAAATTATTATAAATAACTCGAGACATTGTGCTCATCTGACAGCCCTATAACCGGTTTCCAGGTTATCCGCTATGCCTAACTAGAGTGAAGTAAGAAACATTTTTGTATAGCATTATTCTGGTGTCTCCCTGGAGTCGATCACGTTCTGATAACTCGAAATCGACTGTGCCGACGTTTGTTTTCTCCCATCACATTCTGAATGTGAAACATTAATTTAATGGAGGTTGTTATATACGCCATGTAGTTATTTATATTTAGAAGTACTTTTCTAGAGAATAAATGATGAACACGAACTTGACAAGAGAAATATGTACAAAGTAAAGGAAACTAAGCTATACAAGAAAGTTAATTTAGAATTAGTAATTATCTTCGTTTTGTTTTTTATTAAAATATATAAAAAAAAACACATTATAAGTAAATCTTTGAAAACTCGCCATGCACTCGCAAAAGGGATTGTTGGACACAATTATCTCTTATTTTGTCTTATTTCTGCAATTAATTTCTAATTGATCAAAACCAACAATTACAAATCTCAAAACAGATAGTGCTTGGGCTACTTTTCTAATTTCAATTCGACTGGCTGGTTATTGTCGGTGACAGCGCGGTTGGGCAGAGCTCTTCTACACAAATAAACCCCACACCTGGCACCACTGTTAAAGATTGCGTACGTTGAATTGTTCCGTTTGGGGATTATTACTAGAGGTCTGACCAACAGCTCTGTCACCGACACAAAACTTAGCCCAAGTGAGAGGCGAAAATTAGCCCAACCATTTATGTTATTTTTTTCTTGTTTAGGGTTAGATAAGGATATAATTTGACAAAAACAGATAATTTTGACCAGTATTTTCACCGAAAATCCGCACACCGCTTCTGGGTGACTTGACCTCCAAAAAATTCCATGGCTAAGTTTTGAAATTTGGAGGGGGCTGCTGCAGTTATACTAGATGTCACCGTTCGAAATTCCAGCATAACAGTATTATAAAAATCTTATTTGCTATTATAATTTTACGGTATTGTTTCATCGATGTCAATTAATCTTTATTTATTATTAAATTTATCTAGATAAGCCGCTTGATATTTGAATTTGGGTTAACCTATTATTTTTTCAACAATATAGAAAACGTAGGAAATACTTGGCCCACAATGATTTACAAAATTACAGGAATTCTTTCAGATAATGTATTCAATTTATTTCGAAAATCCAACTTCAAATAAATTTTGAACTTGGGAGCAAGTAAACTGATTTTCGCTGGTAGGATTTTAAGTTCATTGAGATTATCATTGCTGAACCAAGTTTAATGAAAGTAAAGGGAAGAACCTATGTCATTTTTTAATAGGCATTGAAATATAAGAAGAAAACAAATTCGGACCAACTTTTAGAAAATTAACCGAATAAAACTGTCGCCATAAAATGGGCCCAAGCCTAGTGTAAAATGAGGAAATCAGTAGCCAAAAGGATAAATGTATTTATAATAAGGGGATTTCTATATACCTACATATATATGTAGTATGGACAAGATTTCAATTATTCTATGCGGACGATATCTAGATGTTCTATAGTAAATACAAAACCGAAATCGGTCGCATGTGGTTGTAGAGTATTATAAAAAAGATATTAATATACTTTGTAAAAAAATTAGTGATGAAATTAAATTTCAGTAAAAACTTATTGTCATTCATGATAGATTAGTTTTAGATAACAGATTTAATATTTTCTATGTAGGGAAATTATATACTGAACACATACTATTTCAAGTATTTTTATCTGAGGTTTATTTTTTTTTGTTATTTTTTTCAAATGCGGCATTTCTGATTCTAAAGAGTAACTAAAATTCTTGACTAAAAGGTAAGGTGAAACTTTTGAATTTGTCATAATTTGGCTTGGTGGAATGCTATAATAATAATACTTGCCTTGTCAGTTTCTGTCACTGAACGGTAAAATACTATATATTATAAATTAACCGTGATCAAAAAACTCCCCTTATAACGAGGTTTTTTTTATAATGACTTTTATTTTTACAATTATTTTAAATAATCAATCCCAATTTACCGATGCGAAAACCCTTAAGATTTAAGCGGACCACTTCCAGGTAGTCATTATTTTTCCCTATTCTGAAGGTTTTTAATTATTGTAAATTTTAAAATATTATTATTACTTTTTAATGTGTCGTTTATTATTTAGTATATGGGGCATTTCACGTGAAGCGGACAGCGAAAAAAAAGTGACGTTCTGAAATTTGTTCATATTCGGCTTAATTGTACTTCTAGTAGGTATGAATGTGGACGCACAATATTTTTTTTGTATGATGTTTATTTGTCAAGTTATTGGCTTCTAAAGAATTGTCGTTATTGAAATTCGTATTTTTTGGAAATAGTTTTTCGAATTAAAGAAATTTTTTTTAAAATATTAAATATGGCGACGTATATAGAAAATGTACTGTTCTTTTTAAATACAAAATAAAACTGGATTTTTTATTTTTTTTTAATATACAAAACCGGAAATAAACTTTTCAAATCAGAATTTTAGTAACTTCGACCAATTTGTTTTTTTATTTTTTTATTTCAAAATATAGCCTGAAGTACATTTATAATACACCAGAAGTTTCAAAATGGGATCTGCAATAGTTTAGGAGATAAATCAATTAAAGTACATTCGTGTCGCACTGAGCGTCGTACTCTAGCTTCCTTAGGTCGACTGGTTTGCGCGATATCACACTAAACCGCTGCAATATTTATATTTACTATCCTATTAAAGCGTATTTAAAGCTCTAACAATGTTGTGGGGTGTTTAATATTCAAATTAAAATAGTACTTATGGAACAAAAATATTAGTAGGAAGCAGTAGGTAGTCTAAAACAAATTTTGTGATAAGTAATAAAAAGCGACTGCTAGCGCCACCTCTTAGATACGAGAAGTATTAAAGTGACAAATAGAAGCTGTATGTTAGAAAGAGATAGAAGCATGACGCTAAGCCATTTCGTATTTTCCGTTATTTCTGTATTTGTTGTTCTAACCTCTGAGCGACTTGTGCACATTTTAAGATAGTTATTGATAGTGCTTAAACTCATCTTCAGGAACGAACGGTTCATCTTGGGTGTTTTGCGAAGGTTTACTCGATGTTGATTGCACTTTACAAGATCTTCATTAATTAGTACTGGAGGTCTTTCATATAAGAGTCTTTTCCTACAAGAGGCACACACATAAACATCGAGTAAAAATCTCAACTTTTGAGCCAAATGTTCAGATATTTTTCTTAAATTTTTAAACTTTCGATGAAGTACCAAGCGAAATAGATTAAAACATCGATCACCGTACGGAGCCATTATAAATCAATAACTATCTTAAAATGTGCACAAGTCGCTCAGAGGTTAGAAAAACAACTACAGAAATAACGGAAAATACGAAATGGCTTAGCGTCATGCTTCTATCTCTTTCTAACATACAGCTTCTATTTGTCATTTTAATACTTCTCGTATCTAAGAGGTGGCGCTAACAGTCGCTTTTTATTACTTATCACAAAATTTGTTTTAGACTACCCTTGCTTCCTACTAATATTTTTGTTTCATAAGTACTATTTTAATTTGAATATTAAACACCCCACAACATTGTTAGAGCTTTAAATACGCTTTAATAGGATAGTAAATATAAATATTGCAGCGGTTTAGTGTGATATCGCGCAAACCAGTCGACCTAAGGAAGCTAGAGTACGACGCTCAGTGCGACACGAATGTACTTTAATTCATTTATCTCCTAAACTATTGCAGATCCCATTTTGAAACTTCTGGTGTATTATAAATGTACTTCAGGCTATACTTTGAAATAAAAAAATTAAAAAACAAATTGGTCGAAGTTACTAAAATTCTGATTTGAAAAGTTTATTTCCGGTTTTGTATATTAAAAAAAAATAAAAAATCCAGTTTTATTTTGTATTTAAAAAGAACAGTACATTTTCTATATACGTCGCCATAATTAATATTTTAAAAAAAATTTCTTTAATTCGAAAAACTATTTCCAAAAAATACGAATTTCAATAACGACAATTATTTAGAAGCCAATAACTTGACAAATAAACATCATACAAAAAAAATATTGTGCGTCCACATTCATACCTACTAGAAGTACAATTAAGCCGAATATGAACAAATTTCAGAACGTCACTTTTTTTTCGCTGTCCGCTTCACGTGAAATGCCCCATATTCGCCCTTCTATGAAATTTTTCTCGACGGATTCAAAAGTATTAAGAAATGTTACAAATTTAATAGGATAACGATCCCAAAACGCTATATATTTATTAATTAAAACTTATAGCGTGTTGTATTTAACTTTATAAAGTTTCTTTGTAATTATGAATAGCACCTCAATTGTAAGTTTAATATTATAAAAAAAACATTAAAACGCTGAACAGGGACCTACCTGAGTGAACTGGGTATCAGGATATCCGTAGTAGACGGCAGGTGGCTTACGATCTCTTTCTAAATAATATTGCGAATGCGGATGATATTGGGATTCGAAGCCAGCTTCATAACCCCAGGGATGAGGGTGCCTAATTACAGATGGATCGGTGTCAAATCCCGGCCTCTTTGCCGGTATGTGCAATGGACCTGCAATAAGTGACATTTCTACGGGTCATTGGCGTAGTATCATTTTCGCAATAAAGCAAGATTGACAAAAATTTAAGAGGAGCTAATAAGGTATATTTACCTGCGGGCTGCGAACTAACACTAGCGGGGGACTCGCTCGCCGTCGAGGGCGCCACAATTTGTGTCTGTCCGGACGCCACTGTGTTTTGTTGCTGCTGCACACTATTTGTTGCCGCCTGCCCGTTCGTTTGTGGCTGTGGCACAACGTGATTACTTGTTGCCTGCTGCTGTGGGATACCAGACGTTGGCGGGCTATGACTTCCCTGTACAACTGCTTGTTGCTGCTGCTGTGTTGACTGCTGCTGTTGCTGTTGTTGCTGCTGCTGTTGATGATGTTGCTGCTGTTGATGAACAACTGCTGCTGCTGCGGCTGCTGCTGCTGCTGCTGTATCTTCATACATAGCCGTTGTGGAATGTGTCGGTGTTGTTTGTTGTTGTGTTGCCGCAATTTGTGTATGGGGATGATGATGATGATGATGATGATGTTGCCCCCACCAGGCCCCGGCAGTGGCGTGCGACCCTGCCGAGACATCGTGGGGGTCGTAAAGAGCGCACGCCAGCGGGATGGTTGTTTGGGGGAGGGGTGGAATAATTACGGTTATTTTGGTAGTTTTTTATAAACACACACGCACGAAAAAAAAAAATTGAAAAATGTTTTTAGAAAGTATTTAAAGAGTTCGTGTTTTTCGTGGTTTTTTTTGCAATTTTACAATTTTAGAAAATGTGCGTTTATTTTAGAATATTACAAATATTTTTGTTGATTTTGATGAATTGTTTTGAGTCGGTTTCATGCAGAAATCCAAGTGCATTGCACAGGAGGCATCCAAACAATTTGAATTGCAAAAATATGATTTACGCCGGCACAAAGAATTGTCGTTAAGGTAGGAAAACACACGAGTTTTTTTCGTTTTTTTATTTTATTGTTGTGTGTTTTTGAAGCAAATCAGATGTTTTCGTAGTCCATACAAGAACCATATGAGAAAAGTCAGAATTTCGTTTGACGGGGCACACGTATGATGCACATACAGCCACGAATTAACCGCGAGAGCGAATGTTTTGATATTCCGCCCACGAACACATTCACAATCAGTTTTTACATTTAATTTTACCGGCGAAATCATACGCGTTCGTCCCGACGAGAATCGACGAATATGTATTTAGTCACGATTTCAACCACACGGGCACAGTTTATGCACACCATGAGCATGTCATCACACACGGCACGACGAACCAACACGACACGGATTTGTTTAGTTTTTTTTCGTTTTTGGTGCGATGTGAGATTAAATCAAAAGAGCGCGCGGAGCGAGGTCATTCGTGTGGTTATGCACACGGCGGAATTGTTTGATTGATCAGAAACCCGAGAGACAGGGGGCAGGCACGTTTCAATAATAATAATAATCGCATGCGAGGAACGGCATTGTAGTGGTGAATATTTTTTCGCCGATATATATTTTATTTTAATCGAGTGTTACACGGTTAGAATTTTTTCGCCGAGAATATGTTTCAGTTTCAATTTTATTTATTTATTTTTTTATTTTGCACAGGTGCGAGTGCAATCATATGATTTTTATTGAGACGTTCATTTATTTTTTAAAGATTTTTTAAGAGTCCACATTAATGTCAGCCACGTGCCGGTTAATTTTTTATGTAGTTTATTTGTATTTTATTATTTTTCACAGATTGGAGGTGAGATTTCGAAGGATGATTAACAGGAGCGCAAATTATGTGGAAAAAGAAGCGAAAAACACTTTCATTTAGTACTTTGTCATAATTACAATTTATACAACAGATAAAAGTCACTTAAAGCTGTACAAATTTTTAAAAATTTTTATTGCACTATTTTCCTTTTCCAGAATTATTTAACTATTTACAAGCAATTTGCTATTTACTTCGAAGCACCTTTAAGGCTGTCTTGTCTGTCTCATTTGTGCACTTGAAACTTTCACAAGTACACACTTCCATGCAAATATATGACCAAGTCGTGCTTTCGCCTTAAAGATTCCACTTGGTGTGTCTTAGAACTTTTCACTGGCTACTGTTGCTAATTATAGTTCTAGGGGCAGTTAACGTCTTCTGGCAATAAATCTAAAGTACTACGTGCTGTAGAAGAATTTCAGTGACACTGGGTAGAGCCGGGTACGCTCAGGTGTATCGTAACCAAGTAACTAACCAAGAACACATTTGTTTAAAATTATTTTAATCTAATACGTATTTCCTCTTATTGTTGCACTGCACGTAATATCTCAAGTATCCTCGCCCGCTGCACATTTTTCCATCAAAAAATAAAAATTCTTCGAGAAAAGTTCGAAAATTTCTCGCGCGAACGAATTATTTTTCAAAAATAATTTTTACAATCGAACCGAAATCAGGTGAGAACCCAGATCACGTCATCATTTGTATATCATTTGGTAAAAGACTTGTTCTTTTTCAGTATTTATATAAAAAAATAGAAAAACAAAGACCAACGCTTCATACGTCCGTGTTCCGCGAAGTCTGAATTTACACTGAAAACAGATTTTTCGTATTTTCCCTTTCTTGTTCCTACATGTGTCATTTACACTACTGAGACTTGACTCTGACTTTTAAGCAAAAGATCTCGTTCGTTGTGTTATAACATAAGAAGAAGAAGAAAGATAAAATAAAAAACACATCCGAAGAACCTCGAAACCTTGAGTATATCGGGGGGAGTTTTGTTTTTGTTGAAACAGTCGCTACACGCTCTCTTTATTCTCTTTATCGCACTGTTCTTCTTCTTGCTTCTCCATAGATGGCTTAGACTTGGCTCAAGAATCCAAGATACTGTTACTAGATGAAAATTTCTTTTCTGAGAACGAGAAAGTCCACGATTTTCCCAGAGAAAAACTTTTTAAAAAATTTCCGCCTGTGTGGGTCCGTTACATGTTCCAACTGCCCGCCCCGGAGCGACAGAGAAATTATCTCAAAATACCACCAAATCACACGTATCTCAACTTGTCCGCCCGCTTTCTTACTTTGATCTCAGCACGAATCTTATGCCGCACACTTGTCTCTTCTCGAACAGCAGAGGAGTAAAGCCGCCCGCTGAGCGGTAGAATAGCAGCTTTTTTGATATGCGCGGATAGAGCTAGGAATCTAGAGGAGCCGGTGTACACTGTGGCTGTGTCGTGTTGTACACATGTGAATTGGGTACTAGTTCTCCTCTGAGAGAGGTGACCACTTCACTTCATTTGATACCCACAAGAACACACCACATCTGCACCACTTCTCTTTTATATATACAAATACGTGCCATGGCACGTACTTTTACTTTCGTTGTATGGACGTGAACTCGCCTTCAACAAGCATGCGCGCTTCTCAGCCGCACTCTGGGGCAAAACAGATATCGAAATCCTCCATCTGGTGATGAGGTTCGACAACCAGAATCAGGCATCCTGACTACCTCGTCAACCCTCATTATAATACTTACAACATCTCTAGTTCGACAGATAGTTTTGCGTGAAAGATGTCCAAAACTTGTCTTTCTGTTGGTGCAAAAGTTCTAGAAGGCCTTCTAAAAGCCAAAGAGCTTGTTTGACCCAAATTTTTTGCTTAAATGAAAATTAATTGCCCCCTTTACAAACCCCTTGCTTTATATCTGAACGTGAAGTATCTCAATGCAACAAATTACGTTATTTCCTGCATGAGCGATTAATAAAGGAAATTGAAGTAGACACCCCATTACCTTACAATATTCAACCCTAATCTCCGTCAACAAAAGGAATTGTCCCTTTGCGTATCTCCTCGAAAGTAATAAAGTCATCAGGAAATAATGAGAAACTTTCTTTTCATCCGACCGTGTCTGCTTATATAATTTGGACACGTCTCCTGCCTGCGTCCTACCTATCCCTCGAATAAAAAAATAAAAAAACTACCGCCGAAAAGGAAAGGAACAACGGCTTTTTGTCAATATGTACGACAGAGATCTCTTAGAAGTAAATAAAACTACACATTCCGACGATCCCTGCCTTACATCACATTAGTGTGCAAACGTCTGCCCTTTTCCGTCTTTTCCATTCTGTTCGAATTTTTCTAAGATTGTTTTCTTGGCAGAAGTCTTAAAAAATGCTGAGCACGCCAAAGCTACCCGAGGGCGAGAGGCGGTGGTACAAGAGGTACATGAAAGGGGTTGCCTTGATAAGGAGTTTTTACTTCGGTGACATTGGTTGCTACTGTGCGTACATTTTTGCCTTCTCGCAATGTGCCACAGCCACATCAGCCTAACTACCTTTGAGTTCATGGTTATCATTTGGAGGAAGCTCCCGAAAACGAAGAAAAAAAATATGGGAAAGGGACGAATTTCGGATTTTATGGCTCTCATAATGACTCTGGGACACCGAATACGACAAGGGTATCTCATTGTGTTTGAGAGAAGAAAATGCCAAAATAATGAATTCTTTTTTCACTCTGGCTCAACAGAAGTCTTTACCAATGTTTCTCATTAAAGAAGTTACGAACATTGGCATTAGTTGTTTCTTACCCAATTCTTTGCGAGCAGTACATTTACCGAATATTATACATTTTTTACAATTTGTGAACGTTACGAAATGAATTTTTTGTAGAATAATATTTAAAATTTCTCTTGATAGATTTTTAGTATAATAGAAAGTGTGAACCAAAAACCGGAGAATTGTGCAAGTTGAATTCGAGCGCCAATAGGATCGAGATAGGTAAAACTAATACTAGTAATTTTGATAAAAATATTTTCTCCCATTTCTGTGGTGTCATGGAATCTTGTGAGAATATTGCAAAGTTTGCACACTATACGTTTTCATTTCTTAATTCACATAGAACTGTTTTACTGAAACTTCTTCAACTATTCCGTTTCCATTTTCGAAATATGCTTAACGAGGAATGCCACTGTGGCAGTTCCAAAAAGGTTTTTTTTTTAGTTTTGCATTTCTTTAAATGATATATATATATACAAAATACGTAAAAAAATTGTAAGTTTATATTCCGAAAATTGACTGAGTTACAGTCAATTTAGTAAAACCAGACACTCCACTTAAAGACCGTGAATGTTGACCGAGGCAATAAGTGTCCCCACGCTGACAACCGCAAGAATATGGTTCACAAAAAATCAAAAAAAATACAATCACAACACTGGATATGTTCATTTAGGAACCTCACTTGGCCCTTGTTTAGATAGTTTAAAATATCATAATAATATCATATTCGAGTTAAGCGGAGAAATGCCTTTAGACAGGCAAAAAAAGGTAATATTTAGTAATTTTTGTGATGAAATTGTGCGAGCAACATTTTTGAAAGTTTTACTATCATTTACTGCACCTCTTGGCAATAACAAAGTTCTATTAATAGCCAAAAATTTTACAAACTGGCGTAGATTCGAGCCTGCTTTCCAGTAAGGTAGCGGTGCGGCACATGAAATTGTTTAACTTCTAACCTGCGCAATATTGATCCCAAAGGAAAGTGACAAAATTGTGTTATTACTAACATTTTCACAATATGTGTGATCCTAAGAAAATAAAAGAAAACCAAATTATGGCAAGTTTTGAAAATAAAAAATGCATTTTCTCACAAAATGTTTGCGCTTCTTTGCTAAAATTATTTGTTTTAATAATATTTTAAATTTTATAGATTCACATAGAAAGCAGTCCTATTCTTCAGAAGCGAGAAAATCTTCTTTATTTTTACTTTATATTTCTATTTGTATTATCAATAGGATTTTTATTGTGTATGTGTGACATTTTTTAAAGCAATTTCACTCAATTTAAAGGCTACATCAATATTCCGGGCTTATATGCATTATACTATCCGAGTTAACCAGCCTTTTCCGGGGTTTTCTGTACTTGTAAATTAAAATTGTTGCACAATGAATGAATTTGTTTCATGCGCGGAGACGTTTTTTTCATTTCTTCCACAGGAACCCAAAATATTTCAAATCGTGCCCGACAAAATGCTTTACTTTTCAGTGAAAGTTCCATCGAAATCGATTAGTCCGTTCCCGATATTACCCCAGATAAACAGCCAGACAAAAGTTTTGAAATGTTTGTTTGGGCCTTGGTAGCGTGTAAAGAAATTTATATGTATCTATATGAGCTTAGAAAAATACTTTTATTTCGGAACCACATCCCTAGGAACCCAATTTCATGAAAATTTACTTATATTAGTAACTTTTGGCCGTCACCTAGAAGTTCTTAATTTCGAAAAGACACCACGAACATCCCTATATCTTCATTTATACAGAAAACTGTTGAGAATTTCTGGTCGCCGTATTGGTTCCGAGAGATCTTCGAGATCAGCGACCCCGAAAACATAAAAGGATCCATCTTCATAGAAATCCTTTGAAATTGAATATTTTCGTCCAACATATGGGATCCGCCATCATACACATACATATTTCTAAATTTGTATGGTGAATTAGAGATCAGCGCCCGCGAAAACCCCCTAGTGCTGACTTTCATGGAAATCCTTTGAAATTAAACTTTTCCGGTAACCATTTTGAGTTTGCCGTCTTGATATTTTGGAAGATATGAAGTTTGTAACCCCAAATACCGCTTCATATTAAAATTCATTAAAATTGCTTAAAATTGTAGAATTTCAGTCGTCATACTGGATCCGCTATTTTGAATTTGGAAATTTTCATGACAGATTCGAAATCAGCAACCCGGAAAACCTTCCAGTGCTGATTCTAATGACAAACCTTTAAAGTTTAACTTTTTTGGTAGCCATCTTGGAACCGCCATGTTAAGGCGGGATAAAGTAACTAACATCCAAACTATCGTATTTATAATATGTATTAGAAAGATTAAAAAAAAATTATAACTAGCACATTTCGGCTCTTGCAAGTAATTCGATATTAATAAATTATGTGTTTCTAACAGAATGATATAATTGCATTTCAAAATCGAATCCTATATTTAATAATTGGGTTATAATTCGAATAATTTCAATATCAAAGTAAAACACATTAATTATTTTTATTAGTACGCATAATTTGAATAGATCACTTAATTCTAATAGTATTCGCACTCGCTCCATATATTGGAATAACATTTAACGTTACATTTTTCGAAGCTAGTAGCATTATTGAATTCTATTCGAACCCAATTTAATTGAAGGAATCACTATGAACTGTTTCATGCCACGATATTAGTCACAAATTTAGGCATTGTTATGTCTTTTTGTATCCCAATTTTTTTCCTCGGTGTTCTATCGTTATATATGAATATTCCAGATTTATAATTCTGAATATTCTGTATGCTTAATCGATTTAATGAATTTTTATTCGAAAATAATAATTAATCATTTGGGCATTCAAATTTCGATATCTCAGAATCAAATTGAAGTGTTTTGCTTGTTTAGGGCTATTCTCCAGGCATTATGTTCTTATACTACATAAACCAAGTACCTAGGTATTAACAAAATGTAGTTTTTTTGTTAGATAGGTACTATGAAAATACTGTTTTAATCGCCAACCTTATTATATTAAAACATATCTTTCTTTTTTTAATTTAAATTTTAATCAGCCAGACGAAATTTTGTAGGTGCTAGTCGCCTTCACAGGACTACGGAATCCATTTTTATACAACGAATGATTCGCAAAAATTCGCAAATTATTATCTGGTGGAATAAAACAAAAGATCTTTTGATTAGAAGAATTTCAACTTCATATTGTACTGGCGGAGGTTTGTTGGAGTTTCAAAGATAGAAAGGGAGTTGTCCAGCAGTTAGTACTTCCAATGCCACACCTCGAGAAATAGAGTATTGGTATATGGAGAATGATGGACCAACGAAGTATTGAAATACACCACAAAATGAAATATATATACCTAGCTAAAAATTCTTCCTGATAGTTTTACCGTAACTTCCGTAAGTATCACGCAATGTTTTTTAATGATATTTGTTTGACTATGTTTTTTTAAATGATAGATGTATATATTTTTATCAATAAAAATTTATTTCTGTATTCGGTCATGGTTTCCAATCAAGCCTACACGATCGTACGAGTTCGCTAAAAACAGCTTCCATAAAACTAACGTATTTTTCTGCACCGAAACGGTAAACAGCGATTTTTGCAATTTTATGATATTTCCTAAAGTTGTAGTAGTCAGGTAATTTATTCTTGTAAAACAAACCGAGAGCGATTTTCAAATTGCAAATAGTTGGTGGTTCCTTCCTGAGTGTAAATTTAAGTTGGTGCCGGAGGGAGGGTTTATGCCAGAGCATATTATAAAATGTGTCCTTGCGATAATCTCGGATACAGCTTGATTTACGACAAAAAGGTCTATAACTTTTTTGTAGAGGATAAAATTCTCTACCTTGCTGTTTTTAACATTTTTTTCTAAAATAAGCATTTTCGGAAATACAGCATAACAAACTTTTCCTATTTATAGTTTTTGTAAATTGTCTCGGTAACGGTCACTCGTACGTTCAACATAATAGTTATTAATCTTCTGGGGCACGAAATTGTCTATAATTTTTTATCCAAAATATTTTTTTCTAAAGGTAACGCTTTGCAATCTATAGCGATAAAAGTCAGAGTATCTTGGGGGAGTTAAACTCATTTTCACTACCTCCTGATTTTGTGTTTTTTTAAATGAAACATATTTAAATGCTTTCAGAAATTCGTTTGATGGTGAAAAAAAAATTAATTTGGGTTGAGGATAATTCTCGTTCCGTCAGATATTATTGAAAATACATTGCGTGTCTTTATATGCGAAGGTGTCGTCATGTTCCCATAATTCCTCGATAGATTAGGGCAACACAAATTGAGGAAAATAATTCCGATAGATGCTGGTATAGCATCAGCTAAGGAATATGACCACAGCGATTAAAAGGAAATTTAGACCCAATAAAGTTCATTCCCCATGAGGATTTTAATTGACTTTTTTCGAGGGAACTGTTAATTACTTGATCCGGGTGCCTGCTGGAATGCAGTTCAACACAGCAAAGCAATACTGCCCCAACAGCCAAACTCAAAATGTTTTTAAGACCATTCACGAAAGCCATTAATCCTTGCACAGACAAAATTATTTTAGCTAAAACTGTCTGCCATTTTTAATTAGATTCCACTTGAGCCAGATTCTCAAGTGTTTTCAGAAAACCAGATGAAGTTCGAATTGTAAGAGGCGCAATGGCTCCTGCTGCTCTCGACGAAAACATATAAAATTTGACCGCGCCGTCGACGAGGGTTCCCTCTCGCAAGTGAAAAACCTTTTGACCACAAGGTTCAGCGTAAATTAAAACATTACAGCCTATCGGGGATAAACACAATTGAAAGTGACCTCTTCCTCAAAAGAAAAAAATTATATATAAATATACACTTCCACTGGTTTGGTTTTTTCCCTACACTTTTTTGATGGGCCTCATGTATTTGTGGTGAACACCTACAGTCGTCGGACGGTTTCCAGATATAGGCGTCATTGTGCAGAGTGTAGCAAATCGGAAGTTTAAGAGGTGATAAAACGTCGCAATAAAAACGCTGAATGACATGTTAAATCAATCGCTGAAATAAAGTGCCACTTTCATTGTACTAGACGAATATATATAAAGGAATTATGTTAGGCAAAGCAGGTGGTCAATAAACAGGTTACAACTGATCGACACGTTTTTGTATTACTACTAAATTTTCCGTTCTTATTAAAAATAAATTGCCCTTTGATCGATCGAATAGAATTAAAAAAAGAGAATATGAACAAAATCATTTTCAAACATTTTTGAAAATTTCAAGCAAAACATATTTTTAATTTGTTCGCACAATCTAAACTTCTAAAGTCCGATTACTTCTTGTGTGGTGTTTAAAAAACTTTTCAATTCTATTCGCATTACGCGAGATTAAGCACTCATATGACACACTACCCCTCACCTAGTTTTGTTCCCCAAGTTCCACTTTATTATGCAATTTTAATGTTTTTGACACAAAAGTTTTGCTGCTGTACCCCAGAGCGCGACTCTCCACACTACTAAAGAGTAAAGACGCGGCCAGAGCACATTAAAGGAAATTTTTTATTTTCTCGTGCCATTTGCTTGTTATTGTTTTGGTCGTTAAAATGAAGGAACATAACCATTAACTGATTACAAAATATCAGACACAAAATAGCCCCTGGAAGACCAAAATAAAAAATAAATCGGTAGCGGAAAATTTCACTTTTATTTTGGCTTTCGCTTTCGGATGATCGTCAAAGTTTTATATGGCCAATAAATAGTGTCATGAACAGTCAATTATTCGTGTAGTGTGTGGCATAGAAGTGCTATTATGGTTTTCTTAGGTTTATGGATGCGCACAAACGTTATATTGGTTTTGAATTCTGAATGTGTGAAAATTACTGGCTCCGTCGACTCATTATTCGCTTCTCGTCTTTGATTTTTCATAGCTCGAGCGGGAACTTCCCGAGATTTAATGCCAAAATTAAGAAGATTTATTGCTGGTTAATTCGCGTCAACATATGCACCCGTTGAAATATTAATGTGAGTTTATTATAGCCTCACATGTCTGGAATTTTGATGTTAATCACGGGTCTTTTACTTCACACGAGTTCATACACTTTTCAGAGACAGCAAAATTACTGTTTTATCTCTTGAAATCGATTAGTGATATTGCATTTTTCGGACTTATCCGAAAATTCTAAATTATACGACTCTGTACCACAAATTTCAGAAATGTCATTAATGCACATTTGTTTATTTTATTTATTAATTTATTTACAAATTCATCGAATTATCTGATACTAAGAACCAAGAGAAGATAAAAATGAAAACTAAGAAGGCAAATTCTTCAGCTTAAGTTTTGCTAAGGCTTAAGTCTATGCAATTCTTATAGTAATAGTTGAAGGTATTGCCAAATTCATATCGTAATTTGCGTGAAGTGAACTATTCGATGAGAGATATATTGTACGCATTAAAGAAAACTTTTCAGGTGCTAAAGATGATGCTGGCTGCCTTGTTGCTGTTAAGAGTAATTTTGATTCCTTTCGATTAAATCATTTTGAAACGACATACAAATATTTATGGGCGGCTATTAAAAAACCTAATTTTAACTTCTTTCTTTTCTGAGTTTATGTCCCTCCACAACCAGCATTTGAAGTCAACGAATCCATTTTTGGCAGCATCAGCGATATATTTCTTTACCACACCGATCAAAATTTCTTTTAGTTGGTGACTGAGTTTTGGTAGGTACTACCAATAACGCCGTGCAGCCTTGAAATGCTTTTAACCGAACAGCTATGTCACTATTGAATAACCATGCCATGTGTAATATGGTGCAAAAAAATGTAACAATGCGCTTAATTGAAAAATTCGCGTTTTTATTCCTTAACTTAATTGATCCGAAAGTAAATACATTCATTCTAGTGTCGCTTTAAAATTAAAGTGTTATTTTTTTTTATTTAAAAGTAAACACTTCAATTGTAAAGTGGCGTTTTAAAATATAGCAAAAGTTGGAATGTTTTAAAAGTCTCATTTTATATTTAAAAGAATTTTTGTAGCCACGAGGTTATCCGTAGATCAGCTGTGGACTACTATTGTAGAGGTCCCGGATACGAGTCCCACATGTTTGGGGTTGTTTTCTTTTCTAAAGAGTCAGATTATAAGTGTTGCAGATATGAAGTGTCCAATGGAGAGCAATTAACGTCTTCACACTAGAAGTCACGCGTCACAAGTTCGTATCCGCACAAAGACTTTACATAAGAAGGCAATTAAAGCAAAACCTACTGAGATTCTTTTCTGTTCCTCAAATATAAATCACTAGATCTAGAAATGCGCGCTTTAATCACTTTATTAGAAATTTATATTATACTTTTATGTTAAAAGTATGCTTTCAATTTAAAAGTGCGGTAACTTATTTAAACATTTTCGCTAAATAAAACAAAAATTAACTATTTGCATCTTAACTTATATTCGAATATATTTGATATTTTATTTTGTTGGGAAGGAGGAGCTTGCTTTTTTTTCCCAACAACTAATTCAAAAAAATCCTCAGTAGTAGATAAAGTTCCAAATATAGTGTTGCGAAACATGCCTCGGATAGCATCGGACATTTACACCATCCTCTTCAACAATATGTACTGAATAATGCATATTATCCGGCACATTAGAAGACAGCGATGGTTGGTCTTCTACTTGAAAAGAGTAAAGATAGGAGTAATCCCTCGAATCTCAGGGTAATTAGCTGACTTCCTAATGTCAGCAAGCTGTTTGAGAGGATTGTCCTAAACTCAATAGTAGTCTGGACTGAATAAAACAACATTATACTAGACAATCAATTTAGTTTCAGAGCTCGGCATCTACGTCAAAACTGGTCTCCGAAATACAATTGAACAGAAGTGAAAGTCAGAGCACAGAAGTGTACCTCATTGACTTGGAAAAGGTCTTTGACACCGTATGTCTAATCCATAAATTAACTACAATAGAAATACCGAGATCACTGTTGTACATGCTTTACAATATGATAACAGAGAATAAGTTCCACGTAAAAAGTGGAAATCTGAATTCCAGTAGACTTTTTTATATCAAAAATGGGTTGGAGCAGCAATAGAAGCGTAACGTCTTGTTTTTATTTATATCTGCTATTGGAAAGCTCTTTAGACATTTTTATTACAGGCATTTGTTTAACTTGCCTTGTCAATGTGTTTAAAATTTTGCACACGTGTATTAGTCCGGTGACAATGCAATACAAATAGCAGGCGGCTGCAGTGAAATGGGATACGTTTTCTTTTTGGGGCATAAATTTTAATGCAAGAGAATAATTTGATATGTCAATCTCAATGTACCATTCAAAATATAATGTTGATACCTATATTTTGGCCATTAAATGTTATTCGATTGGATTTGAAAACAAAATTTTACAGCTAATTTTCGTAAGAACGTTTTTTTAGCCCCTCAAGAAAAAATTAAGTAAAAAAAGGAATTTTAATGTCTATATAATATTTATATAAATTCCACTTAATAATTATTCACAGAATTAAAAGAACAATTTTTGATAAATTTTAAATGTGCTAATATTTCATGTTCGCACATTTTAAGCGAATGAAAAACTCTTTGTTTTATTTTAAACTCACTCCCCTAACAATTTTAAAAGGGAAAAAATGTCCCACCGCAACAAAATTACACCATTTCAGAATTGGTCATATATTTTTCCTTTCAACATGTTATCGGATATTTTTTTTCACAAAAAAACAATGAATAATAATTTAAAAATTGAAAAAAGCCAGAAATTACTTTTGTAAGCCTCGCGTCGTTATGAATGTTGAATGATCTTTTAAACAGAATTAAATGAACAATTTTTGATAAATTTTAAATGTGCTAATATTTCATGTTCGCACATTTTAAGCTAATGAAAAACTCTTTGTTTTATTTTAAACTCACTCCCCTAACAATTTTAAAAGGGAAAAAATGTCCCACCGCAACAAAATTACACCATTTCAGAATTGGTCATATATTTTTCCTTTCAACATGTTATCGGATATTTTTTTTCACAAAAAAACAATGAATAATAATTTAAAAATTGAAAAAAACCAGAAATTACTTTTGTAAGCCTCGCGTCGTTATGAATGTTGAATGATCTTTTAAAAGGTAAGGTACATATACATTGAGGTTTCCAGTGCAAAATTATAGGGGAAATTCACTGTGTCACCTCATCTGCCTCCATTCCACCGTAGCCGATCTTCAATATACTTAGTTCTAAATCTAAATATGGCGGATGCCCAAGATAACGGTTTACCTTTTTCTTCACAACTCCTTTGACATGGATATCAAATGAAAGGGTATGACGAGTAAAATTCGTTAAGTTATGTAACGTCACTAGTTACTTAAAAGCTTGTTTCTAAAATAATAGTTTTTACAGTTATTTTATTCAGATGGGAATTTATATAGAAATAATTCAACTCATACGTTCTTAATTGATTTAATCAGCACGAATGAGCAAAAAGTACGTTTAGTTTCCTTACCATAATAATATAATATTATAATATATTATATAATAATAAGCATAATGTGCAATTTTCGAAGTTATTTCGGGTTCAAAGGCCCCTCTTTTCTTCGCTATTTGCTTCAAAAACAAAACCAAAAAACATTTAAAAGAAAGAAACAAAAAGTAGCGTTCTATAAAAAAAGGCCATTGCGACTCACGAAGAACATCTCAGCGGGATGTATGTCTATCCTCAGGTCGAGCACGAGCGTCGGGTCGCGCCAGTCTGACAAAACTTTTATAAATATTCAAGTCGCCTCCCGGTGTCTATGACTTAATCAGTCTGAGTTGCATTCGTGTTTTGTACATTAAAATGATTTTTTCCATAAATCTTAGTCGTTGTCATCGGTCGATACCCGATGGCGCGATAACATCATCTACATATCTCTCGGCACTGCGCCAGACATTGGGTGCCTGAAATAACCAACCATCTCACGAATTTGTGGAAATTTATGGAAATTAAAGCGGACCGCGTGTACGAATGTCGGAAAGAGCACCCCAGAGAAAAAATGAAATTTATTCATTTTCATTTAAAACTGAAAATTATACATTTTTTGGGGCTACAGACAGGCGCGGGCATCTGTCCAGGGTTCTCATTGGACGCCTTGTTCGTGTCTTCATTTTCTCCTTGGCACCTTATCTCCTGTATAAAATATTCTCATGCCGCCGAAATTCTAAGATGTACCCAAGGTGGATAGATAAACCGGAGAATCCCTTCTCGGGCGGTATCAAAGGGAAATCATAATTTATTTCTCCGGCCGCGATACCCGTGTACCTTGTTCCAGTAATAATACGCCTTGGCCTACCCTTCACTTGCCTGGAGGCTGGGGCTAGTCCGGACTTTGTGGGATCTTGCAGCTGAGGCTGATGATAAGCGAAACGAATATCCCGACCAATATACATGTCAAATCGGCCGGGCATTCGACCTGAAAGAGTCAGGTTGATGCCTTAATCTTGTTTTTTTCTGGCCTTGCGTCCTACATAAATGGCTGCCGTGAGTATCTTGAGATAAATACCATGTCCAGATTAGAAAGCTGCATGGTGGACAAGACCTCTTCTCGAATAAGTTTTTAATTAGCCACCAGATGCGTGTATACAAAGAAGACTTTATTGGGTCTCATCCTCGTGTCTACCCCAAGCTCTGCGTTTCCTAATTCTTGGGAACAACTTAAATTATTGTCTGATTTTTTTTCGACTATCTCCCGACATACGAACGCCCCAATTCTATTTCGAGCCTCTCGATAATAGGAAACAAGGGTAGCTTGGCTCATCATTACTTTCCATTACAAGAAGAGCTGCCCAAAAATAGAATGCATGGCAATGGCGCGTAGTACGCGCGGTACGGGAGAGGCAGCAGAAAATGTTCCAAAATACTTTTTCCAAGTCATATCCAAGTCGCAGTACATTTCCCCCGGGGATTAAATTTCTTTTCAAAACTTTGTGTTCCACCCCAGCCATTGGATCCACCCTCGAGTTTTTCGCATTTTTTCACTTTTGATGTTCACAAATGGCGCATGGATTTGTTGTCGTTTTATTGGCCTCGTACCGCGAGAGGATCTGACTTTCTTTGAAAATAACACTTCTTCCTTCAATGCGTATTGATTTATGAAAATCACACTTGCTTTTTGTTTTTCGTGTGTAGCCAACAGCGTCATCTGCGGAGGATTTCCAGCGAATTTGGTGCGGAGGGTGTGTCACATCTGTTTAAAACTGTCGCTCCGTGCCAGATACGGCGAAAGGTCATTAAATAGATTGCGACAGCGGTGCCTTATTCTCCACCAATTTTATTTACTTTATTGGTAAATTCGAGGAGTCGTTACGTGACTCAGTGGCGAATTTCATCAGGTTCGGTTAATTAATTAGTGGTTGCTAGGTGGGATGGTAACTAGTGATAACGATAAGGGTTAACATAATGGCCATGAATTGGAAAATGGATACTTCATTATTCGATTAATGGCATAAATAACATTGGCCAAGAAGTGTTATTGGTTTTTCAACTTTTCCTATTTACTGTTTGTACTGCAAGTATATGCGTGTACTCTAGTGGTAAGCGTGCTTGGCTGCCGATCCAAAAGTCCTACGTTCGAATCCCACTCGCACTCCATGCACTCCTAGAGTGCGCTTTTCCTTATAAGCGACAGATGGAAACTCCATCAATTAGGAAAGCTACTGCGGGCTAATCGCCCAGTATAGTTAAACTACACCAACGATTCAAGAAACGACGTGGAGAGGCTTTGTATAAGCCCTATGCTCCTAACTGGAGTGAAGTTGGAAATACCTGTCATGTACACAAAAAATATTTTTTTTTACTACAGCAAAAACATACTTTCGAGTGTTTTTTGCATCATTTATTACCATAATGATGCAAAAAACACTCGAAAGTATGAAAAAGCAAAAACTTCTTCAAATCTCCAAGCACTAGAGCTCTTTCAAAATTTAAATAATTTTGAATCATATCGCTGCAACCCTAATTTGATTTGCTAACTAAAATTGTGAACTCAGCGCATAAACAACACATAATTGCCTCCGTGCAAAATAGTGGCTGATTTACCGAACGAAAACTATAACAACACGAATACTTAAATTAAAATTTCTTCTTGTGTTTATTCCGATATATATGTATACATAGCTACGGGGAAGTATATAGGGACTGTAAAAGTGATCATTGTAAGAATTAAAGAGCCAATGGGTCCAAACATTGCATAACAGGTCCGATGAGCTCAGCATGCAAACAATGAAAATTCCTCAGGTTCCTTGTCGGCACATTAATTCTTAACGATAATAAGAGCTCGGGGTAATCCATCTCCCCGGTCAACAACAAATGAACAAACTGAACCTTAGATATCTCCAATGCCTGCATATTTATTAGTTTCAATCTATTCTCAAAGCACGGTAAGCCCAAGCGACCACACCAAGGTAAATTCCTCAAGGCAAAACGGAAAATTCGTTTTCTTAGCGCCCAGGGTGGGGCCCCAAGGGGGTGATTGCAATTTTTGCAAATATCTCACAAATTATCAATTCTTCGGGGAAAATATATATGAGAAAATTGTGGCCTATAAAATTCTGCACAGGAAAGCTGCTTAGACTTTTTATTAAACAAACGTTTTTGAGTCTAACATGCGGACAAATTGTAATATCTGTCTTTGTCCCAATAGATACTCTTTTCCACACTACTGTGGAGGTAGAGCACTAAGTTTCTTTTACACACATATGTACTTGCAATCATTGTTTTTTTTTTCAATTCTTCAATGCCAATCTTAACCTAAAAGAATCTGTTTCAAAATAAAACAGATATTGCAACTTTTTAGGTAAAAACAAAGTTTTACTCAAATTCTGCGAAAAAAGTCGAAGACCCTGTGTGTGCAGAGTTTCATAAACTACAATATTTCTCATACCTAAGTATTTTCCTAGATAAATTGATAAGTTACGTCATATTTGCAAAGACCTAGAACTAGAATGAAACAAATCACGGCCCTAAATTTGAGTACTTTTCTGGTTTCTGGTTTCAAAAGGTTTAATATGAAGTAAAATAAAATTGTGACCCATATTCATTATTATGAAAGTTTAAATATATTTCAATAAATAAATTTGTATCCTTTTCATATCCTGGGTAAAATCACTAAACATATAACAGATAGAGGACTTAAATGCCCTAAACATCCGTTTGAATAACTTTTCGTTCACAATGGGACTCCAGTCCTGACATCGAAAACTTTCAGGTAAGGCGGAGCCAACACTCTCCTGCAGAGAACACAAAAATTCTTAAAAATTCTCACTGACTGTGCCTCTGCCCAGTTATAACCAAATAGGACTATAATGGAATAGGAACAACATTTCAGGAATATACGATGTCCTTCATTTGGTAAAATCTTTAAGGAGTCATTCTTGCCTAGAGACACATGAAAAATACCGATTTTTAGGAAAATATAGTGGTGTTTATGTCCAAAGGCAAATTTTTTCAAAAAGACCTCATTTATGACATGCTTCAATGTCAGCCCGACTAATTACCTCGAATAATTGCAATTATCAAATACTCAACGTGATTTCGGATTCGAGTATTTAATAATTAATTATTTAATGATTCCTAATTACGAATTAATCGCAGAGTTGAAGTATAAATAAAAAACTTTGAATATTCATAACTCAGTCAAACGCAAGCGTATAAATCATTCCCGATATCATCAGATCAAGTTTTTCTTACAATAAAATAAAGCAGTCAAACTCCTGAGCTTAACTTTACATTCGAAGCGGACCACCAACGATGGGAGCTCTAATCCAAACTTCTTTTGATGCTCGATGATAAATGTAAAAAGCCAAAACTTCTGGCAGACCATTTTTCTTCCTTTTAACCTTTTCTTAATTGCACAGAAACTCATGTTAATCGGAGAAATCTTCCCAGCTTAAGACAAAAACAGGAATTCCGTGAAGCCGCTCTCAGTTAATGAAGCTCGACTTGAGTGGAAGAAGTATAATTGGTAGGTAGGTAAAGACTCCTCCTTCAGACCGACTCAAAGCTGGCCACCTCCGCATACCACAGCAGGCAAATGGAAAGTATGGGAAGCAAAGGTACTCAGACCTCGGCCATTTTTGGTTTCTCTTTGATAAATCTCAATAGTAGCAAAAGCATCAGTAGCCGTATAATGAACTAATGAATATTCCCATTAAGATACATGTTCCTGATACGCCCGTCAGCCACGGTAGCAGTACCTACGAAGCGCTGAAAGGTTTGTTTCCGCTTACCCAGGTACCTAAGGTGCGCTTTCCACCATCTACCATAGTTTCCATCTTCAGACATCTTTTTGGGCGGAGTAATATTTTACTGCAAAGTCGTTGTCGATAAGGGTCACCGCACTCTCATTAGAATCGTTTTTCTCGTCTAGCAATTTCTATGAAGTGGGAAAATGTCCGGCGACCCCATTAACACGGATCCCCGAGGTGCAAGCGTCTGTGCTAACGCTAAGTGCCCGTTTGCATGGAACAATCGGACATTGCATGCGTTTTGGCTGTTAGAGCGGTCATGGCGGAAAAATTGACTGCCACGAGATCAAGCCCCTCACCCATTAGTGCCCCAAATGGACGAACTCTTAATCTTAATGCACGCATACGTCGAAGACGCGATTATTAATTTCATCGTCGCCGAGTGGTACCCAAGACGCACATGCCAATGAAGTTTCGTGATAAGAACGCCTTTCCCTTCTTATGGTCAGCCATGCAAACGCTAATTGGCAGCACCGGCCATATTCATATCAAAGGGAGCCGGATCTCGTCGAATTAATTTACAACTTTTTGCGATTTTGTTTCTGCAGTAGTAAGTGGTGAAACAGCGCTGCAGGGATGAGCAGATTAAGGTGGATAAATTATGGAAATTTTTATATATTATTTCCACGACTTGTGCGTGGACGGAACGATAACGCTTGAATGCAAATTGCAGTAAATGCTGGCGATTTTCAACTTACCAAGTTTTAATAAAATGACAATTTTAATGAGGTTACCCGGAATAAAATAGGAATTTTAATTATCGAAGTGGAAAATGGGGACAGATATTGCAGATTTAGGAGGCGACGGGTTTTCAGTACCTAACTCTGAATTGCTTTTGTTTTGTCTTATGTTTCCTTTCAACAATTAATGCAATATTTTGTACAGCTTTGTAAGTGACTTTGAAGATAAATAGATCTATTACATACCGTATGCTGAGCCTCCGAAATTTCCGTGGTGACCTCGATTAAACAGCTGAAATAAATTATGAATAAAATAAAAATTCATTAGTTGAAATTTTCTGCATCTAATTTTGTTTATTTGTTTAAATCATTTAGTTCATTATTTCTACTATCATCCATCATTTTCTTCTACAAGCGCAAATCTTCTCCATCGAACTTTTTCAACTTTTGTACAAAGATTCCTCGTGTAATACAAAAAAAAAAATTTCCCGCTACACTTTTTTTAGGAGTATAGTCCTTCCACAAAACCTCTGCGTTTCTTGAATCGTTTGTGTTCCCTATGCTGCGTGATTAGCCCACAATAACTACCTTATTGATAGAGCGTCCATCTGTCGCTTATTACGAAAATCGCACTCTAGGAATGGAAGCGTGTAGTCCGAGTAGGATTCGAACTCGGGACTTTTGGAGCAGCAGTCTAGTATGGTTACCACTAAACTGCTCGTGTCATATAAAACACATTTTCCTGGGGCTTTGGGAGTCAGCTAGCAGGCAGGACCACAGATGGTGGAAATTCCAAATTCCAAAAAGAACAGGCGTACTTAACTTGTTCCGAAAAAGCAAAATGGCGGATCCATTATGGTGACCGAATATTCTCCACTGTGAGAAATTTCAATGAAATCGGGTCCTTATATATTTTCGGTATCGCTGATCTCGAATCTGCTGTCGAAATTTATCACTTTGAAAAAATCACGCTGTGGGAAGTCGGACATTAAACTAGTTCTTCTTATTACAGTTCATTTTTTTTAACTAGAAACTTTTCTGTTTGAGTCATGCCTCAGAAATGTGAACATTGGGAAGTGCGCCAATTTTTTTTTCGAAGTATATAATAATACTCCAAGTCCCTATATACTAGTTTATAAAAAGTTCGTGATTTGACCATTACGCAGTAGAAAAGATATTAAATCCCACGACCTCATCTAAACTTAAGTCCACAATAGGCATACTTCTATACTGATAGAGACTTCTTATATACTTATGGTATATAAATAACAACAAACTGTTCTTATATTACAATAGGTATACTTACTTCAATAATAAATGCAAACGACAGCGTGTGCATTATCATGCTGCGTAATGGCAAAATCATGATTTTATATTTGAACTAATATATAGAAACTTGGAGTGATCTGAAAATGAAAATACCTATTAGAGTTGGTACGAGGAACACTCTTCGCCCACACGAAATCTCATAACTTTTACAGAGTGGATGAGTCATCAGTCAGTCAGTCAGTCTTGGTTACATTTTTACATGCAATATTTTTGATGGGATTGTATTTTGAAATAAACATAAAATCAATATTTTAATTCCTGTAAATCTTAATAAGCACAAAATACGTACTATCGGCACCATACTTTTTGTTTTATTCGAGAATAATTGTAATAATGCATTCTATAAAAATAGCTCTTTACATTTCATTATAGCGTCATCAATTATAAATGTAGGCGTCAATAATAACCAATGCTCGACATATGTTATCGTGTCTAGCATTAAAAAAATCTCATTTAACAAAAAAAAGTGGGATCTATCAGCCCTAACCGTTCTAACTCATTTTATTTCTTATAAAACAATGGGCACGAAGTAGGGCTGTCGAATTCAATCGACTCGATTCATGAAATCACTTTTGAAAAATGCACTTCCATGGAGACTAGTGTCTTCGCTATAGTAAAATAAATAGAATAAAAACGACAGTCGTGCTAGGGCGTGATAACATTCCACTGTTATTTCTTCAATCGTAGTTGGAAGCTTTATTAGGTATTCAAAAACGCACACACCAACTTTAAAGGTTTCTAAAAGATTCAACATTGTATGTTATAGTGATGTCCCCTTTTAATCGCTGATTCCTATTATATGTTAACTGGTTTGCGACAAATTAGAATAATACAGATCTTAATATTTATTGGCCTCTTGAATACCTTCAATGGGATATAATGGTTCTACGCACGTTTAACAAGTTGCATAATCTCACTCGTACCTACTCTATTTAACATCTTAAAGAATTATATCCATAAAAGTTGGCTACTAAAAATATGCATAAATGACTAAAACCGCATAACTTTAACTTCTAAAACCGCATCAAGTTTGCTATCTCTCAATGTAATTAACTTTACACGAACGAGGCGCAAGATCGTTTTAATGGATAAATTACGAGATGACAGAAAAAAACGCTTAAAACACTTGCTTCTCGCCATAATTAGTTACAAATAATTTTAGTACTGCAGTTATTTGCAACAATGTTGCCGCACTTCGTACAGCAACGTATCTGAGGCGGTTGCTTTATTAATTTCTTCGTTTTTCCCACATTTATTTTGAATCAGCATTGCGATGCAGTTGTGCTAAAGGAAACCAAACCAGTTTGTTCCCCATCACTGCGTTCATTTGCAGAAACGAGTTTTAATCGCGTCCGCGTAGTCCTGCCGCCTGTAATCACGCGGCATGCGTTTTATTCGCTTAATGCACTCAATCTCTGCGCGATCTTCAAACACCGCTCTACCTCCTCGCCGTTGAAGGCGAACATGCGACGCATGCTTTGAGACCAGGAGACATGGAGCATACGTGTAAACATGAAGCACCATAAATTCAGTTCGTTTCATGTCCGTGGAGATGGTGGTATTTAAATCTGGAAGCCAAAGAGAATCTGCCCTTGCAGTGGAATCTCCTCCTATAATGCGGCAGTCGCTACTATTCGTTTTTCTTTAAGGCCTGGCCTGGCCGCACCGCTTAAGAAATTTCATCACGAACCTGAAAGGCAGCGTAAGCAGCTCCTCCATTCTAAATTCGTTTGAAAGTTTGGTGACTTTGCCCGAATGTCATACTCAAGACACTCGAGATACCACGAGGAGCAGACGTACAACCATGCACCAGTTGGCGTCTTAAAAAAACGATAATAATCCAAATTTTCATAGTGCGCTTTTCGAAAAAACATCACAACAGACATATGCTCTTCAGTCGGCCATAGTCAGAAATAATTCCTTGGTTGGAACGAGCTTTGAATTTACAAAATGTGCCGACAAACATTCATGATTCCACTCTTGTCGTCTTTTAATATTTTTAAGAAACAAAAGGGAAATTGCCTCATTCGTTTTTTTTTTTTGGCATGGCGACACTTTCTTGGATGTCCTGAGATTAAGGTCATACAATGGCACGGTTACTAAGAGCTTTCGTGTAGAACAAGACCGAGGAAAGAATTAAGAATCTTTTGTAGACTTGAGTTTTATTTTCTTGCTGCTTAGCTTACCTTTGGTATGATTATAGTACTGCCGACCTTGTAAGCGCCTCCAAAGTAATTATCATTACTCACTTCTGCAAAGAAAAAGTTGAAATTACTTTAAATGTGGAAAAGTAATTAAACTTTTCTAATAAAAACACTACAAAAGCAAAAGTCAATGGAAAAAATACCAAGTCAATATGAAGACAATTTTTAATTCGGCACTGTTAAAAAATCTAGAAAACTGTAAACGTTTCAAAAATCAAAACGTAAACATTCAAGTTTTTCAAAATCTTTCCTGGAAGCAAAACTGAAATATCGTAAGATACAAGCCCCCATTGTGGATGTTTTACTATTTTTTAATCATTTTTAACGTAAACATGAAAAAAAATAAAGTGAAGACGGAAATGAAAATTAAGGCGCATTTTCTAGCTGTGAATATTTTAGAAGCAGTTCTTTTTTTGTGAAGTCTACTACCAATAGATACCCGATATTGCCCAGATTTAACACAGATTAATTATTTGTCTACCCTATTTAAAAAAAAAAATTTTGCCGGTATTTTTCTAAAGGTGGTGAAGCTGTAGCTGTAAATAAAACCCGTCTATTCGTGACAGCGTTTATTCTATAATACATCTTCTTTCCTATGGCATGGCCGACATTGTTAAGTAGTGTAGAAAATATTTTAGTACAATTATTTCAAAGGGTGATATTTTTATTTTAGCCCAAAGTATAAAATCATGGAATACAATATCTGCTAAGTAGTCTTCTCAAGTCCTCTTACAGTCACAGTTTCTTAATGAAGCTGGTGCCATCATTATAATGCACAATGCTAACTGATTATTGATGGGCTATAGTAGTCAACACATTACACTTGAATGATGTTTATTTCCAGAACAGGATGGCGTTACATCCCACACAGGCCGTGAAACAATGAAGTTAGCGTGTCAGAAGTTTCATGGAGGTGTAATTTCTCGTTTTAGAGACATCAAATGGTCGTCTAGAGATCATGAAATTTAATGCCATTAGACTTTGGGGCTATGTTGAGAATTAATTATAATTAATTAATATGCCAATGCTCTCAAACAACTCAAGCACTTAAAGCCTAAATTATGCGAAAACGTGATGGAAAAAGAGCTCCGTCTGCAAAAGTCTCCAAAGAGGACTGTCATGTATTAAAAAACACGAATTTTTTTATTTGAAAGTAATATTGTCATGTAATTGAAAATTGAGATAGGAAGCTTTACAGAATTCACTAATATCTAATATATTATAAATAAAAAAAAACAAATAAAAGATGTGGCAAATTAAAAGTACTGACACCACAGTACCTATTTTATTTTAGAATTTTTTTCAGACGCTTTTTCTGCGAAAGTTTAGCTGAATTTTCTAATAACATATGTACCTATAAATGAATGAAGCATCTGAGCACATTAGTTTTGAAATATCGTTCGTACCTGTCCACCATTTTGCACTAGCGTAAAAGCTCGTCAAGTCTGGTGAATATCATTATTTAGATAATTAATAAAACCAAGTCCCGCAAATTTTAATAAATATTGACATCTCCTCCTTGTCAGCACTTTATGTAACCCCGTTAGCTAATATTATAGCATAATAGAGGATTTACCAACTCTCTTAAAAAATTCCTCTTATATAATTCAGCCCAGCCTACTGTTATCCGCATTGGTAAAGATCGGCAGTAGCATTTTCCCACCATTATTTTATTTATTTTTTACAATTATTACCAGCTCCCTTAGAAAAATGCTTAAGTAAGTGGAGCTTCAAGCAAAACTATTTTAACCAAACTAATCCGCACAAGGAGTGCGCTACTTTGGTGAATTAAGTGCCTACTGATTTTCTTTTAAATTAAAACCCACCACCATTCACCACACTAATCAATTCGATGCTTTGCAGATTTAAAAGACTCCCAACTTAACTTCCCCTGAATTTGAACGTAACGATTACGTCTGCCAGGAGGATCCTCTCTCACTCTTCAGTTTGATTGAATGGTGGACAACTACGTGACGTGAGGATCGCTCAGCACTACTTCGGGTCAAGCAACAATTTCAAACTTAATAATTGTGCAAAATTCGCTTCTTTAAAAGCTTGAACTGTGATCTTAAAAACTCCGCAGGCAGATCAACGTCGCGTCGCGTCGGTGTGAAGTGTTAAAAGTGGTTTCAGGAAAATTTAAGATGGCGTCGTCGGTAGTCGGCTAAAGGTAAGACGAAATCTTTTAGTTAAAATTTAAACAGTGTGGGAATGAAACGACCACTTCTGATTCCCCATTCTGTGTGCGCTCACCAAAGGGGGCTCCGACGACTCTTGGCTGATGAGTGATGTCTCTCTCAGCGATATCACAGTTCAAAGGTGTTGAGCATGATTTTGGTTTGAGGTCCGGTAAGAAAGTCCGTAGTGTTCGCTGTCAATTTGTTAAAACAGTTTAACGGTGGGAGGCGTTTCCTTGATTTGCAGCTCTGCAAAATATGCAAGTTTTTGGCAGGAATTATGCGCTCAAATAATGCAAATCGATCTGCTAGAATAACGGTTGCAACTTTGGATAATGATACACTTGGATTTTCCTCAGAATTTTAATAAATGTTATATTCTCTTAAATACTTAGAAAGCGTATGCGAGAAATGTTACTAATTGAAGAGATGTAAGGAATAAGTTTCTGTATCTAATAAATTTCACATTTGAACACGTATAGGGGTGTTTAAAACAACAACAACAACAAATTTCCATAAAAACTTTATCCATGGACCATGAGAACAATGGAATCCCTCCATAGCTCCGATTCACATTTGCCTTGAGTTAAAGTTATGCATGAGCTGAGTGCTCCTTTTTTTTGGGCCCCTTTTTTTTATCCTGGCACACATTTATCCGCACATAATCCTGGATCTATTTGGCAACCTACGGCAGAAAGCTTTTTCCCGTGAAGATACGTGATAAGGACGTACACGAAATCTCCCATTTCATGAATATATTTATTTTCTCTCCGGCATTTGAATACTTTGGAAGATTGCAGATTGGGAGCAATGTACCGTGAAAGGCACCCATGTGAATATATTTTATCTCTGCACCGTTCTCCTTTGCTTTCACCCATTTATTTTTCGAGGAAATAATGCTGAAACATTTTTGTTAGATTTTTTTTCTTTGAGACAATCTGATGATTTTTATGATAAAATAACGAGATATTGATGCAATCTTGTACTTTGTCAATTTCTTTTTATATTTGTGTTTTAAGTATATTGAAGGTAAGAAAATCATATTTTTGTAAGTTCACATGGGATAATTTTAATTGGTAATTGCGAGTAAGTACAGCATGAAGTTAATTGAAATTTAATTGCAGTTTTAATGACGCTCAATTGCTTTAGAAATACTTCAGTGGATTTAACTGGTTTGTGGAACCAACCCAAGTAGCTTTGTTTTCTTAAAAAGCCTTAAAAAGAGTAGAAGAAAACCGCCAAATGGACGAGTGAATCAATCAATCGTGAAAGCACTCAATTAATGAAAGAAACAAAACAAATGAAGAGACCTTGAAATCCTGTAAAATCATGGAAAACGAAGGGAAACAGAGTCGTCGTTTCGCCTCACTCACTACACTCCCGTGTAAATTTTTTTGTTCGCGGCAATTTCCTTCCCAAAACGACTTGTTTACTTTCGCCGTTATTTGCCTGTAATTCGACTTCATTTTCAATTTTACATAAACAAATGAGTGAAATGGCGCAAACGATAATAGACATGTGAAGTTTTATTGCCGCCGCGCCGCCACCCCGAGACACGAGCCCCAGAGACGTTTCGTCTTGAGAGCGATGCGACGTATGGCGTGGCGGCGCGGCTGGCTGCTCTTCCAACCGATAATTATTGCATATCAAGGGAAATGAAGTGCGGGACAGGCAGGAAATGTCTTCTTGGGATTGTGAATCATGATTCCGACCAAGCATAAACAAAATCAATAATTTATCTGACAGTGAGGCAGGGGGTATGTGCCAACTAGTGGTGCCTCACAAGGATGCATAAGTGTCCTGAGCCGATGGCATTTTCCTGTGGATCAGGACGACAAGGGCGCATTTAAGCAGGCAAACTTGTAAACATGGAAGGAAACCATGTGAGTCGCATTTCGTAATCGCCTCGAATAAAAGGAAAACATGTACACTCCATTAATTTTCCAGGCCGGCGTTTGTAAGTAGGTCCTATAGGCACACCCAGTGTGAATCGATCACAACTTTTTTTTACTTTCTTCCTATCCTAGGGAGTGTGTTAAGTGCACTAATTTACAACCTTTCTCCCCGGTTACGAACTAGTATAGTATTGCTCCCAGAACGTGGTAGGATATGACGCCATAAGTGTTCAGTAAATGATGTCTGTTTTTTTTAACTATTTAAATAGTTAAACATCCTTGTGCAATAATTCATAAGAGAAGGGCGGAACTATGACATCGATGGCTACGCTGCTTGAGGATTTCCTTCCCTTCGCATTTATCTGGTGTGTGGTTTCATGTCCTTCAACGAAATGCAGGGATTTTCATGTTTGCCTAAATTTTATGGATTTAACGATGTTTAGCTTTCTGGGCACGTCTACTAAAATGAAATAAGCGATATATGTTATGTATGCCCTTACCAAGTACAAATTGAAGGCGAATAATTCGTATCACAGCCCGATAAGTGCATTGTGCTCTTAAGTGTAACACGTCAACCTGACTTTTGTGAACAATTCCTATTTTGAAAGCTTGAATTTGATACGCAAAATATTGTGTGAAAAAAATTTATTTCAAATTCTAAAATTTATCAAAGTTCCGCGCATTAGTTCTGACTAAAATATTTGTACAGCGTGTCACAAAAAGATCGGGACGGTAAAATAAATACACTTCCGATCAAGACATGAAAAAGTATATGTCCATTGAAATTTTATATATTTATTGCATTCCAAATTCTACAGAACAAAACACGTAACTGTAATACGTTTTAATTAGCTAGTTTAGGACACATTACAATAAAGGCCCAATTCCCACGACCATTACGGACCGAAACAATTCAAACTTAAAAATACCTAGATAAAAATTATAGCAAGACCATAAGCAAATCCATCAATAGCAACAAATTAAAAAAATTTGATTATAAATTAGAACAATCAAACACAACAAAATTGTTTAAACTATTTATGAGGAGATATCAGAGAAGGCAACAATTTTAGGGTGAACCACAGAACAATAATTCACTACGCTTAGATCATTACAGAGCGACTATTTTGCCAAGCAAGGCACTGCTGCATAATTCCTAGACTCCCCTTGCATTTTTGCATTGCTGTAGAAGTGCGTTGTACATGGGACTATTCAATATATTCGTCCTAAAATTCGCATTATACATATTTAATTGTATTTAAATTTTTTCACTGATGTTGCTTTTACGCCAATTAGCTTCTATATCCAAAATTCCCGGATTAGCGAAATCGAAATTATGATTATCATGGTCATGGATTTCTTTTTTATTAATGCTCTTATTTAAACAATGATACTTATGTCCATAAAGCTTATTTTTTTAATTAAATCACGTCACCTTTATCTGAATCTATTTTGTTAATTATTGATGAATGACACGGTAATTTTGAAAAATTTGTTTTTCCGACTAGCTCAAACATGTACTTCCTTTATTGAAATTCTTTTATTTAATGGAAATTTATTTTATTTAATTAGATATAGTATATACGAAAACGAAGAACTCTTTAAATTAAAAAGTTCGTTTGCTATTTTAGATCCGCCATTTTAATATAGCTTTTCCTATTCCTTTCAAGTTAAAAATTTTGGGTTGTCATTATGTGGTTCGCTAATTTGAATTTTGGTAGATTTGGGATCAGTCACTCTTAATTGTTTTTTATATTCATTTTCATTTAAATTCTTTGAAGTCGGTCGTTTGATCCGGCTTTTTGAATTTGCAAATTCAATTGCATGGCAATCCGATTAAAAACTTCGGTTGCCATATTTGTTCCTCCATTTAAAATTTGGAAATATTGATGGCAGATTCGAAATAAGCGAAGCATGAACTCATTCGATAGCCGTCTTGGAATCGCCATTTTGAAACATTGAAACTTTATCAAAATAACAAATACATAGCCTATATGTTAAGCTGCACTATGTACCTACTTCCTTGTTTGAGAAAATGAAGTCTATCGAAGCAACGGTTTATTGAGTAACAAACAAACAAAGCGTTCAGAACTGATGATGAAATTCTACAGCACATTCATTTCCTAACAAGTAAGAAGGAATACATTGAAGTAAAAAAACAATACAAAATTATCGAAATTTAAACCATACTTATGAGCTTGAGAAAGAATTCTTCATTTTTAAGAATTAATTAATTAATTACTTGTTTTATTTAACATCAGGTAATATATTTTATATTCATTTTAAAATGATTTCACCTTGCAAATTACTTGGGGTCACATTGACACATTTGAGTATTCATTGAACTTAGAACAAAATAGTTACCGAAAACAAACCTGAAATTACTCTGTAAAGAGATTGCCTTTGGATGAAAATCCCATAACCAGCATCCACTTCTTAATTTTTGTCTATTTTATTATTTTAATGCTTTATACTTCTCGTTAATTTAGCTTTATTAACTAATCAACTTTTTAACATTTATCCTTTGATTAAATTACAATCAATATTAACGGGCACTAAATAATGCACATAAGTTAAACAAGCAAATAAAAAAAATTGTCCCACTACCCCGTTGCCGATTGATATTGAAAGTGAAGTAATTATTTTAATTAAAAGGCAACGAAATGTCAATGGTACATATGGCGGTACAATATTTTCTTTAATTGCTAATATTTCACCCCTCATGACTGCAACAATGTTACTCAAAATTATAATCATGTTTTTATTGGTATTTTATGACAGTTATGAAAGTTTACTGTTACTTTAAAGATGCCGATCGCGTTGTTTATGTATCTTTGTGAAGGAATGAAAAATTATAATAAATTAGCAAACATGGTGCGTGCTATTTGTCGCTATCTACGATGTTTGAAAAATGCAAGTGCATAAATCAAAGTATGAGATCGAATGCAGCGTCTGGTAATCTCGACCTCGAAAATCCTCCAACTAGCAAGATCAACGACTTAGAGATAAAGGAGTCTTGAATTTCTTATCGGAATTATTTAGCTGACCAGTGAGTTCTGTAGACGTTCTCAATATGGAAGTCTATTTTAATTGGACACATATTTGATTGTATCAAATGTGAAAATAAATACAAATTCTCCGTGAAAGCAAGAATTCCTAAGAAGGTATTCCCTTGATTTTTAAAGAGCTAGTTTAAACATAACAAAATGCCTAAAAATTCTCTTAATGGACTTTTCCCCACAATTTCGTGTCTTTCATTTTATTCCAAACAACAGTATCATCTCAGTGCGCTCAGAGGTCGTAAATCACAGAACGTATGCATGCCCAGCATAGAGATACCACCGATAAATATATCAAGAATTTTATGTGATTTTAAAAATCACCACCTCTCCTCCCCATCGTTTAATTTTAGTTCACGCAATCCAGCGATACGCCACCAGTGCAGGGCGGCCCAGGTCAGCTTTCCTACGTGACGTGACGCGTATTTCGGAACTCTCGTAAAAATATCTCCCTAGAATTTATGCATTTGAAATAGTCGACAAGGAAAATATTTGGGTAGGAGCCGTGGGACTGCTTTCACTCTATTTTATGGCACCATCCAAAGCCAGCCCGATTCCCAAAAAAAACTTGCGTCCTGTGAGCGCTTCTTGAAAGGCAGTAGCAATAATCCAGGACTCTTTTTTGCCCCATCCGCAGCATAACTGTTCGTACAGGAACTATGCCAAAAGGATTCAGTTGGCGGAAAAAACTTGGCCTTTCGAATTTTTATTTATGAGTTTTAACCCTTTCTCAGGATTTTGGGCCACAATAGGCAAAATTGCTTGAGACGGATGCCAGCTACTTTCGAAAAGTGACCTAGTTTCACTTGACAGCGTTTTTCATTTAAATTAACACTGTGTCACGGCTGGGAGCAACAATAGTAAACCAGAGAGAGAGAAAAAAATCCCAGGATATTGCCGCGCATATTGGTGCCATGCACGTGTGCGTATACCCGGTACGTGAGTGAGTTTCTGCCCCCGTGTTCCCTCCCTCGAAGTTTTATTATTCCAATAGACTGAGCCCTTAATTCTGGAGAGAGAACTTTTTGCGCACCGCCCGACAGCTTCAAGAAAACTTTATCAATTCCATTTAAGGAGCAAGTTGTAATAAGACAAACTTACCAAGAGAGATTTTTTGCCCCGCGCTCCACTTCTTGCTCGCTTCTCATTTCCTTTTTATTTTCTTTTGCCTTCTTCGGCGGAATTCAGTTTAATTAAATTTTTGGAATAACTACGTCCTGTGCTTTCCACGTCTGATGTGCAGAAAAGTTTTAATGAATTCCAATTTGGATAGGAATTGAGAGGAGCGCTGTGTAATTTGATTTCACTTCGCCTCTGGTTTTGCAATTATATTACTTTTGGTGTTTTCGAGAAAAGTAATAGGACGACGTAGTTATGAGAGAACCAAACAGGGCTATGAGAAGTTTGAGTTTTTTATATGAATAATTTAAAAGAGTTTTTTGGCGTCAAATTGGTGATTTTTTCAGTGGGTTACGAAACAGCAAATATTTCAAAAATGGGGCTACGGCTTTATAGTTATGCCCTATTGCCAAAATTAAATTACCTAAATGTTCGAAAATTATTAAGGACTTACGACGTTTGTAGTAAAGCACAATTATTTCATAAACTAATTACCAGGTGTATTGTATTTTAGAACTATTCTTTTATATTAGGGTCCTATGGCAACTTAAATTTTGTACTAAATTTTTTTCCAAAGTGTGTGTGTGTGGGTGCCACATTTCCCGTTATTATTATATTTTATTTTTGCGAAAACCTTATACAATTTTTTATATTAAAATAAAGCAAAATGACTAGATATTATTTAAGGAGGCCGGATTTGGTGTGCAGAAAAGCAGTTGTTGAGACGCTGTTACATCCACTAAAATTCACTATGTATTTGGTGTGCTTTATGGGCTGGTGGAATTATTGGCTCATAGAGAGAACTAGAATGAACTGCCTAAATTTGCCCCATTTGGAATTGTTATCTTGGGTGGCAATTTATCGGATTAAAATCCAATTAAGAACTGCTGCGCCTATTTAAAATCAAAGGAAACACCACGCAATTGAAGAACTAAAAACAAAACATCGAAGATGTGTGGAAGAACAAACAGAGATTAAGGACTCTATACCAAGAATTGCATAGAAAGCATTCCAAACAGAGTTCAAGCAACCATACCGGCGACGGGTGGAATAAATTTCAACAAATAATAAATATTTCTCTTCTATATTTTGTAGTAGCTATGCAGCAATATATAAACATTATAAAATATTTAAAAAAAAAACAATAACTTCTGTTTTATTTAGGAATTAAATCAATTTCTCTGTTTTTCTCTAAGTGATGTTATGCCTGAAGAATGATATCCCATCATCACAATGACCCTGAACTCTATTGAATCGTAGTGAGAGACTGTCTGATTCTTCTTTTAGGCTCTAACTTTAGTTTAGCAATTAATACTTTCAGAAACCAAAAATAGGAAAACCTTAGCAAATAGGAGGTAAATTGCCAAAAGACAATATTACTGGCGATGAGCAACCACAGGAAAGAGCGAGCTTCAACAAACATCGTTAATAATTTCACAGAGTTAACTCCAATTATAGCAGCAGACTGCACAGTTCAGAGTCGTCCAATAAATCCGAATTAAAATCAATAATTTTACGTAGTGCGTCTGCAATTGACCGACACATGAGTACCCAGCCAGGCCTTAAGCTATGGAACCGTTTAAAAGCCCGTCAAAAGCCTCTAAAAGCAATTTAATGGCATTTCGAAACGCGATTAAACGATATTGATGGCTTAGCAATTTTTCCGCCGCCTGTTGTTTACCCTTTCTTTTGAATTTGAACGCGCAAAATCGCACTATCATCACCACGCCGGATTTCTTTCGGGAAAATCCCACACTGGCCGCGCGCACTTGAATCTTATCAAATCAGAGCTCAGGCGTGCGCCATGTCTGTAGGCCATCGCTGCTTGAGACGAACGGAAGACGCGCCCGGGCGAGACTGTTCCATGATGGAAGACGCACTGGGCGGTGACTTGCGCTTGCTGCAGCCATTTCGAAGGCGGTTAGCAAAAATGTCATGTTTATAAGTGGTTCCGTCGCTCTTATCAGCAAGATGGACTAAACTTGCTGTCCGTTGGGGGTAGTCGTAATTTATCTCCATGCCGAGTCGTTTGCCATATTTTTCAGACATCTTTGACAGAAGATGGTGTATCATTTAGAAGTTTTGTTTCTTCAAAGTATTTTAAATTTGGTATGGCAATATCTACAAAATCAACTATGGATATTAATTTTTTTAATTAACAAAAACCAAAAACATTGAAAAAAGTGTTTTTTGTCGCTGTTTTTTGTAACAATAAATATAGTAAATAGTAAAATTTTAACATGATTATAGTCCATTTTGTGGGTACTTATGTGTAGAAGCTGTGGTTATAATAGCAGAAGGATCGGCCCGCGCGTTCCGGAGAAATCGTGAGGGGCGTCCGAAAAAACGTTGTTTTGAGAAAAACGCGTTTAAAGCTTTTTTTAATTTCCGTTTCTTGCTTCTATTCGGATTCCTACCTGTACCCTTTGCCATGATAGGTACTAACGTTTCGATACTGCGCGGATCTTCATAAAAATTTTATACAATATTCTTGGGCAATCCAAAAAAATAAACAAAAAATAGATTTTTTGAAAGTTGCCAACTAGACTGCACCCTTAATATACATCACACTTCTTTTATTAATTAGTGGAATACCATAAGTTCAGACGGCATTTATCGATAATTTCATTTGTCTGACTGTGAGAGACCATGCCAGTTTCTACACTGAACAGAGCGGCCTGAATCGTCTCGATCGGAACAGACCAAAATGCTGTTTGCTCATTTGCAAACTTAAGGTCCTAAAAGAATTGTTTCCTCACTTCATTTGGAAGAACAAGAGTTCTTAGTAAAGCTCACTTGTTAGTGATTTTAAAATCTAGCGACTAAATCTTCTTGGATTAACAGAATTGGTACCTACTGGCAAAATTAAATTTTAAAATCTTAATCACTTTATGTGACATTAGTCATCACGAATTAAGCGCGGTGCCCCGGTTTCGAAGTGTAAGACGTATTCATGTTAAAACACACAAGAATTTTGTTCATGTATTTTCGTATATTGATTTCAGCAATGCTACATGCATACACAATCTTTTATACGTAGGATAATAATAACAAGACTAAGAAATAAAAACTAGTTACATTATATTCTGATGTATAATGAATGATTACGTCATTATATCATAAATCATTGAAAGAAACAAAAAGAGCTCGGTACAATTAAGAAAGGTGGTCCAATAATTTCGGTAGGGTAATGAGAAGAGAGTTCCAAAGGCTGATGGATTGAACAACGAAAGTGGGCTCAAACAGTCTGGAACGACAATTCGGTATTTTAAGGGCAAGGGTTTTATAATATCAGAATAGAAAAATTGAAAATGAATATGGTGTTTCTTGGTGAACAATTAAATTGCGAAGGAACATTATATAGTACGATAATTTACGTAAGATTTTTTATCGTTAAGAGAAATACTATCGACTCCCACTCATCGACACCCGCCAAATCATCATTATCCCAGCAAACAGCGTCCGCAATTATTCCAATGGGTGCAGATGGATAAAGGTGAATGTCGTCCGCATTTTATTTTGCAAATTTATTTCTTTAATGATGACTTGAAGTTCGATCGACAATCGACAGGCGTTGGGAGTGAATGTTGGCCACATTCACTCCCAACGTGCGTGCAATACCGGACTCGTGAAAGCATTTCCAACAAACATATATACATACTTGTGTCGCCATCATCAACAATTCTGTTTCTTTCGATATATATATGTCTACCTTTAGATATTCCATAAACGTCATAATTCAATACAACCAGATGTACCTATAAATTCATGTTTAATATTTTAACCTAAATTGGTATTATTGAGAGTCGCACCAAAAATAATGCAAATGTCACACCAACGATATCCTTCCGTCTTTTTTAAACAATCAAATCAAGGACCTTACCTCCGAATTCTAACGAATAATACTTAATACAATTTGGTATCAAATTACTCGAGCAGATACGCTCCTACCACTAACTCCAATTGATCAGCAGGTGAAACGCAAAAGTTGGATTAGGCAACACAATTACCTCAAGCAGAACATTAGTGCGCTCAGCCCTTTTTGCACCGCCAGAGGGAGACATGGTTCCCTATAGATGTATATAAATAACTGCCCTGAAAATGTATTCGTCGCTGATGTACGAAATAGGCATGAATTATTTGACAGAAGCACGCCATGCTGCCTTCCACGGGTATATTCATCTCCTTAATAAGCCAACCTTAAAGAAAAGAACGGTCCCCCGCCCTCCGGCAAACACTAACGCTGCACTAATGCGACAGGGAAAAATGAAAAACGACGTGAACGGGGAAGAAACAGCTCAAATATCCGCCTTGTTTTACGAAATATTAAATAATCCGTGAAATGCCCTTTTTCAACATTTATTAAGCTGGCAGCACCTAGAAGGGATACACAGAAAAAGGAAAATCTCTTATCAGAGCACATCTGCCGTAAACATGTGGCGTGCTCAGGGCCTGTAATTAAGAAAAGGAAATTTGTGATCCAAGGCAAATGAGGTTCACTTTTTGCCTATAAAATGTTGCAAGTTTTCGCCATCTTTGTGCGCGAGATTTTGTATTTTTTGTCGAAATTAAATCAACATGTCCAGGACCACCGATGAAGTTTGAGCGCGCATCTTCTTGATCCGATGCCGACTCTCAAAAGAAGTCCAATTAAGACCACTCTGCGCCTACTGTCAGCCTAATGAATCGATTATAAATTTTAATCAGTTTCTTGAAAATTAAGAAATATCTGGAAATCTCCTAAATTATGGTTGGGTGCGTGTCGTTCCCGCCATGTTTCTCGTAAAACAAAAACGCTGACTATAGTGAGTCCGAATAAATTAAAAAAATTAAAGAATTAGAGAGAAAGGCAAAGAAACCGAAAAAACGAGAATTTCTTAAATGAAACCCTGAGACAACATAATTAATGATCAGAATCTGTTTAGTTGCAGCCTGGTGTAAGTTTTAGCTTATCGGTGCCAGCCGGGAACTAGACCGGCTCCTCCCCGCAGTTATGGGGACATAGAACAAACACAGCCGCGCTCGGAATGAAGAAGACATCTGAATAAATCTTCAAAGGATCTTACCTGCGTGGTGCTGGATATTCAATAATGAAGGCATTCTCAAATCAGCCAGCCCGAAGGGATTGAATTGTTTCGTTAATCGCGGAAGGAAACAGCGTGAAGCAATTCGATGTTCTTACTTAGTCTTCACAGGAGACGACGTAGATCTTTGAGAGAAATCGACTAATCGAATAATTTATGTGGGGTTATTAAAACGGCCAATCCTCGACATTTTTCGAATTGACCGCATATCCAGCGGTGCTACAGATTTGAAAGTTTTTCCTTTTCTGCCATAATAAAACGAGACGAAAAGAACAGAAATTGGATTAAGGCCGCCGTTGTCGTATATCAAGACAAAGGAGTCGCCAAGGGCATAAAATAAGAAATGTTTTATTTTTCAGATATTCAAATTAATCTTCGGATTCGAATTCCGAACACGAAAACAAATTTGTGTAATAAACTAAAGTTCGTCATTAATTAAGGAAAATTGGCTAAAAACTTGTTAAAATGTCGCGATAATCTGAGGATTATGGTGATGTTGTGCAAACTGCATTTTTTTTAGAGATTCGAATTTCTTATATGTCGACTTTGAAAAATTCAAAATTTGCATAAAGTTGTTCCAGATTTTCAAATTAAATTAATGAACAAATTAATCGCTTTGTTTTGCATCTTCTGATATACAAATATACGGAGTAGAGGCACATTTGTGCAATCAGTGAAGAATATTAATATAGTAGAATTAATGGCTTGTTTCACTCTCAAGTATCTAATAAATCTAGTTGACTTTCAATGACCGTTTTTCTTAAGTTATTGTTTTCAAAAACTTAATTAAAACGTGCACACGTCGTGCTATTTTTTTCTATTATATTTTTTTCCGTCACAAAGTTTAATTTTAACAATAAAAATACACTATAAAAACAAGAAAATTGTGTCTTAAATTAGACATTCTATCCGAATGTATACCAGTAACCTTGTTCAAACATAATACAGTATAATGGACATCCTATATTGAAATTAGATCAGAATTTATAACGTTTTTAAACAGAGAATATATTACTGTTAATTGTTATTCTAATCTAATCTAAGAAGATCCAGAGGCATAACATAAAACCAAAAAAGTCTTTACTATCTCCTCATATTTACATAAAGCAGCGACTAGTTCCACAGAAAACAATTTTACCCCGACACACTATTTCTGTTGTATCAGCACTACAAATGTAGTTTTTGCGGTACGATACACCGTAAAAGATGTAAAACTGTACACGTTTTAGACAAATTTTTTACACTTAATTTGTGTATAATACCATAAACTTGTACTTTTGTACAAATCCATGCAATATTTGAGTGTGATTTAGGAAGATAAACAGCATTGTACATATTTGTGTAATATTTGCACAAAAGTATTTAATAATATACCTAGCTATATAAATGTGTCAAAAATACAATTAAATGCCTGCAAATTATGGAGAAATCTTGGGTTTGTTTAAATCATTTTAATGAATATCGGTATTGTTACCAATATTAAAATATATAACAACATATATTTATAGTTAGTTATACCTGCATTTATGTCTTCATGTATGGGCGATAAGTACAACTGCGGAGCGGGGTCAATCTAATAGTTAAACTATGTATATGTATGCTTATGTAGGTCCTGAGTAAAACGAAATAGGCTAGTCCAATCGGAAAATAACACAGCTCCACAAAAAAACATTGCACATAAGACTGGACTATACTACTTCCACGTATATTTTGGACCGCTGAACTTGAATCTGGCTTCAACTTTAATCCAGCACCCTTTTGTTTGCCCCTCGATTTACATGACCTGAAAGAATGGTCATGCTGTATTTTATGTGGGAAATTAGGATAGCCTCTCGTCTCGCGCTCCTTTATATTTATTGTTTTACCAAATTGGATCCACTATCTGAATGTTTGACACTGGATAATATATTTAAAATCAGAGGTCTCAAAAATCCCCCTTTTGCAAACTTTTATGTAAATGTGCAGAATTATTGTATTTTGAGCGAGTGAACGCTGTCACTAGCGCGATTTCGATTGGTTGGCTCAGCGTCCGTGAGCGCGTTCACGTTTATTTACTTCGCCTGCATCATCTGAAGCTTCATCTAAAATGAATGCGAGAACATTTTGAACATACTGTGCACTAGCAGCAGCTATTTGTCAATCTATAACAAAAATGATCTCAGACACAGAAAGTGTTTAATCACGTAAACACCGCTGTGGCTGCTACGCCGAAAACAAAGTAATACTGTGGCCACTGGATTTTCACGCAAACAAATGGCTAAAGGCAAAAACGCTAAAATTAAATCCAGGATATATACATGTACTTACATATATGTATAGGTATATGTAAAATGTCATTGAAACCCGTTGAGCCGTTTATGGGAGATAAGTAGAAAGAAGTTTTTTTTAAAACTGAGACCATACTTCATACAGGGTGTATAGTATAGCGAATGATAGGGGTATAGGTCTCACCTATCCAAACAGAAAATCGTATTGGGGGGGGCTAATCGTTTTTCGAGATACAGGGTGATTCATCGGGATGCACATTATTGTATTATCTTTATCTTTTGACGTAATTAATGGTTGTCATCAAACTGAAGCCCAACAACTACTATTTTAATGCGCTTTCAAAAAAAAATTATACGCAAAAAGCTTTTGCGGAATATTAAGGAATCTGAATTTCACATTTTTTTTACATTTAACTGTTACAAACATTAACTGTAATAAATTTTAAATTAGAAAAATCTGTGTATCCTTTTTCTACCTGCACGTGTTGTACCTACCTCAATGGAAAGGCAACAAAATAAAATAAAAAAGAGGTGCATTAATTAAACGAATTCCGGAAAAAATGTGAGAATAACGTGAAGTTTAGGAAATTTTAGAGCATTTTTGCGCAAGTGACTGTACCTCCAGTGGTAGAGGTAGATCAACATTGGTGGCATTTGTGGAAGGCAAATTAGTATGTAGTTATTTGGCGTGGTTTTTGGTCGCTGCGTTAATTAGTTCAAAATATAAAAATAAAATAATAATGTCCATTCCGATTCCCCCGCACGATTCGGCTAGGTGAGATTTATCACCACTATCATTTTGGCATGCGCTATACGATTCACCCTATATATGCCAAATATATGCAACAGGTATTGCAGTATTCAAATATTATGTTCTGATCCTTTTTCTAAATGGATATCACAGGCGACGAAGCATTTTAAATAAATTCTTATAAAATTATTCTCCTTTCTCAAATTTTGCACTATTTTTCAAACTTCAAGAACACTATTTCATTCATTTTATCAAATAACATAATACGAAATTGTAAGCATTGTCTGTCGGTATCCAAGTATGAGAAGTTTTATTATAACAAACACTTGCACTTATGTAACAGTAATGCTTTGCTATTTTCCTAGTGGAAAACCAAAAACAAAACAAAAAAGCCAATCATATTACCTTGCCCAGACACCTTATGTTCACATAAGAGTGTGGTTTTGCGGAAGTTCGCGTGACCTCAACCTCCAATAAATCTTTAACATTTTCCACATACTTTATGTTCAATCAAACCACGTCGCGGCTGCAATAAAGAGTCAGCCGCGATAAATGTATAACTAACGCCTCTTTGCCAGCGCGGCGGGGTTTCCCGCTTGAAGCTAATTAAGGTCCTCAAGCAATTTCACAGCAGCACAAGCAATCCATCGCTGCTCATTTAATTTTTATGATAATTACCCATTGCCGAAACACACTTAACGGCTGAGGAGAGCGACGCCAACGCAAAAGCAAAAAAATTCATCAAGTTGATTCATCCTTGAAGAAATTGTATAAAATTTTCAGAAGAAAAGCGGGGCGCCTCGTCATTGAATCTCAAGGCACACTCCTTCCCAACTCGAGATAAGGAAGGCCATTTTCCCAGTATCGTGCCCCTTTCGCTTTGCGCTGGCTTTCTTTCTTTCTTATTTTTATGATTCAATCAAATTTCAAAATAATCCCCGCACCCCGTCCCCGCACGAGGCAAGCCGAGTTCCAAGTTTGTCCCAAACGCCCGGTATCCGGCAACCCAGAGGGTGCGAGTGATTGCTATTTTAATTTAGCTGCTCCCTATCGCCGCACAAGTTTCAACCCTCTTAGCGCCAAAGTATTTTCGCATGTAGTTCAACCATTTTTGCCGGGGCTGCTAGGGCTGCCCGGGTGGATATCCGTGGGGAGGGAATGGGATCACGTCTGTTTGTTTGTTTGCTTTTGCAAAACACGATATAGTTTCGGGGACCGGGAGGAAGGATAAGGAATTTTCAGATACCAAGAGGCGTTGCTATGTGCCTGACTGTGTGGCGCAGGACGGTCGGGACGAAGCCCTTTGTGAATCCTAGTTATGTAGATGGTTAGGGCGATGTACATCTAGTGAACTGTTATTATCTGCTTAGCCCCGAGCCTGCAGACTGATGGAGATCATTCTCTATGCTCCCCGGGTCATGGGCTTCGGGCTCCCCCGGCATATCATTCCCTCCCTTCGGTCCGGGGCTGTTTTGTTCCAAACTTCCTTCGCCAGAGGACAGAGCAGCACAATGGCTCTGGATAAGGATAAGGGTCGGACGGGAGGAAATTAAATGAAATGGAATTGAAGGAATACGTCACATCGATGCAAACAATTTGCCGACACAAACAAGTCCCTTTTGTGCCCCGGAGTCCCGGATCCTTCTCCACGCAGCAACTCTGCCGCCTGCCAGCCCTGCCAGCTAGGGAGTTATCTGTATCTCAGCAACAAAGTCGCCTATAATTCCTATGGGATTTTTCCAACTTATTATTGTACTCGCCTCCAAGTGAAAATGACACGACTGAGATTCCAACTGAGTACGACTGGTCCAATAAGAAAACACACGCACAAGGTTATCTGATAAGGACGAATCTCATTATAATCGGTGGCGGAAACTTTATTTTCTCGCCGCTTTATCTGTCACTCTGTATTCTGTCCATCTCCCCAACTGGATTTATTGCTTCAATTCAGTAAATTAGGGATTTCCGGAAATGTTGGAGAATTTTGGAAGTACGTAGTGGGGCAAAAATATTATTCCTAGTAAGAAAAACATTCCAAGAAATTTTGGTGTTTGTTACATTTGACAACAACTTTGACTGGCTAAAAGAAATGCAGTGTCTATTTGCACTCTTCGTATCCGTGTAATATCCGTGTATACGGAAGTACACGGAGTACAAGAAAGCAATTCACGGTTCAAACAGGCAAATTTCAGTCCATAGATATTTTGTGATAGCAAAATATTTTATAAAAGAAAAATAGTCAGTCAGTAGAAAAAGCAAATTTTCCTTGTACGAATTGTGCCGATATGCGATGCACGATGTGTGTTTACTTCCGTGTATTTCCGTGTACACAGAAATTATAAGGATATTACACGGATATGGAGAGTGCACACTTCCTAAAAGAAATTCTACGATTTTTGAGCGATCTTAAATTATATATATTATAGTATAATTCTAGTAAATTTAACTGCCTGAATTTAAGAGCAGTAGGAAGAAGAATTTACCATTGTCACTGGTTTATCATGACCATAATTAGTTCGTTGCTGTGGTACCTATATACAGGAAACTCTGATTTCTTAACAATCGAGAGGGAAGGGATATATTTATTAAAGCAAGAAAGTAATATATGAGAGAATGAACATTCCTTAGTAAACAACGAAGACAACTTTGGAGACATTCCGACGATGATCCAACGTGTGAAGATTAATGAGCTTTATCCTGTCTAAGTAAAGAGGCGGAATAACAGGGTTGCTACAAAGAAGACCAGGAAGCACGAAACGAACAAAACGACCCTGGACAATCTCTAAACGTTCAATATGATATTGTAAAAAGGCAACCAAACACAACAAGTATACTCTAATATCGGCTTAACAAATGTGTAATATAAGAATCGCGTAATATATGTACCTAAGGGTAATCGAACCTCTTAACGAAGCCAAGAGTAGAGTTAGCTTTATTGATATGAATGATAAAGCCATTCACCCAAGTTTTTGATCTTGTCAGGTCGAGGTAGGTAGGTATCATTTATAGTATAATCATATTTAATAACGGCCTCCTTACTGGAAAGTGTTATTGTTGAACACTTGTTAACGTTAAGAGGATTGCTCCTTATCTTGAAAGACTTTCCATACTTAAAAATTTGTCCCCCCTTGTCGACAGAAGACTCTATGTAGATTAATGCATGCTGTATAGAATTTTTAAGGGAATATTGCAAGCATCTTTAGCAGATCATCTAATATTGCGGGTGCCTGCATACTGTAGTAGAAATAATGATATTTTCGATACACCCAGAGCTCTGCCCGCAATCTACTTTAATTCTCCTATAATAAGATCCCAGGGAAACCATTACTTAGCCAAGAAGGACGAGAACTTATGTTATTAGCTCTAGGCATAGCGACACAACAGTCTTGCATGTATAATATACGGAAAGAGGTTTATTTTTGTTCAACACGGAGTGAGCATGAACATCAACAACCTGTAATAATGTTTATATTTTATGTTATAACATATTAACTCTGTGCTCAGCTAAATTGCAATCCATTCTGGACTTGTAATTTCCATGACAAAAGACTTTCCATTACCAATTTAACTCACTGACGAACTCGTTTAATGCATTAACTTTCCGTAAAGGGTTGAACCCTGCATTTGAATCATTTCTTCGTGTGACCTCAACGATGAAATCAAGCAAACGAGTCGAGTTAAGTAACAAGCATCGCGCCTTATTATGCATTCAGCTGAGCCGCCAGTACTTAACAAGGACGAAGGCAATATCGCTGCCAATAAAACCGCTGGGTGACCAAAGGGCGCTGTTTTGTGGTTCTTTTTATGTGAAAATCGATTTATTCCAATAAACAGCAGAGGAATTGAATTGCACTAATAGAATTCAGCCTTCCACACGTACATAAAGCAAAAGCGCAGCACCAGCGCTCCCGCTCGGGTCCCGTGCGTCATCTCTCCTGCACCAGATAGCTATGGACTGTAAAAAAACGCAAGAATTCGTCGAGCAAATAAAGCAAACTGGAAGAAGAAGAAAAAAATGTGAAAATCGCTCTGAGCTGTGTGCCTATGGAAGGAGCGAAATATTTTATATTCCCTGAACATATCCTGGATAAGGGAAGACACACATGTGGACGAACGTCAACATCAACGACGATGATGCCCACGTCGCCGAGTAGGTACTGGCAGTTTTATTTTCACATCCGCGTCCGTCGCCTCCGTTCAGAAGGTTCGATATTGGCGCTGATTCCCAAGTAGGGGGAACTGGGATGGATGCAAGATTCTGGCTGGCGTAATGCTGGATGAAATGAAATCGAATAAATATTCCGAGCGCGTACACCCTTTTCAGGGATTTAGTTCCTCGAAAACGCTCTGCTCCAGCGGATGGCTGAAAGCTCTTTTTGTTATTCCTCACTACCTTTTTGCCCCTTTTCTCCGTTATCAGCCCTCTACGCATATTCCGTGATAAAATTTTGATTTAAAGCGGTTGTTACTGGGAACTGAGTCCTCCTACGCCAGACCGCCCGAGGATGCAGTGCTGAATAATTTAAGGTCATTTTCGCGATTGTGTGCCAACCAACTTCCGGGCTCGTAAAATTTCTTGGGAGCCGTGGTCGGCTGCGAAGGTCGTCTATACGCGGATTTTCAATTTGCCCAGCCGCATCGAGGCGAGGCCCCGAATGACACATTTCGGTCTATCCGGCCATTCGCCAATAGCAGGGCCATAACTCAGCACCAAAGCCCGGGCCTTACGTAAATTGTCATCAGCTAACTGAATGCGTCTCTGCAGTAAAACTTCTCAGCCATAAATCGTCTATAAATCGTATATCCTAGATGAAATCAAAACGCTTTTAGACGGATTGTGTGCGGAATATACAATGAACCAGTTCCGATCCGCCCCATTGTGCCGGAGCTGCCACGGAACCATAAACTTGCTTATTAGGAATAATAAGTTTTTCTATACCCCTAATGGAAGGGGGTGTGCAGTGGGGATACCACTCAGCTCGGAAAATAAGCGAATTCCGTTCTGCGAATGAAGATGGTGGCTGCACACAGAAAAATGCTTCTGGATGGTACTTTAAGTATAGAACTTACTAAAGAACTAAAAACACTTTGTAACAAATTCTAAGAAAACGCTATAGTTCAGGGATTTGGTTGAAAGAGTAACGTAAAGGAAAAAGTCTGTTTTTCAAAAATTTTGTATTAGGTACATGTCCCATGTCGAGGCACTGCTTGTGCTACTTGAACCGCAATCCCAATTGATGGGGCTTCCATCTGTCGCTTATTAGCAAAAGCACACTCTGGGAGTGGAAGCGTGGGGTCCGAGTGGGATTCGAATTTGGGACTTTTGGATCGATAGTCTAACACACTTACTACTAGACTACTCGCGTCTCTTCATGAAAGAATTCTTTAAATTTTATTTTTAAATTCGCAAAAACGCCGCACGTATTTGATCCTCAAATATTTGAGCGGGAAGTGATCCCCACCTCACCCCTTAATCGTTAAACGTATTTTTTCTTCGAGCACAATTTTCAAAATCAGTTCGAAATATGTGTATCCCACACTACTTTACCGACAGGCGCCAACAATCCTTTTTTGCATATTTTTATTGTTTTACTTGTTTATAGAATGTTATGTCAAAATGCTTTCTTTTCAAATCCGAATGATTTGAGAAATAACAGCAATTCAAAAGTCGACACGACAGGCTTAACCGTTTGCCCAAGATTTATTACATATAAGCGAATAGTTGACAGTTAATTTTGCCGTTTTTGAGATAGCGTACCTTAAACCTACAAAGAATGCTTATGGTAAGATTTCGGTATTTGTATGTCACCGTATGTTGTATGTTTGGGAATCCAAAAAGATGTTAAATCTCGATTTGCGAGAAAATCCGAGAACGGCAACATTATGTAACTACTTAACATTCCTAACAAAGAAGTGGAACATTTTGTGCGTAATTAATCAGCTATAAATGTTCGTGCATCTTATATTGATACGTCATTTTATTTGTTTTTAAGGCCCTTTTACTATGACAAAAGTCACAATAAACGAAATGGTGGCCACCATAAGCCAAAATTATCATTGATATGGGTATTAAATACAAGCGTTGGACTAGCAAAAACTGTGTGACGTCGTTCTAAACCTGATATGGCGGCCGTCTCAAAAGGCCGATTATGTTTTCATTTACAACCTTTTACATGAGTGCCAAATGGAAGGATTTGACGATAATCGATGATAAGCTATGTGACGATTTTGCATGTCAATGACAGTATAATATCTGCTCCCAGAAATTATCTCTGTTATTGTATTCTACTCATCAAAACCTTTCATTTGATGAATTCTACAATAAGGAACTCCATTTGAAAAGAATTTAATTTAATTGATGATGATGATCCACAGGGAAATCGCGATTTTCTGAAATTGTTACTTCAATATTATAACATACATATTTACAATCCTATACCAATACCAAATATTTTTAATAAAATTCAGCCACCCTACGTACCTTTTTTTGTGTAAGTCTTGTAAAATTTAGCAATTTTTGTTTGCCACCTTGGATTCGCCATATTCAATTTCAATTCCAAATTCATACTATTTAAAACCCGTACCGTATGAAAATAAATGCACAATAATCAGAGAAAATATATTTCAAAGAAACCGGTCAAGTGTGAGTCCGTATTGACACGCCTAGTGTTCCATTGTTCCGTACAGCGATTAACTTTAAACGAAACCATAGTGCGTTTTAATCAGACAGCAGCATCAGTAAAAGAGTATTCTTATGTATGTGAAAATCATTGCAAACGCTACATCCTCTCTACAATATCGTTTAGGTTGTAGAGCTAATTAAACATACATATGCATATTAAATAGCTACTATATATTTCATGAAAATCGCCTTTCAAAATTTCCACATCTAACGAAACTGCAGCCTTTAAAATTGAAGTGATCTGATGATCGAACGAAATTTTATTATTTGAAATTGTGTTTTTAACTTCAGACGCGTTTTTCTAAAAAGGTGTTTTCAAAGTGCAAAATGTGCTCTAAAAATTGGTTGGTGGATTCCAAAGGTGTTTGGCTTGCTCATGGTGTCTTACTAATATTATAAATGCGAAAGTTTGAATGTTTGTTACTCAATCACGCCTTAGCGACTGAACGGATTTCAATGAAATTTGCGGACAAAGGTATAGTTCATGTCCTGGATTAGAACATAAGCTACTTTGTATAGTAAAGTGCAAAGTTTCAAAATGGCGGTTCCATGATGGCTATCGAAATATTTAAATTTTAAGGGCCCCGTATACACCAACAGAGATTTTCTTTTATCAGTGATTATTTTATTACTATCACTTTCCTTCACGTTGTATTTTAAGTTGAGGCACGGAAACAAATCTGATCCTATAGATAAAACATAATCTCAGTTGGTGAATACGGACCTAAGGGATTACTATGAAAATCAGCATTAGGAGGTTTTCCAAATTCAAAATGGTGGATCTAATATGGCAACTGATTTCCTCAATTTGAAGCAATTGTAATGAAATCTAATATGAAAACGTCTTTGGGGTTACAGTATTCAACTCTACCAAACTTCAAGATAAAAATATTTCCTGTTTCGCTCCAGTTAAGGCTAGCATAGGGCTTCCACAAAGCCTCTCCACTTCGAAGCTCTGCTTCAGTTTCTTAAATCGTTTATGTTCGCTATGCTGGGTGATGGGACTACCATCTAACGCTATCAGGAAAAGCGCACCGGAACTGTGATCCGAGCCAGGTTTGAACCAGGGACCCAGAGGTGATAGCTTGGCGTACTTACCACTGAGCTATTAGGCCCAGAAGCCGAGCACAAAATGGTTACCGAAAACAATATAGCGTCCGAAAATTCTCAGCGGTTTTCCATGTAATGATAGAGAATTATAGGGATTTTCTGGGTCTTTGATTTTAAATCTGCTTTCGAAACTTCGAACTTAGTAGGGCTCGTATGTTATGCTATTTACATGATACCAAAAACTAAACAAAGGTTTTAGAATTGTTGTCTGTCTGTTTGTCCGGACTAATCTCCGAAACGGCCTAACTGATTTCAATGGAAATTTGAACAGAAGGTGAAGTATTTTGTCGGGCACGATTTAGGCCACATTTTTTTAACCCCGAAATGTTTTGGGTTCCTGCGGGAACAATGAAAAACTCGTCTCTGCACAAGAAACAACTTCATTCATTGTGCCATAGTATTAATTTACAAGTGCCTACAGAGAGCCCCGGGCAGGACCGGGTATGTAACTCAGACTCAGCTAGTACCCCATAAGTCGAATAATAATGTTTTTCATTTCAAAACCAATAACCACATGTTATTATTATTCAAATAGCTACCATTTACTAACGCGAAAAAAATTTAATATTTACGGTGCTACCTATCCCAGGATTCGTTTGAATACGATAGTGCCCAACATATTATTCTTGAATTTGTGTCTTATCTAGTGATGTCGTACATAACCGACTCTCAGAATAAGGCCCTTTCACACCGTCAACCTTGTATTTTAAATAACATAGGAATATATTGTAAAGCATTTAGCATAATGAAGGATTTCAAATTAAAAAAAATTTATATTCCTAAGAAACCGGTCAGAAACGTATAGTTTTTTTTTATAAAAAAGAGGGGACAACTTCAAATTTTCTATTGTACTTTTATTGAATATTTAACATTATATGTATATACTTAATTGATAAAAAAAATCCAACAGTTATATTGTCCAGAAAAGATCCCTCAAAAAAGATTAGCGTCTGACGGTTTGAGGAGTAGATACTGTTCACATGAAATTAAAAAAAGAAATGTTTTTATATTCGGGGGTGTTATTGTGGCCCGATTATTGATTTCGTTTCTACATCTTTTTTAATTTCATCGAGATGGTGCAGACAATAAAAACTAACATTAGATGCATTCTACAATTAATTATTTTCGATAATGTCAGATTAATAATTACAATACTACCATAAGTGTGCGATATCTTTTTTTATCCCCGTATCATTCATCTTTATCACCTGATTTCGCATAATATCTTACATAATATGTTAAAACATCGCGGCCAATTTATTAAAGTGTTTATTTCCTCTCGGCTTTTTTTAATACGAGTATTTATTCACAAGCTTTCTGTGAAATTTCACCCAAATCGTTCATTTGGTTTCCGTATTTTCCCTTCCCAGCATCAACGATTTCCGTATTTTCCTTTCCCAGCATTATAACGACGGACCATCTTTGATAGTGAACCCAACAAACAACAACAACCGAAAGGAGTAATTGCTTGTATAGACAGTAACGTTATAGATTTGCGTGACCATCTTTTTATAAACCCTAACCTAATGACAAAGATTTCCCAACTATCCGTTTAATATACGCAACAAAGTGTGGCTTGCAATCTAGTGTTATGCCTAAGTCACAAATTGAAGAGAAACGGACCTAAATGTCTACTCTGTGGGATACGTGATGTAGTTCAAGTGATTATTTATTTATTTATTCATATCAACAGGTACCGTAAACCATCTGACATATCAATTAATTGCATGCAGATCATAATACAAAATAAATTTGTATATCAAAATTACTAATACAAAGTCAAATATCATATAAACGACATTTTAAATATTTTTCTATCACAGTTAAAATCGATTACAGAAAAGAGGCATTATAAATATTAGACGGGGCCGAGATCGGTTCAAAAGAGCCATAATTGGTTCTGTGATTATTGACATATAGAAAATTGTGTCCTCTAGTTATGCGAGGTCGGGAGTTTATATTTAGGAGATTAGGGGCGTCTATAACTCCAGTAACGATGTCATGCAAGAATAATACACTAGCCACACCCCTTCCTTTGGAGGGAAAAGACAGATTTAAAAGCCCCAAGCTGTTCTCATAGGGAGGAACGATACAAGGATCATTCCACGGCAAGTCGCGAAGAGTAAAGTGCAGAAAACGTTTTTGCACTGCCTCAATACGATTTATATGTACATCGTAGTGACGTATCTAGATCACAGACGCATATTCCAAAATCAGACAAACAAAAGCGCAAAACAAGGTTTAAAGGAGACAAGGATCGGCAATATCCTTGTACCAACGCTTGACAAAGTCAAGTGCCGAGTTAGACCGACTTATTATATTGTCAATATGACTATCAAAATTAAATTTTGCGTCAGTAGTTATGTTAAGGTCCACAACACTTTTTAAACGATATAAGGGCAACCCGTCGATTTTGTGTGAGAATTTAAAAGTCGAACACTTCCTACTAAAAGAAACAGTGTTACACTTCCCAATATTTAAATTTAAATATTCTTTCGAACGCCTTGTCTCAAAAGATCACATTGAAGGCATAGAACATCACTTAAGGATTCGATTGGTCTGAAAATCTTCGAGTCATTTGCATAAGCTAAGATATGTATGTTACTAATTATAGAAAACAAGTCATTTATAAAAAGAGTGAATAGCAAGGGCCCGAGCCGAGATGACTACCTTGCGGAACAGCAGATAGAACAATAACTGAATCGGAAAAAGCAAACTTTAACTTTAAACGAACAATTTGTAATATATGACCAAATCCATTGGGAAAGATCAGTTGAAAAGCAAAGTCGAAGTAGTTTAAAATGACTTTATGAGAGAGCTTATCAATGGCCTTGCTGAAGTCGGTACAGTGTGTGCCGGAGCCTGACCGAATTCGATTTAATTCGGCTGATGCAAGCCGAAGCAGGCAGAACGCCAAGGTAAAAGCAACGAGGGTGTATGTTAGTGCTAAATTAAATGAAAATAAATTTCGCATATATTCCACAGTATTAGTTCCATTGAGCAATTCATTCACTCAGAACAAAATCCAAAGAATTACTATGTATATTTAATTATTTCACACAGAAATGACGCCTGACTGCCGTAGGGAGATTCGAGAGGAAATAGGAAAATCGATCATCGGTGCTCTAGTTGCATTGAATAACGAATGAATTTAAGACATCTGACTCAATATAGAAAATTTAAATAGTTTTACCTTAACTCTTCTATTTCATTTGAAACGTCTTCGCCCATTAAAAACAGCGCAGAGCAATCCTTTGGCCAAATCCCTTAATGATTCTCAAAACAGCAACCTCACTAAATAATGAAGCGAAAGGATAAAATTTAAATGGCCGCTGAAGTAATTAAAAGGGATGGCCCCTCCGGAAACCGTTGAGAATTTAATTCAGATTCCCAGCAGTTATACCATGCCTTCGTGTATATTTAGTCAAAATTAAAAGCTCCCCACCCCGCTCCCTAGCTTTGGGACATAAACAGAGCAAACAAACGATCCAATTGAGAGATGCCTGCCGCTCCTGCCACCGCTGCATTAAAGTGTCCTTAGGCGAAAAATGTAATTATTCTGCTCGTCGCAATGAGACTACTTCCTCGTCGCACCACTCGGCTTGTTTGGGGAAACGAAAATACTTGAGAACGTTTTCCAACTCAACCCCAGTCCCGCCCCACATCCCTTAAAAATGGCCTTGCCGTAATTACTGGTTCGAATTTCTAATTAAGGAAAGTTACTAAGTCTGCAGAGTTTCGACTTGGTTTTGTCCAAGGCAGGGATTGTACAAGGATTGCCGAAATTTCACAAGAACAAGAGCGCAGCTTCAATTAATGGTGGGACCAACCACTTCTACAACCGAAAAACAGAGGAAGCGCGTGCATTTGGAGCAATGAGGGGAGCCTGTGTTTTAAGCTGCCCAACGTTCTATGTTACGATTCCGTTAATTAATCGAATCCTGCCAGAAGCCCTACTGAAAATAATGGCACAAACCCTTTCTAAGGATGTCCTTTCCTTCAGGGATCGCCGATTCGCTCTGGCCCCGAAATAAGTTTCCCTAATTCTAATGCTCAGTTTAGACAAATAAAACACTGAGGGCGTAAATTACGTTTTAGCTTCAGAAGTATAGTGTGTCCTGCAGAAGGTTCAAAACTGAATGAATCTGTCTGAAAACTGGCAGCATTTATATAATTGCTACAATTTAGTCCGGAATAGGTGAGTGTTTACCACAGCCACTGTAGTCCCTATTTTAAGTTAAAATTGTTTACCCTCAAATAGTTGGGGTGATTACTACGGAAGCGGTAGTTACGCTTTACCTTTTCACATTGCGAGATTCCTAGAAATTGGGCAATAAAAGAGATTTTCTTATCCGTAGATTAATTAGAGATTGATATTAGGAGCAAGAAATAAGGAGGAAGCAAAGAGGTGTGTGTGGTGAAAACTTTCTCTTTCTATTTAAGCTATAAATAAAAATATTTTATGTAGTGACTTATCGAGGAAAAATACGTGGTTTTTATATTACAGGACAATAATAAGAAAAAAAAATTTTATTTTATAGAAAACCGGGAGTGAACTTTTTAACGCAATTTATTTATATTTTTAGTAGATACACTTCTATTTAATACGTTCCACAAAGGCATCAATCCAAAATGTCGGACTAATAACTACCACAAAATGATTAGAGATGTAGTAACTAAGAGAATTTAAAAGTTGTTATATAATAAATGACATCAACAATTATAATTGATGCATCGGACAGCACCAAATATTTGTAAAATTGGGCACCATATTCCAAATCAAACTGAGAAAAATTTGCATAGATTGCCGCTGGGCAACAAAATGTTCTAGTTTTACAATACAGTACGAAAGTCTACAGACATACAGGCCTATTTCAGAACCCATTCTAGAAGTTAGAACACGAATAAAATGGCATCTCACAATATGAGTAAGGCTGAAAATGTTGCCATTATAAGGGGATGGTATATTCTTCAACGGCAATACCAAATTCAGCTTACTTAAAATTGTTAAATACCATTATTTTCTTGTTCGAAATTTCTACTACGAATTCTGGAATAGGCCTGGGGCCTTGCTCCTGAAAACGAGACATTCAACGAAACGAGACCAAATGTCATCAAATAGCCTACTCTTGAAAACGATTATAGTATTCCCGTACAGATTCATAATTAAAAAATAATTAATACCACATTTAGCGCATAAATTTTAAATTTCCTTCACATCCCAAAAGTCTGCCCTCACAAACGTCTAAACGAAAGACGATCACCAAAGAGCAATTGTATCCACAACGGAGCAGAATTTGCATCACGCTTCGTCGTTTTCGTTTTCCGGAGTACTGCCAGAACCACAATGCAGCGTCGATTCCGGCGTCTTAGCGTTCAGCACGATTGTGTGTTGCACACACACACACTACTGAATCGGCGTTCAGCCTGAAGTGGAACTATTCTAATTTGGATGTTGCGTCCGGCGTCAACGCTGCATTTTGGTTCCGACTTAAGGGCACTGATAGTTTTGGCATCCATAAGATAGGGGCAAAAATCCTGGGCGCAAACCAATTCTCTAAAAAGTTGCTGTGATGCGCGTACCAACTAGATATATTCGTTCGTAAAATGCGTTTGCGTCTATATTTAAGAATCCGCTGATGTCGCAACTATAATATAGATTTAACTGCTGAAAGGATGTAAAAGATATTGTTGTGGATGACTACATATTATATGGAAATGAAACACGCAACCTTTGCCGGGAAACTTCATCAACGACAGCTAGAAGTAATTTCATTACATTGTGTGGTATGGTCTGTTCAAAAGCGGACCTGTTTTCCGATGTCGAAAGCCTTCTTCGATTTATTTCGATATTTCAAGAATTTGAAGTCTAAAAATATGCCTCAAATAATTTCAAATCCGTGCGTAGGTAAAACAGTTATTAAAATAAAAATATGGATTGACATTTTATAAACCATTTCAGTTATTAAATTTTAACCGTAAGAATAATTCCAGTTGTAGCAACTATAACATTTCCTAGTCGCAAAAAGCATAACATGGTTTTAATGGCCTGTTACTTTCTGGTCCAACGGTCTTTCTATTTTAACAGCAGCAGCATCGATCATAGAATGGTTACAGGAATCCTCATAAATATAGTCAAATGAATAGATTTAAGGATATGGTGAGCTTTATTGTAGTCACAGCAACTAGAATATATAGTCGCAGTAAGAACCATATGGCCGCGGAACACATATAAGTGTTGAGTCACTGTGAGTATAATGCGATTGCAGGTATCTTGAATGTATAGCCCGGGTAACTACAAAATAGACGCTTGCGTCTTACTTTAGTCATGGCTTGAATATGTTCAGAAACTATTCTAATAAGCATTTCTTCCATATTTAACGAAGCTTCGTCAAGTCTTGGTATATATTCAATTAAACTATACGTATAGTTCTCCCAGAATACAGTCAAGAAATCTCTTTCAATGTGCGACCCAAAAAACCTCCATGTGCTAAACTTTATGAAAACATAAAGAAATTTAATATTACATAGTTTCGTCGACCTATATAGGTATTTTTTTGAATTACAAAATTTGTTCTGCAATATACTTTTTTCCTTGGCCAAACTTTCCGCGCCAGTGGCTAGGTATATGTAGAAGTTAGCAGCTTTATTAGTTACTCACCGAATACATTTTTAAGTCAAAAGCAACCGAAATCTAAATCTCACAGAAAAAGTGTCTACAGCAAGAGTTTTTAGCATCATTGTATTTGCAACATATTGTTTATACCTATGCAGTGCTTCATTTGATGTAAAATTTGGCATGAGGGAATTTCAGTGTATCTAGTTCCTATAATTTATAGCAACATAAACTATATTGGACATATCCGCCGAGAACTTTCACTGTTTATCAAATGTATGGCACTTTTAGCTATCGGCCAAATCTGCCCCTACTACCTAACTTACCTAACAACAAAGTACCTAAAGTAAATTTGTTTAGGGATAGTTTGGACTTATAAGCGAAGAACGAATAGGGCCGACCTAGATAAAGGTAAAATACATCATGCTTTTCATGAAATCCAATATTAAGAAGGTTTCGTGGTTACAGAATTTAAATCTCCCAAGTTCAATGATGGCGGACCCACAATGGCTACCGAAAAAATTAAACTTCAAGGAATTGCCATGAAAACACCACTAGGAAGTTTTTAGCTTATCTAGAATCTACATACGTATATTATCGGAAATTGAAATCTAAGATAGCGAACTAAAATTCTCAATTTCAAAAGATTGTTATGAAATCCGGTAATTTATGTTTGACCAGCAACCGCGCATGTACTATGGAAATTTAGAAATTAGGAGGCACAATAGGCCAATGGGTAAAAACCACTTCAAAAAATTCCCATAAATTTTATAAAACCATTTTGTTGAAATTCAAGGCAACAACTTGTAGCCTAAATTTCTCACATTATATCCCTCCGATTCTTACATACTATGTTTTAGATATTTTTGATCCGTTTATTATAAGAAAGAGTATTTTATTTTTCCAAAGCAAAGCTTTTTTCAACTGTTAATAACGGCACTGCCCTTATGTGACATCCCAATCACAACATTGGCAATCACATTACGTTTCGTACCAAAGAATCATCTATGCCTCTCTGTCTGACTGACTGACTGACTGAATGTAACAAGCGTTTTAAAGATGTCCACAAATATTTCAAAAGAAAAAAAATATACTTGAAATTTAAATTCACCGCCCGAAATTTCACGCACTTCTCAATCCATAATCACCCAAAAGCTATAGTCGTCCAGCCATCTGTGAACAAGAACAGAAACAGCGTTAGCGACATACGGTGGTGAGGCCGGGCACGTACTTAACGAACGGAAATTAGTCAGTGTCCCAACTAAGCAAAGTCCAAGAAAGTTTGCCGAGGAAATAAAAAGCGCGCTCTTGCCGATGGGCAGCGTCACACACCACATCAGCTTTTTACCTCAAGCCGAGCGGATTGGTGTTTCGGAGTGTCTTTTAGGACAAATTAATTTCCCTCGCATTTTTGAGCAATTCTTCTGCCTCTCCGGGGCGCCTTTCCGAAATCACCTCCTTTACATTTGTCTCGCATTCGTTTTCCGCCTCTCGTAAACCGTTACAAGTTAATAAAGCGGCGCTGATGGCCACCTTAAATCTCGTAAATGTTTTTAATGCGCGTCCAGGACGCTCGGCGCAACGGTGACGCGGACTGAACTTTGCGTGACGCACACGAATCACCGCGCTCACACAGCTCGCACCTCATCGCTGGCAGTGCGAGATACATTAGAAAGGTGCAAATGGAATGGCGCGCTGGCTTGTACCACGGCGGTATAACTATATGAGCGGCATCAAGCATCCAATTACGGCCTAATAAAGAAATAAAAGTGATTTTAAAATTTTTTAAATTGTCCCGCCTTTATCGTTGGCCCATAGCACCTGGCCATGAGTGTACTTGGCCAGCGACCCCTATAGGCGTCTCCTGGAGGCTATAGTGCACCATGGCTGGCGCGGGGTGATTCAAGGGATTTTATTGAGCGACGGTAACAAGACCGTTTTTACAGCTGACTTTTGATTGCGAACTTGTTGCCGCCACCGGCCGCGGCGGGCGAACGTGTCAAGAGCGACAACACTCGCCCCCTTTTCCTTTTCCAGGTAATTTAGTTTACAGCCGATTGCGAGAGGCGATTTATTGTTTTATGATCACTTCCAGTTTTATCAATGGCACCTTAAGTGCCTGTTTTGAAATTCTGTCACCTCCTTCGCCTGCCGGGTGAATTGCTTTATGGCGGGACTATTAGTGAGATTTTAGTGGGAGTTCAGTAATTTACGATGCCCTGCATTATTCCCAAGGGGCGATCTCAAAACGGGCGCATCAATTCGAATGAACGAGAGTGACTCTATGCAGGTCGGCTCGGGCCATGTCTTACACACTGTGTGGGAGATCGTTTGAATGCCAAAAGGTAATTCGGAATGTGGAAAAGATAACTGATTTTGGTTTTCAATGAGCGCATGCCATACTTGCAATACCAAAGGTGGGCCAGCTGCCGAAAGGAATTTTTAAATTAATTAGAATATTCGATTAATTCAATTAATTTTCGAAGCAGTATAAATCGAATTATAAATGTGTTAATCAGACATTAAATTTAGTTGCCAGTCAGAACATTCCTTAACCTCTTAACGGCCTGTTATTATCAAAATAGAAGAAGCTGCATATAATTTTATTTTCGGAAAGTTAGTGCTAAAACTTATAGAACCAGAGGACGTTCTTTGCAATGAGTCTCAGATCAGGAGTAGGAACCATATAGAATGCCTGTTTTTCCGGGGCACAATCACGTTCGGGGGGAACTTTTTTTCCCTTGAAATTGACGATAGGGCTGAATAAGTTCTCCTAAGTATAGCTCTCTTCCTTACATCGAGAATTACCAGCTCAATCATGGCAATCCTAAACACCGAAAAGATGTGCAGTGTGCACACAATCAATCCGCTTACATTTTGTGCTATGTGTCCGTCGCATTTGTACTTCGCATTCCTCCTATGCACAATCCTTACAAAATATGCGTGCAGAATTCTTGCAATTCGATGAGAGGTGAGAGCTATTATCCAGTGGCTGCGAAAAACAACTTTCAAGGGGCTCGACTTGAAAAGTTTGCGCCCATTCTTGTACCCCATCTCAAAACTCTTTTACTTGATATTTTTCGCTTGGCACATTTTATTGCTCCAATATCTTTGCCAAACCGTCAATGAACGAATTAAATGAAATTATTTAAAACTTAATACCAACTTTTAAATATTGTTTGCGACAAGTATGCTTAGTTTGTGCTCAAGGAAGTAGCAATAGAAACTCTTACAGGCTTTTAAAAACTTCTAAACCAATTCCCTACTTCAATGTTGATAATAAAGAAATATAGGCTTTGTATTATGTACCACATATTTTCAAACGCATAAGAAAAATCTTCTTGTAAATGATATCCAAATATGAAGTGAAAAGATACATTTTACGCAAAGTATACCAACAACATGGATGATGGTGCTACAAGAGCTATGTTTAAATTAACGGAGCCGCATATTAATCCTCAAGTAATCCTTTGACAAATTATCGGTGAAACGAGCAACACAGGTCAGGTTTATAAGTACTGCAAACGTTATAGCCAGGCTGTTCTATATGATAACTTAAACAGTGTTATAAAGTATTCCAAAATCCAGCAAGATGTGCTATTTCCGAAAAGAATCAAATATTCCAAAATTTTTCTAAAACCAAAACATGGGCTGAAGCTTGGATTTCTACTGGCGGAATGAAACGGCCGCCTAGCTGTGCTGGTCTTAATAATATAATATTAACTAAAAATATATAATAACTGCTATTGAGATGTTTTGGCCTGATTGAAATAAAGCCCATGGGTACCTTTTAGTCACTTAAATACAGATGCAAACTTGTTTTCAATGATCCGTGGTTTTAAAGGTACTTATGAGCAAAATCCTTCTGCTTATCGATTTTACCGAAATTTGAAGCAAGTCATGTTTCAGAATATTTTACCATCCGAATATTCCAGCTATAGTTACTCTAATTCTGCAAATTTTATATCAAATGTACCTTTGTCTTCCCTAAACTGAAATCTTGGTAAGTGCAAAATGGCGTTGACGTTGACCTCAAAAACGAACTAAGTGAAAAATACGAGAAATCACAAGAAAATGATTCAGACGTCGAAATAACTATGAGTATGAATAAATTTCAATCTATTATTTCAATGTACTTCTTTGGATATATAGTGTATAAAATGGCGAATTTAAGTGTACACATTGTAAAGAATACATGATTCACAAAAATCCCAAGAAAAGTGATGAGTTACAATTTACTTATTATAAAACGTATTCCCGAAATACCCAAGAAGAAGTAGATAAAAATGTAAAAAGTTCATTAAAAGTTCCAAATAATTCTTGGCCGATTTGCAAAACTATACGCGCATTTCACCGAAGTATTTATAAGAGCCACAATAAAAAATATACCTATTTTTTCAGTAACACGAGTTTTCAATTTCTTAAATCTCATCCCTAAAGTTTTTATTATATTTATCTTTAGTATAATTTATCGGCCCCTTTAAAGTTACCATTAGAATAGCAGTCAATTAAAATTTTTAATTTAAATACAAATATCGTAAGATCATTCATGGATGGAATTAAGAAAAGCTTTGAAATCAAATTAGTTGTTATTACCCTTCTATTTCTCAAACTCGATTTTCTTTCTCGATTTCAAAAGAACACATTCTCTGTACGCAGCACAGGAACGAGGTAATGCCCCTTTTTACACAAACCATAGCGGTACATTGAGTACCTACATTTGTCCCACCGCTTGAATTTCAACACAATTTGGTCGAGAGCCAATAAAATTTTTAAAAATGAAATAAAAAAAAACTGAAAACCGATTTAAGAGAAGTCAGCCGACATACCATCAATCTCGCTCGGCAGACATAATTAGACACGAGAGATATAAAGTATCCGCCGTTAATGGTTTTATTGGGAACAGTTAAAACGCGGAAGACAGCCACATAAAACGCTCGTAATCTTATATCGGCCTGCACACATCTGGAGGTACTACCATAAAGTCCAACGGGGGCTAACAGTAGCAATCGGAGATATATTTACTACTTGCGGCGGCCGTAATACTAATTAGTGCAAAAAATAAACGTCGCGTCCTTTATGGACTCGGCAACCATCAATCTCAGTGATTACAGGGCCAGTTCCGATTACTAATGGAGGTACTCGCACGGTCTGGTCGCTCTCGGGGAGACGTGCGAATATAGGGGAACCGTTAGGAATATGTTAAAACTTTGTAAGGATACTGGAGTGCGCCTCCGTCCCTTTGCCCTTCGCACCTCCCGCTGGCAACCTACCGCTATTCCAGGCGAAGTGGAACCATTAATCTATAAACACTCAATAAACCTTTTATTGTTATGGCTTCAATAAATTCATTACTCAAATTTATTTGCTCATGAGCGCCGCTCCATCTTAAAGAGCCCCCTCCGCCCCGACGTCTTGCGATTGACAGTGACAGGCTGGCGAAAATTCCTTTTCCTGCAATTAATATCCTTGTATCAGCTCAGGGCCACACATGCTTGGCCACTCTCTTACTTAGTAAGTTAGTTGAAATAGTGCAGAAAAAAATTGTGGAAATTTATTGCATTGGCCTAAAACAAAGGAAAGCGGCTCTGTGGAAATTTATTGTTCCGTAATTGATCATAAAAGCGCGCTCCTCAAAATTCGGCGGTGGTTGCTTTTTATGATTGCGGCCAGCAACGTAAACAGGTGGGACATGGAGGCGTTCTGTGGGGGATTTGTTTTTGCGATTTTTTTTGATTTTTTCCGACAGAAATTTGCTTTCACTTATGAACCCAACCCACGAGTATCTGAAGAATATAAATATTTGTTCTGCCACCATACGTAGCCACTGAAATGTTGGCAGCATTTGTATGTTTTATACATAACTGCTAAGCAACATACATAGGTGTGTGGAACGGACGATTTGAGATTAATGACTAATTATGGAAAATGGTGAATAGATACATCCACTTTGATCATTAAAAATAAATGGCTTTATTTATTTATGCAAATCGTGCAGACAGAATTCGGTCATTTGTTGTCTATTTTTGGTATGGTTGTCTTATTAGCGGTATGACCTATTGAAATAGGTCCAAAGGAAAAAGATGACGCAGCACATACTAATCAGGGGAATGAGATAGCAAGCTGGTAAAGCGAAATTACTTAACTTTAATTATTAATGTGCCTTTCGATACACTTGATATGTATGTATGTATCCCGAAATATCTTTTATTCTCTTTACAAATTGACTACCATTTTGCATTTTACTTAATGTCAATTGTCACGCTTTTTTTTTAGGAATAATGACAAAATGTGTGAAGTTGGCATCGTAAGCCAAAAGAATGGAAGCATTATTAAATTTTAGAACATTAGCTGCATTGCAGCAGCATAGCACTTTTCAAAATCCGAAAAATTATCAGTTTGAAAAAACTTTAATTTGTTCAATAAAAATTCTGAAAAAGACTTGTACACACTTAAATTAATTAAAAAGATTAAAACATTGTCACCAATATTTGCTACTTGAGACAAATTATGTATATTCTTACTTATTTAAAAAAAATAGAAGCTAAATCAGTTGACTAGTTTCCGAGATAAATATTTCGCGAGTTCAAAAACTATAGGTTCGAGAGTAGCACGTTCAAAGTTTCGATTTAACAAAAATAAAAAAAGAGGTGTGTAAATTGCATGAATTTCGGAGTAAATGTGAGAGAAATGTGAATTTTAGCAACGGGCCCTGCACAAAATGTATGGGAAAGTGGTCCCAGTGGATTTGGCTAAAAATTTAGTATGTTGTAGTCCATAACGTTCTGATAAAAAGTCTTAATGGGCGCAACGAAAGAAGATGACGATTTTGCGAGTTATTCCGGGTCAATGCACAGTGGTCCCGGATGGAATTTTTTGGTTCAAAAATGGCTGGAGAGTTATATTATTAACCAAATAGAATAGTTGCATTTTAAAAGCACCTCAGTGAAACTGTAATTCGAAAACGATTACATACTACCATACAATTTTTTGTTTGCCTATGTGAAATCTATCACCCCTTTAATTTCCGCATGCGTTATACGAAACACCCTGTATATTTCTGTCATAACTTAATTTTCAAATTTAGAATCCCGAAAATTAAAAAAAAATACTCAACTTAATTCTTAAATCATGTAAATGGATTACAAATTTTGTGTTATAAGAGTATTTACTATTAATCGGAGAAGCAACCGTAAGATCTTCTAGGTCATCGACTATACAAGCAAAAAATTGAATGTGGGTGTTTTCATTGAATTGAATTGAATTTCTTTACTTGGTGCCATATGATATACCTAAGTTTTCATTTAAAATATGTAAATTTTGCACAGAGTTTAGACTTATAACTACTTAATCCTTACAACTGTGATATTGTATTTCGCACAGAGTGGGAATTTATTAAATATTTTATATGTCTTTTTAGAGGAAAAATGGCAAGTGAAAACTCTTTATGTATAGTTCTTCTCAAATTCTGACCTATCCTAACTTATACCTTGGACACACTACCCGTCATTAGGATGGTAAGCATCACTATAATGGTACAAAAAGACGGAAAATTGCCATCATTTTTCCCACAATGACGGTAGCGCACCACCTGTAGGTACTTGAATAGCGTAACGACATATTCATGCATTTCCACTGTAATTTGAGTCAGCTGATTCCCTAGTGGCGAAGTTATATTGCCGTTGCTATGGATTCACAGAATTATTAAATTTTTCAAATACCTCGGATGTAAACTTCAAAGCTGGGTTGATTATTTTTACTTAAACAACTTTTCCCATACCCGTCTTATGGCCTGAAATGATGCTGGGCTATGTGTGTTACCCCATCATTTCGCTATCTCTCATAATGATGGTCATTATGACGGTGTAGATTGTCAAAGGTATAATTCTAAAATTCATAAGTCTATTGTGAGCGTTATCGTAATACTGAAAATTTTGCAAGTGCGCCGTTTTTGGGCATTCCATAGTGTCGTTTCTATAGAGTAGTAGTACAAAATTTTGTCTTCTCCAAAATTGCATATAACTTGTTTTGCGCTTAAAGTCACTGGAACGAAGTTAGAGGCCAAAACCTGAGGGGTGACCAAAACTGAGTTTTTTCACTATCACACCGACCTATAAAAAAAATTCATTACTACTTCAGTGGACTAATATGAAACATTTTAAAATAAATAAATAGAATCTATGTACAAATGGGATAAAAGGACGTACTACTTTTTTCGTGGCAGATTCTTAATACCAACTAACTGCTACAAATGTCATCACAATTTAATAGCAATCTTCAGGCGATTTTTCACCCAGCGATTCGAGGGAGTTAATATACCCTTTCAAGATCTCAGACATCATATCACGTCTCTTTTCCAGCGAATCAAGGGAGATTGAGTTCGAGCCTATCGATCTCCCGAACAGGCGATCCAAGTCAGAACACGCAGAGCGAACCGAAGAACGCTGGACCACTTGACACAATTCATATGCACCGAGTAAAATGGGGCCCAAACCAAATCGAAACATTAATATTAGTCCCTTGTTATTCGTTCACTTGTCTTATAAGATGAGTTTTTAAGTTTATTTCTTTTAATTTCATAAGTGTTGTCAAAAATTATTATACGAGGAACTGCCGACTCGATTTGGATGGCATTTGGTATGTTATTTCAAGATCGTACGTATAATCTAAATAGTCAAGAAAATCAAGAAAACCCCGTTATTTATTAAATGTTTTTCGTTAATTTTTTCTATTTTGCAACAACAACCATATTGTGCTATTGTCCTATCTGTTGTGAAATTTTATTGTGACTCTTTTATTCCATCTCACTCTTTTCTCTAAAATCAATAGTTCTCGAGTTACCTTGAAAAGAAAGTACAAACAAGTCAGTCTCACGCGTTAAGGGTTCCGAATATTTCCCGCATATTAAATGACTGTAATTTAAAAATTTTTTCATGTTATATAACTTCAAATTAATGATTTTCGGACTTTTCCCTTACTTCTGCAATGAGACCTTCCTTTTTGCCATATTTCGTGATTCTAGGTCAACGGGAAGGTTTTGATTTATTTCTGAGGGTCAAAATATGCGCCATAAATGGCCGTATATTTTAATTGTGTTGACCTAAAAACTTGATTTTTATAAGGATCTAGAACTAGATATTTGATATTAATATCAACTTGATACCTCCACGCGTTCCAGAGAAAAAGGATCTTTGCAGACAAACAGATAGACAGACGGACAACAAAGTGATCCTATAAGTGTTCCCTTTTTCCATTTGAGGTACAGAACCCTAAAAACGATATTTTCTTGGATTTTTTCACATTTTCATTTTTCATAATTTTTCCACAACTTTTTCAACTAGCGCATATAAAATTCATCATTCTTCAAGCCCTTCCGGAAACCTTAAAAAAAACTAGAGGTCCTGCGAGATATCTAACTCAAAAGAGTTTCCGCCTGCACTATAGTACTACATCGGAAAATTAGTCAAAGTACTTTGGAAGAGTGCTGCCCCGCACTCTCTTCTGATTTTTTCCAACAAACAAAATACTCAAACTTTATTACGTTCGTTTTCGTATTTTTCACTTGCCTATACCTACCTAATAAAATGTAAAAATATTCTGCTTATATTAATTTTTTAAATATTTTTCTGTTTTTGCGATTAAAGTAATAATTTACAGCTCCTTCTAAAAACTGAACTTTTACATTATTGCATTATATTTCTTATTATTTGCTATATGAAAATGCGCTCATACCTACGTACTTGAAATTAATGAAGCAAATAGAAAACTAAATTAAATTAGGAGGAGAACATAATTGTCCTATTTTTACAACCAGACTTTTGCTGATATTTCTCTTACCTTCCTTTTCAAATATGGACGGAATTTACTTCACCTATCGGGAGGTAGTTCGTTCCCGTTACATAAAACAATCCATGAACATTTCACCACCTGCGCAGTAAAGCAAAACGTTTCCAACCAAACCCCCCCGAAAAACAAGGTATGGACATAGGAAAGTTGCCATGAAAATGAAGCCGAGCATATTTCATGCAGTTCTTGTGAGAAAAAAAAATGTTATCGGCAACTATACTCCCGGCCGGACTGGGACGGGTCATTATGCTCGGATTCCAACTTGAATGATCATTTCCATTATGGCAGCGACATCAAACGAGCATGTGGGACGGAGAATATACGGCCAGGGCCCGGCCATAAATTCCCGTCTTAAGAAGATTTCTGATAGATAAAAAGACCTTCTGCGGGTGATGCGGCAGCGGCGCGTCGGTCGAGTTTTCTTGTCTTCCGCTTTTCGCCCGCCCGTTTGCGGTAATCTGCTGAGACCGCATAGCGGACGAAAAAATTTCATGATGCCCTGAGAAAGTCCCAGGCGGTGTAGAACCCAAACCTCCTTCTGGTCAGAAGGTAGCGAGAGCCATCTCGCTGTAGCTACAAGTAACAAGTATACAAGTTTCACCAACACACTTTCAGGCAGCATCCATCTCCCGCTGCGTGCAATTGGATTAACTGTACTATGGGCGCGCACACACCCCTAGCTCTGCAGTTACACACCCACAGTTCCAACATGGCGGCTAAAAATAGACCTCACCATTGGACGGCGACTCTTCGCTCTCAAGGTGGCACCCATACCTTCGTGCTGGTTCGCTTCTGCATCGAACAGAAAAATGGGCGATTTAAGCCATGAACCATTTGGGTGCCATCTGACTGTCAGGAAAAGAGCAGCCCTGGGCTACTACACTGAGGCAAGCGAGACAACAAGATGGAACGCAGTTTGATGGCCTCTCACTGGCTTTTAGGATGGAAATTCGTGGGCGAAGCGGAGTTAGAAAGGAGTTTTACAGCCCAGTGATTTCCCTCGAACTTTTTATGGGATTAAAATCGATAACGGAGGAAAGCACGGGGAAAAGTGGATTATCGTTATCGGACCCATGATTAGATTTTAATGAAAAATTTCTCTGTGGCTGCGCTTTACTGCGGGAAATGGCGAAATTAACTTCCGTTTAATGCGGTCACGCTTTTATCCTTGGCTGCACAAAACCATCCGTAAAAGTTGCAAATTTCGATGGCAAAGTGCTACAGGCAAAGAGGGTGTACGTAATTGCTCTCATAATTACTTTTAAAAATCATAAATTTATTCCATATGTTTGAAATTTAGCAATAGTGCGAAAGGCATCGACTGCTGAATACAGTCGTTCATTACCGCCAACTACTGAATATCTGTTAATCAGTTAAGCACATCAAAAGGCACGATTCTTGTTACTCAGGCCCCAATTTTTGGGAACGGAGTTCGAAACATTTTGCTGTGCTAATTAACTCCACCGGTAGTTTATATAAGGAAAATTATAATATATAATAGAATTTTCCTAAAAGTTACGAACGTTAGATGGCTCGCGAATTGCCCCATATCTCGAAAGCGGGTCGAGATAGAATTTTTTCATTATTTTTCCGTTAATTACCACAGCAAAATGTTTCGAACCCCGTTCCCAAAAATTGGGGCCTGAATAACAAGAACCTCCCCCATCAAAATACTAAGGCCAAGTACGACTTGTCTCTAGTCCATGAATTTGCGGAGCTAAAAATAAAAACTTTTTTCCTACTTTGCCTCCCGTTTGTCTTTTCAACTTGGACGAGGAGCATGTAATGCCCGAATTTTCCACATATGTTCATATAAGTACGCCGCGCCGTTGAGAACCATTTTGCATTTTTCGGAAAACTAATGAAGTTCGGTAAAAGTCTAACACCACATCAGATTGAAGTTTTATTGAAATTATCATGGCAATTTGATGCCCTTCCACCAATTTTAAAATGCTTGTTATAGGTACTAACGATTTAAAATTCAATTCAATACAAAATTTACTGCTAAACCTAAACCGTATCAAATTGTGAACAGAACACAACTAATGTCCCGTTTTCATTTTAATCTTATTATATAATCTACAAACGACTCGTTACTCGATGCACATCCCCGATACACCCCCCCCCTTGTTTTTTTCTCCTTTCTCTTTACTCTTTTTTTCGTGGATCGAACAGGGCTTGGGGGCCAGGGACGGCTTCACAAATTTCCCCAAGGGTAATGAGGCACGGCACACAATACTCGGACACTAATTGTTCAATAGAAACAAAATATTTTCATTTAACATTTTATAATCGCAGGTCAGATCATAATTCTTATTTTAAAAATTTCAAAAAAAAACAAGCAAAGTCGGTTAACTTGTACCTAGTAAAAGTAACCATTTTAAACAATGTCCCACACAATCCAAAAACTAAAAAATTTTTCAAGGGACCACCTCACCGCCATTCGAAATTAAAAAACAAAGAAATATTTCATGAACTGTGACGGGTAAAATGTGTGAGGTACGGAACCCTAAAAAACTGGTACTCTAATCGATACCAGTGGTTCCTTAGTTTAAGAAAAATGTTGATTTTTAAATTTGAAAAAATTTTAATTACGTTAAAAGACTGAGATATCGAGTGTACCGTACCTACCGTACAGACTAATTTTTCCAAGTGGTCCCTACTTTGTGAATAAAACATAACCTTGCAACCATAGTAGATTTCTAATACAAATTGCCACAAACCGTTCAAAATAAGAGTAGGTAATCATTCGTTAAACCTACCAACTTTGCTACTTTATTATGGTATATTGCTCACTAGGATTCCCAAAAATTGCTCATAGTGAGGACATCACAAAGGTTGACTTTTTATGTTTGGTAGGAAAGTCCATTTCAGTTCAGAAAACAACAACACAATCAAAACAAATTTTCTCCAGATAACTTGCTGTGGTCTTTCAAATAAATTTCTTCAACAAGTTTTGCGATATGCATTAGCAGTAATATTGGTCTGCCATTTGTTACAAGCAATCAATACTTCCTGTTGTATATAACAACAGCATAGGACAACGCACAGCACAGAAGTTTCCAGAGATATGAAACGAGATTAGAAACAACAAAACAATGTTTTTAGAATAGCACAGCGAAATGTTTGTGTAAATTTATGACAAGAACATTTTAATAGCACACGGAACTGTCTTGAATTTATAAATAAATTGTGTAACCTGTTCAAACTCAGAATTTAGCATTTATCTATTCAGCTCTGTGCCAGGAAAGGCGTCAAGACCTTTTTGAGGTGCGACAGTATCTTCACAATCAATCACAGCAGAGATGTTTTAATATCTAGTCGCACAGAGGTCGGAACTTTTAACTAATCTTAAAAAAAAATTCAACACACAAATCCGGTGTTGCGACGCTAGAAGTCGGTTATCGGCATAATAAAGCGCATTTGTAAAAAATAACACGAAAACGATTTTAACCATTTTTTCAGCGTGATACCAAAGTGGCTGGGAGGAGACTTCTTGAACTTCGCTAGAACGGGTAGAGCGGGACACCGTCTTGGAATCACTCTCTCTAGAATCGTACAACTCATCCGAGAAAAATTTGTTTATGACCTTGGTCCGGGCAATGAATGTTCGGCAAAGAGGCTGATCGCCGGTAGAAAAGGGTATTCGGGTGACACAATGCTCGTTCTTAATATCCTGCTCAGCCTGAGTGAATGGCGATCCATTGAGTGGCGACCTTCGGGTAATTTATTACCCTTCACAAGACTGTAAGTCAGGCGGTGGGTCCTGTGGGTGCGTGCTGAGCCCCAGGCGGTTTAGTGTCGTTTCAGATCAATAAATCGTCGATCTCTTGGCCTTTGTTGGGCATCGGAATTAACAATTCATGCAAACATGCTCGGGAACATACCAAAATCGAAACGGCCACCTCATCGTCAACATCTTGGGTTGTCACTCGGTGAACTTTTTGCACTTTTCTAATTAAAACACGATCCCACACCGTAAACGATAGTTGTAAAACGAAAGTATCAACAACAGCCCGCACAAAGGCGAAACGACAGTTTTCCAGAGCGGGAAATTACACGTTGAGGAAAAACAACAATCGGCCACCACACCACAATCAAGTTTACGACCGAATGCCATAAAAAACAACTCCTGGGTTTTTTCTTAGGGCCCCGAAATGGGAAGTGCCCGGCGTCTTGCCGGAGGAGAGTTATCGCCTTTCTTCGCTTGTGCCTGCTGCTTGTTCACCATTTTCCCGATGCGATTGTGTGCGATGACATCCTGCGCTACCGGGTCCTTACCCGGACCAGAAACACCACCACTACAACGGCGCGAGCCCAGAAGTTTGAATATTCCCTTGTAAAAGGGCAAGACCCTAACCGTTTTCACCCCATTTCTAATCGTTGGAAGGGATGACTGCGGCGCACACACAGGCGAAACTTAATGGTGGTTTTATGATTGTATAGCGGGAGGGGATAGAATTTTTAGTAGCTAAGACCAATCACGAGAGATACATGCCCGCACGGAGGATGAAAGGGCTCCTGGATGGAATGTATGCCGGGCACGCATCCCCATCGGGTAAGGCATCCCCGGAATCCCTGGGAGCAATGGACTCCCGTTCCTGCCGGAATTTACTGAAGATCCGAATAAAGGTCGTAAAATATCCATCCGAATGTCAGATACATATTTGAAGCGGAGAATTTGCTTTAGCCGGGTGCCGGAGCTGTTTTTGCTTTTTCTGCTGTCCTTAATTGATTTCCTCAACCAGACACCCGCCGTACCACCGGATCCGCATTATTCCGCGAGGCGGTTAATTAATTTAGAGGACGGACGGCAGAACCAGTGCTCTAGTGCTTCTTTACTGCCCCCGCACAAACGACATAGTTTATTGTGGTGCTCTTAGCGTAATCAAATTGAATGGACGCGATACACACAGTTTATGGCTGCGATTTTCGCATGAATAAATTTATTCGTCTCAAATTGAATTAAGACAATGGCTAAAGTGATCTTTTCCTCGAAGTCTATGGAATCTCTCTAATTAAGCCGCGCTCGGATGTCTCTTAAGATTTTATCACTCCTTTCTTCGTCTTAGGAATTTTGGGATGAGTGTTAAAACAGCTCAGATTGTTTTATTGTTATTAAAGAAAATGAGATTTAGTAGCAATAAAAAAACAAAAAATTGGGTCATTTTACGTAACATATATTTTCAGTTCTATTGTCCTGAAGGACGGTACTGATGACGAGATGCTTTTCTTAAAAGTTCTTAGCTTGGGAAGTTGAAAAGACGTTTTCGATATTGAAAGTATTTTAGATGTTATTCAATTTAGACGTCGTCGGCAGATTATAGCGCATTCAGGTAGAAAAGGTAAAATGTAACGCGTTTTTGGTGTGAATTACTCTGAACTAATAGTAAGAACTTAAATTTTGGCATGCTCCTTCACATTTAAAACCGTAAAATTTCTTGTGAAATTGCTTTATTTAATTCAATATGACGCCATTTTGTTAATTATGAGTTTGTTTTTTTTTCCTTTGTTTATGAAATAAAATAAAGGACAATATTAAGTAAGAAAACCGTAGTAAGAATTTTGTTTTAGCTCAATTATTGGAGAAGTTTTGCACACCAGCACGGAAGCTGCGATTTATAACGCTCTTCCGTCCCATGGATATTCCTTCTTAAATATTAATATATTTTTTTGCATATTTTTATACTGAAATATACCTTAAGAATATAGAAACCCTCAAACACTTCCGTTTAATCTGAAAATCTGAAGACCTGTTTTCTTCTGCGGTTAAAGAAAATGACTTTTATTTTACTAGAATTATTTTGATTTTCCACTTCTTAAATTGCTTAACCGCATATATATTCGATGTATTTTGAAGATTGGCAACAATTTTCGATGCATATTTATCAGAAGAAGAAATTCCTCTGTCGTCCGCATACATAGAGAGCAGCAGTTTGGGAGAGGTGGAAAGTCCGATGTGTAAATATTACACAACAAAAAACCCATAGCACATCCATGCTGAGCTCCAGCGGTGATGAGAAGGAAGGAAGACTTTTCGCTACCGAAGGACACTCCAAAGCATCCGAAAAATCAACAGAACTTATGTAAAGATGTGTCGTCTCATGTATATAAAAATGGATACGTGCAGATTAAAGGAAAAATAGAGCAAATACATCATTATGTTGTGACCTCTAGGGGCCTAGAATGTATTTGCTTCAATAGAGAAACATGAAACGGCCATTGTTTTTGTTTTGAATTATTAACGCTCAACCGTAGTAACGCACATTAAAACATTTTTTACAAATATCTCAAGCTGGAAAAAGAAACATTCCATAAAAATTATAGTAGGTACCTATACTGGTTTCTCACCGATATCTATGAAAACCAGCAACAGTGATCTTGTTACCTAAACTCGCCTTTCCCAGGAATCAGCTTAGTTGTCAGAGATACAGCATAGCGCTTAGCAATACCGTTGGCTCGTAAATTTCATCTTATTTCCAGCACATTCGTTTTTAATCAACCCGAAGGTATAACAGCTTTAAACCAACATGATATCGCATTTCAAAGTCATCCCGTCGTCGTACTGTGGTTCTTTCGTTCATTTCTGGCGAAAGGCTAATTTACCCGAAGAACAGTGTGCTGTGCCCCGCCCCTGCGCCCCTGGCCTCACACAATGCTACAGTCGGGCCGAACATCTTCGCAGCTTTAATTTGATCAGAAAATCCAAGGAAAGGCGGATAACCCGAAATAACCACCATCTTGTTTGTGTGCTTTCTGAGGGAAGCAAAATAAATGATAAAATATAGCCGAAGGAATAATTTATGCCCCATAAAACGAAAGGCAAGAGCGCGGCTACATGAGCGCGGCGGAGGAGCTTTGGGTCTACGTGGACCCAGGACCCGCCGATGATTATGTACTGTGCGCCCCGCGCCGTTCGCTATATTTACTTGGGCCTTCGGATGCAGCAGTCTCTCAAGTGAAATATGAAACTTGCCCTTGTTTAGGGCTCAGGACAAAAACACATGTTCCCATCTTGCTGTGAGGTTTCCTTTGTGCGTTCAATTGAATCGAATTTTCCTCCTGCCTGCCTTTCCCCGAACTGGGTGTCTCGCGGTCTCAGCGGCTGAAGAAACATGTAATTCGTCTGGGAGTTAAGTGATTTGGCGCAGTCGGCAATTTGTGAAACGATTTTAATTGGACGCATAGTAACATGTGTACCAGTCGAGCACCCTCAAATTGGTAAAATAGCGTCGATTAGCTGCCAGCAAATTGAAGTTGCAGCCGCACGGAATCTACGGGTATCAGGGTCACCGGGTGAAATATATAAATATTTCATAAATAAGAGGTGGAAAATTGTCTGGCCGATTTCTTGTCTTTGTTCGTCCACAGCAATATGCTGTATGTACATACTTGTGTACGAGCATAGCATACATTTTGCAAAACATGCTGTGTTTTAAGAAACATGACCAACAATTTGTCGGTACAATAAGCTTTAGAATTACATAGACCCCACTAGTCACTTAGAACAACACTACATGCTGACAAAAGTTTTCGGAAAAAATATTTCATGATTATTAGCGATCCTCGTGGTTAAAGCGAATAACTGTACTTGTTTGCTTCAAGCCACAACGTTTCCTAATTAGGACGACTTTTAGTTGTGTTTTATGTATTTACCTTCCTCCGAGAAATACATAGTAAAATTTGTTAATTAAAGCACCAAGCCTCATTATTCCGCTTGTAGGTATAGTTTAAGATAACAGAAACCTCATTGTTTTACGCATTTGTGGTGAATTATTTAATAAAAGATAATTCAAAAAGTATCATAAAAGTGTCTTGCCTTAATTCTGTAACAAAAGATTGTGGGCCGAAATTATTTCAAATCTTTCAAACTACGCAAACGGTTAGCAGAGTATTCACACGTTGGGGCTAATTATAATCAGATATGCCGCCAGCAAAAAACGGCAAAGGCCTTCGTCTATTCTCATATTTTATTGCAGGAAACGTGAACTAATTTGATTTTTCTTAATTAGATGTTGCCAAATAATTTATTGTGCCAGTATTGAGCATTGTGTATGTATGCAAAAAGAATGTTGCAGAATGCAGTGCATTTTTTTGTGAATTGTCTTAAATGCACCATTTGCAGTAACTCACATCAATCAATATGGAGGCCATGTATCTATTCTCCAACACTGAAAAAGATTTTCAGAAGAAGTCAGCGATTCCCTGAGCATTTCTGCGCTACTAAATAATAAAATATCAACTGTGTACCAAATGCGATACTAAAATAATGTAATTTTATATATGTAAAAGATTGTTGTTTATATATTTCATAAAATAAGTAATTACAACATACAGGGTGCCTCTCAAATATTCATAGGAGCAGCCAGAATTATTTCCAGGCAGAGGCAAAGCAACTCAATCAGATGGTGAAGCATTTACTTATTAGACAACTCGACGACTTTTTATTATGTTTGACCGCAACCAAATTTCACCTTCTTAATGTACTAAATGGCCGTACATGGCTGTGCAAGTGAAACTAGCAGTTCTCGTTTCATAGATGGTTAAACAATCCCACCCTTTATGTGTCCTTCGTTAAAATATTAATTAGAAGCCCATAGATAAATACCTAAGTAACAATATTACCTTTGTCTACCGCAAAACATTGCAACTAAGAATTCTCACAATCAATGAAACTAAAACGTTTAATTGTTGTTATTTGGCCGAAGTTATCAGTCAGAATTATGTTCAGGAATTAATTAGAGGCGCTCTCGAATTGTGTTTTTAAAACCACAATACCTACTAAAAAAAATAATTTCATAAATGATTGAGGAATAACATATACCTACATAATATATGAATGTATATAAAAATGAAAAAAAAAATGAACCTACACTTGAAGAAATTTTCATCAAATTTTTTTAAAAAAATCATTAAATAAACTTTTCGTGCTTTAAATAATTCCTTTTAATAAAATTAAAACATGATGACATAAAAATGATTTATGGTATTTTTACTCTATTCTTCAATTTTTTTCAGATATTCCAATCAAATGTTGGCATAGAATGGCCAATATATTTCCAATAATACTTTAATTTGAAACTGTTTAGTACACCTGACTGCTGCAGTTTTTGGTGCAAAAGCTCCAAAAATGCAGAAGACAGCTGTATTTTTTTGTATAAGTGAGTTGTAAAAGAGAGATTGTTACTCGATCCCTTCGGTAACAGATTCTCCACTAAATCATTGTAACTTTCATAACTGCATTTCTCTGGGTCAACAATTCCGAGCCTTCAATACGACTTGGTTTCCCGGGTAAATAAGCGAATCGGTTCAAATTTTTTTTGAATTATTTTATTTTTAGTTGAATTTTAGAATAAATTGATGTATGTCTTTGCTAATAGATAATCAATGTATTTGATAGGTGTGACACTGAAAACTTTCATTTAGCTTATAATAGGAGGGGCGCAACAATTTGTAAAACCCTTATGTCCTTGACCAACAGTCGCCATGGAATGCACCCGCCTACATATTTTTCTGCCGGCGTCCATGGATACCCTCACGTAATCACCAATTTTTAAAAACAAAAAAAGTGGCATATTCAATATTTTTATTTTATCGAGTCTTTTTTAGGAAAAAAATTAACTATTCATTAGGCACTTTCGACTATCCCCTTAAACTTTGAAAAAAATTGTTTTAATTATGTTTGTATTATTTTGTTAAAAATATTAAAGTTTGTTGTGTTGATCTTTTGCTTGGTTAAACTGTTCAACGGTTAATCATTTTACCATTCTTCGGATTTCAATTGACAATACAAGACCCCAAGTTCAATCCAGAACCATTTCGTTCGAGTGTACAAAATTCCCACACTTCCACCATAAAAACCGTCCATAAACAAATACGAATTACACAATTCATCAAACAGTTTTGTTATCAATTTAATAGTCATGTTGCATGATTCGCACTGGGAATAAAAACAAACGTTAAAAAAGAGGAAAATTGCCACATTCGAATGAGCGTTAAATTTAACTTGGGGGAAGCCTGAAGTTTTTCAATTGCCATTTTATATGTGAAAAATTTCTCATATCTGTCTAATTAGCACGTGGCAGGTCTATAAAAATGCCATCGAAATTAGCATAGCTGTTAATCAGGGCCCATTGGAAATGGCATTACAGCAAAAAGCATAATTACCATTTCGACGCTGCTCTTATAGCGTTTTCACAAAATCAATAAAATCAACTCCATACGATTGGAAATAGAAAAAAGCAATAAAACTCGTCCGAAATAATTGATTTATCCATCGCAAGGTAAAGTAATTAAAAGCCAGTGGGATACGAGAGGGAAAATGATAAATAATTATTCGCAACCGAAGCAATAAATAAATCCGTCAAAGCCTTATGACGCCCGTTCCCGTGCCGTCGCACATGGAAAATGCAATGAACCCATCCACCACATACGAGTAAGGAGTAAGCTACGGGAACAGTGCTCGCCGCTAGGACGTGCACAGCACGTAAGGCGCGCGCAAATTGACTTGTAAGAAAACTAGCTACCCATTAAATGCATATCAAACAAGAAAATTTTACTTGCCAATAACATCGTTGGTTGACTTAAACGTTAAGATCGATCTAGTGAGAGGCAAGTCGCGAATCAAGGAAGAAGCTTTGCTCGCTCACGCCTGTCTGGCTATAGCGCGAGGGGATAACGCAATTGTTTTGTGGCAATGCTGAAGTTACCGTGTAATTGATTTCTCATGACTGCATACATGGCGTTTGCATAATATGAAGGAATTGCTTGGGAAAACAATTTTCACATTCGATTACTGCTAGATGAATCACTTCTCTGGCTCTCGTTCGTGCTTTCACTGTAATTATGCACTTTGCACTAGATTTCACTGAAACCCCGCCACGGCCTGGGGCTCAAATTGGTCCACGTCCAGAGTTTTCAAGTTAATTTCTAATGAGGCGGGGTGTCAACAAATTATCCCCCAATTGAACTGATTCCGTTTTTTTACGATAATTGCACTATAATAATGAAAACAATCTAAAGTACTCGATTTAGTACTTGCCGTTCATGCTGTTCAAGCAACTTATACGACGGTACTAAAAATCCATTGTGGAAAAAGAGATTTGGTGAAATAAAAGACATCGCGTCACATACGCGCGGCCACATCTACACAGCGGCATACACACGAACGCCGAAGTACACCTAGGTATCGCGCGGCCCCAGGCCCGGCCAGACCACTCATCCACTATGTACTGGCGTTCGGGCTTCTCTGTGTAAAGCAGGGGCTACACTGGCGAAGAGCCCCAGTCCCCACATGTGTACACACATTCGTGTGTAAATTATACTATGGCATCGGACGAATATATTAAAAGGCGACTTCGTTTCGTACCACGAGTCGCGCGAGTGTTCGTCGCCTCGAATGAGAACTTTTATACGCGTGTTCATTTGGTTATACACCTTCTGCTGGCCCCGTGACGCGATGCCTGCCGGGAGAACATTACAAAAAAACAAAAAAACAAAACAAAATACAAAGCATGAAAGACCAAAAACACCAAACCAGTTTTATTTCTTTTGATATAAACTTCTCTTTTTTGGGGAGGTTTAACACAGCCACTCCGTAGCCTGGATAAATCTCCAAGAATTTTTTTTTTCGTGACGTGACCGTTCGCGTCTTCGTGTTCATAAAACGCGCCATAACGAAGAAAGCGAGCGAATATATCCAAAAGTTTCATGGATTCCAAGCTCCACGGAGAACAGTTAATTTAATCCCAAAGTAGTATGTGGAGATAAGAAGGAAAGCCACTACTGGGCGTTTTGGGGCCACAAGGACCTGCTGCTGCAGGAGGTGGTATAAAGTCAAATGAAAATCAGATATCTTGTGCAATTGAGGCAAACTGTCGTTAAAACAATTTTACTTCTAACGAGGCCTTATTGCTTTTATTTCTCTTAGGAATGGATATCCACACATTCCAGCGTTATCAAAGCAATAGCGAACTTGGATTGCCATTGTGGGGTCTTAAGAGTTGAACATGGCCACAACAAAAAGTACGAAACAAATAAAGTACAAGTCAAAGATCCACCGCATTTCTGATATACGTATTAACTTCAAACACCTACCTACCTATTTAAAAAATTAAAATTACCTTGTGTTTCAATAATTTTTTTTTTTTCAAATTTTTAGTTCCAGATAATATGTAGAGTGGGTAATTAATGTCACATGATTTAGACAGCTCGTACCCATAACTAGCAATTTTGCATAGTACCACAATGATACCTACTATTATTTTTTCATGTCCAGAAATTGTCTCTTGAAACTCTATGGCAATGACGTCACATACCTTATAGTATCCTGCTCGTCAAATCCTTTCATTTGATACCCATATCAAAAGGAGTTATGAATGATAAAAGAAAATAAACGGCGGCTAACGACGGCCACTCTTATTTTTCTTAATAATTGTATATAGTATGTTATAGTACTCCCATGATTAAGACGAAGGTAACGACACCTCATTTATGAAAATCCATCAAGCCGTTTAGGCTACATAGGTACATATATACCCACATACCCACATAAATACATATGAATATACATACACCCGAAAAACATCACCCTGCAGTCGGGTAAAAAATATCCGCTTCGAGTTCAAATTAAAGGTGATTTCTCTGAAAAAAAAATAGATTGTTTTTCACCACTTTGATCATAACTCAGGAAATGAAAGAGGGGGAAGACTGATCAGTCGGTGAGCAAACCATGCTAGTTAGGTTTCTCCGAGCATAGGGAACCCCTCCTGAAAATTTCGTCAAAGGTGGACTCCACTATTGATGAAGAAAAAATATTTGTGTGATTCTTTGTAAGCCGGATATTTATTTAAAAAATGTTTAACTTTATTACATGACATTTTCTGTTTAAATAAATGAGAGTTTCCTTTAAACTTTTTTCCTAACTTGAGTTTGGGAGGTCCCAACATTTTTACCGTTTGGGCCTCCAACTTGACTTGCTTCGCCACCGGTCAAAACCTGTTTAAACAAGGCCACACATACACACAAGGCGTACACATTCATACTTGTTACAAAGTAATTTCTGAAATTAAAAGTGTTTAATTTGATTACTTTTGTCACATCCCTTAAAACTAACACCTTAAACTCTGACATCATATAAGCCCTGCGCCTGCCTACTTACCTACTGGCGGTAGGTACTGAAATAACAACGGAGTTATATGTTTTTTTATTTAATTTTCCTTTTTTATTGCTATTATTTTACCAATTATTCATTCTTTCATTTTATCGCGTCAAAATATAAAGTCTACGACAAATAAAATGTTGTTCTCTTAGTTTCAACTTTTATTGTTATTTAATCAATTAATTTAATAAAATTCTTTATTTTATTGTGTCAATTAAAAGTTTTTTGGAAGTACTGCCAGTGCTGTTGCAGTTTATCTGTTAAATGGTCACGTTTGAAATACTTTAAAATATATGCTTGCCTCTCTCGGTATCATTCTACTCGTATACCTTTGTGGGCTCCTTCCTGAGTGAACTTATTCTACGTACGATCTAAACTTTTAGGTTTCGCTAAAAGCGGGCTGGTGATAGTCTTGAAGAGAATCGTTGGTTTATTTTGCTGTCTCTCTCTGTTGACGTATAATGCATCCTCCTCCTCCAACCCACTTATCAGAGAAAATCTTATATTCTTGTAATATTCGCATATATCAGTTCTTTTTGTTGCTGGGTTTCAAGATTATATTTAAGGTCTTCTGTACAAGAAATGTTTGCCAGAGCCGTTTTTTCCTATCAGCACTTCTTCTTAGAAAAATTTCAATTTTTTTTTGCGGGATATCAGTTTTTGTTGTTGTCGATTTATAGGGTATACCTTGAATTAATTAGTTCAGGACGTTTTTTAGCAGGAGTCACTTTTTTCTTATTAACGTGTATGGCGGGCGCGTACACAGGAGTGGTTTTGAGGTTTGAACTTCCCCCTACCTCCCTCCTTCACCAATGTCTGCAAAGTTGTTGTGCGCCAATTTCCGGCGATTTAAATAGCGATTATACCATATAAAGAAACAAAACTTAAAATTGTCTTAAAATTGCTTTTAATTAACGTCATGTCTTTTGAAAATCCCAAAAATATCGCGCTCGCTACGCTCGCCTTAGCATCATATAATACTGCAATGTCTAGAATCGAGCCGGCCCTGATAAAGTCAGCTTAAGGACATGAATATTCGTCTGTTGTTATGCAAATCGCCCCAAACATTTTTTTCTACTCATTTTTTATTGAGTGACAAACTGTTGCTGAAGAAGCAGAATATAAACGCCTTTAGCTTTGTACTTTGTAAGGCAAGGATTTTCTCATAACGTGTACGTCATCAATTTCGACCCAGTTATTTTTATCTCGTAGCATACTTACATATGTATATAGTGCCCACTCTCAAGAAGTCCGTGATGAAATATTGCACTCACGACTTTGTAATAATGACCTGCAATCTTACAAAAAAGTCAGCAGTCGTACTATTTCGTTCAATATTATTTGAATTATCTTGTCTTTTAGTCAAATTATTCCAGAAATAAAAGGTGGTTTCAAGCATTCAAATACTGGTTTAGTCTTGTTAAAACGTGTTCGTAAACGATTCCGCGTGAGATATTCTACTAACGTTTCCTATTCTTAACCAATCGAAGAAAATAATGAGAGAATACTATAAAGAAGAGTTTACATAGAGTTGCCAGAAATTGTCCGACTGCTCACTTCGTGATTGGTCCAAATGCGATATGACACTAACATCGTCTGAACCTAAACCTAATTTGAAAATCCTTTTTGCCATAAATAGGTATCAAACCCGGAGAAAATCAATCATAACCCTGAGCCCGGAGATCTTGAATACAAACTCGGAGACTGCGGGCGAAATGCCAAGAGGTGGTAACCCTAGCTCAGTACAATAAATGCGTTAAAATTATACAGAAGAGCAAATGAGAGAGTGGGCGTGGACTATTACATGCGATTACAAGCGATAGCGTCGCATAGCGTCGCATGTCTGAACAAATTTTGAAACTCAACCTCGCGTAATAAGTCTTTGCTCGGGCGCAAGAAAATTTTTTTTTTTTTTTGTATATCAACATGGCGCCCGAGCGGGCGCCTTGATGATAATCGTTTCCCCCACACCGGCTACGATTGACGCAAACACTGCAAAAGTTCATACTAATTTGTTTATCGATCGATGGATAAAAGTGCGTGAGCCTGTCGTTATTAAAAACATATCAAAAATTACAAAATTGATGCACGATACTGTTGTACGACATTCATGTGCATCCTCCCATGAGTATTTCTTCTTTCAAACATGTGGAAGGCTCGCTGGAAAAGTTAGGTTGATTTTAAGTAATTAGACAATGTAATGCATAACTTCTGCATCCCTGCCTCCTGTACGTCAGGCATTGTGCACATTGTATAAGCATGACAGACCTGTAAAAGGGTTCTGGTTGCCGACCAACCAGTTCAAGTCGTAAATAACTCCGAAGCCCTAGTTGAAGAAGCGGCCTGCAAAGCGAAGAATGATGCAATCTAAAGATTAATGAACTCCCGCTTAGTTGATGCTCTAATGCCCGGCCCAGCTATGGCGGAGTGAAGTTAACAACTGAATAATTACTAGATAAATACTAGGGAACTCGAAGAAAAATACACAATCGAAGCACACTTCACGCATTAGCTTCATAAAACCGGAGGTATGAACAAAAAAAAATCAACAGGTGCACCTAAGCGTTTAACCTGTCGACGGCGGAGAGATTCTTATTTTCCGTTTGCACAGAAGACAAGAAGCCGATGGCAAAGATAAGAAAGGCCCTTGCTGGACGCATTGCAGTCTGCAGAACGGGCAGGATAGGTTTGCAGCCCGGCCACAAAACGTAAAATTGCAGTGTAGGAAAGCAATCATACGTCTGCATAGTATGCAATTTCGCCAACTTTTCCTCAGTTTATGGCTGGCAATTTGTATAATCGCGAAGCAATACTGTCAGATCCGCTCACTTTTTCTGGATGGGCATGGTTGCAATCAAGCCAGTAAAAGGCCTAGCGACTTCCTACGTACATAGATACGGCCCGGTTGTGCCTACATGGGCAGCTCAAGTTCAAACTTTTCCAGAGTTTTCCTCAAATTTCGTTGTGTGCATATATCAAATTACGAGGCGAGCTCGGGCCAGTAAAATGTCCATTTTGTTTTATGATCCTGTCAGCCGGACTTAATTTATTCAGCTGTAATTGAAGGACCCAAGTCATGCCATTTACATAAATTATAAAGTAATGCCCGGTCGCCGGGCTTCGGAGCTGCTCCTTGAGTCAACAGCTCCGCCAGTTCGGAAACATTGTTGTGCCGCCACCGCCGCCACCGCGCCGCTGCCTTGGGGGCCCTTTTTCAGGCACGAATAATTGGGTGGAGTTTGGTCGGTTTTGCCTTTTTGGATGGTTGGATGGAAATTCCACCGCCCTGGCAGAACCACAGCTCTGAACGTACGGGAAACAGTTGGGTCCCGAACGCCCGAACCTGAATACCAATGGTGTGTTGTTTCAGGTACCTCCGCAACTCCTCCGGGGCTTCTTCGTTGGATAAACGAAAAAAAATCGATTTTTATTCCAGACATGGTAGAATCGTTAAATCCCGAGATATAATCAACTATTTATATGTGTGCTCTCCCCGACGTGACTATTCCACTCGCTTACACACATTTTCGCTTTATTCTCGAGAAGTTGAGTTCATTAAACATTAATTGGGACTGGAACGTACGGCGAACGTAAAAAAACACTCATGACATGACGAACTGCAATTTACGTTCTTTCTGCAGAAAAAAGGAGAATTCCAATGTGAGCGCGCACCTTGAGAGGATTGGGTGACATCGCCTCGCGGTTACCAGCAGGCAGGCATTTTCTTTTGTACCCTTCCTCCCAACTCTTCCTGGTGATGGGCACACAAACCGGCCGAAGCGGCTTCAGCTTTGCGCACCGCGGCGATTTAAAATTATCGAGGTCCACTGCGGATCGAATTAAGCCTTTCGTTTTATTGCTTTCGCCGAAGTCGACGTGCCAGCACGACTCGTATCACCTATAAATTACAGCAAAGAATGTGAATTTAATTAGAGTTTACGTGAACTTTCTGAGTGCCACTCTTAACTCGTATGATTGCCTTAATTTGACTTTGTTTGCTCTCCACAGGATGGTTGCACTTAGACGTATTTTAAGGATAATGCAAATGTCGTGTAAAGCAAAACAGCACCGCAGTAAAATACTTCTCTTACATGAATGCCACTTGTTTCATAATATGTCTAGGTTGTGGAAAAACTAATGAAGCGAAATAGTGGCTCTAATGGATAAGTTTCAGTGTGCTCATCATGATTATTTAGCTGACAGGCATCATAAATTTTATTCATTTATTTTTTCAGATGCACGGTAGTAAAATAGCTTCTCAACTGGACAAAATTAAAAGTGAAATATTCGTAAATTGTTATCAAACATTTAACCAGCAAGCCAAAGTCAGAGAAGAGGGGGATGCTGAAGCAATTCGTTGATAGGATTCATTTCATTATCAGATTAATATTGAAATAGTAAACATCATGTTATTGCAAATACCCTTTTTATTAGATACAGTCCCTGATCATATTATTAGAGGCACAAGCAATAAAACGTTTAGGGTTTTATATTATGCTCTTTGATTGATTCAAATACCCAAAGGAAACATTTTCGTAGTTCAAGACATAGTAATAATAATTTATTTGGTCGGCTATATTAAGATTACAAAATCTTGTTAGTGTACAGATCTATATTGGATATTTCTTACTAAATTCAAATTTCTTAAAAATAACTATTCAATTCAATTAAGTCAATTAGCCAGAAGGAATATAATAGAGAAGAAGAGTGTTATTGCTTTAAATTAAATTCGCTGAGAAGTCGCGAAAAGACTCTACTAGAGCCCGCCACCTGAGTATTTGATCGAAGTGCATTCCATTTGCGAGATATTTGGTTAAAATTAGAGCGCTCTGCTAATACTTAACTTATGCAGGAATATCAAGTCACGTTGAGCAAAATGGGCATCCAGCGAATGACCAACCAAAGAATTTACAAACTCCGGAATATGTGTTCCACGTGGTAGGTTATAGATATATCTGACACAGCCATTAAGCAATCATACATTTACGATAGCAGATAGAATCATGCTTCGGAAATAATATTGTACCATATATAAAATAAGACATAATTAGACATCTAACCAGTTTAAGTTTTATTGCATTAGGTAGTAGATACCCATTGATGTGTAACTGCCGCAGTGAGCCATAAACTTTGCCTTTAAAGCCGTTAAAATTTTTGCAGCAAGCTAATTAGGAGGTTATTATTTGCTCGGATAGATTTGGACGTCATCCGCGTAAAGATGAATATTGATATCCCTATCTACTTCAAGCAAATCATTTATATACAGCCTAAAAAGCAACGGCCCCAGAGTTGATCCTGAAGCACACCACATTTCAGGTGGCGAATGGCGTGTTGTCTGTAAGCACGGTAGCTTTCCATCAACGTGACAGCAATTTAACAAGTAGTCGGTTACGGAATCAAAGGCCTTGCTAAAGTCCAAAAGAACATGAATAGTCAACTCGTCGTCATTTATGTTTGATGTAACCTTCAACAGGGCAGTTTCGCAGCTGTATTCTTTGTGAAAGCCAGACAAGCATTCAAAAGCTTATTATGATCTAAATAAGCAGCAATTCGATTGTACAATACATACATCATCTTTTCAAACACTTTACTGAAATAGCAGAGTAAACTGATAGATCTGAAGCCACTGGCGACAAAATCACGATTCTTTTTGGCAATGGGTACAATAAGAGCTTTTTTCCAGAGGGAAGGAAACCGAGCAGTGGTAATGCAGCTATTAAATACATGCAGCAACATGTCTATTTTATTCCCAAACCGATTAGCTTCAGAAATCTAGGTGGAAACATATCACAGCCAATTGCAGTAGACTTAATAACAAGCATAGCACCAAAAACATCACTTTCTGAGTGCAGCAGGAAAAGCTCTGGTCCAGGTAAGTTAAGACATTAAGAGAACAAGATCTCAAGATCAATGTTACTGTAATCTCTACCCTACTAAGATTAAAATTTTCTAAAAGAGACCTTATATATAATTTCGGAATCCAGCAACAAAAATAATTGGTATGTGCGAATATTACAAGAAAATAAGATTTTCACTGATAAGTGGGATGGAGAGCGAGGATGCATTACACGTCAACATGAGAGAGACAGCAAAAGAAACAACGATTCTCTTCAAGCCTATTAACAGTCACTTTTGCGTACACATACTTGCTAAAAAACAACTTCTGAAATTACAAATATTTCTTGATTTGACTACTTTTATCACATCTCCGTTAGCCAAATGTAACATATTTTATTCTGACCTCATATAGACCCTACCTACTTACCTACTGGCAGTACTGACATACTGCAGAGTTATATGTTTTTTTATATCATTTTCCATCTTCATTGCTACTATTTTATCAATTATTTCAATGTAGTTTATATATACCTTCCGTGAGTCGTGACACATAAAGCAAGTCTGTTAATAAAAAGTCAGGCAAGTGCGAATCAGATTAGCGCGTTATACGTAGCGAATATTTGCCGCAAACTAATTGACTGTAATGTAATGCAAAAGCGGCGTCTGACGTGCTTAGCAGGAGGTTCATCGTGGAGAACCTTAGCATGGCGCTTATTCAAGAGCCGTGGGTGCACCAAGGAAGGATCCGAGGACTGCCCACTAACTCGTGTAAGTTGATTTATGATACAACGAGAGCCCAAGAGCAGCCTTATTGCTCAAAGCTAACCTAAACTTTACTCCACTTCCAAATTTCATCACCAGGGACCTAGCTGCAGCGGCCGTAGAGATCCCCTTTGCAGGAGGCAGTGTAGTGGCTGTTATAGCCTCAGCCTACTTCCCAGGGGACTCCGATGAATTACCTCCAAGTGAGTTGCAACGCCTGGTGGATCACTGCAAGAGGAGGAACAAACAACTGCTGGTGGGATGCGACGCGAATACCCATCACTTGACATGGGGGAGCACCAACACCAACACAAGGGGTGAGTACCTTTTAGATTTCATCATACTTAACGAGTTAGAAATCAATAATAAAGGCGACAAACCAACCTTTATGAATGCGGTTAGGCAAGAGGTTTTAGACTTAACTCTCTCAAGCGCATTTATAAGCACAAAGATACAAAGATGGCATGTATCAAATGAGGTCTCCATGTCGGACCACATGCATATTAGATTCGACATCGAGTCTATCCTAGCTCAAAAAGAGGCTCACAGGGTTCCAAAGATGACTGACTGGGAGCTCTATCGAGAACTCCTAAAGGCACAGGACGTCAACCTTAGCAGTCATATCAGTACTGCAGAGGAACTGGACCTCGCCTCTGAGCAACTCCACACAGCTATCATGACAGCCTTCGAAACCAGCTGCCCTGTGAAACAAAAATTGGGCACACGAACTGTGCCCTGGTGGAACAGGGAGCTGGATAAGAAAAGAGCGGAAGCCAGAAAGCTTTTCAATAGAGCCAAACGCTCCGGAGAATGGGCTGAATACAAGCGGGCCCTCACAAGCTACAACATTGAATTGAGAAAATCCAAGAGGAAGACTTGGAGGACTTTTTGCGAGGGAATTAACCAGATTCCTGCGGCAACTAGGCTCCATAAGGTCTTATCTAGGGATCACTCAAATGGTATAGGCTCCCTTGAAAAACAAGATGGAACCTACACCGAGAGTGGAGAGGAGACAATTAAACTCCTCCTGGAAACTCACTTTCCAGGCTCTCGTATAATAAATCAAGGCAACGAAATTCCTAACGGGATCGACACACCTGATTACCGATTACAGAATAGGAATAAAAGCCTTGCAGGGAGGATCTTCACTCCCAATAAGGTCAGGTGGGCCATCAACACCTTCAAACCTTACAAATCTCCTGGGGGGGACGACATCTTCCCAGCCCTACTTCAGTACGGCATAGAAGAGCTACTCCCCTCCATACTCAAGGTATTTAGAGCTAGTTACTCTTTGGGATACATTCCAAGAAACTGGAGAGACGTTAGGGTAACTTTTATACCCAAGGCAGGAAAGGGACCTAGCACGCTTGCGAAGTCCTTTCGGCCCATAAGTCTCACATCATTTATGCTTAAAACCATGGAGAGGGTCTTACACCTACACCTTAATGAAGGTGTACTGAAAAGATCACCTCTCCATGCAAAGCAATTTGCTTATCAAGCTGGCAAGTCTACGGAAACTGCCATTCACACACTGGTCAAGGACCTTGAGAAAACTTTTCAAGCCAAGGAAATTGCCCTTTGTGCGTTTGCCGACATAGAAGGAGCCTTTGACAATACCTCCTTCGAGGCAATCAAAGAAGCTGCTGTGGAAAGGGGTTTCGAACCTGCCACGGTAAAATGGATTGATTCCATGCTCAAGAGCAGGAGGATAACGGCGAATCTGGGGGAAAAATCGATAACGGTAATAGCCGCTATGGGCTGCCCGCAGGGAGGGGTGCTGTCACCACTACTGTGGTCGATCGTTGTCGACGATTTCCTAGTGGAGCTGACTCGCTCTGGCTTTAATGTTCAAGGCTATGCAGACGACATAGTTGTCACCGTCAGAGGCAAGTATGATCATACTGTCTCGACAATAATGCAAGAAGCCCTGTCCATGATTCGCGGTTGGTGCCTGAGACATCGTCTCAGCATCAATGCGAACAAAACTGTTATGGTTCCGTTCACCAAGAGGAGGAAGCTAAACCTTACGGCTCCAACACTCGACGATACGGAACTCAGTTTTTCAAGTGAGGTTAAGTATCTAGGGGTAACCCTGGACAATAAACTCACTTGGAACCCACACCTGACGAAAGTGACTAAAAGAGCGATTACCTCACTCTACATTTGTCGCAGTTTCGCGGGTAAAACTTGGGGTCTGAAGCCGAAGATGGTGTTTTGGCTTTACACAACAATAATAAGACCCATGGTCACTTATGCATCCCTTGTATGGTGGCCAAAAATAAAACAAAAAAAGGCGGAAGTCGAGCTACAAAAGGTGCAAAGACTAGCCTGTTTGGGAATCACAGGCGCAATGAGTACCTGCCCTACTGCAGCCATCCAATTACTTCTTAATCTTACACCATTACATCTTCAGGTTAAGAAGGAGGCTCTCCTGGGAGCACTTAGGCTGCAAAGACCCATGGTCTTCAAACCAGGGGACCTGGTGGGACATCTCGCGATAATCGAAGAAATTCGATTAGAGGAGATGACCAAAATATCTGACGTGACCACAACCAAGCTGGACTTCACAAGGCCATTTAGCGTGGTGATCAAAACCCGTCAACAATGGCAAGCCAGTGAGGCGTCCCCACCGGAGGGATCGATGGTGTGGTATACGGACGGATCAAAAACAGATAAAGGGGTAGGAATTGGCGTGTATGGCCCAAGGTGCCGCATTTCAAAGGCACTAGGTAAAACCCCTACCATATTTCAAGCTGAAATATTGGCCATACTAGAATGCGTCAATACCTGCATCAACAGAACCATAAATGGTTCTACTATCTCTATATTAACAGATAGTCAAGCTGCACTAAAAGCGCTCAAGTCCTTCAGTGTAGACTCAAAGCTGGTTTGGGAATGCCTGGAATCCCTGAAGCTCTTAGCAACCCACAACAGGGTTACTCTTATGTGGGTCCCGGCCATAAAGGCTATACAGGCAATGAAATAGCCGATGGTTTGGCAAAACAAGGGGTGGAATCTGCTCTTACTGGTCCGGAACCCTTCTGTGGCGTGTCTAAATGCCACCTAAAGGGGGCCATAGAAAGCTGGGAGAAGAGGAGCCGACTCCGGTACTGGAATAATACCCCAGGATGCCGGCAATCGAAGGCCTTCATGGGTGCACCGTATGAAAAGGTCGAGAAACTCCTCCACTTAAGCAAACAGGAGCTCAGAATAATTACTGGGCTCTTCACTGGACATTGTTCCTTAAGGTACCACCTTAAAAAGATTAGGAAAGCTGACTCTGACACCTGTCGCTACTGTGCGGAAGCCCCAGAGACAGCGGTGCACATCCTTTGTCACTGTACAGCCCTAGCAAGGCTCCGACTAACACATTTAGAGGATGCCTTTCCAACACCTGAACAGGTTTGGAAAACGACTCCCAATAAAATTCTAGGCCTCTATAAGAGGCTAAATTTGGGATAAAATATTGATGGGGATTCACAATAGATCCTAGCGGTCGCGGTGAACGGAAGGCTTTATTAGCCTGAACGCCCCCTTTCAAACCAAACCAACCAAACCAATTGACTGTAATTTAATAAAATATTTTTTCATGTTATATATGTAACTACAAATTAACGATTTTCGGACTTTTTCCTTACTTGTGCTGGTGTGACATTACTGCTTGCCAAATTTCATAATTCTAAGTCAACGGGAAGTAGCCTATAGGTTTTGATTTCTTTGCGAGTATTAAAATATGCGGCATAAATGGCCGTATTTTTTGATTGCGTTAACGTAAACGCTTTTTTTACAGCATCAAGGGACCGTAGACTTAAGTATTCAGTATTGATTTCAACTTGATACGTCCACGCGTACCTGAGAAAAAGGCTCTTGACAGAGAGACGGACAACAAGAACAGAACTATGTAGGCACCTATTTATAAACAATCTAGGAGCTACATTAAACCTGGAAAATAAGTTAATAATTTACAAAGCAATTTTCCAAGCCACGGTTAGCCCCAACGTGCAAGGACATATTTAAATAAACTACAAGAACCTAATGCAAAACAAGATGCTGACAGTAATATCCTATTCACCACGGCATTTTTCTATCACCGAAATACACGATAGGGCCAACGTGAATTGAATTGTAAATAATACAAAATGTATTGAAACAAATTTCTATTAAAAATGTTCAAGGTCTGAAAATCAGGAAATTAAGCAGATGATAGGTTAACATAAGCTTTAATTAGTATGTAAGAATAGACTTTAGCTCTCCCACTGGGGTTCTTCCAAATAGATTTCTCCGAAAGCCGCGCGAACGGGAAAGACATTGTGAGAGCATCTATGCATTTTTTATGTATACAAACAAACGAAATTATCTCAACATTTTTTTTCTTGTAGATCCATGCACAAAAATTTTGTTCTACAAGATAAGTTGTCGTGGAGAAATCACATTCTAGTTATGACGATGTCACAGTTTATGACCAAACTTTATAATGGCTCCGTGCCTTTTAGAAGAAATGAAAAACTTTCCCAAACGCAATAAAAGTTAATGTGTCGGAAGGGCATTTCAGTGATTATTACAATATGAAAACACCCTTGGATACGATATGGCAGTCACCCATATCTGCTCGCACGAAATTTCTGCACCTACCATCACACTCCAAATGCCGGGAACGCAATTTATGCAGGCTATTCGCCAAGAGAATACGAAATGAGGTACCCGCGTTCCCACTTATCGAAGTCCTCCTGCCCTGCCCTGCGATCATGTAATTTAACCTCAAGCAACCCCTTTCCGTACCGAGATTAATTCAGTTGGGTTAATTAATCCTCTTTTACGGCCGGGGGGTATGTACAAGCGCCGGATTTGCTACGCTACCATGCAGCAGCCCCAGAAAGATTTGTGGACCGAGCCGAGATGGTTTTATGCAACAAAATGGTTGCATTGTTGAAAGGTTTCATTCTGGTACCTTGTAACGTGGCTGGTTCACTTGTTTTGCATATAAATGCGAAATGGCTCGTCAATCCCCTCCACGGAAAGATAATAAAGTCCGGAGATACATATTTGCATGTAAATTACTTTCCTTCGCTCGCAGGAGTTTCTATAGGACCCGCAGTGGCGGTGTTCTGGGAAGAATCCCCCATGAAATGGGGGGAACTGGTAGAATAGAATGAAGGAATATAAGGACGGAGAGGCAGTGCGCTCACAATGTCTGCAAAATGTCATGAACTTCATATTTTCTTGAACCGTTCTGGTAAAAAGATTTGTTCAAGCAGAAATGAATTATGTATTGTAACAAGATAAGTCTGAAAAGTTTCCTCTTATAAAGGAAGCCACATTGCAATTGCTCAATGTTTTAGTATTTCAGGCAATATTGTTCAGTGTCCATATATCTCCAGCATTATCGTTTAAGCTTTTCTTGATACAACGTTCACAAAAAATCGCATTAACGATTCACATGTACCTGCCAATATTGCTTACCTAACAACTTAAGCCCAAAAGCTATTTCAATGAAATATATTAAAAATATGTCTTTGGACAGTAACGTAAAAGACACAAAAAAAGTAAAAGTAACAAACGGAAGGAATTAATGAAAAACTATAATAAAACAATAGTGGCAATTTAAACTATAAGAATTTAAGTTAAAGTTAAAAAGTTTATTTAGCTGAACTTGCAATTTCGGACAATATCACGGTGGAAATTCAGAAAGGTGGCGATAGATGTAATTGGTTCGTGTAGTCCGTAGGCCCGTAGTTAGTGCGATGTTTAAGAAGAGCCACTATAGTCGTAAAAGAGATTTCAAACTTTCAGGACATGACATGACATGACACAAGATTACTTACTTAATTGAAATACCAAATATGAGTTTTGTTAGATTTATATTAAACAAAAAGATTATATTTTTGTCCCGCTAGATCTTGTATTTTTAAAACTGCGACCATACTGAATATCAGAATTTCCAAAACTCCGTATGTTATTTTGATGCAAATCTTTATAAATTGAGTATTTTAATTCAGCCTCAATTTTTGCAAGGTAAAATGGAGCTCGATCCCGGTTTTTCCAAACATATGGTATAATAAATAGACCCTTCCTGGCCTTACTCGGGTTTTTTTCATACTTGTAGATTAAACTGTTGTACAACGAATGAAACCGTTTCATCTGTGAATACGGGATTTACTTCTTCCCGCGGGATTAAAATCAAATTTTTTTCGAATTCTCCTACTAGGAACCTATACTCAGCGTTTTCCGGATAGAATTCGATCATGTGTTTCATTTTACAGTACTGCTAAATAATTTATTATACGTTATTCGTCGTCAAAAAAGTTTATTCAGTTTGCAAATTGCGAATAGGTTCACAGTAGAAAAAATCGAACAATTTAATTGCGTAGATCACAACGCAATCATGAATCGAAAAAGAATGTTTCAGGCAAATCTTACGTATTTTTAGCCGCGGAATCCGAAACTTGCAATCAAAAATAGTTCCTATTTAAGATTCCAAAGTTACCTCTCGTCCAAGTACAAGGAGGGGGAGGGGGACTAATTTTAGCACTAATGTATTTCCCAGCGGAATGCTTAAATTTTGATTATGGATAAATTTTTCGTAGAGTGCTTATTACTCGAGATATTTGAAAGTTTCAGATTAAAAAAACATTCTGTATTTTTATGTATATAGATTGAGACTGAGCTTTTGCTCAGTTCTTAGAATATGAGCCATTAGCTTGCGATATACATATATATAAAAATTAAGAGCGCTGAAGAAAATTTTAATTACAATGGTCCATGTGGAAGTTAAGGGATTCTCAAGTTTCCAATATAAAATTAGCGAATTTCGAAAGCAGGCCTACACTTTGAAATTCCAAACAGAGACAGAATAAAATTTCAATGAAACTAAAAGCCCCTAACTACCCTTTTTCTGGAAAATCTCTTTGATCTGAAAGATTTTTGTCGCCATTTTAGATTCGTCGTCTTAAATGTCAATACTTTGATGACATAATCGAAGTCAGCAATGATAAAAACCTCTCAGTATGAATTTGTATGAAAATCTTTTCAAATAGGGGTTTTGGTTGCCTTATTGGCGAGACATCTAGACCGAAACCATTTTTGATATGTATAGCTTAAAACCTATGGAAATAAACATGTTATTACAATATCACATCAGATTATTATGGTGATGCATGGTAAAAACTCTTGGATTTTTTTCTCAATAATTTGCTTTCAATCACACAATTTGATTTTCCAAATGAACAATATTGCTCTCACTGCGATAACAATCAATTGCATATATGTACATAGCTTGTAAAGGATTCACAAATACTCCGATCTTTACAGGCCTTGGTAATTTTTTAATTCCAAATGAAAAAATATTTATATTTAGGTTTTTGTGAAAACCTCTGATAGTCAGACTATAACACAATTTCCATTGATCAATTAGGTCTAGATCTGTAGAATACAAATAAATTGGTTATTACATGTTCATGTATTCACTATGAGTTTTAGCCAGCAATTTATAGCCACTTCAGTAGTTTATAGCAATTTATATTCTTCCGGAAAGTAATTTATTTATTTAGCATGTAAGGTTCAATATGTGAAGATAGTTCAAGTCAAGCATAACTAACAACAGCCGGCATATCTAAAACACCTTCAAGTATACCCACGCTCGTTTACAAGTCATCCATAAACTCATTATGGAACCCTTTACAGTCTTTCCATTGAAGGACACTAAGACCACTTGTCTGTACACATTGCGTAATTCTTAAAAGCCGTCATAATTCCTGGCTCTCACCAGCCCACAAAGCATGGCCATTACCCTTCTTTGCGTAGTCATTTACATATCGCCCGCGATGACCCTGAACTATATTTCTAGCATCACTCGAATGCCCTCGGACAAAAGGGTTGCATCGGACACGATTTCACTTTTCCAATACCCGACCCGTCCGAAAGACATAGGAATTAGCTGTGGACATTGAAATTTTTGAACTAATTTCGTTCTCGTACGACAGACTACATTTTATGCTTTTATGTCGGGCCATTAAAATTTATGATTGTGTGAATTTTCTTGTTAAAAAGATTTAGGGCGACCAGCACATGACCTCTTGGCTGCTCACTGATTTAAGGTTATTGCTGACGGTGGAAATTAGAACTGGGTCACTTTGCATTCCTCAAGAATTTAATTTAACAAAAAGGATTTTCACAGGCGGCCCCATGTGGCAGAAAGGTGGACCATTTTGTGAAATTGCTTAACTGTTTTAATATTGCAAAGTAATTTCCCACGGAGGCAGTCGTAAAACCACTTCCTGTGCCATATCCCCGAACGCTGCGGTAGCGCACTCACGTACTCACAGTTTTCGCACAATTCTCCCTCAAAGCAATATATCTTTTCGATACTTTCGTAGTCCCCTTTGCGTAATATTAGATCGAGATACGTTTTTCCTTACTTGCGAGGGAAGACGTATTTCTTGTTGGGCACGCAATAACCCTAACTCCTTAGATCAGAGCATATACTTGTTTACGGCAGAATATTAGGGACGAAATGCAATACGAGCAGCAATTTTTCATCGGATACTTTTCCCTGCTATTTCCAACAATAGGGCGTTTTATTTATGGACGAAAACTCAAAATATGTTTGGCTATTAGGAACGGCTGCTGACGTTTCGCAATAAATTATCATGAGGATTCGGCCATTTTTGGTCGACTCAGATAGATTCGGTTTTACTTTTGGGAAAATAAATAAAGCTCCTTGCCTTTCAAGGGGGAGCTACCAGGAATATTCCGACAGGGAGGGAAAGTGTACGTGTGGTGTGTGTTAACCGTCACTATGGATCACTAAAGCATCCTTCTTATTTTACTTCAAGATATATTTTAATGTTACCATAACAACCTTTCCTTTTTAAGTAGCAGCTGTGCTACTACCCTATAGAACTGCTACAGAATAAATACATGAAGAAATTGAAATAAACAGAATATTCAAAGATGTTTTATTCCCAAACATATTTTTAAAACTTTTATCTTTTTTTATTATTCTTAGGCGTTAGGTACCGAGATACAAAATGGCGTCTACAATGTCACCTAAATAATTGGGTAGTTTAAATAATTTATATTGCGACATTTTGATTATGAGGAAGTAATTTTGATAATAATAATGATTCTATATCAAAACGAGGTGTGGAAATTCACAGAATCCGCACGTCCAAAGTGAAACTCTTTTTTTAAAACATATGTATAATAATATACGATGACTAAGCCATATTGAATTCCTAAAATCGAGCACCGTATATAAAATCAACGCGCTGAGAAATATTGCATGGATTTGTATGGTCCGCGGTGCAATAACAGTCTAGAAATCTATAATTTTTACAATATACTACTAGAATATATGTATACATATAGTTCTGGCATTATTAAAATAGGCGCGAAAGCTCTGGGTGTAAACCGAATCTCTAAAAACTAAATATATTCATTCGTTACACGCATTTGCATCTGATTGTAGGACGTTTTTCCATTCTGAAATTTCCATTTCATTCTTTCCATTGGATATTTTTTCCATGGGGCTTCTTTTCCCTTCAATTTTTTCCATGGACATTTGTGCATGGTAATTTTTTCCATTTATTCATTATTCCTTTAGAAATTTTGTAAAAGGCAAATAATTAGTAAGCAGACATTTTGTGAAAGGCAAATATTTAGTTATGGAAAAAAAATTAATGGAAAAAATGTGTTTCTGATATATTGCCCAAATACTCTTAAGAAATGTGTCTATCAATTTTAAATTTTAAATTTTCCTTAAAAAGCCGTGCATTTAGTCCAGCTCCTGCTGGCCAAATATGCCGGTGTTTTAATTTTTTAACCAACAATTTCCTTTAAGGAAAAACTTAACTAAAACGCGGCGGGTACTCAGCTGGGCTCTGTAGAAAATACTTTTAAATAAACTAAGTCGGAATTTAACCACTGGCTGAAACTGTGTTAGTCTACTATGCAACAAAAGCGAATTACTGATTTTACTTTAAATTTCAACTCACGACCATTCACCACACGAATCAATTTGATTCCATGAAGATTGAATAGTTTCTCAACTTACCTTCCCCTCAGTTTGAACTTAACGGTTACTCTCTGTCTCTGTTTGAATGGCGGGCGACTGTGTGCAGATCGTTCCCGCCGTATTGGAAGAAAAATTTGACAAACTAAATTAATTTTCGCGTGTTCTCAGTGAAAATGTGTTAAATGTGTTCGTAGGGAAAAGTTAAAAGTGAAAATTAAAAAGAACTATGATAGTATCGTCGGCTAGAGGTAAGTTCCAATGGTCTTTTTTGCCTTCAATGTAAACAATATGGGAGTGAAACGGCTTCTTCTGATAAGTCTGATCTTCATCCTTAGTCTATGTGCACTCACCTCAGCGTGGGAGGTTTGGAGTTCGCACTCTGAGTCTGATGTCTCTCCTAGTTCTGTTCGGACTCCATCCTGCCTGATATTTTAGCAGTGTGGGTTTCTCCTCAATTTACTAAAACAGTTTAATAAAGGCTAATGCAACTTTAGGTGTCGTAACATGGTGGAGTTCGACGACCCACATCTCTCTGTTGCTATACTGCACCTTTATCAGACCCGTACTTGAATACGCTAGTCCAGGTTAGTCTCCTTTCTATGATTACGATACCATTCGAGTTGATGCTTTTTAGCGAAGGTTCTTACGATTCGCCCTGCGAGGCCTTCCCTGCAGCGATAACTTTATATCACCTCTTCATATGAACAGGCTTAAGCTCACTTCGCGCAATTCTTTGGAAGATAGACGAAACAACTACGGTATTATTTTAGGATTTGACACTATGATAACGCCCTTCAAATCAAAGTCCAAAGAAAAACCCTTCATTGCGTAAAGCCTCCAGGATAATTAGCGTTTATAACAAAAAAATTTGTTAAGACCTCGTCGGGCGTGCGTCAAATGCTTTCCGTACCTACCAGAGCCGATCACCAATTAAGTACTTAGGAGTATTTATTTACTGAAAGTTACTTTAGAGCGTTGCGATTTACATTACAATGAGGTGAAGGGAATTGAATGTACTTATACCAGTCGGTGAGTGCACTGGAAGTTGGCGATCGTGTCGACGAGTTTAATAACGGCCCTGAAAGCAAATAACTTGTGGCTGAATGGTTAAAATTAAAAGGTCCGGAAGCATTCTTTGTTGACTTTTAGAAGAGCTATCTAAGAGAGTGAAAAAATTAAAGTACACTGTTAACTCCATAGGAGGATCTTTCTCAAAATCGTATTATGTTTTGTAGGCATAAAAATTAAACAAATAATTAAGAATAGGGACTGTACCTATTATTATTCGATATATCACCATGCAAACCACTATGGTCGAAAGTTGTGTCTTATAGGTAATTCTTTTTGTAAATTTGACGCCCAGGCGAAAAACAACAAAAATGTCTTGTAGGTTATTCGGTGCGTTTCTAGAAGAATTAAGTTTTTACGCTGTCTTTCTGTGAATTACGTATCGTGAAAATTAGGCCTGAGAGAATTGTTGTCTTTAACGCGAAAAAAATTCGGAATATTTTTAATTGTTAAAACAAACGTTTGATACACATTGAAATTCTATAACGTAATCAGAGCTCCTGAGTGCGAAAAACGTAACAGATTTTATCCGTACGGCTTGAAAGTTGAAATAAGTACATTTTGCAGTAGCCAGCTTTAATGAAAGACAATAAAAGTATAAAGACAGTATGTCAGCTGAATAGAATTAACAACTGTTCACGTTTTCCTATAGCAAGGTCTTATGCAAATTTTACTATATGTATATGTAAGTACATTTAAGGCATCAATGCGTTAACGCTCGTAAATTAATTTCATTCAGTGCATACTCTTAATAAAAGCAGAGTACGAGGTATATGCAATTAAGAACTTTAAACTTCTTCCAATTAACGAGTCTGAGAAAAAAATATTGCCGCCATACAGTCGAGGTTCACAAACCACTAGTCAAAGGATTTTAAGAATTCAAAACGAATCATTTGCATATCTCAGTTAAAGCAAGCACTCATTGCTGGGGCAGTTGACGTTCTCGGGCCATTCTGGATGCAACCATAAAGACTTGAAATAGTATTTTATCGCACCACCAATAAAATGTGCTCCGCTGGAAGCAAAAACTAAAGAAAAAAACAGAAAAAAAAGACATTCCACACAAAAACCAACAAACGCTTTTAACGGCCATTTTATTAGGCCTTGATATCTTAATTAGGAACTCTCTTAAGACTCGCAGTTTCTTCTATAATTGCTTGATGGCAATCTGTCAAGAGGGTAATTGATTAAAAGGTGAGGTTTGAGCGGAGTGGCTCAGAGGAAGTTTAAGTATTGCATAATAAAAGAACTTTTACGTAGGTACAAGTAAGGCTACTCATACCTGAAGCCGTTTGGCTGTAAAATGCAAAACTTATGCGATGCTGTCTCATAAATGATTTGAGTTAAAATAAAGAAGCTGTGGGTGCCCAAGCACTGCGGTCGTTTAATATCAATTGAGGTCTCCCTAAATGAAAATGTCCCATAACTTTGCCATTTTACATCTCCTCGGCTCATTCTGCGGCACTCCATCGATTTCATTGGATAACCGCACTTAAAAGGTAGTAAAGCTGAGGGCTGGGCAACATTTTAAGGTTTCCCACCGTAGCAGCGCAAATGTATGCTTCGACCCCACTTTACCATATAAAAAATTACCTGCAAAATAGTAAGCGAACAAATTCAACAAGGCGGCACCGATGCACACACATCTTACGGTCGCTCTCCATGCACTCCACCGAGATGGCATGTTAATAATTTTCTTTCGCTAACTCGAGTGAGAATATAATTCCATAAAATTTATTGGCGCATAAATAAACACGTATTAATGCGGCTTTTACGTCCCCACAAAAAGTAAAAATAAAAAAAAGCAGCTCCAATCTGCTGTGCTCTGCTGAGAAGAACGTGAAGGCGTTAGTGGCTTGAACGACGAATATGGTCCCGCCGAGGATTAGTACGCCATTAATGCCACCACCTACCCGCAGCAGGATAACATAGCACCGTGATAAATAAGGAATTAATTTGTTGCTGTTCGACGGGAACAGCAACAACAAAGAAACTACCGTCCATTCCTGCGGTCTAGGCGGTGATTACGGCCCAGTCCATTGCCGCCGGAGGGTACTGCTCCTTCCTGATTAGAACGACATTTTTCTCAGGCTTATGCAATTTATGTATCTACTGCTTGAGTGGCCAGTTTGGCTTTATGTTGGACTAATTGATTTTGTTTATTTGCCCTCTTGCTAAAATGTTGCTAGCCGCGGCATTTTCCTCTCAAAATTGCATGGCCATTTCTTGTTTTACCGCTATGGTGATTTAAAATACTTCGAATATTGCTGTAGAAACAAACAGACTTAAGTTACTAGTCTCCTAGAGTTGCAACCAAATGTTGCATTTCAAATTTGTATCCGAAAGGTGAATATGAAGCTCGTTCAATTATTCCGCGCATGTGCTTATCGCATGTTCATAAATTCAATATAAATACTTAGCCTTATAGTGTCAATCTGTTTCACCATTTTCCCAAAATATTATTTGTCTAAATCTGCAAAATAAGTGTTCATATCAGTAATCACTAATATTGATGTAAATATGTTCCCTGGAAGTAATTTTTGTATTTTTGGATGCAAGGAGGGGATTGAGTAGCCTCTTTGGTCGATTATTAACAACTACTGCTCACCGACTGAATATTTTGGATACTATTTTGGCTGTTCACAGGCGTCGCGCTTGCGTCATTAGATTTTAGAAATTACTTTTCCACAAAACGTTTCATACTTTTTATAGTATTGGCGGGAATTGTATGCTGTACAGTGAACTTCTTATCTACGTTAAACAGTTTTACTTATGGATTAATTTATTTTGATAAAAATTTCATTATGGTAAGATGGTTAGGTTAGTGAATTTTACGTGTGTTAGCACTGCATGATTTATTCATGCAATATTCATCAAAACTGAGTACTAAAAAGCAGTGTAATATGTATAATAAATTTAATCAATCAGTAATTATAGATTGAAGCCGACTGTTCAAATCTGACCTTGGCAAGTTCGAAAACCGTCGCGTCGAATCGAAACAACGAAGAACATGAGGTGCCGGGTCCGAGTGATGAGGCGAGCCAGTAACAAGAGGATCCATATACCTCTTCATAAAAGTATCATTGGCTGAAGACTCGACCAAGTCGAGAAGCCTTCAAGGCATTGTTGTATTTAGCGGAGATTTTTTATGAATTATATAACCTATCCCGGCCTTTTCCGGGCTTTTGTATTGTAAATTAAAACTGTTGCAGAATGAAAGGACAGAGTATCCCAGCAAGGAAATCGAATTTTTGATTTTTTTTTGTTTCTTGCTATATTTTCACGCAAACTCCCCTACTGCTAGAAAAATGCAAAAATAATGCAGGCGAGGGATTACATGAACATGAAGTTTAACTTTTTCGATCGCCTTATTCGATCCGCCATCTTAAATTTGGAAATTTTGATGGCAGATTCGAAATCAGCGAGCTCGAAAACCCCCGAGCACTCCTCCCCACTTCCTCCAGGAACTTTAATTATACCTAATATTTTATATTTTTTCAAAAAAAACCAAGTAAAACTTCTTCGCAGTGAGTTCCCACCGATAACAATATCATTAATAAAACTTATGAATAATAGAGGCCGAAGTGGCTCCCTTGCGATGCTCCGGATGATGCAATTATATCTTTAGAGCACAGGTCTCCTATCCTTATCAATTGTACGCGGTTTGTAAGATACGATTGAAACCATTTCAATACAACTCCCTTGTATCCCAAATATTGTATTTTGTCCAATAAAGTTTAAATTATTACTCGATCAAATGCCTTATGATGCGATAGGATTGTAGGACGTTTGTTCCATTCCATTTTTCCATGTTCATATTTTCAATATTCATTAATTCCTTTTTCTGTTAAATCTATATATATCTACATAGGTTATATATAAAAATTAATCATGGTTTTTCGTGTAATCGATGTTTGAAAATTTTGCTGCATGAAATGACTGTTTGAGAGTTGTTTGTGTAGGAAGACCTCAATATATGTATGTAAGTATGTTTATTATATTGCGAAAAAACGGGAGGGGGTAAGGGTGTAAAAATAATTTTAGAAAATATGTGGATCAAGATGTATAATATAATAGTTGAAAGTGATGTATGGGGAGTTTTGTATGAATTTACGCTTGATTTAATGATACCACCCTCACACCCCACAGGAACATACAGGAGAGGGGGTTGTGTCAAATTAATGTAAATAAAAATTTAATAGCATCCCAGGCAAGCTACAATTTTATAAAAGGAAAATATTCAGTGATGGACAATATTTAGTTTTGGAAAATTTAGAATGGAAAAGTGGCCCTCTACCTTGAGATAGGTCTATATAATGTTCCAATTAAATATATGACGGAAAATGTAAACTACTTCAGGTAAATTGAAAGCATATACCATAATTTGAGGTAATTATCCAATTAATCTTTCTCGTCGTAAGCCCTGCTCAATTCCCATGAGAATATTTTTAAACTACTATTGTAATTGAAGTAACTACGCTTATGCATGAAATGCCATAAAGCTCACTGCAAATTAAACCGCAGGGATAAATCATTCTCTACTTCATAAGCAATTAACTTTTTCATTTTGCTCATTTATTTTTCCTACTATCTAATGCCTGTCGGTAGCCAGGTTCGTGTTTAAAAAAAATCTAATTTACATTAAACCTGAAACAAAGTGCTCCGTGCGTGATCGACAAACTTAATTTCGCTATCGTAAAAACAAAGTCCGCAAATCGTGGGCATTTTCCATTCGGTTCATACTTCTGTTTGTTTTTAAAAGTCACGAATTTGCTGCTTAGTCACGACAGCCTGAATGCATTTAAGAGCTTTTCATATCACCAATTGATAACGGATAGCATTCTTTTCATATTCTCACGATACTTTTTCCCTCACTTGATATTTGGGGTGTTCTTGGTGGCTAGCTGATAACAGAAGTTATAGGCTTGTTTTGGTGTGCCGCATATTTCACGAAGGTCTTAAGAAAGCTTTTGTATGTACGAGTAAGTGCCACCCAGCATGTAATTTGAGACCTAGGTAAAGCAAGGCCTAGTGAGCCATTGAATACCTTAAAAACCCATTTCATACTTAAAAGTTGAAAAACATCCATAAACAAGACTTTATGACACAATACCAAATAAAGCAGCAGAGGGTGGAGAAGGTTTCACCTTTCGTTGGGCATATTCCCTCAAGAAATGTAATATTCGACTGGTTCCCGTGAAAATATATTAAAAGGCAAATAGGGCGAAAACTCAAACTGACGGCGTAGTGCTGCGGGGAGGGCCTTATAAATTCACATTAAACGCGCCATAAAGTATATTAGACGAAGGTTCTGCCGACATAAAGTGTCCGCCTTAATCCGCTGTGTAGATTATGTAGATTTTAACAGCGCCAGTGGAAAACCAATTTCCCCAAGATACTAAAAACTGCTGACAGTGGTCCTCTTTTGAATTTTTGGAGGCGAGGAATATTGCAACGTTGGAGCCGCCCAAGATGTACGGCATCGTTTCTTTTGAAAAGCTTACATTTAAAGTTATTTCCGAATGATAAATTGCTGAAACTTGTGCAGATATTTTTGCATTCGGCAAAGCCACCGCTAGTTACATAATGTCAAGGTCCTATGCGCAGATTTTATGGCGGCTTTAACCAGGCCGCTTTAATCAGACAAGCTCCATATCCGAGGAAATAAAAGTGGACGGGCGCAAATAAAACGAAGAGACACGCCTCGGTCTTATCTCGCAATTCTTATCGTTTTATCGTTTGTCCGTATAAACGATTTATTTTAGAGTTGTCTTAACAGTCAGATATTCGTCATTTAATGTACATGGAGGATCCGTGCCCTCACGACCCAGAGAACCCAGTAGCTCCCCAGCAGGGATAAAGCCTTAGAAGAGCAGAACTGGGGAAAATGGGATTTCGTGCTCAATATACTTTTATTCGGACACACAACCGTATCCGGGGGATTTTATAGTGTTTCTGTCTTTTTTATGCGCATTAAAGCGTATATCTTATTCCTGGCAAGCGGAGACGGGATAAAATGGTGCCCTCCTTTTGCCCTTATAAAAATGAAGGAAATTTCACCCTTAACCCTGACTTGGACGGGTGTGCGAGGGTGGATGACAGCTAACTTTCATTTCATTCCTTTCTACATATCTCAAGTGGAGATTTATCACCCTTGGTATACACCCGGGTAAAATAAGACATGAAACGGCATGAAATAGCTTTTGGGTGGATTTTGTATATCTATATGGGCCTCACGAAATAGATTACCATTCTAAAAGTTTACGGTTCGTATACTTTCATTTTATGTTGATATGTTTGGGAGTGTGTTTGCCTCAGGGATTTGAAGGAAGCACGTGCTATTTTCGATTTTCGCAGAAGGCCCTTTTAAAACCTTTCAGGGGGCGCAGGGAGTTGGCGGATAATCCTCAAATTCCCTGTTCGCTCGCACTGGGGATTAGCTATATATGGTACACAAATAAGAAAATATACTTGGTATATCTTTTGCTTTTAGACGGTGGCTTGCAATATGTAGAAACAAACCCGCCACTCTTCATAAAAAACTTGTTTCAGTATATCTGCATATTTATTAATTTGCCGCACTGGACATTTTGAAAATTAAGTATTTACTAAGGCTTTGTTCCAAAAAGCATGGAGTAAACTATGAAAATTGTCAAGTATGTATCTGCATTTGTGCAATATACACTTATTAGACTATTTCCTATTGAATAAGAATATTGGGGACTAATGAACCAAATGAATTATGAGATTCCAAATTCGGGTCAAACCTGCGATTAATCAAATTGTTACAATAGAGTTCGAATAGTTCAAAATATTCGTATGTAGACATTTAAATTCGGAATAATTCGCAAAGAGCTGAAAATTGGTACAGTCTTAAATACACTATTACAATCGAAATATCAAAAGTCCACAGCGATCCGACTTGAGCTAAAATAAAAATTATTCAAGGTCAAATGTCAAAAATAAGGGTTTTCGCATATTTCTCTAAAACAGTAAGTCTTATCGTAAAATAGTTCATGCAAAAGTTTCAGACCATAAAATTGTCTGCAACAATTGTTTATATAATTTCTTTCCTACCATTCACCATTCCTGAGATATCGCGATTTCAAACATCGAAAATACTAATCAACTATCAGCTGTCCCTAGAAACAGTTTTGCCAATTCGAAAAACAAACCCCTAAAAACACCCTTTATAAAATATAAATGAATGAAGTATCTTTACACAAATTGAATAATAACCTTAAATCAGTTTTTAAGGAGGATCTGTAGTACATCGGATGCGTTTGGTGATGGCACAAAGTATATACTCGTACATATATATAAATGTAAATATAAATGAGGCGATAAATAAAAATGAAAGACAGGTATGTACCGTATTTTCCGATTTAATAATGCCCATTGACATGGCTAACATAGTCACATAAATTTATCTTTATTGCGAAATATTACCCGCTACATTAAATTCGGAAATTTTCAGATTCAAAATCCCACTTTCATTACCCAACAACAACGAAAATCTTATATAGTTTACCACCAAATTTAAAAAAATTTAACAACCCCCGAATAACACATGAAAATCACGTGATAGTTAAGAATTGACAATCCGTCATCATTTGAAAACTGAATACAGCTAGAATTCCACACGATTCTTTTATGCATGATTTTGTTGATTGTAGGAAGATTTCTCTACGTATTCTGCAATTTCCATTCCATTTTTTTCATGGTAATTTTTTCATTTATTAATTAATCCTTTTTTTCTTTAGGCAATTCATAAAAGGCAAATATTCAGTGATGGAAAAAAGAATCAATGGAAAAAATGTAGGTACCTACTAATGGAAAATTTAGAATAGAAAAATTGACCCCCTACCGATTTTGTTACATCTCTAATGGATTGGGCACCATATTTCATGAGAGCGCAATGGCAATGGAACTGGAATCACGCATCAATGCTGACCTCCTATAGTTGATAGGGTAATTTTTATATTTCAAAAGTTGAAAGGCAGATCATTACAGTGAAAACCGCATTCAAATTCGTTCAGTAGTTCTCGAAATTAGCGCGGTTATACAGACAGACGCGCGCCGGGGACTTCCTTTTAAACTACATATGTAAATATAAGTAGCTGTATCAAGTTGCCTGCGATCTCTTCTATAGTTTTGCGAATTTTCTTGAGAATTTGCATTATCTGATACGTAGAAAATACTCATACTCATACCAAATTTAAAAGGACTGTTTTGTGCACAGAACTGTTAAAAAAGCTCGTTTATTTATTCGAAAAGCTAAGGATATACCGAAAACATAAACGTACGGATCTTTCCGAGTTTCTAAAAATGTCTTACCCTTCCTTACAAAAATCACAATTGTGCTAAAATTAATCATTGGATGGACCTGAAATTTGGCAGAGAATTACTTTAGTTAGCCACCAGATTATTGTTATGATATTTATAGCATAACTATTTTGTTTTGCTTAAATAAATTCCAATTTTGGACCAAATGATTTTCCATTTGCTTATTGTTTTAAATGCTTATCAACGATGTGAAAATAATCTTAAAAACTCAAATTCAAATTCCGCCAACTGTTTACGGTCAGTAGAGATGTGTGATAATTTGAAAGACTGAGATATACCCAATCTAGATTTTTATAAACTAGTTTTCATGCCCGCCTACGCATCTTGGTGATGTTCTATATTCAGTTAATAAGCTTTCGATCGGTGTTGGAATCATTAAAATCGGTGTAAAATAAACTCACAGGAGGAATCAAAAGCACTCGCGCTAGCGTTTCAATTATATAGATTATTAGATTAGATTATTAGATGTTCTAGGAATCGATTTCTACACCTTATAGTAATTAGGATTTAGCTACATTTTGTTTAGTCGCAAGTAAATAATCGAAGAGTCAAAAGGGTTTAATTCAAATAAATATGTAGAGATACAGAAATGATGTTGCTTTTAGGTATAGAGTTGGCGAATTTACCCAAAGCGCACATATATATTCTATATAGAAATAAATGCATACTTCCCAGCTTGAAACACTCTGATAAAAACTGCCAATTTTTTAAAACAAATATATATATCTTGGAGGTAGGTCCAATTTTAGTACATACATTTTTTGGAATTAACGGAAATTCTACTGAAAAGCAAATCCTCTTAGCTAAAACATACCTTCTAACACAAATAGTAAAAGCAACATAGTTCACGAGATGTATTGATGAAAGTAGATTGAAAATACTTTCGGGTCAGCTTGACCCTGTGTACTCTCCCAAGCTCTGTACGGAGGCGTGTACTCCCAGGGATATCCTGACAAATCTTCCCAGATAGAATTTGGAATCAGTTTTGTTAGAATCATTATTTCTTCACTTTTGAATCTTGAACAAAACTTATGTAAACCATAGTACGGAATCAGTACTGTTTTCAAGCATTTATTGGTGACAATTTTTGAAGGGTGGGGGAGGAAACAGATCAGAAAACAAATTAAGAACTAATTTTCGACTGATGTTTAACATCAAACAAAATGTGATTTGCCGAGTCTATGTCAAAACAAAAACCCCACGTTGGGAATCAATTTAAAATAAATTCCTTTTTGATTCTAGGAACTGCTGCGGAACTTTTTTATTCCGACGTTAGGTATGCAGAAAATGTTAAATTGATTTTTTTTTGTTCCCCGCATTGCTAATCGCTCAGCGGTAATTAATTAATTACGCGGTAATAGTATTGATTATTTGATACCTGAGAACAATCCGGTATTAGTTAATCATCAGTTTTTTTCTATCTGAGGTATAGCGTAGTCCGCCAGTTTAGGTACTCCTCTTTTTTAGAGTGTTTTATTGATGGATTTCAGTTATAGTTAATCGTTGATTAATCTGTTAATTTCCTTTTAATTAGATCTCAGCACAAATAAACAAACTTAACTTCACTTTAAATACATTTTCGTATTTTTTTATAATGTTGTTGTCCTTCTATGTAAATATTGTTTCCGAAAAATCTTGCGCTAATTTCATTTTAATTGCAAACAGGCTTTTGAGTTTGACTACTATTTTATGCGGGTCAGTCAATTGGTATTCATCTAATTGTGTCAACTTTTGATAGTGCTTTAATTTTATCCCACACGGTGGCAAAAACGGTAAGAGAACCCACGCTGCTTGAATATCAATATTAATTAATATCAATAGGCCGGGAACTATTAAATGTGATTCAGTGACAGAAAAATTCCCCACACACGATTTCCATCATTTTCATACAACTAAATGCGAACTCTCGGGCGAGATTTTGTGCTCTTACCTTATCGTAAGACATTCCGAAAAATCAATTTTGAAGCTTCTAGTATACACTGCAATTGTTAAAGAAATTGTTCACCGGGTTTTGCATAATCGCGCCGAAGACATTTCTCCGTCGGAAAATTAATGGCGACAGAGTTTGGGAGCCATTAAAATGCCAGGCATTGGCCACGCCTACCTGCACATGGATGTGGGGAAACAAAAACAAACTTAACACATTTGCATAACTCATTCTTATTGTAATTTCTAGTGATGTGTTAGTAAGTAATATGGCTGCTGGAAATGCTTTTTCGAAACGCTATCTGTAGTTCATGTTGTATACTTCCGAAAGAGCTTTAAGCTTTGTGAAAGATGTAAAAGGAAAGGAAAAATGCCCGTAATGGTTTGTGTTCCTGGTGAGGAAATACCGGGAAATTAAAGCTTTCATCAAAGCTATACACTCCGAAAGCTTGGAAGCTGCTCTTATTTAGTTCTAAGTTAGAACTGAGCTGATTATGCTTTCGTCATTTAGGAAAGGATGGTAAGAGAATTAAAGTTACAAGAGCAAATTTTTAAGAAGATTAGTACGATGCAGTACCGTTTGTGAACAATATGGAGGAAAAGTGATGGAAACCAACCCCTTGAAAGAGCAATAATTGAGCACAAGTATTTCTACTAATTCTTCTCCTGATATATGGCTCCCCAGAATGTTCAGTGATGGCTTTGTTGAAATTACTGAAATCGCGCCAAATCTTATGGTTACTTTGAAAAGATTCCCTTAGAATAGATACTTTCGTTTTCTTGTCGTGTTATATAATTTCTTGCGTTCTTTTAATAACAGACACATACGTACCACCTTTTCTAAAGCATTTAGTGATATTCCAGAAAGCTTTTACGCCTTTAGCAGAGATTCCATCGTTTATTTTCAATTTCCTGGGTTTTGTCAATGAACATTTTATTTAATTTCAACCATGTTTTTGAAACATGATTTTCTATACCTCTGCCATTTGCATACGTCTAGTCATATTTCAATGCATAAAGATTATTTTTAAACTTTCTGGTATTTTTTCTGTAGCTTATGTGTAGGGGTAATTTTTACGGATTATTAGTTGACCATGCGGTCAATATTGGACGTATTTTTTATTACTGTGCATAATCAATTATATACCCTTTCCAGTTGGCCATTTTAAAGTTATATGTGTATGGAGTATCCTTTTTTTCAGGCCTGGAAGTGTATTGGAAGCTGACTGGAAGGTGATCCGGGGATAATTCACTGATCGTAACTGGATGGGGTACCATATGGGGAGTTTCGGTCAAGATTAGGTCTACAATAGAGGGTACATGTGTGTTGATCACGGGGAAATAGGTGGGATCCGCCGAATAGTATACAACAAATGGCTCCAACCTACGTATAATTAATGTCTGGGTTTTAATAATTACCTCCGCGGAAATAAGCTGAAATAAAGTTCACTTTTTAATAGTTTGAAAGAATTGCCTCTACATCTATGGTATGGTACTTACATTAATGTAAAAATGTGATTTGTTTTCATCATTTTACTAAACAAAGTTTGACGATTAGCGCATTTTGGTCAGATTTGTGATTTCCGTACAATGGCTTCTTTGCCGTTTTAATAGCAACATCTTTTAATTTCAGAACAAATATGAAGTGTGTCATACCAATTCAAAATATTAACTAAACAGGCAAATTTATAAAACAATTGAGAAGTCTTGCTTGGTACAAAATTTCACACCACTAACTGTTAAAATCGCGCCACAGAAATTTGGTAAAGCAAACATTCTGAGAAAAATAATATTAATTATACTACCTAACTTAACTACCTAAACTTGTAATAAATAACTCGGAAACCGTGAGACTTTTCATAAGGATTGTGCTCATTTGATAGCTAATAATCCCTCTCTCTATCACCAGTTTCCAGGTTATCCACTATTTACAAAATACCCTGTAGAAACTTCAAATGCGTTTTCCTCAAAACCACATTTTTCAAGTCGGTTTTTTAAACGCCTTTTTCAGTAAAAATTTTTTTTTGACTTGTAATGTCAACTACTTTGATTCTAATCAATTTTCCAAAGTCCTTCGATGAGGGACCCACGAAAAATAGTATATTTTCAAAATCCGTTCGCATTTCTGGTTTCAGATAATCAAATACCGAATAGGAGTGCCCACCGCAAAACATTGTTCTAAAAAGCGCTCCAACGTTTTTCCTTACTATACATAAACTAATCAATATTTCTGCATAATATATTCGAACTAATTTAATTAAAATGTTTGAATATGTCTTTTAAGAAAATTCGCAAAAAAGTGCCTTTTTTAGCTTGCTAAGTTCCCCTAACCCATTAAATAGTGAGGCTAAAATTCGTCTTTGAATGTACAAAGTTAGAAGAGTGGAATTTTCCAGTGTCCCACCAATCACATCCATTGAAATAATAGTCACATCGAATTTAATGACTGTTTGGCTATTTCTTGAAAGAAATATAATAAAATAGGCATTATATATGTTTTAAAAAATACTCCACTATCATATGAGGACATAGTCACAACTCAAATTTGGTCAAATTCTGGAGTCAAATGCTCATCAGTCAGAATGGAATATCGAAATCGAAAACCGAATACCTACTGCTGTTTTAATTTTTCAAATTTACAGCTTGCCATCTAGGATTATTAAATCGTGACCGCATTTAAATATAGCCTAGATCTGCATAGGGAAATACTGAATAATACAAAAAAATTATATAAATCGGTTCAGAGGTTCTTGAGTTATAAGCCAACAAACAGACAAGCAATAACATTTTATACTATGTATATTACAACAGGTAGTCTGTCTATACGACCCATAACAGACTTACCGCCTGAACATTTTGGGTAACTGACCCGTTGGGAAAGTCCAAAAATGGTTTGTTGAATTGCAAAGTAATAGAAATTGCGAGGACGTATGAATCTGTCTCCCTTTAAAAGGTTTAGTCTAAAAAAGAAATTTCATATTTAAAATTCCGAGACTAGCCTTGATGTAGGTACCTCATGCTCTTCTCCAGGACTTATTTGTGTGAACAAGTAGTTTCTGTTTCGCTTGTAATTTAAAACACATCCGGAATCTATTGAAACCAAATGATGATATTCGTGTAGCTTCGAGAAATAATATTAGCCCCAGGACTTCTCAAATTGTAAAGGAAGGTGCGTTTCTGTAATGATCTATTTATGCAGATCTCTCTGCTCTGCCCACACAAATGTGCGCAATCCAGCTCCTTATCCGCACTTCACTTCTTCACTTCTGTATGCGGAGAGTAGTGGACAGATCTGCATATATAGATCATTACAAAAATGCATCTCGGGATATAAGTTCTATCACATTGATAATTTGCCAAATTTGATTTTATTTTAAAAATTTTCTTTTGTTTTGAAAACCTTATTTTAAGATTAACTGCTTATTATTCGTGAAAAAAAGTCAAAGGTCAAAAAAGGTTGAGAGCCACTACTTTAAAGAAAGCCAAACTCTGATCAAAATATGCACAGAGCACTGCAAGATCTGGACACTACCGCTATAAAGAAAGCCACGTTTTTAAAACTAACTGGGATCTTGTTTCTGCACCTAATTGGAAAATAATAACAAGAATGCAAACATATTGCGCAAAATTCACTGTTGTCTTTTATTGATAAATCAAATTAGTCCATCATATCAAATTACAGCATATATCTACGTAACGAGCAGGTTACACTTAATATAAACGCAATTATCTTAATTGTTTCACATCTTAACTTCATTTAACAAAACCGCATAATATTTAAATAAATCACCATAAAATTAATAATTCTGTCCAGTTCCTTTTTCGGTCACCCTGTACCATTTCCAAACTCTCATCGAGATGTTTCGAATCGAAGCCACACCCATAAAGGCCGGCTGTCATAGCAACGCGACGGCCATTACAAAAGAGGCGTGCAATATGACTCTCCAACTCCAAGTAAGCACGCACCCTTCGCTTCGCACCCAAAACCCACCATTATAAAATGGCGTCCGCAGCAAGGAAGCACCTGAAAAGCAATTTCCGCCACACTCGCCATTTTCCATTAGTTCGTTCACGTTTTGCAACTTTGTAGAAGCGAAAAACTCGGCCAATTTGCGTCACCATAGGCCTTTCCGTCGGCGGATATGCACAGTGTGCTCGTATTGTAGTTGCGAGTAAAATTTTAGGGTTCATAAAAGAAAATTTCCTGAAGCTGATACCACCAGTTTGCAGGCAACCAAGGCATAAAATCGGGCAGTAGGAAGAACGGAAGCCGGATCTGTCGTATATGGTACATCTGCGTTCCGTTCGGACGCCGTAAAATTAAGGGCGCTTTTATAAGGCCATTCAGGGCGCCAATGGGTTCTCTGGAATGAATTGAACCGTGCGAGCAACCACGGACGAAGCAATCTTCCAAGTTTTACTGTCGCTCGCACGCGCTCTTGTGCTGCGCTAAAAAAGTCGTAAAACTCATAAAAATAAATAGCAGTTTTAAGTTGGCCGATTTTATAGGATCCCGTGGGAAAATTTGATGATGATCCTGGAAACAAAGTAATCGCGCATTCAGACTGCTATTCGAAATGTGTTTAAAATAGACAGAATGAGCCCCTGCCGAGCCCATAAGGAATGTGTTGCTACTTTGAAAATATTTTCTTGCTTACTCTGTTCTGGCTTATAATGTCAAATTAAATTTGTTAAAGTGGAAGATGCGCGATATTTGTTTTAGCAGGAAAATAAGTTAATATCTAAGTAAGAGACAATGTGATAACAATTTTGAGTACAATCAAAAAATATGACAAACTCAGGTAGGACGCATCCACAAACATTTTATTATTGTACCTACATAGGAACGTATGTAGGTCCAAATTTTCCTAAAAAACTTAAAAAAATTATTCGTAAAGGGTCTTTCATTATGGACGCTCGAAATTTTTTAGGTTATAGCGGCCATGTTCTTACAGCAACATCTGTCAATTTTATTGTAAATTGTTCAGTAGTATGTGACAAATCACAGTATGAGGTCATAGTGTTACAGAACGTGTGTAAACGAAAATTTTATTATCAATATCAGTGCTCCGTTCGAGAAACGTGCATCATCGTAAATCATCTTTTATAGCGACAAACGCTACACATCGATGATAAGCAACTTATTGTGGCCCAAACTGGATGATATGGATACCGACGATATGTAGTTCCAACAGGTCGGTGCTACGTGTCCCACAGCACATGCCACGATGGACATTCTGCAAGAGCGATTTGACGGCAACGTGAACTGGCCACCGAGATCGGGCGATTTAACGTCTTTAGACATCTGCCTTTGAGGATATCTTAAATCATAGATGTATGCAAATAAACCACAAACATTGAATGCCCTCAAAGTCAACATAAGGAACGCCATCCAGCAAATTCAGCCAGATTTATGCGACAGTCATCGAAAATTGGACATCCCTAATACGTGCCACCAAGCAAAGCCGCGGCGGATATTTGACCGACGTTATATTCCATACATAAATGCCATAAAATATTCATTCAAATAAAATAAAAATAGAGGGGATATCTCACACACAACTGGCTTTATTTACATTTAAAAGTCAGCGTCCTTATTGAAAGACTGTTTATACCCGTAGTTAAAGAAATGTTGCCAAACAAAGTAATTTCGCGCAGAGGAGATATTCCGTGGCCTCCCCGTAGCGCGGACCTAACTCCACCTGAATTTTTTTTATTGGGTTATCACAAAATTCAAGTGTACGTAAATAAACCAGCGACAATACACCAACTAAAGGCAAATATAGTGTAATATGAATAGTGATGTTCAAATGCTATTTTGTTTCAATAAAAATTTTAAACGAAAAATTCTATTTTTATTTCTTCAAACATCGTGCTTGTATGCATATATGTAGGTATTATATTTTGCGTAAAACCGAATCAGAAACTAGTTCAAAAAACAAATTTGCATTTATAGTATTGTATAATATGGCAAAGTAACAACATAAACGAAAGCTAATAAATATTGACGATATACATACCTAAGCTTCCTTTCATCAATACCTATTTTAGTTACTGTCGTCGTAAAAAGTTCAAATATTAGCAACAAGTTGAAATTATAAATAGGTCTTCGTTTTAGTAAAAGCAACTTTAATCATTCATGTTTAATTTGTTGTAATTTATTTAAAAAAATAAATAATAGATCTTTTCGACGTTTCGTTCAAGTTCAAATAGCTTATAGAACATCTAGCAATTAATTACAGACTATTTAAATTTAAATAGGTGCACTTGTTTTATAAAGATATGAATTATTATAGCCAATTGGAAAAAACAGTAGGTTTGAAAACGCCTCTAAATTTTTCCTTTGTTATATAACACATACGTGATATGATAATTCTTATGATCTTTTGGTACTTTTCCCGTGAATAGGAACAACCCAATAAGTTTTAATCCTTTAAACCTTACCTACCGATGGTATATCTACAATTGTTTTAGTGTAAAAATTTGTAATTGTTTTTATTGATTGATTGATTATTTATTTTATTGAAGTTCTATAAGCAGAAATATGTGGAATTAAAAGGAGTAGGTAATAAGCAAATGCAAAAATAAAACAAATTATACGGAATAGATTGTTCTTTAAATAAAAATAATAAAACGAAACATATCCAAACATATTCTGTACTTTGAATAGCGCGCCTTATCTGTCTGTCAAATATTTAGTAGTCATATTATACAGCTCCATATGAAAAAATGCAGCAATTTACGAAAATGTCACAATACAAATATGGAGACTATTTTGCATTGACAATTCGCAAGTTACGTGTTTATTTTGGCGTGTGTAGTCGGAACTGGCCGGAAATTGATGGAACGGACTTAAATGACGTGTTGTTTCATCAAGGTGGCGCGACCTGTCACACCGCAAGCGTAACAAGGCAAGCTCATAGGTCGGTCCATCTCTTGTTTTGAAGACCAAAACTGGCTTAAAGTTTTTCCTCTGGGATTTTTTGAAAAGTCTGACATGTCTATGTAAACCACCCTGAGACGATTCAGAATCTCAAGCAAAAAACTGGTCCACTTGCCAACAGAGCCGTGGTAGTCATTTGATTGGCATTTTAATTCATATCTAATATCAATAATCAAGATTCGCAAATCAATAAAAATACCGAAGAGTTTCATTTATTTATTTATTTACAATAGCTTCGATCTATTCTTGTTTTAATTTCAAATTCAAGTTCTTGTTGAGACACAAAGATTTCTATTCAAACGACTATAAAAATACACGCTGCGTAAACCAATTTAAAACGATTGAGTGCGCGTTTTCCCAAGTCTTTTTTTCAATCAATAAAATAATAACAAGTAATAAAAACTGAAATGTCTATAGGTACCAACAAGTAAAAATGAGTTAATGGTGTCGCTGAAGGAAAATTGTTTTGCCGTGATTATTCTTCATAATACTTATGTTAAAGTACGGTATTATTAATAGAGTTTTTTCACTCCAAACCTCAGACGCCTGATCAAAGGTAGTAAGTATATACCTGGGTTTGTTAGTATTTTGATGTATTATAGTTTGAAGTTAATACTTTACTAGTATCTACTCTGCAAGCTACCGGTAGGAAATCACCACTATAACCCCCAATATTGTATAAAACAATATATTACACCGATATTTGATGTGATAGTTGATGGATTAAAACCGTTTTTATCATAATAGAATAAAAATTAAATTAAAATAAAATCATAGTACAGTAAAACCTCTATATAACGAACTCTAAATGTGCGACCACTCTGTGCCGATCGACAAGGCCGAGCGGATACACCGCTTTGGTATGTACATACCCCCAGCCTTACCAGAGGCCAAAAGCCGAACCGAACCCAAACCGATCCAAGTGAATTCGAATCGGCGGGGCATGATCGGCTTTTTTCATCTGGTGCCTCCAGCCTCTGTGCGAGTCCTGTGCACTTGATTTGATATTTTTGTGATTTTATCTTTTTCAAATATGGAATGGAATGAGCAAAATACGATTAGTTTGTTGGAAATGTAAATTGAAATGGAAATGAGCAATATGAATACGCCAACAACTCGACATTGCCGACAAAAATTGCCACTTGGCCTTGCTGATCGGCATAGTGTGGACGCGGCTTAAGGGACCGAGAAAATGACTATTTGTTATAACCGAAAAGTATTAAGAGGGTGTCAATTACAAATGTCTTGATACAGATGATGATGCAATAACCGCAACAACTTTGTCACTACTTAATTTGATTGTCGGAAGTGTTGATTTTTATAGGCCAACCTTCTCCACAATTTGTGTTTTCGAAAGTGGTTGACGATCTACTTGTCGATTGACTTTATTTTCTTAGACATGTCTGTAAACAAAACGGAACAATAACAAACCCATCTGAATCGTATAACTGCCGTCAACGAAATTTGAGGGACTGACTAGTGCGACTGGGATATTTGGAGAACGCCTGTCCAGCGTTTTCTTAGCCGCTTTGCTCTACGTGATCTTTCTTGGAGTAACCCCCTAATCTGAAGAACTGTTTTCACTTTGGATTGTTTACAACACAGCATCAATTCTTTTGTGTTGCTTTCTTCTTTTAATATTTGAATTCCAATTCGCCCCTTGGGGAATAAGGATTATTTGAATATACCACAGCATCGTACAAATTATGGTTACAATGAACCTTTCTCATCCATGTCCCGTTGTTTCAATCATAGGTTTGATTGTAAAATCTTGTTTAATTCAGTTCCATTATACTCAGTTATGCTGAAATTTTTAAATAAATATACAAATAAATGCATACATATTGTTGCAAAACTGGTCGAGACTTCGCCCCGTATAAGACTTTTGTGGAGATTTGGATAGACTTCACCTATAACTCTGACCTAACCAATCACAGACCATACACCGTTAGCTGAATGAAGAAGATGTCCATTTTGGCAGTGTTTTATTTAAACGAAAACCCAAAACCCAAATCCCACCTAAGACCGTGGCTAGACTGGGCCCGATCCGAACCGCACTGGCCGAGCCACACCGAGCCGAAAAATTCGGATCCGAAATTGTGCCTCCACTACAGCCGGCCCATACCGTTCCGATCAAATAGATCCCTACATATATAATTTGAATTTGTACACACACAAACTCGTCCAAAAGAAACTGAAATTAATTATTAGAAAATTTCCCAAGAATATAACTTTTCCCCAAAACATCTGTAATGACCTAAGTAAAAATAATTAGCCTCAATTCAAGAGCATATGTAAGTGATTACTGGATCGATGAAATAAAAGCAAGAAATATCTAATTCACTCATTTACTTGCATTCGTACAAATGCTTTTCAGCCGCACAAGTGATTTCTGGCAGGAAAACAAAATCTGGATTGAACGGGTCCGTTCTGTTTGGTGCGGTGAAGACAAACACATAACAATCAGTAATTTTGCTCGGTTCGGCTCAGATAGTGCGGTTCGGATCGGGTCCAGTCTACGCACAGCCGAAAGTGTGCTTCACCACTTCCATCAGTGGTATTGCCAAATTATTGCATGGACAAGTGGTGACTCTGGTATAAGAGAGCCGCGAGTTCGAATCCGATCCGATAAACTGTGTTGCTTTTTTTATTCCAAATTCGCGAGCTAGCCGCTCGACTGGCGAAATTTGTAACAATATATTTGCTGCCGCGTTTTTATACAATACGTTTTTAAGTATGCAAGTTTTAATTGTATTAATCCATCAAGAAAATTGTTTTGGATAAACTTGAAGAAGTCCTTTAAAAATATTCCTTATTACTTATTTTAAATTATTCTTTTTAAACTTCTTCCAAGAATACGAAAAAAGAACCGTGTTTCCCCACTACACTATTTACGTATGTTACACTTGGCTCTTTATTTTTAATAAATTTAGTTCAACCTAAAAATAATAGACATGGCATCATACCTTGTTTTATGCCGATTAATTTTTGCATGAATTGGCCGTGAAACGTTGACATATATGAAAGAATAGCACAATGATCGTTGCCAGCTATAAAAACATTCAAATCGTGTCATCAGTAGCGAGCACAGGTAATCAATGCACAACAGGTAATCCACTGCAACACACAACTCAGCACACGACCGTGCGTCGTACCATTCGTTCCCTATACGTGCACTATAAGCTCACAGTACTGTTAATTGACTTTAAAAATTGATTTAACGTGCCTGCCGGGGTTGCGCAGCAGCCAGTCATAAACACGCAGGTTTACTATTAAATATGAAATGCCGCGGGAACGACCTTTGGCACGCGAAACTCTTTACCGTTTTAAGTATTTTGTTTTCCTTTTTTTAAACAAACCGAACAACACTCGATAAACAAGGCGGCACTTGTGAATTTCTGTCCACTGTCCACAGCACTTCAATTCAGCCTTGGATGTGTCGCCAGCCGTGACGGAGACACGCAGGAAGAAAGTGAATTTCCATTCGACATCCTAAGCGACCGAACAACAAATGAAACGTCTTCTTGCGACAAATTCCTTGGAAAGGACTCATTGGCCGCGGCGACCCGACTATGCTGGCTCAGTACAAATTCCTCCCCATTTCCTCCGAGTATGTGGGCAAGAACCCGAGGAGAATTTGTGTGGCATCGGGATCGGGGCTCTGTGTCTATTTACCCGTCGCCCTATGTACAGGGCAAACATCGGGCGGTCCCAGGCACACGGCGGCGTCTTCGCGCTCCTAAGTGCGGATTGTCTTATTTACTTTCACACCCTCCAGCCTTCTGTTTGATTAGGCGCACGATCGCAATTCACAATTTCACTAATCACACTGGCGAGCCGGCTTCGTCGTCGGCCGTCCAGGACTGCAGCGTCTAGAATTCCGAATGGGACAGAACAGACCCGGGTATGACTCGAAGTAGGTGCGGAATAGAACTAATTGCCATGCCATGGCCGTGGCTGCTGCTCCCACCGGGTTTGGTGAAATAACGACATTAAACGGATAGGAAAGTGCACTCTATTCAGGATCTGGTGCACTAACGCCACTCATGCGGATGTTATTTATGCGGTGTGAAATTATTACTTTAATTGGCAATTACCGTACATGCTACTGGTTAGACCGTTTTACTGCGGACATATAAATGATCGCTTATTTTGACGACTCAATCTAAATGCAGCATTCTTTGCATGGGGCAGGGCTTGCAGCACCAGTTGTGGGTTATTATGATTTTGCGGGTAGAACATTGAAGGGTCCTTAATGGTTTACATGTATTACAAGTGCTTGTAACGAGATTTTTCAAAAATCATATTATTGGTGACTGCACATAATTTGGATATTCTTATAAAAAATTAAAACTTTTGATATATTATTCTTTAATAAAATTGCGATTAATATAAATCAAAGTACACGTGGTAAACAATATCGAACGCGATGAAAAAAATTACCATTTTCCGAGTTACTCCGGGTCAATGTAAAGTAGTCCTGGACGGAATTTTTTGGTCCAAAAATGGCTGGAGAGTGTAATTCTTAACCAAATAGAATTTTTTTTTAATACACCTCAGTGAATTCCTACAGAATCTCAGATGTAAAATAAAAATTTTAATTCCAATTATTTCACATTTTATGTGAAATTTTTTTTCCTTATTTTAAGGCTACTAGCGGTTATCATTAATTATTTACACCCAATCCCGGATACAGGTTCCGGAATCATTTGTGTAGGTAGCTCTGAGGAGGACTAATGACAAATTATTATTATTAGTATTCCTTAGGGTAGCAGAACGTCTTTTGCCTCCCCCGATTACGGTGAAATTGAATTACATATAGTATGGCAGAAAAGAGGTCATTCTAAGAAATTGTGTCTATTGAACATGAACCGCGGAAACCCACTGCAAAAAGATACAGCGTTTTATTAGGTATTATGACAGATCACATAGTAATCCACATATTCATGCATATATACATGTTCACGTGCATACAAATACATATAATGCATACATTGCACATGCATACCTACATTTAGTCGATAAAAATCTTCACACAATTGCGGTGTCGCAGTCTTTTGAAGACGTTTACCTTCCAACGTATAGGTATGTGCATGCATTTATATATGGGGCTGTATGTGCATGTATGTATGCACGTTTTATTTTCACATGGTAAGGTGGGAATCTTCAAAATCATGGCTACTCCTGCGACACCAGTAGGTACCTACCTTGTTTGGAAAATTTTTCACACTAACTATATTTATATGTATGCGCTTGTATGTATTTATGTATGTGTGCGTGTATTTTACTATATGAACTCTTATAATACTTGATAAAGCGCTGTGTCTTTTTTTCCAATGTGCCTACCAAAATGAAAATCAATATTTGTGACAAACATTTTATAAAACCGTCAGAATAATTTAATAATGCTCTATTTATTTAGGTATGTCGTAACTTAACTGGGCAACTTGTAGATATCCATGCCATCGGTGCACGGCAAAATTGTACACGTTACAGGCACGTTCCTTACACTTATTTATGTAAAATACCATAAAACGTATAATTTTCAACCAAAACAAGGTATATTTTCATAAAGTGTATACAAAAGTCTATTTTAGTAATTATTACACAAAAATAGGTAACAATATATAGAACATATTCTATATAAATTTGTCCAAAACTCGCTTATATGACTGCAAATTGGTAATATTGTGCCGGCTATGTATGTTATGTTATGCCTAAAAATTTGAAAAATTGTTAAATTGAAGCGATGTTGTTTGAATAACCTTCCGTCAACATAATTCAGACTTGAGGGAATTGGATCTAATATAACATAAGAGTCCAGTCAAATGGAGGGAAAAGTGGCTTGGGTAAGCAGCTTTTTTTTTAATCTATTGGAGGGGTAGGAAGGGGGGCTGGTGGTGGGATTAAAACTCACCCTCCATAACACCCCATCTTCTTGTCTTGCAACCTAATTTTTAAAATAAGGATGCGAATAATGATAATTCTATAAATATTTATATTACCCAAAGATTGAGTAATTCTACCTAAATTATGTACTTTCATGTGACTTCAACTTAGGTAAAAGTAACTATAAATAGGTGCACAAGTTGATACCAACTTAAGGTAAAATTTGTTTACCTTGTAAGTATGTATTGTCAATACTGAAGCATTCCACCGAAGCAACCGTCAACGTGTAAAATTAGTTAACCATAAATTACCTATGATACATAATTTAACAATATAACATCACAACCGTCAGCACTTTCCCGCTTCCTTATCAAAATAAACAAACCTAAGTATAGCTCTTAAAAAAGACGTTACGCCTTAAAAGTGATTCAATTAGGTAAGCAAAGCATGAAAAGTCGCAAAATCAAAGATATGAGGAATAAACGCTTTTATATTCATTAACACTTTCCCTGTCAGTTTTACGATGTATAACGCTGTCAAAAGATAGTAAACAACCTCATTTTGAGGTGAGTAAAACAAACAGGAAGGAAAAAGGTGCGAACAAACAAAAATGTCTTCAATATGAGCGGATAGGGCCAAAGCAGGCGAAATACATACGCGGCAATAATGCATATGCCCTCGTACACACAATTAAATATGCCTCTTAACTGGGAAACATAAATACTACGGCGATAATTGCTTTATGGGGGCATATAAATTTAGAGGCTGTTATAATGAGGTTTGCATCCACGGAAACTACCTACATAAAACCAAAGTGGCCGGGCCGGGCTACTATAAGCAAACACCTCAAGTGAGGCGTTAAACTGCTGGACATTGCGCATAGCAATTATTCGTGGACTTATGTGTTTTTAAACGGCGCCAAATAAAAATCAAAAATTACGTTGGGAATTGAATTTTTAAAAAGGTGTGAGACTAGGGGTAATAATCGTGCTGACAGCCCCACGAATGAGTATGAGTAGGTTACCTCGGGGAACGACCGGAGGAATGCCGCAAGAATTGTGCTATGGAAGAGGTTAAGTGTTGCGTTTCACTTTATGCAATATAAATCTTGCTGTGCAGTGTAATGATACTTGCTGCAAGAGGTATAAATCTTGTGTGACGGAAAGTAATTTTGCTGGTAAGTGGCTCCCCAGATAAAAAAAAATAAAAACACATGCGGCCATTTATTGCTATACATATCTTTATAGGTTTTCGTAATGTAAGGGTTATTGGCACTTTAAAAAATTTACTAGCGATATTAAGCAAGAATTACGTCAAGTAGAACTAACGGATATAGAAAAAGATAGAGGTAGTACTAAGAATGTTTTCTTGTACTTGCCCTGGTAAATAAGGAAATTTTATTTATTTATTATTTTACATAATAAGCACATTATTATACTATCATTTTCAATAAAAATATTATAAAATGAAGTCCCCAGCCGCGCGTCTGTTTGTCTGTGTCCGATTTTCTCCCCAACTACTGAACGGATTTGGATTGGAATTACACTGTTATAATCAAGGCGCCCGCTCGGGTGCCGTGTTGATAAAATAAAAAGTTCTTGCGCCGAGCAAAGCCTTATTACCCGAAGTTGAGAGAAAAACCCGTCATGTTTCCTATTTTTGTATTCCATAAATAAACAAAGATTTGAACAAACAAATCAATGATGATTGGGTTCGATCCGTGACAAAAAATTATCTTCAGCAAAAAAATTAAAGAATCGTTTCTTTTGCTGTCTCTCTCGTGTTGACGTGTAATGCATCCTCCATCTCCATCCCACTTATCAGAGAAAATCTTATTTTCTTGTAATATTCGCACATACCAGTTCTTTTTGTTGCTGGATTCCGATATTATATTTATGGTCTCGTTAACGTGAAATGCAGCATTACTTCTCAGAAAAAAAAAATTTTTTATTTGTATTTCTCGAGGAATGTTTATGTGGGTTACAAATTGCTCTATCTGAGCATTAACAGTATATTAGTGAATTAAGTCGGGAACGCAACGTCTCTCTGTCCATTTCTCCGTTAGTAACCTGATAACTCAAGAAGCCAAGAACCACACACGTGCATTTTTTAAGCTTATAGATATGTTCTCGGGCCATGGTTTAGGCTGTCGGATTTCAAAATATTACTACAAAACAGGTCCTTGTATGTTTTCGTGGTCGCTTATTCCGAATTTACTATCGAATTTTGGAAATATGACATGGCGGGTCTAATATGGCGACCGAAAATACTCAACTTGAACGGATCTCCGTGTAAATTAATATGGTTTTTGGAGTCACTGATTTTAAATCTGCTGTCGAAATTCAGTACTCCAAGATGACGACCAAAATTAACAAACGTAAATTAATTTGCATAAAATTGGGTTCGTTGAGTGTAAGCCGTATAGCTTCGAAATAACAGCCTTTTTCGAAGCTTAAATCTTTATTTACCCTACCCAAAAATTCAAAACTAATCTTTCAAACATTTTGGCCTGGGACCTTAACTAGAGCGTAATTTGTGTTGTTTATCGCTTAAAAGTTATTGCTACGTCTACATTTCTAATTTCCTTTTGATATTAATATTGCATGGCAATAATCATATTTAAATCAGGTATAATAAACAACGTTGAATAAAAATAGCCATATGGACAAAATTTTGTTTGTAAATGTATGAACTTAAAATCCAAGTTCTAAGTATTTTTAAACGATAAGATATCTTAACAAGGAAAATATCATGTTGGAAAGGAGTAGGTAAAGTATTCTCAATTAAGAGTTACGAATATTACTATATTTTGGGTTTCGGTTCATTTAAAGTTGTGGCGAAACGACCGAAACAGAAAATAACACCGTCAAATTTCTTTCAATATAATTTACACATGAAATGTTGAATCAGCAGTGTAAGGATATGTGCAAATCTTAATCTTAATAAATTGTAAAATGCTATCTTGAAGCCTCTTATTTTGAAATTCGCAATGACGGATTCAAAATGGAAGCTAAAACTACCGAGTTGTCAGGAAAATTGTCGTTCTAAGGGTTTTCGCAAAAACTACTAAACTTACTAAAAATAATGTATGAAGCAAGTAATCAGTTAATAATTGTGCAATTTATAGCCATAGCACCAGTGTACAAAATGAGTGCGTTAAAAGTTTGAAGACTCGAAAATTATTATAAAATATACTATTAGTGCCCAAAATTGGTTAAGATTGGTATATTGGGAAAAATCTGAGATTCCATAAATATTACGTATACTCACAAATGGGTCTTTCACTTTGATCCCTTCACCGCGCTGTAAAACCCTTGAGAATAAATGAACTTAAAAAAGTATAAATGAAAATTATTCATAACGAAATCCTCTACAATAAAAAGTTTGGGTTTTTTTTGTTAAAATTAAAAGAAAAAAGTCTGGTGCTTTGGGTTATAGCTCTTAAATTATTCAATTTACGACGGCAAATTTGTTTAGTGAAGTTGTAAAAAATTTAATTCTAAGCAAAAAGCTTCTATAGGTACAAGTTTTTTGTAAGATGTATCGTTTCGGAAATATGGTTAAAAAACTGTTAAGACCCATTTTCTTCAAGTTGGCGGCAAAATGGGGTGGCCGCCAATATCGAAAACTTAATTTTAAACTTACACTGATCCTCCCTACAAAACGAAAAAAAACTTGTCCACGCCAAAATGCAAGGTCACTGTAACATTTCAATGGACTAGTATTTGTTTTTCAATTATTTTAGCTATAGAGGGAAAGAAAATAAATTCCTTCCTATCTATGATTGGCTGGGTCGAGAGACTATCCAATCCAATTTTCTGTAATAAAACGAGACCTTCCTGACATTATAAATACATATCAGTGTTAATGAAACATGAACTCATTATTGCACACCATTGTTAAAAAAATAGGCCAAACAATCAGTAAAAGTTTGGGGCAGTGATGGTGCTGATGATGATGGTGATTTGTTTTTGGAATCTCTATGCCATTAGACTCATCGGCTATGTGGGTTCAAACTTTTGGATAAATATTAAGGCCGTTGAAAAGTTATTGCATTAACTAAGGCAATTATGCCTTAAGAGTGTTCAAATTAAAATTGTGCAATGCTACGCATCTATCCGTTATAAATACACAAGTCCAAGTATCTTTGTTTACAGGAAATATAAATACCAACATGTTCTAAGAAGTGAATTTTAACACTTCACTCTCCTTCCTAACATTTGTTTGATTTGATGCGCCGAGTAAACAAAAGGACACTGCAACGGCAAAACAAGAAAGAACACAAGCATAAACAGAGGCTCGCTCGATCCTCTGGATATCGGTCACAATAAAGTCATTGTGGTGAAGGCGTCGCAATTGGTTCTGTAAACTTGTAAACATTCGCGCGCTAAAATATTCCTATTTGGACAATTACTTCGCACCTCTCTGAAGGACTGACGCGTGCGATTAGGTCAGTGAAATGCATGAATGGAAGAACAGGTTGGGAAATGTGTGAGTAGCGCACCCAGAGGTCACGCATTTTGTATAAACAGTTTTGTTTGAGGGAAATATTTAGTTAAATATATACGGCAAAATTTGCGTGTTATAAAAACAGTAAACCCCTTCTACATGGCAATATTTAATGTCTGCACAGCTGTTTTGTAGGTAAAATTAATTTAATCCTACAAGCTACAGAAAGGTACTAACGGATTTTTATGAATCCTTCCAAGAAATAAATTTCCTTGCCAACATTTGCACAAGCTTCTGAAATTCCTTTCGATATTCCTGGAGGAAGGATGAAAGTCGTTTAATCTCTTTTTCTTCGTGCGGCTGTGCTCCATAAAAATCAGCTTTATGGGCAACTTGGTAAATTAGAAACTTTTCAAAGGCATAAATTTATCAAATTTTATCTACCAATATATGGGCGAACATGCGTACACTTATATCTGGAGCAAATTGGCGCTACTATGGCTTCTGTAAATAAAAGAGCTCGCGGAACATATTCGGAAGAGGAATTACATAGGAAAGGTGAAAGCTTCTGCAGCAATAACTGGAGCCTTCTATTGGCTGCTCCCATAAAATCAATAATGGCTCATCGTAACCAACATTTTGATTGGCTATTTTCCGCGCAAGTCACATGCCTATTCCCCAAAGGATAAGGAAGCATGCACATAAGGGGAAAGGCGCGGTAATAGCATTTCTCTTCTTACAGTAATCCAATCAATCGATAAGTCCTCGGGAAACATCTTGTGCTTGATTGTGTTTTTGGCAATTTATTAGCCGATGGCGTGGGTACTTCGAAACCAAATAAATATCCACCAAGTCCCTTTGTTTCGGGATAGAAAATTAATGTTTTGACAAATTGTACAGAGTTGAGTTCGTCATGCCTGCAAAACGTTATTTTTTTTCTATTATAATTTATAGTTTGTAACATGTAAAAACATTTCCGTAATTAAGTTTTAGTGTTCCGTACAAAAAATGAAAATACCATGAACATGTATGGAATAAGGTTTTTGTTTGTCTATCGCCACTTTTTTCTCAGTGGTGTGAACCAAAAACACAGATGATTAGATTATGTTGATGTGGCTGTCCCGTTCACCGAAAGGCATGCCTACTTTGACACTTAGGCCAGTTTTGGCACATTGTGATACAACACTTTTTACCAGGGTCTCTGGTAGGAGTCGAACCCACAACATCTGCCGTTCAACTGGCTCTCCGCTATGCGTCGCGATACCAAACGAACTATCGAGACCTCCACCAAACGCAGGTAAAAGTACAAACAGCTTCATTCGAATTTTGATGATAATTTTTAGGGGTGGCACAAATCACCAAATTTATATATTTTCAAAACTCACGAAAGATGATATTAAAGGAAGGAGTCCGAAAATATGAAATGTATTTATTTAATAAAATCTTTGTTTGAGCAAATTTAAAAAAAATCTCAACCAGTTGATCTGCACCTGTATCTTGTAAAATAATGATAAAAATAGTTTAACAATAATGAAGGACGTAAAGGGTGTTTTTTAACTGCGATAGAACTTTTCATTTTAAAAATAATACAACAACAAATCTTTCCTCCACAGCGCGACTGTTATTGATGGATGATTCATGTTATCCAATTTTGGGCGAATTTTTCGAGTAATATCAATCGTATATGTCACGAATAACATGAACAATATTGACTTCAGAGTCATCAATTGTTTCTGGTTTATCAGCATAAACCCGGGACTTCATCGAACCTTATAGGAAATAGCCGATTCATCTTTCCATGAAATGTTTTTTATTGAAGAAGAAAAGAATTAATGAATTAATGGAAAAATGACCATGGAAAAAAATCGAATGGAAAAAATGTCCTACAATCCAAACGATCTTGTGGAAGTCAATTTACATGGCCATTTCATTTCATTCATTTTTTTTAACATTATCGTCAAATATTGATTGCAATAAATCAATAGTTCGAGTCGCTGTATGGCATGTAGCGCCATCCTGTTAAAATCACATCTCGCTAGGATCAATGTCAACCGTATTTTCGAACAAATACTAAAATAGTAGGTCAGGTTACAACTGCTCTATGTAGAATTCAATTAGCGAATGAACGACGAATGGGATGCTCTTATGGCTGTAATCAAACGGATCTTATATTAGTACAGACCAAGATCTGTGAGACGAATCGATAAATATGGATCTCTTGCGCAATTTCGTTTAAAGCGGCAATATTTCCTTCAGTAGGTACACATATTCCGATACGCAGAAAGTATGTGATACGAAATCTATCAATAGTTAGACGAATGGCTTGCTCCGTCCGATAGACGATTATGTGCACAATAAAAATAACTAAGTGGTCTGTACGAAACTGAATATAATAACCAAAAGAGCTGTCAGAATGACACCTGTGATTGGCAGTTATCCCTATCGAAAGTTATATCTAAGCTAAAAAACACCCCTCATATATCTAATAAGGTCTATTCCCTAGAAACAAATTATCAGCAGTGCATTGCGTAGCATGATTTTTTTTATAATTAAAAGAAGGATGCCAATCGTTTTTTCGTGCAAAATGTTTTATTTTTCATTAGTTAAAACAGTTTTTTCCTACTTTCTTAATAAATGGAGAACGGGAGTTTTTGTTTGGTGTCTGGTACAAATGCGTTTGTAGATGAAATTATGCTTAAATGACATGTCGTACATGTAAAACTGTACACAAAAAAAGGACATACGAATCAAAAAGTTATTATTAAAATTATGGTTTTATTCGCAAAACGTTCCTCCTCCTGCCCCCGATTTCGATTAAAATGAAATATGTCATAAAGGAGGTCATTCTGAGAAACTTTGCCTTTGGACGTACGGAGCGGAAACCTACGGGTAGAGAGATACATGTAAGGAATGTTGTATATCATATGTACGTATAATGTAGGTAAGTCCAGGCCGTTCGCGAACCGCCTTTTACCAAGTGTCTATTGAGTGAAGATTTTCCTTTTACAAAATACCTATAGTCTGAGATTTTTATTTTTCAGACGGTTCGTTAACGGCCTGAATTCGCTAATGGCCTTTCGACATGTACTTATGTACATATGAATGAGCCACTTAAACCTGGTGGAAAATAAAAATGTGGAGGAACAAGTAATTATTATTTGCACATGGAAAATTACTTGTTTTTTTTTTTTTGTGTGGTTTTCCGCACTATAATGCCCAAAACGAAAATTTGTTAGAATGACGTCCTTTAAAACATATGCAAATTTCATCGAAATCGGAGGGAGTAGTCCGTTTTCCGAATAATTACCCTCGTTATAATATGAGCAATAAAGTTTTTCTACATAGAGCAATATTTTTGCGCCCATAATTGAAAACGACGCACTTCTACCAAGCTATAAGAAAAAATAGGTTTCATTATTAGGTTTCATTATGGGCCACTTTTGCCCGTTCTCCTTTAATTTTATTTGTAAAACGTTTAAATGTCATTAACTCTTGAAAACTGTCTATCAGCTTTTATTCAACGCTACTATCCACGCAGTTGAAGAAATCGGAAAAAAGAACAACAGTTTTGAATCGATGAAGTCGACAATGCTTGGACTTCTGGGGTTTTGAAACGTGGAAAATTGTGAAATCGTTTTGTACATTAAAAAAATTATAAATGCCAATGAATATTTTCATCGATTTTAAATCATTTAAATGAATTATTTGGTAGCAATACAACAGTTGGAAAACCAACTACTTTTGTATATGAATCATCTAAAAAAATATTGGTCTCTCTGCTGTACTGTATGTACGAAGGTCAATACTTACGAATGCAGACAAATCAGACAATTATAAAAATTTCGTTATTTCTTCCCCACCGTAAAAATGTGAACCATGGCCGTCGCATCTACCTCCCTTAGGGATTCTAATGTTAAATTCCATTAAGCTGAGCAACATCGCACATTTACGCCTACAAATGAGTCACTCATTGAAAGCACGAGATTTTTGCAAATTACATGCAACGATGCACTTGCACGGCTCTGGCAAAAAAAACCACCCAAGAATTTGACATTCATGAAGACATTCAATTCGAATAGAATGGGCCAAAGTCGACCTCACTAACGTACGAGGGGCCTCTCCATTATTCGTTTGCTCCTCCAAGGCAAGACAGTAAACTATGATTGGTACTTGGTTAGTTAATCTATCATAGTGTATATCTGCGGCTGGGGTTTCCAAGTAGCTAACTTGGGGCTAACGAGCGCTCAAAAGTTGCTGGAGAGTGAGAGAGAAATTTGCGAAGTATGTACTGTTTTGTGTGAGTAAGACTACCGATGTTTTTTGTCTACCTATACTATATTGTTATTTAGGAACTTTAAAATTGTCTTACGCGTTACATGTTAGTGTTAAGGGAAATACTGTGTAGGAATTCGGGACAATCAATGGAGCCGGTTAAGACTTGATGGATGGATGAAGATTACATCTGCGACATCACCACGCAAGGCAAGAGGCTGGAGATTAATCAGTTTAAGTCGGCTTTCATATGTAGGAAGTTTGAAGTTATCTGTCCAAGGAAGGTCACGCAACGCAAAGCGGACAAATCTACGCTGAACTGCTTCAATCCTGTTAATAAGGGTGGATTGGGAGGATGACCAGACCTGGCAAACATAATCCAGGTGTGGCCTAACGAAGAAGATTTAGATTGATTTGGTGACATAAGGGTCAGAGAATTCCTTACACCAACGTTTTACAAAGCCAAAGGTTGAGTTGGCCCTATTTACGATATGGTCATTGTGGGAACGGAAGTTGAGCTCACTATCGCAGATAACACCCAGGTTGCGGAGGAAACTATAATAACAATTGGAATTGGTTCGCCTGAGAAAGCGTAGGATCTAGGAGAGGTGGAATGGAGGCACGTTTACGGGAGAAAGTAATCGTGGAGTCAAAACGAACCCTGTAATGGCGGTTACTAAGGTATATATGTATATGCAATTTTTTGACATGGGCACGCAGTGTTACAAAATATATAGAAGGTCTACACAGATGTCGAAACACTGACAGGATTATCAATAAAGTTTTAGACGTTAAAGATTATGTTTTCATTAATTTTCTTTGAATTCAATTTTTTTTTATTTTTTTTCATTTTATTATAAACTGTTCCTGTATTGAAATATTTAAATCATTGCACCTATAATTCATACTTCCCCCATCTTCTTCCTCATCTTGCCCATCCCTGGCCCATTGGCTGGCGAGGTCCTTGAAGTGAGGTCTGACTAATTTTAACATACGTAATAGTTTTTTTTTATTACAATAGTTTTGATTTAATTCATTCTGCCCAAACAAATTGTCTTTTTTGGATCCGGCACAAGGCGAATTGATTCATCAGTTGAACTAACCCCTTGGCACGTAAGGTTTGTGAATGCAAACGAATTGCTGCAAAGCTTTATTTATCAGAGGGAGTCACTCTTAAGCAAAAGCAAATAGTCTCATTATAAGTCCTCCAACCCCTGTAATAAAACTAATGAATTCTGAGCCGTATCCCAAACAGCTCTGAATCCAGTTGAAGAAAATCACAGTGGACTCAGATGCTGGATTGCACTTACCACCAGATACTTATGTACATACCGAAGTAACTATATAGGTATATACAACGAGCATTGACACTCTTAACAAGTTCCCTTCCTTAGACGTGCTGGTTAATTTTGTAAAGACATTTTTTGTCCTATCACTGAATCCGATTTGAGACCGAAATCGCTGAGTGTTTTCTGAGATAAGGCTGAATGTGTTAGGAGCCATTTTTGGGGACTATACAATTTCGGGCTCTCAAAAAGCCGAAAGCCATAAAAGTCAGTTAGATTTATGTGGCCTTTTGTGCTAAATAGGATTACACAGGCCGGCCATATAGTGAATATTTGATCACACCAGAACGCTACATTTCATGAAGGGATCTAACAAAAATGGAGGACCCTCCCATATTGATGTGCGGAAATTAATGCCGCTGCCAGTGTTCTGTTCTCCGTTCTAGCGGAGGAGCGTTTTACGAGCGATCCTAAGTGAAGTATATCACATGCGCCCCTTCCCGCACCCCATGATGGCTGCCTTTGGCTAGTAATAAAAAAGAAAAGGCATATTGTAGGATATTTCTTTAAGAAAGTTAAAGATTTCTTTGGCTTCCTCTGATAAGACACTTTTTGCTTTCTTCTACTCACCCAAGTGGAGGCATGCCCGAACCCCGGCAAGAATCGCAACGTGCTACCCTCTTAAAAATGAAATAAAAATTCATCTGGACTTATTTCGTGAATAAAAGCAAAACGCGTGATTTATGGGTCTAAGGTGCAACTATGTAAGCGATGTTAAGAAATAAATAAAAACAACATACCGTGGAATTCAGATCTCGCCATACAATTGCGATTTACGGCCTTAAGTGGTTAAAGGAGTTGGGGTCGCATTATGGGGTAAAATATGCTGTTTTTCTGAATTTCAGTCGTTAATTCTTTTCTTTAGCAATACCACATACAATGCAGTATACGGTGATAATAATTTGTAACGGAAGTTATTTTAATGGTTGCAAAATTAACTACAAAATAATTGAATGAATTACACTACTCAAAAGATAAGTGCTTTTAAATTTACTCCCAGTTTAACAAAATTGCAAGAAAGTAACGATATTTGCTGCATTTTTTCATGTCCCTTTCTAAATCAGGCATTTTTCATTGAATTGCATTTTTTAAACTACTACCTATAGCAAACCACTGACATATGAACTACTGGACTGATTATGTTGCTACCTCACATGGGTCAAATTTTTTCTGCCTTCTTCTCATTGAATTATGCTTATTGTTTACCAACATTAAGAGTTAAACTTTAAAGTGCTAATTTTATTTTACGTTTTAAGTGAAAAATTGCTAAAATCTCTGCATTTTATGTACGCTCCTCGTACTTCAAAATTTGTCATTTCAAATATACAACAAAAGTAGTGCTTTTTTCCATCAACCTCACCTATAAAGTGGGCTGTTATAAAATCGTCACTAAAATTAAATAAGTTGAGTGGACAATTATACTTATATTGAAATGAGAAAGTTATACGAGGTAGTCCCACTTTTCTCATAGCCATTTGACTGCCAATGAGCAGTCCAATAGTTTATGTGTCAATTTAGCAAATATCTTCAAATTTACAAACAGGCTACTAAATTGCCATGATTTGTACCCCACACCAAACTTCACAAATTGATCTGAATGAATTATTGGGTTAGTTTTTTATTTTGATGCCCTTTTCTCCAAATTAAAAAATGTTGTAGGTAATATCTCTTAAATATGAATTCGGACATGTGGGCGCCGGGGCTGGCTCGAATAAAGCGAAATCTGGATGTCCAATTTTCGATCACTTTTTCGAGCAGTGTATATCGGCAACAACACGGCGAATATTTACTTCCAACGTCTGTGGTTTATCGGCGTATCCTAGCGATTTCGCATATCCCTACAAAAAAGAATCCGTAGGTGTGATATCGCACGATCGTGGAGGTCAATTCACAGGTCCATTACGAGAAATTATGCGCTCATCGAATGTTTCTTGCAATAAATTGATTGTGTGGCGCGCTGTGTGCTCCGTCATGTTGAAACCAAAGCTCTTTCACGTTAACGCCATTCAACTGAGGAACGAAAAAATCAGTAATCATCTATAGGGCAATCCATAGACTGTAACGTTCTATTAAGCATCATATTTGAAGAAATATGGGCCAGCGATTCCACCACCTTAAAGCACACTAAACAGTGACTTTTAGTGGAAGTAACGGCGTATCAACAAATTATTTTGGATTTTCTGCACGCCAGATCCGGCAATTTGGTTTATTGTCGTAGCCATTCAACCCAAAGTGATCCTCATCGCTGAATAAAGTGTGTTAAAGGTAACTATGATTTTCGAAATAAAGCACAATTTGCAAGCGTTGTTCAGGAGTAAACCTATTTATGATGGCATGGCAAAACCTACTGAGCACAAATCACCTGTAAGCTATCGAATTGACTGTTACAAGAAACAGTGTGTCCAATTCCAAAAAAAAAACTTCCTATTTTCGAATTTGCCTACATTGAGAAAACAATTAAATAGATTCATTATTAATTTAAATAAAAACAGAAATCTGTTTGATATTTCCCTGTCATTGAAAATCTTAAATTCAAAAATGAATATAGATTAACAAGTCATTCATATTTTATTTCTATTGAATACGCGAACGAAATTTGCCTTCTTCCCTTATGTGAAGTTTTTCGTGGTTTCCAATTGGATTCGAACTCAGGTCGCCTGGCTTTTATTCGGGACACTTTGCCGATATTCCATTAGACGCTTCCTATCTGCTTCATTTATAATCTAAATCTTTATAAAGGAAACAATCTGAATCGTGTGAGATTCGAACTCGGGACCTCTGGAACATAAGGCCACCGCTGTAGCCATTGATCTGCAGATTGCCGGGTTTGATTTCAAAGAGCAAAATTTCTCTGAGTAAACGTCTGACATTTTACGGTTTGTGAAGACCTTTAAACAGAATCGTGTTTGATGCAAAATTATACATGTTTTTGAATATAAATCTATTTAATTAAACGTATTTCTCTTTAGAAATGCTGCAAACAGATTTATATTTGAACTTTTCATTGTAAATATACATATAGAGTATAGATTACAGCATAACTTCCCTTATGGTAGATTACTAATGAATACTAATGAACACTGATGAAATACAACTAATGCTCATTAGTTTTTCAATAGTGTACACAAGTGACTTCATCAGTACATACTTATTAGTGATAACCTCAAACACTAATAATCATTATTGGACACTGATGGGGTCTAGTCAGAGCTACAGTAATCTTCTCACTAATTATTAGTGAATTTTTAAAATGTAAGCACTAATTTTGTCTGAAAACTACTGACCAATCATCACTACACTAATGCATTTTAAAAAAATTTCTGATGCTGATGATTGTACAATTATATTATTAAATAAGTATAATCATAAGCATTAATAGAATATGATTGATTTATTATTGAAATGGGTAAATATGGAGTCCGCGAGTGCACAACCTATGAAGGGAAAAAATGGTTGAAAAAAACAATTAAACTCCATACGTTTCCTAAAGTCACCGAAAATGCTAGCTAAATGGCTAGATGAGGTTTCGATTCCTCGTTGTGAGTGTCCGTGGCGGAGGAGCTAAGCGTTGCTGCGCTGATGTGACCAGCTTAGCTTCCTCGTATCGAAAGACTCATTCAATTTTTAAAACTCGTTCACTTTGGTGAACATCTTTAAAAATATTCTACCTCACTTGTGGAATTACAACCAAGTGTATTATGTGCACTACTAACTTTAGAATTCCACCAAGTGTTTTATACTTATTCCTATTTGAAATCTCCTTCATCCAAATGGCTAGAAGTTAAAAATACTAAGGGTATAATGATTCCTAGCAATGCATTGGGTTGATTTTCTTTTAATGTGCAGTAAAATTTTTTATTCGTATACAACGATGCCGGTTATAGCGATTTTCCTTATAATATGTATGTATCAGACCTTGCTTGCTTTCAGTGATGGGGAGGGGATGTTATTTTTTCGCACATTGTCGACTTATGCTAACAACAACTAATGTGGCTTAAAATTAAAAAAAGCAAGCCGTTCCAAACGAGACTCCACACTGTACACAAAAGAAAATTTCGATTTGCCCCTATTTAACTTTAATAAAAATATTTCTGAAATTCTTTCACCGGGCACAACTGTGCCAAATTTTTAGTTGGTAGCAATAGTAGTTACAAAGAACAGATAGACACCGAAGTCTCACCACAAGGGTTCTTTTACCTTTAAGGTATTGGAACCTCATACCCCTCCTACCAATAAGGAACACACTAATATAGAATTTGAGGAAGAATATCAAATTATAAAAGAGAACAGTAAACAGAAGGCAAAATTCATTAAGAATCCCGATTAAAATCACAAGATTTAAAATACCAAAAGTCAAAGTAAAGCCCATGTGTGCATAAACCTAGTTTATATTGGCACCTATTTAAAATACTTAAGGAAGCTTAAAAGTGTTTTTTTAACACTAATTCCATTTTCTGTGCTTTTCTCTAGTAATGACTCAAGTATTTTTTTATATAAATTGAGAAAAATTTTAGTTTTACATAACCTCTATCGCATGCAATCCCATGCGGAAGTTTCCTTTAATCTTTAATCCTCCGAAGTTGTTGTCTAAATAAACCATTCACTTTTCATCCTTCCACACAAATCGAACGTTACACAAAGTGAAGTATCCTACTTCTTCTAAGCAAAAGTAAAACCGAAAGTTTGTTTACAGCCGCCATAAATTCGAAGGTATTGTTACCAATTTTATACGGTCAGTGGCTGCTACCCCAATATGCTGACGAGATAGTAGCCGTTAGTTAACTCGAGCATTTTTTGTGTGCGACCAGCACCCAGGAGGGCTGTAAAACCCTTTTCAGATTTTTCAGATAGGTTAGAAAAAACTGCGCAAGTCGACAGCACCGAAGATTTCACTTTTAAAATATTGCGACGGAGCCTGCATAATTTAGGTTAGCGAGCAATAAAACTATTTTCGAAGAATTTCGACAGTTACTTAAAGATGATTCGTTTTATGAGAGCACATCGTTTGCTGGATTTGCTTCCTTGAAGAACTAAATGGAAATAAGTAAACCTGATTATATGAAATTCATAACAATTTGAATTGCACTATGCTGCACTTTTTCTTCATCAAATGTACTCTATCCGTCGAAACGCTGCTAACATAAACTCCCTTCATGGTGCATAATTCTTGGACGTTTGAACTCCGAAATCTCGAAGCTCCATCCAAAACGAATTAATGTTGCTGAGCGGGCCGTAAAATTTCAATCAAAATCAAAAATTTTAAATATTTGCTTTATGTGAGCACTCCAACCCACACACGCCTGCTCTGCCTACATCGGTGCAACTAAGCGTTTTCTCATGTTTTCCATACTCCTCGACTACTCGCCTAGAAGTTTTATCCTTGCGCATTAAAATGGAAGATGAAGTTGAATTCCTTATGTACATATATCCACCAAGTCTGTCGGCAGTCGGCGGTCGGAATAGAACGAAGACGAGTCATCAAAATGGAAACAGCACTTGTGCAGGCATCCCAGGGGTGACTTCTTGGATTTTATGGGTTTCTGTGAAGAACATAAAACCGGTAAGGAACACACCACATTTTCGGAATATTGGGGAGTGAGTGCAGGACTATCGCGTTTTGAGGGAGCTCACATATACTCAAAGTACATATGCGACCAAGTACAAGTCCCGCCAGGAGAGAAGTTTTCCTCAATGCAGTTAATATCGAATGGGATGCGCCATTATGTTTTATCTGAGTTTATACAACCGAATTGGTATGCTCGGCCAGCCGATCCTCGCTTGTTCCCCATCTTTATGCTGAATCCCACCGTATACGGGCGGCACTCCCAAATGTAATGAGAATGGGAATAGATATGCTTGCTAAGGGAAAAGGTTCATAACAATAAAAATTTTACTGATTTTCGTTCAAGTTCCTTGAGTTTATTACGGTGTATTTTTGAAAGCACTTAAGGAGATGCCCCAAAAATTAATAGAATTGCAAATTTATCCTCATTTCAAATTCTACGCCATTCGATGTGCTCATTTTTTTTAATCTTACTACAGACGGTTTTCTACCCAGACTAATTATTACTCCAACACTTGCATATGCGTTTATACGCGGGCCAATCATAGGTTTTTAAAGAAATATATCTTTTTATGTTAGCATTTGTCTGTGCTCTGGTCGGTTGTATTTATTTATTTATATGCTTTTAGCACTTTGAGCTACCAAAATCAAATGCTGTTGGAGAACGTTAAGGTCACCCCAAACCCCAATGGCTAACGAAAGCATTGAAAACACCCGCCATATAAATGCATTCACTTGTTGACATTATACATATATGTACATATAATCATAAAAAATTTGCAGCGCGATGGCTGGTCTACAGTAGTAACGAAATCCTCTCTGAGAGTTTCAATTGTTCTGTGGTTTGCAGATGTTCCACGCGGGGATCAACTGGCCGCCGCGTCTGGAGAGTGTTGAGGTGGACTTCCTGCTGATGATGTGAACTTCGCTGATGTTCCAGTACTAATAGTACGAGATCCGGCTGCAAGATTACTACGTTCATCGAGTTTTTAATCAAAATCTAATTTTTACATATATTTATGAATGGTGGAATATATTTTTGTCGAGGTGCCTATCAAAATGTGGCCGCTAGTATTTTTATTTAAAGTAATATTAATTGATTTTTCGGAAAAAATTTCATTTCATCACTTGTTTTTAAAATAAAATATAATCCACTTCACAGCAATAATTGCAAAGAACTGGAAAAGTTATGGTTGTCATTGCGCACTTGGCCGCAACCTCTTCGCAGCCAGGTGTAAACAGGAGTTATAATATTTTGTAATGTTTATACGTTCATAACGTACCTATATTTATAATTTATATATCTAGTTAAAACTAATTTTTTTCTGTTTATAATGGAATACGTCTGCCTATGTAAAAGTGGCCGCAAATAGGGGCTGCCAGCTGTTAAAGATAGATTAGAGTGAAAGAGAGCTCGCGCGCAATACCGCTCGTCAGACAGATTGTCAGTTGTACCAAAGTTAACCTAATATAAAGTTAGGAAGCACTTTTAATTGTTAGTATTGCAACTGTAAATTCAATTAACAATTAATCAATTCAAGTTAATTAATTTTAATTGTTAATCACACTTAAATGTTAAAATTCAATTGTTGATTGTTCAGGCCCAACACATAAGTATAACCCCAACATTAAAAAATTCCCTTGTGCTTATACTTAATTGACAAAATTGTATTTTAATTCTTCACTATCATCGGAACTCCACCATGGAGTTTAAAAATTATACATCTTTTACTATTTCTATCTAAATCCCGTACCGGAACCATTACTTGAAAATAAATAAGATAGCTACTTTAAAAATCATATTTGTCATGACTCTGAATATATACATAAGAACGTACGTACGTACATATATATGTTATACCTACCCTCGCTCGAACTCAAAATTCTTGTTTCTTCTTTCATTGCAAGCAGAGCTAAACTGAAAGATGTTGTGAAATGTTCGTTCTATAATGAAATTTCATCTCTAAAATGTGTCGAAACTTCGTAAAATATGATATTAACCATGAAATTGGAATAAAATATGAATCGAAAGGAGGATTTTTATTTTCTAGATCGTGTTACCGTCCCCGTCGTAAACTTATGAAATTCTTAAAAATATATATTTACTTTTCTAAAAGTCCTGATTTGATCTCATCAACGTGTAAGAAATAACGCAATAAAACAACCACTATAAATATTTAGTAGAAAAGTACGAGTACAGCCCATATCCCTTGTACCCCCCATACTGTGGTTCTATAGCCTAAGAAATTTTTTAATGACTTTGTCAATTAATTCCTTACACTGGGGAAATAAAAACGGTGTGTGTCTTCGTAATTCCCTCAAAGTCCCTTAAAGCTGGGATATTTCTTTCCTGAAGGAATTCCCGTCTGGGCTTTTGAGCTTGCGATTTCCTGTGGGAAAAACTTTTAACATCATACTTTCGAGGTTGTGTTCCTGGGATTATGCCAGATGGCGCGATGCAATTAGATTACCGTTTTATGTCACGCTACTAAATTTTTACAAAAAGTGCGTGTATAACATTGTTGATTTAAACATATAGATGTATACTCACATTCGTTCATTTTAAGTAATTAGTTTCTTAAATAAATTTTTTATTCGCTTCCACTTTTAAAAGCACAAATGTCTAGACTAATCCTAAATATCTCAACTTACAACCAAATATATTTGGGACAAGATTCTAAATTTGGTAAGCTTCTTATTGAATTTATCCATACTCTGAGCTTTTACATCACAGTAATCGATTTTGCCAAAGAGTCATGTGCGTTTTTAGGGCGTCATACACGACGACGCGACGGCTTTATGCGTACAACTTTCTAACAATATTGGGACAACCAATCGTTTGTACGCCACGGTTTTCATTTGCAAGCAAGATTTCAACATGGTCATATGTTTTATTCTTTTCCGCACGCATGAGGGATAAGTACCACTAAAACGCACGCCTTTGCGTGCGGTAAGTTGCTTATTTCCCACTGCTTGCTTTCGACGGTAAAAAAAACACGCTGCAGAAAATAAAACACGCACCTCGGTACCCAAGGCAAGAGATACGGAGATCCCTGTGTGCCGCACAAGTAATTTTTCACGTCAGGAGTATGCATTTCTCACTTGCACTTGCAATGCAGCAATGAGGAGATGCAGAAATATTTCTCGCTTGCACTTGCAGTAGCGTAAAGGTTTCGTTACGACAAAATCTTTATTGCCAATGGTCCTTTTTATAAGTGTTTAGGATTGAAATTTTTGTCCTCAACAATTTCCAGGTAATCAGCAACATTCTTGAAATATGCACGCAGAACCTTCCTCATTACTTTGCTGCAATATTTCTTTATTTTCACTAAGCAAAACTCGTTACAAGCGATAGTCTTGTTGTAATTATTTCTTAAATTATTATTATTTCTGTTGTGGGGGGCTCTGCCCCCCCACACCCCCCTTTCCCTTTTCGCGCCCTTTCCTCGACCCCCTCTTCCGACGATCGCATGCCTCACTAGTGCGGAAAAATAGAATGTGCAACTCGGGCGGTGCGTAGCCGATTGCTTACGCTGCAGCTAAACGCACTCGCTTCGCTCGTGCGTTTATTGCTGCCAGCGTGCGCAATCGGCTACTTACCGCACTTGTTGCACAATATACTATTAAATTTTTGTCCAAATCATTGCCAGATTTCGCTCTACATGAGCACGGAATATTTTCCTATAATTGGAAATGCAATCCTGGAAAAATTCCCTACTCTAAGTTCCTATATCAGAGCGATTCATTATGTTTGACGTAAAACCGACAGAAATATCAACCAAAGAAGATATTTGGGACGGTTTTGTGATAACTTATGATTGTACGCCAAGTTGCCTACACACGGTCAATCTTATGTTTGTACGCATTAAAGCATCCCGTGTGTGGCGGCCTCTTGGACCCCAATGGGAAAAAGAAGCATCAATTATGCATTCCGAAGCCTTTCTCTGGAAGGCAGGAATGCCTGACTCTCCGTATCCTCTATCATATCTTTTTAACACAGGCATGTCCACGGAACGAAGGCATTGTCCACAGAACAAAAGCTTTTTATATTCCTTACCACTAGATTACCCAGAATTCATTTACGAGGCATAGCAAGGAAGTTATTCGGAATCGTTTACCTCGAACTTAACTCGCACTGCTAACTACTGCATTCACAACTGGAATGAGATTTCCGCGTCAGGGCCTTTTTCAGGACGCAGGTAGCAACATGCTAAAACAAAGGCATGTGGGAGATGAGAACATCCGGTTTTAGGGGAAAAAGCATGAGCAATTTCTTCACAGAGTGCACGTCGTCGCACGCAAGTGTATTCCTTACTCCTAGCTTCTTACTGAGTAATAAGGAATGCATCGAATGTATACCTTCAATAAGTGATTTTAAAATATATTTCTAAATGCCTTCGTTGAGAATGCCTGACTCGATTTCCCACTGGGACGCAATCATCAAACAACTTTAGATGTAATATAATGTATGTATACAAAGTAGACCTTTTGGTATTGCAAGAATGTTCTAATTAGCCTTGGGTTGAAAATATGCCCAATTGCAATGCTGCACATTTATAACTTATTATCATTTTTCATTATTGGAGTTAGCGAATTTTATTATAATTATAATCTTGGCGCCTAATACCATTGTATGGTATGAAAAGTTCTAGTGCATTCATATATTTATATTAATTAATAAAATATGTATACATAAAAACTTTACCTTGGTGCGAACAAAACAAATCGCTGGAGAAGAACTGACCTTATAATAGGTACATATCTACACATATTATAATCTAATATAATCTAAGTACATGTGTTATATTCCGCAATGGATTTATAAGTGAAGTTTTAAAATAAAAACGTTAAAAGCTTTATAAAGAAATTCTTGCATAGTTTTTTTCCTTTCCCTAATCAACCAATTCAATAACGACTAAAATTTCAATATTGAGAGAACATGTTATACCACCACTAATGACCGCAATATTAGTTTTTAATACAAATAATTAAAGTTACAATTTAAAGCATTATGCCAAGTAATTAAAATAAATAATAAATGTATCCATAGTTCTTACTTCCGGCGGTAATAAATTTACTTCTAACGTATTACAATGTGTAATGATTAATTATTATTATTACTCATTGAAGTTTATTTAATTGAGTTGTAATTAATAAATTGAGGAGATTGTAATAACTGAGAGTAGATTAATTCATGGTTTGTAATTAACCAAAATCGTATTGCAGCTGTGATTGATATTTGCAATTTTAATAAAATAATTACATAAATTTCTCACTGTACAGAGAAAAGAGAAATGAGATGATCAAAATTGTTGGCTGCAGGTAATTCTAGAAAGATTTTTCAGTAAATTGCAATTTCGTAAACAAAATCGCCTTCAAGAAAACGCTAAAAGTAATAAAAACTGGATTTTCGCAAATTATTAAAATTATCCTAAGGTATTAATAATACTGTTTTGCAACGGTCTAGAAAAAATAATTTAAAATTGCACGCGTGGATGCACCATCAAATTTCCCATTTTTCCGTTTCCTTTGTCTTTTTTAAAGACTTTTAATTGTTTATTGAATAGCCTATTATCTATTCTATTCAATCCTTTTAATTTACAGATTTTAAAGATTTGATGCCAATAACTTTTTTGCCACGTACCTACACTATATTTTTTTTATATGTGTATGGTTTTCTTCTGGAACGTATGACTATACTCTGTAATAAAAACAGATTGGGTATAACTACTCCCCATATATTAAAATCTCCACACGTCTGTCTAATCTTTACAATTTAGAAAAAAAGACAAACAACACCTTAGGATCTACCAGCCAGGTTCATGGCGCACACTTTATTGTTTCGAAGAATATTCTATACTCTACTATCGCCGCACGTATAAGATCAAGTAGGTAAATGTGTGGTTTTGACAGTGTGGATCGTAAAAAGTTCTGCAAATGTGCCATGAACAAGGTGATGAACAAGATAAAGTGATTCCATTGGTCGGCAAGGATTTTCTCCTTGAAATACCAATAGAGAAAAAGCAAATAAAATTTCGTGTATAGGTTATGCATCTGATAACGAAAACATTGCATCACGTATTGTTTTTAAGAAAATCGTGGTCAAAAAGTGAAAAAAATCCGATTTTGGGTGATTTTCCTAAATTCATAAAAATTGTTTAAGGCGTTCGACAAATTTAAGATATGGCTCAAATGATATGGTTTACACTAATCTATGACTATAAAATATAATAAACTTTAAAGCTCAACAATTTTTTCCAGTTGAACATGTTTTCATATACTCGTATATACATGCGCCAAATGAAACGTAACCATATTTCCTTCCAACAAGGAAGTAGGACGTGCTGATGAAAATCCAAGATTTTAAAAAATTTCGTGAAGCCTTGGAATCTTTTGTATTTTTAAGAAATAGTTTAAGTTTTAAGCTTTCATTTTAGGTCTATATTTTGTCTTTGTATGATATTTGATTATATTTTTAAAAAGGTGGAAATATGGTTAGAAGACCTTGTTTTAACTTTTTAACACTCATTTTCTCGAAAGTCTTATGTGATGGAGAATTTTTTTCTTTCAGATTTCTAATCTATGAAAAAAGTGCTATCAAAATCATCTATAATTAGGATTAAGCAAAAGTCGGTCTGGTCCTATTTTTATACGATACACTAGTTCACGAAATGCGTAGCTGCAAGCAGTTGCTAAGTGGAAAGTAGTTTTGAAAAATATTACAAGCTTTTGCAAATATACATAGTTGCTTAGGTTTTTCGAGTTGTGCACTTAAGAAAGTAGTTATTCACTCTACTCCACAATTTTTTACGTAAAACGGCTATGGCGAAGCTAAATGAGAAACGTTTGAGAGCGTCATGTAATCTATAATCCCTCAAAACAACACAAAATATGCAAAACTCAAAAGCCGAACGATAATGTTTACAAAATTGCGAATGTTTGGCTTTTTGGGGTTGCTGATTGCAAATATGCTGCCCAATTTTACAAATTCAGGCACGATTCTTCTATCCTTGGCCCCAATTTTTGGGAACGGGGTTCGAAACATTTTGCTGTGCTAATTAACTCCACCGGTAGTTTAAAAAAGGAAAACTAACTCCACTGGCAGTTTGTAAAAGGGAATTTATAATAATATAATAGAATTTTCCTAAAAGTTACGAATGTTAGGTGGCTCGCGAATTTCCCTATATCTCGAAAACGGGTCGAGATAGAATTTTTTCATTATTTTTCCGTTAATTAACACAGCAAAGTGTTTCGAACCCCGTTCCCAAAAATAGGAGCCAAGGATATAAAAATCTCCCCCAAATTCAAGATACAAAACATATTTCAGTTTCAAATCGATTTTTTGGAGTCACCTATTTCAAATAAGGTTATCGATTTCAGACATTCAAAATAGTGAACTCAAAATACTAAACATAGCAGCATAGCTGATTCAAACATTTAAGGTTCAAGCTGTCGGCTTCATTACGTACCTACCTACTACTGTCTTCTCCACTTTCAGCTATTTTTTTACTAAAGTTTTACTTTAAAAATTGTTCTTCCAGAGTTCCCAAACAAACTTAATTTGTGCACTTAATAATTAAAAATACCTACCTATATATACCTCGCTCGCTTAGTAGAACGATTTTTTACAGTTTTATTCAATGAATGGACAGTGTATGGGTCCGCTTGTCGCCTTAAAAATTCTATGTTTTTTTTTATATAATCCATCAATTCATTCCTTTCATTAACTATTTATAAATATTTGGACCATTCTAACACGTTTCTGTACTCACAAAGTTCTACATTTCATTCCTAAAAAATTTCAACCGAAGAGGTCACGCGTTTTCAATATTAACGATTCGATTTTATAGTTTTATTGCTCTAGCCGACCGCACCGCACCTCAAATGGATATCATTTAAGGGGTCTCCAGCAATAAAATTATATTTTTTACCAAGTTCTCAATATGGTGTGACGAATTTTAGGCATCTTATATCGTAAAGGTCTTCCGTGAATTTTTCAATTTATTTCTCATCTGAAGTCACGGCACCTTGTTATGCTTCCAAATGGATCAATCGAGAGAATGTAGTTTGCCGTGATATGCGTAGTTTATAGTTTTATTTTATTGCTTTTGTCATGGATGTAGTAACAAGACAAGCCTATAAAGATAAAGGTTTAACTCTACTCTACATTTATAAAGTACCCAATTTCGTTGCTGATGTTAAAGCAATAAATGTAATAACTATTTCGCAAAGTAATGTGTAACTTTGTATTTATATTTAGTCAAATTCCATTCCATGCGTACCTAATGTTACAAAAGAGTTAGCTTTACGCCCACAGCATATGAAATACATACATACAAATCTGTATCTGCCGAACTTGAAAAACGTCCTCATTTCGTCACAGTGGAACTATAAAAACATTGTTAATTAAACAAAATAAAAATTGTATCAAATTAGGACAAAAAAGCAAACTAACATATGTAAAGCACGTAACTTCGTAATAATGAAACAGCAAAACCATGCCGTTCAGCCATTTTTGCGCTTAACGCCATTTTCGCCAGCTAGGGACATAAAAATTTAATCATCACATCTTATCCGAGAGCATCCCTTCAATAAAGGCGAAATTAAATTTCCTCTAAGCTAAGTTAATGGTTCTTGCACTAAAAGAAGGCCAAGTCCAAGGAACGCAGACGAATGGGGTTCTTCGTTGGGCATAAAAAGAGCTATGATGCTGCCATGATTATTTTTTATTGCGAGAGTCCCTCGTTATGAGCGTAGTTATAGGATGCGAATGACGTCATGTCATTTAGGGGGCTGGCTACAAAATTCCGCCATTTTTTCATATTCGTGCAGCATAAAAGTTCACAGATAACTTCATTCTCTCTTAATGCTTATTCCGGCTTTTATTATATAATAGACTGATATACGCGCTTCCTAAACCATTAATTAAAAATTGGAGGAGGACATATACCTACGGCAAAGCCTGCAAAATAAAAGTTTCAAAAAATGTAAGTATTCATGTACGCAATCATATATACATATACGTATATTACATAACACGCCGCGCCAGAAGAAGCTGATCCAATCAATGTAACCGAATTTTTCTGAAAATATACTGTTTTTAAAGCGAATATGTGCACTAGTAGGTGTAGTATGGCATCATGCCCAACCTTTTCAAATGTATTTATTTTATTAGTTCGTTAACCCATTTTTGATAAATATAAAATAAAACCATCCACAAAAGCCACTTGCATTATGGATGTGTGCATTGATAAAAGAAAATCATTTGTGCATGTGTCCTTACCTAGGTATTTGTTCTTATTGGTAAGTAGAACTCTCCATATTAAATTGGAAAACTTAACTTTAAAGGCGTTAACGCTAAAAATTTCACATATAACTCAAAAGGGTACGTATAAATATTTCCATGAAATATGAATTTATGAATGAATGAAATATTTTTATTTGAAGTCTTGACCCTGGAAAACGATGACCATATTTTCATTAAAATCCTACAAAGGTTCGAAGTTTTGACAGTGACACCATGTAATTCATCAATTGGTTTTTAAATCAATTATATTCCGACTACCCCCATTACCCAACTATCAATTTTGATGTTATTTTAGTTTATGTTTACCCTTTAGGGCCTTTTAAAATATCCGTCTAGCGATTTTTTACATTTTCCAAAATTTGTTATTGTTCGGTAAATGTCTATAAAGAAATTAAAAATATATAAAACTTCATTTGCATGGCATTTGTGTTCAAAATATAAATATCTACATCATAGACATTGCAATACCTACCAAACACTCACAATATACACAATGCACATAGGGAGAAAATTACCAAATACACAGGCTTAGCAAACTAAGTACGAAGGCTTTGCAATGGAGTGATAATAGTACCGATCATTATATCCGCCACAGGTTATCAATCCTGTCTAGGTCTGCCTCATCATATATTTCTTTCAATAATTTTTTGTATTCCGGAGTTCGGTACCTCTCGAATACGCGGATCCTTGCCATATGCGACGCCCAACGGGCCTAAATTAAAACTTTTTGAGTGAAAGTACTACAAACAACCAAACACAAGAAATTTTTCCTCTTTATATAAAGTATATAATTAGTATATACAAAATGCATAATAGTATGTTATAATTTTAGACACAGGCTCACATACTCCACAGCTCTTAAAAATACCGCTCAAATGAATAAAAATCTTCGCGTACCACTGTCTGAGCCGACAGCGCGCTGGTACCATCAATTTTGTCGCACCTTTAACGGAATAGGAGAAAATTGAAAAAAAATATAGAATTTTGTGCTTTTGAGTCACTGAGGGGCTTAAAGTGTATGTAAAAAATCAGCGAGGTAGGTGGGTTTGTCATAATAATTTATCTGCCGTCTGGACTATTATATTTTATTATGAAATGTTAAAAATATTGACGAAGCCATTCAATACCTTATAGAAGGACAAAAGAGTGCAACGGGCTTTGGACTCACTAATGAAGACCAACTATGTGTCGACTGTTGTAGCCTACTTTAATTTTAGATAGATGCGCATGGTCATTTTTACTTGCATTTTAGTGACTGAAAAAAGAAAATGGAAATAAAAGCTTCCAGTTATTTTATCTACGTCCGGGAATTGTCTATGATAATGACGTTACAGCTTGTCGTATTTTGCTGGTCGAACCCTTTCATTTAATATATGTACATGTGTAGGGGGGTTGTGAAGAAAAATGGAATCCACCATCTTGGGACGTGCACCATATTGGGTTTCTTATGCTTGGAGAAACCTAACTGGCAACCCTCCCCCCTTCTCTCCCTCAACCATTTCCGACGTTCTGAAAGGCCCAACCATAATGGCAAAACGTAACTGACGTTACATAAGTGGTGCGACCTCAGCTAGCTTATTAACGAACCCATAATTAACGTGAAATAACACGCGACTATTCGTGAAACTTTCGTTGATCACATGTCATACGATTGAAACCGTACTTAACATAAAAAGCAAATTAATTTCCTTGTTCATGTCAATGCGTCATTATGGTTTGCTTATGTTCACATTTCACATTCGTCGTTTTTTTTATGTTCGTTATGTTGATTATGGTTAGGCTTTAAGCATTTATCACGTTACACTATACGTATAGCTGGTGCCTTCATGTTAAAATTACTAAATTTATTATCCGCTATCACTGAGACAAAAAACCATCTATCATCATCATATACATTTTTACCTTTAACGTATTTAATTGGAAAGTGATTTAAAAGCCTCAATTTTGATTTAAAAGTATTTTAATAGCTACAATGCTATCCGTAGCATTGGACTATGGATCGAGAGGTCGATTCGAACCGCACATGATTCAAATTGTTTTCTTTTCCAAACAGTCAGATTATAGTCTGGTCACCCTTTTATGAAAGCCACATTAACAGGATTGAAGCGGTTCAACGCAGGTTCTTAAGGTTCGCTCTTCGTGGACTACCCTGGGAGGAGAACCTTCATTTGCCACCATATGTTGATAGGCTTGTACTCCTCTCCCTTGAATCATTGGAGCAACGGCGGAACAACTCCAAAACCGTTTTGACTTTTGACTGCCTGCAAGGCACGGTGAACTCGCCTGAATTGCTTGCCCTTTTTAATATCTCTGTTCCGGCTCGCTCTTTGAGGCATCATGACTTCCTGCATGTTAATCATCACCGCACTAACTATGGCCTACATGAGCCTATTTCATCAATGGCACGTTCCTTCAATTCTCGCTACAATATTAGGTATAGATTTTCATATTAATCGTAGCCTGTTGAAAGGTCGTCTTCGTTAATTTTTTTATTTAATTTAGCTGTACTGACTTGAAACTCTGTTAAAGTAATCAGTAATTTGATGAAGTTGTGACAAATAAATAAATTATAAGTGTAGCGAGTATGAACTCTCTAATGGAGCAAAGCTAACGTGTTGACTCTCGAAGTCAGGCGTCCAGAGTTCGAATTTCATCGGAAACCACACAAAGACTTTACATATGAATACAATTTAAGCAAAATCTACTGAGATTTCTTTCCCATGCAAACGATTCTTCATATTCAAAATAATGTAGATTTAGAAGTATGCGACTTTTCTTAATTCTTTTTTTTTCTTTATTAAAAATTATGTTTTTAATGTAAAAGTGCTTGTATTTCATTAAATTATTTAAACATGTTCGCTTTTAAGTTAACTATTTTCAAATTCAGCTAACTATTATTCTTGAAAATCTCTAACGTTTTCACTTAATTTTAACATATTGAGGTTTGAGGAGTTCCAGCTGGAACAGCCACAACAGCAGGAGCCACGCCAGCAAGAGCCACGCCAGCAGAAGCCACGCCAGCAGGAGCCACGTCGGGAGGAGCAACGCCAGCAGGAGCCACGTCAGTAGGAGCCAGGCCAGCAGCAACGTGGTAAGCATAGCACCACAAATGCAAAATAATATATCTTTATTATATTTTAATCTTGTTTGCCTCTTATAAAGCTACATTCACCTTCTCTATATGCAGATCGACGTTGGTCAGGATTGTGCGCCAAGATAAATATTTTTACGCCTTATGGCGTACTTGCCGATTCTGCTGGAGGAGGGGTCGGGGAGCTCGTGGAGCAATATAAATATTTAATTATGTAATAATGGGCCGTATTCTTAATTCCGACGGTATTCAATTCCGTTCAAAATGTAGGAAATTTAAAAGCATGTTGGAGCGTGTCGAGGGTTCAGCAAGCAGCGAGCTTTCTTACAATTTCTGCCTGCTTTGAAATTTCCCACATTTCGAACGGAATTGAATTCTATCGGAATCAAGAATACGGCCCAATGTGAAACAAAAATTTAATAATATAACTGTTTCTTTTTAATAACTGTCTTAATTTTGTCTTTTTGTCCCTTTTATCAGAAGACTATTTGTTGCAAATATCGAGTTTCGTTACTTGAACTTAACTGGCAACTAATAACTACCTTCCATTGCATTTGCAACTTACACGCGCAGAGTCAAAAGTAACCAAAACCAGGACCAAAATATTTTACAAATTCGACTTTGGCCCGGGCACAATCCCAAGAAATTCATAGTCTTAAAGGGAATCATTTTCTTTTCTTATAGTCTCTTCAGTGTTGACATATGTATAATGCATTCTCCCGCTCCATCTAATTTATGAGAAAAATTTCAATTTCTTGCAATATTCGTAGATATATCTCCTTTCTGTTGCTGCATTTCAAAATTATTTTTAATGAGTTCCATTTTACATGAAATGTTTTAATTTTTTTAGAGAATATAAGTTGTTTTTGTTGCAGAGGATTTATTATTTCAGGACAATTTGGCACACTTCCCGATTCAGTAATAAGAAATAAAGCTCTCTGTTATTCTCTACACCTTCTTTTTTAAAAAAATTATAAACCTTAATTATTCCAAAATTGGCAATTTATATAATATCGAGAAATAATTTTAGCGGGTACACGTATACGTATACTTTTATTGAGCCTAAACAAAATTCGATCTTCAAGCCTATTCTTGAATCCGACGGAATTCAAATCGGTTCGGAGCATAGGAAATTTAAAAGCAGACGTTAGAAAAGCTCTCTGCTGGTTAAGCACTTAGCTCTCTTCTAGTTCCAGCCTACTTTTAAATTTCCTTTGCTTTTCATATCCTGCACTGGATATATCTTTGATTATTTATGAGAACTAAAATACGAAAAATAACGGCTTTTCTCTCAACTTCGCGTAATAAGGCTTTGCCTGGCCGGCTTGATGCATAACATTTGTAGTTATTTTTGTCTTGATTCAGCGGAGGGTCATGACTATGACCCCATTACCACCCCCGTGGATCCACCCTTGGTTGTGAGAAGATGTAGCCGAGAGCTTTAGAAAACTTAACCCACAAGTAAGTAATTTACAGCGTTCAATAACAGCCAATTATAAACAAATTGTCGTTTTTTAATTTGGTTTTAACAAAAGGCAGTATCCTTTCTACAGATTTTCGGGGTGTACATAAATAGGTTGAAAGGACTAATTTTTAATCTCATAATTTGTAGGAAGTTCTAGCGTTATTAACTTTTCATATCTCCAATATTTCTTAACGAAGCGGACAGAAACAAAACTAGCATATTATCCATGATAGTTTAATTAATTAAACAAACCAATTATATAGTTTTAAACAAGACCTGCAGAGCAGCACCTGTTTTTTTAATTATTATAATGCTTTGCGCAGGTCCATACTTTTTCTTATTCCCACCCATCCAAGCTTAAAGCAAGCAATCAGTGCATCGCAATGGTGCCGAAATAAATATTAGGTTAGGTTACCATTGCCATCAGCCGTGCCGTTAGATTTCTCCCGCTAATTGAAGCTCCGCCTTTTTGTAGACGCCATCATTCTCCCTTCATTGCATCGCATATTTTTCCACCAGATGGAACAGTGAACACTTATCTGAAACGTCAAATGTCCGTCAGCTTAACAACAACCGTTTATTCGTCTTTCTTATGTACACGCTGGGAGCGAACGTGTACCCCTGTTGAATTTTATTTTTAAGCTAGATATATAAGGAGAACAGCTTCACACTGTGCCATTCGCTGGGATTTGTAGATGATTTAAGCCTGGCAGTATTGTAGCCGGCGACTAGTATTGTACGCCACCGTGTATTGTCATTGTCATAAATAAGTCTCAATAAATGTCTTGAATCTTGTTTATTCGACTTTCTAAGGTTTCTGATTTCTGTTATTCACCGATTTGATTAAAAATGAATGAAGGAACCCGCATTCCTTTCAGGAAAGCCAAGACAACAGGACAAATAACCACTGAGAAATTGGAGCGGAAGCATGTCCAAGAGCAGCAGCGTAGAATTAAACCGGGGCAGTGCCTTAAGGTAAAGATAAATTCCTATTGCTTTGTTTTCGGGCTCACTGAAATTCCCTAATTACCACAGTACATCCAAGTCGTCATAGACCCAGAATTCCTAGCTGGTCAACAAAGCTCAAAGGTACTTGGTAATCTGGCAGATCTGGGGGTTAAGTATGAAGTCAGAGTTCAGAAGACTCCGCGGACCGTGACCTGGGAGCGATTAAAGCAACAAACTTTGGTTGCAAGCGCAGAAAATGTACCAATTTTTGAATAACTCGATTTTTTTCAAAATTTCTTTATTTCAACATTTTCAGTTGGGCTTAACAGATAAATATGTGCCGGAGAACCCGATGCTTGTTCTAATGTTCGCTGCAGAGTTAGTCACGGCTATGCAGGACAAAACCTTTCGGAGTAATATTTCGGGCATTAAGAGGAGCTTCCCTGGCATGTGCATCACTTTAATAATATTTGGATTGAATAACTTCTGCCGCTCAAATCCCTCCATGCATCGCATGGAAATTGAAAAATGTCTTGTGGAGCTCCAAGTACTCCACGGATGCAACTATCGCTTGCTCGAGACCGCTGTCGAAGTGGCAGCAACTGTTTCACAGTTCAGCAAAGCTGTCGCAGAGATTCCTTTTAAGTACTTAACTTCCCCAATCAGTTTTGGTACCTTTATTCAGCTATTCTATTTTCTGAATGAAGGAAGCAACAGACAAGCAAATTCGAAGATGCAAACTTATTCTTGCTGAATGACAACAGAGGTTGCGTCCGAGTTGAGGGCTCTGCTGGATTTTCACGGCTCTGGCAGCAAAATTTAACTCGATTACCACTTGTGACATTAGAAACAGCGGAAGCAATTATGACAACTTACCCCTGTCCAAAGCTTTTAATAGAGGTAGGTCGCAGATTTTTTTTATTTCACAATCGTAGAGGTAAGTTGAGGACAAACATAAATGTCCCCTTTGAAATCAGGAATTTGAAAACAACCCAGAGGGAGCAGAGTCTTTGGCAGACTTAAAAATTCGCAGAGCTGCAGGACCTCTGTCTGCAGTACGTCGAATTGGCCCAGAACTAAGTCGGAAGGTGCACACTCTCTACACAAGCTTGGACCCAAACGAGAAACTTTGAAAGGAAAAGACTTGCTGCCTTTATGCGTTTAATGTTCGATATAATAAAAACCCAATGGTCTAAAATATACATATAACAAATCGCATATTACGGTATACGAAGCTATTTCTTTTTAGCGCCGACATCACTAAAAGTGAATAGTTTGTTGAATTTCTTGTTTTTAACCTTATTGTTCGGCCCCTGCAAAAATTAAATTTATGTAACTAATGTTAGTAGGGCAAGTTGCTTAGTTACCTTTCCATGAAATTTCGCTTTAATTTCCGTTCCTTTAGCCCTTTGAGCGCCGCCTTGGAATTTCTTAAAGTTCACTTTTGAGTAGTCGAATTGCACAGGTTGACTCGAACTCTGACCAGGCTTGTTTCCAAATTTCCTGTTTTTCTTTTTATTCCCCTTTACATTTTTACTAGTAGTACTACAGGTTCCTTCAGCGGACTGTAATATTTCATCGTCACTTTCTTCTGCATTATTTGTGACCTCACTTTCTTCTGACCTCACATTAATGGCGAAAGTTGTTGCAGTATGTCCCTTCTTTTGCTTTACCTTCAGTTCTTTCTTAGGCATTTCAATGAAATGCAACTTACTTTCCCCTCCCATTTGATCAGTATCCTTTGCCTTTTTAGGAAGAATCGGTTGTTGCTGATCAGTGCTTTTCTTGCGTTTTCGTTTCAGAGATTGCTTTAACGGTTTTGAATACAGATTTTCTTCTACCTTCTCCTGCTTTTGGCTAGTTTCCTGGACAGTTTCGTCATTCTCTACCTAAAAAGAATTAGTCACTTCACAACTTTTTAGCTACTTCTTCCAGATATGTTACCGGCTCTTTCTTAACTGGACAGAGCAATTTATTTTCACTCTCCTGAAGTTCCTTTTCTAGTTCTTCGAGTCTTTGCTTTTCAGCGAATGGTATAACTGCCTTATACCTCTCATAAGGAGTGATAAATTTCACTTCCTTTAACTTCTGCAGAATGAGCTCCTTTCCAGGCTTTACAATATAAAATCGTTATGTAATTTCTTTCGAGAGCACGTACAATACCTCAATTCGCTTATTTGCTTCAAATAGGCTAATAGTCGGGGCAGCGATTGCTATCCGTTCCGAGATACTCCCCATAGCTGCCTTCACGGGTCCCAAGAGTGTTTCAAGATCATCCCGGAATTCAGGGTTGTGCGAAAGATCATGTGGGCAGTTCAATTTACTTTCGTAATCCTTCCCTGTAATGGGTAATGCTACTCTATTTTCAATGACATCGTCAAGAATGGGCTGCAAAATTAAGCATTGCAATAACTTCCTATCACAAGTAGAATGACAAAGTGCACTTACTTTAACCAGTGGCTGTTCTCTCGCCTTCAACACAATCTGATGGAGTAGATGCAAATGTTGTCGAACCAAAGGTGGGATCGGATTACAACAGGCCAAGATTCCCTGCATTTCGCGAGGTAAACTCTCTGATATCTGTAACATCATATGATTTGGAAGAACATATCCATAACTCTCGTCCTCCTGCCTGGCAATCTTGTCCCGCCACAAAAAAATCTCCTTAAGAGCAAAGAGTTGCCTATTATCAAATATTCGCTTAGATTTCCGGTACAACTCCACATGAGATTGTTCGTTGATTTTTGGTTTCGCGTATCGTTTCTTGCACAACTGTGTACTCTTCTGATAGGCCATTTTAAGGAGATTTGGTTGATTGTTCGCCTGCTTGAGCAAATCATTCCGAATCAGGTCAGCAATATAAATGAGAAAGTGTGTATCTTGACGAGCGTAGGAAATAAGCTCTTCTGGGAGGGGACTGGAAAATATCTAAAGTTAAAATCAAATTGTAGGATTAAAACTAAATAATATAACCGAATCCTCCAGTCAGCCAGTTGAAAAGTTTTATCAGCCTCAATCCCGCAGTAGTGCTTTAGAAGGTAAGCCAACGATAGTCGGGGGTACGTCATTAACTTTGCAGCCTGGTGAGTGTCGAACATATTTACAACATAGAGGGACAGATCCCGTTGCAACCACTCAATGTCGGAATCGGCGCCGTGTAATATCTTGACAATCTTCGGATCGGTGAAGACTATATTAAGGGCATGTAATTCATCTCGCAGTTTGAGGGCATCTATTATGTAGTCTTTTTTCCTCGTTGAAATCTGCATGAGGCAAGTGAAGCCCTGAAAGGTTCTATACGAATGATGCTCCAAGTCGACGGCTATTTCTTTCTCCCGACTAATCTCGTCTATGAGTTGCTTCAATTTGTCCTCAGTGTCCACATAGAGGATGGGAGTATTTTCTATGTTTTTAGGTAGCTGGGGTTCGCAAGGTTCTAGCTGATGTTGAGGTGGTTCAAATTTGTCCAATTCGATTTCATATGGATGGAGGTAGCTGAATAATCACCGTGGTTACTGAAGTTCTAACGTTACCTTCAAATAACAGGAATATTACCTTTCTATATTTCCACTTTCGTCGTATTCTGGAAGAATTGCGAGAGGTTTGATGGAATTCGGTTTGTCCTTTATCCGCGGTTCGAACGCTGTGCTGGATTTGTTGTCCACTGGAACTTTGAAGACAGCTTGAGGTCGCGCGATATTTTTCGCTGTAATAAGCCTTGCAAATAATAACAATTGTTTATTAGTTGTAACATCGTTTGATATTGATAATTTGTTTTGGGGATGCTATGGTATCCGAGGTATATATATCCTATAATCCGCTGTTTTAAATATATTGCTTAATGCACGAAGCAAACGTACGTATGCATTAAAATGTAGTAATAATTAATTGAAGTTCATGTCCGTGTGTTTTTTACTTCGAAGACGGAAGAATTTTTAAATAAAAAGTTATTTTGTATATTGCACTTTAAGGAAATTCAAAACTGAAGCAGTCTATCTTTTCTTCCTCGATTTCTTGGAACATTTACTCGCATGTAACAGGCAAAGTGTAAAACAAACCCCTATGAGTAAAGAAAAGCAGCCTCACTACTCATCCTAGACCCTCGGTCCGCTGAATAAGTCCAATACTAGGGAAGAATCTAATAGTGTGCAGCTTTTCGCTTACCTAGCAGTCTGCTTAGTTGGATTCGATTTGTTCACATTCCAACTGCCAGCACTTTTATTTACGGTTTGGTTTACAGGAACCTTTGACTCAACCAAAATCGGCTCAAGCTTCTTCCTAATTCCAGCTAGCTCATCCAAATTAGAATTGATCCGCTCTAGCATAGCATCGTTGCAGTCCAACAACAGGTCAAACTGCTCATCTTCCTCCCTCCTACAATTGAAAGATTTCTAATTTATCTAAAGTTCAAATAATCTCATAGAAGACCTCTGTATGTTCCCCCTGATATTTTGCTGCTTCAAAACATGAGAAATGATGCCAAGAATTCGATTTGTCTGGGTTTCGACAACTTTTCCAAACACTGGATACGCGGAGTAAAGATCTCTTGATGCTCCGCTCGGAAATGCATTAACAGCTTTGGTTGCTTCAACGATTAGGGACAATCCGCGCTGAGTGATTTAAAAGGTTAAAAAATCAAAAGATTGCCAGAACAAAATTATTCTTGCCTTGCTGAATTCCGGAATTTGTTGACCGTATATTTGATGTGATTGTTTCTCCATGGTGACATCTTCGTACAGTTTGGAACCCGGCAAGGTCCTATTTTCCGTCTTTTTATCCGACATTTCTATTTATATTTCTCAACTTTAATGCGTAATCCCCCCGCATCCAGGCACGTATTTGCTGTTGACTGAAATGTCAGATATTTTATTTTTTTAGGTTAGATGTATCCATGCAGTAGGGTTAGAGCTGCAACCATAGTTAAAAAATTTATAAAACCTTACGACGTATAGATGGTTTTTCTGAGATTTAATTTCCATGAAGTGTAAAACCAGCCTTGGAATTCCTAAATAAAAAACGCTCGAAAGTTTAGAGCCAAATGCCAGCTGTAAGTTAGAGCAAAAGTGGCGCCATCTTACAGTAATTTCGCAAAATAAATAAATGTACTACACCCTCTAAATTTAAAGAAATATTTCGAGTCTGTAAAAATTTGTATCTAACTTACAGCTCTAAATTAAACAAATTTCACTCACTTGTGAATTGTCTTGTGAGCAGGGAAATCTACTATCGATAGGGAAATTAAAGAATAATAATTTAATATTGGATTTAATTCATGTTATTGCTTCTCATAAGTGTGGATTGCAATATTTGCTGGAATTTTGAAATTTTGAAAATAATCGTACAAATATTTCCACCAGCTGTTATCTCACCTCAAAAGATTAAAACTCCGCATGGTTGTAATATTTAGTTCCGATTTTTCCTCCAGCCATGTTCAATTTTCATAGCATTCCCATGGTTCACATCACGGAACCAAAAATAATCAACCCGAAATATTTTATTTATATCTATTTAAGACACAAGTTATCTTTTTATTTGAAATATTAAAAGCTAATCCCTGCTTTAAAAGAAATTAACTATCACAGTCATTTGTCACGCATAAATGTGATTTCTTGTCCGATGTTCTAGTACATTTCACTATAATGCTTAGAGAATTTCGACTTTCTCAGGTAGTGACACAACCAACGCGTGCATTGCGGCATTGCGTGCGTTGACATTTAATGAAGCGACGAATACGACGCTATGTAAGTTACAACAGAATATTGAACGCGGCAACTGACAAGCAAGTGACACAGGCAATTTCAGTTATATTATGATATATATAATTATATTCCTATATAACTTTATGCGTTTGTTATAAGTAAACTAGCGTTTGCGCACTTCTTATATGAGTCGCTCATCGAATTCCATTTTGCCACACGAGTGACACTTAAAAGTAAGGTTAAGTTGAATGCGCCGCGTTGAAATTTAGCGCAAAGGATGCGACGCGTCGCATAGCGGCGCGTCGGATGCGAATTCGTTGTAATGCGAAGTACAGGACTGCATAAGCACTTTAAAGCCTGTCATCGCTCGCGACGCGTTCAAAATTTGGTTGTCACCAGCTTAAGTTAAAAAACTTGTGTGAGTTAGAGAAGCTCTAAATCGTTAGGGAATCCCAATGCAGAACTGGGATTGAGTTGCTCACTGAGCTACACCGTTTTTCTCACTCCTAATGTCCTTCTTTTTCCGGATGGCATTCTTTTCTGAGCCAGAACTGAGTTACCTGAGCCAGCTAATTCTATTCTCAGTTGACTCAGCTCAGTTCTTCTGACATTTATACATGGCAGGTTGTTAGATATTGACATCACGTGAGATTAGTACAGTAATTCTTATCTCAGGAATCTGTTTCAGATTCGCTGTTCAAAATCAACCCTCTAACCATTTTGAAAACGCAATTGAAATATCAAATCACTTCTAAGCGTTTTTCTTGCACAGCCACGTTTACTGAGCCGTAACTGAGCAAGGCAATTTGAAAGCTGTTTTCAAAGTGAGTCGGCTCACTGAGGCAGTGGCAGGTCGAACGAAGCTGTTAACATCACATGATATTACTACAATAATCCTTATCTGCGGAATCTGTATCAGAAACGCAATTGAAATATCATATATCTTCTAGGCGTTTTTCTTGCACGACCAACCTCACTGATTACGTATACACGACAGTCCCAAATCAGGACTAGAAACCGGTTATAGGCCAAAATCACGGCTCCCCGTGTAAACGATACAAAGTGTGCTAGGAAATTTGCCCTTGTGTGCTATCGGTGTGCGAATAAGTTTGTGTTATTTGAGGGATCGAGCACACACATGCAGGTATATCAGGTCTAGGCCCAATTTAATCGGGGCTAGGCCAAAGTTGGGACTTGCCCGTATACAATGCAAAGATAATCGCGACTTTGGGCTACGCTAGGCCAAAGTCGCGACTTTGGATATCGTGTATACGTAGTAAAAGACACAAAGTGGGCTAGGAAATTAATATCAGGCCTAGACCCAATTCAACCGGGGCTAGTCCAAAGTCGGGACTTGCCTGCTTATACGGTAAAGAAAATCGTGAATTTGAGCAGGTCAATTTAACAGCTGATTTCAAAGTGAGCCGGCTCACTGAGGCAGTGGCAGGTTGTACGTAGCCGTTGTCTGATTGAGGCAGGCTGTTAGGAAAAGAAGTTAAGATCATAACTTAATAATTTTGTATATAAAACGCTATTACTGTTCGATTAAAAACTAAGATTGCAACTACAAACAACAAACATTACATGTTGTGACGTCATAAGAAAACCACTACACATTTCAATAAAACTGCGCATCTAGTACAACTCGATCCACATTTCTTGATTCTTCCGAATTCACTGTGGGAAAGTGTCGGGTCAAATTCTTTACAAAACAAAAAACTGTCCTCCATGTGAAGCCGAATTAATTTATTTCATCGAAATTGCGTGTATAAGGTGTGATATATTGCAGTTTAATTAAATGTTAGTTGAATTTTGTATTTTTTTCGTTATTTCGTCCCAAAATGCGTCCAATAGCCGCATTTTGAGGTTATGTCTGATAACATTTCGACATCGATTGTTATATTTCTTTTTCATTTTGACCCTAAATTGCGTATCAACCTTCAGCACTTTAGATAAACCATTTAGCAGCTATTAAAGTGCATTTTTTCTGATAAAATTTTACAAATTCTTGTCTAGAATTACATAATCTCCCCAGCTGTCAGCTTTGTGTGGTTTGATTTTGCAAAGTTTACTAATTTTTTCGAAAAGTTTCAGTACATAATATTACAAGTTACGAAAAATGGAAGAATATGCCAGAGAACCATGCCCGTACAGAATAGTCGATGATTGCGGGGGAGCATTCGCCATGGGATGCATCGGCGGTGGTGTGTTTCAAGCTATCAAGGGCTTCAGAAATGCCCCCGCAGGATTCAGTAAGCGTATGGTGAGTTCTCAATGAGATTCCAGTCTTACTCTAACTTTGCAATTAACTCAATAGTTGGGAAGCTTATCAGCGATCAAGACTCGATCTCCTATCATAGCCGGGAACTTTGCTGTCTGGGGCGGCATGTTCAGTACAATCGACTGCACGCTGGTGCATCTCCGGAAAAAGGAGGACCCCTGGAATTCGATTATAAGCGGAGCAGCAACAGGAGGAATCTTAGCAGCTAGAAATGGTACGTTGGGAAACGGTGTGGTATGTCAAGATCGCGAGGCAATTTTGATTAATTGGCATAAATAACTTTTATTAGACCCCCTTAGAACTTTAGATAGACTATAAAAAGATCTAACTGCTAATCGTTTTAAGGATGTATTTTCCTTGATGAGGTCCTTGACTCTGTTTTGATAGAAATGTTTATTTTGAGTTAAGATTGCCCAATTAACAATAACATAACTGAAAGAAGTCTTGAGCGGATTTGGGCATTTTGATACAAAATGAATGGGTCATAGATTTACTTATGTGCGTGATTATTTCTTCTGGCCCACAATAATTCCACACGTCTTGTTTTTCCATTTAATGAATTTAAAATAAGCTTATTAGTGGAGTCTCCTCGGAGCGCATGCAGCTCCAGTACTAGCTTTGACAAGACTACAGAACTATTAACTTGCAACAAATTTTAATATATAAATAAATTAAATTCCAGGTGTTCCCGCCATGGCTGGCAGCGCAATCATTGGTGGTGTTCTACTAGCACTCATCGAGGGAGTAGGTATCTTATTCACACGGTTGTCAGCAGAGCAGTTTCGCAACCCAATGCCACCATCTGAAGATCCATCCGTACTGGGTGATGCCAACCAGGGATTCAGTTTCGGTCAGCAGACCCCTCAGTACCAGTAGAAGTAATCACATCTTTCATTTTAGACTCTAAATTATAACAAATTCCTCCAATACACCCTGCGAAAAGGATGACTTCAAATTAGACAAAAGTGCGATTGATTTAATTCAGTTAAAAAAAAAGTGTGAATGACTTTAAACAAGGGTAAATATAAGTTTGTGCGGTTTTCTTAAAATCAAGCATAAATACAGCGGGTAAATTAAGGCACGACAGACCACAAACACGCTCTCGACGGGACTGGATCTCCCACATGATACCGCTATGTACCTTCACTTTCCCTAATTTAAGCGCGATACCTATGGTGAATCCGCCCGCGAGAGCTCTTCCGTTTGCGAAGGGGTGGTCTGTCGAAGGGGGACAAAAAACCTAAGTCGAAACGGGTTTTATTATATGTTTCGGTTAGGGCTAGTCAAGTGCATCATCAAGCAAGACAGCTGTATTATCATTTTGTCAACGTGCAGGACATTTTTTACTATGTAAATATGAAATATATTTTTTGTTGACGAGAAACAAATGACCTTTTTCAATTTTTCAGCTTAATAGTTTGTGTTAGTACTTTTAGCTAAAAATGCTAACGTTCTGAGGCGGTCTCAGTTCAAGCGCCCCTTACATGCTTGGACATTGTTGTAAATGGCGAAATTGGGGTGAAATATTTTAAATTTATACTTCCCGTAACAAATGGTAACCACCTTATGGAAAGTGCGTATGATGGAATATTTAAATCAAAAAATGTGTGTATTTCAGAAAGACAAAACTGCTCTAACCAATGATAAATATATTTTACGCAACCCCTCTTAACTGTTTACAATCTACAGAAACTTCTTTCGTTAGAAAAATCCAATTAACTACGATTTAGGTACTTCCTGTGGTACGCCTTCTGGAACTGGCGAACACACCTTTGCCTGAGAACAGAACGCCTGACTCACGATAGCCTTAAATGCTTCGTCTGTTGCCATCAGCGGCTGACTTACGCATTCCAAAGACTAGAATAAAGTAAAATTCGTAAATCTAAATAAATGGAATGATTCAAAATATTCATACTTCAATAGCATCCCTTTCCGCGTCTGTTAAAGTCTGCAAATTCCCCATAACTAAATTCTCAGGCATTCCTATGCCGGAATGAAGCACCATTTGCTGAGATATATTAAGGCACTCCGAAGTCAAATTAACGATGTCGCCTGAGGGAAGGTTCAGCTGCTTCAACTTTGCCAGAAATTTCAAATTCTTAAGTATGTCGAGCTGCATGTCTCGAATTTGAGTCGATAGCTGCAGCATACGTTTGCTGGATTTGGTAAGCAACGTGTTCTTGTGAGTAAGATCAGCCTTCCATCGAGCAAGCTCCTCTACCATCACACTGCTTGCAAGAAATTTACTTCTCCACACCTCGCACTGTCCAGCCAAGAATTCAATTTGTTCCTAAAAAAGACAATTTTATATTGTTTATTTGGTCAAAGCAAATATGTATTTTAAATGTTATAAAAAAGGGGTTAGATTAAGGGATCTTACTGTGTGCGTAGAAAGGTTGTTTGCGGTGTCCAGAAGTGCCCTTGCCAGCTGTAATTTGTCCTCTGTGAGCACATGGACTTTGGTCTGCATATCCTCCCCCACAGCAGCGACGAGCAAATTTTTAAGTTCAGAATTTACCTGAACCTGGAACTTTAGTTGCCCCTGAATGCGGTCCCTGTCTTTTTTCATCTCGTCAAAATCTTTTGTGAATTTCTGCCGCTCCCCTTCCATTTCTGTCTCAATGTCTTCAGCCTCCCTAGCGGAACTTAGCTCAGACGTTTTCATGTCAGACATCTGTGAGACGAGAATATTGATGTCCAAGTTGTTTCTATTCTGCCTTACCCTTTTCGGCTTTTTCGAGGGCACTATGGGCTTTACAGCGCATTTGTACGGCTCGAAAGGAATAAATCGAGGCTTTCGCTCCGTTTTGGTGACATCAGAGTTCTTTTTAGGGGGCACTAGTTTTGGGATCAAATAGTGCAATTTTCCCTTAGAGAAACCACTTAAAGTGGGCTGTTCCACTGCAACTAGTTTGTGCTGGCAGAGGGGATTCACAATCACGTTCAGTCGCAGTTTCTTCTGGTCCAGTTTTGCGGACTGGTGACTGTCAAATTCGCTGCAGTTGGGACTGCCTGTTTTGGTCTCAATGGTCGAGATGTCCTCTTGCTCCATCCCATCACCGCTGGTCCGTGTCGAGCGCTGTTTACCTGTTGGAAAAAATGTTTACAATTCGTGCAGGTCTGTCAAATTGTTATCTTAATAGGCATGGATTGGGCCAAGTAATTACTAGAATCATGTTGTTTCGGTGTTGGCACGGAATCCATTTCTGTCCCTTAAAAAATCGTTAGGTATCCTTCATTCCACAGATAGAAGTGTTGGACCGAAAAATGACTTGCTGGCAGTTGTCCCTACATAATCTGCATATCTACTCAATTACAGTTAATTTTTTGGAATTTCGGTACTATAGACGTAGACACTGATCACCTTGATCCCCGCATTGCAAATTTGTTTAGAATTTAACACGAACTAACTGGGAACATTGAAATATAAAGATAAACAGACGTTGGACAACTCCTTGTTTATTTTCCTTAGGATTAATTTGATTTCTGCAGTTGGCACTTAAATTATTCTTTGAGGCAGTCCTCAAAATTCGGGTTCAGTGGCTTGGCAGATGTCACTCGACACAGTGCAAACGACGTTCGTTTTTCACTCGTTGCTTTGTGAGCCGATTTTCCTAAGGTGCAACAGAAGGTTTTTGTTCTTGGGTTGGGTGTTCTCACCGGAATGGTAAGGGAATTATAGATTGCAAAATTTCTTTAATCTCCCTAACATTTCAAGAGCACTTCGGACAAACCCGTCCTATAGAAAATACGATAATGATTCACCCCCCACAAATAGCAGATTTTCACCAGTTTCCATCAATTTCAGATGCTTTTCATGCTGTTATTCAGCCGGCAGGGCAAATTGAGGCTCCAAAAGTGGTACGTTGCACATCCAGATAAAGTGAAGAAGAAAATAACCCGTGAGCTGATCACCACGATTCTTGCAAGGAAGCCGAAGATGTGCTCATTCCTCGAGTGGAAGGACTGCAAAATTGTGTACAAAAGGTAGGTCCCCAATATTAATATCTGCTTTTAGCACTAATGAGTTGTTTCTACAATTTGCAGATATGCTAGTTTGTATTTCTGCTGTGCTATTGAGCAAAATGATAATGAACTCCTCACTCTGGAGATTATTCACAGATACGTGGAGCTTTTAGATAAATACTTTGGAAGTGTAAGTAGATAATGCATTAACTCTGCGTAAGGCTGTAAAATATTACAAAGATAGTAGGGTAGTGTTCATAGGATAATGCCTCAAATACAATTCGTTCATTAAAATTAAACTGTAAGTTTAATTAACCCATTTTCATTACAAGGAAAAGAGAAAATTACGCTTTTTTCACCAATATTGGTTTGATTATATCTAAATGAAAATATTTCAAAAGGTGTATAAAATATGTACATAGTATGTACTTTAGTAATTTCTCAAAGGTAAGAGTAAAAATGCACGCTTGTAGCATACTACATCAGAATTAGATTTAAACGAAGATTCCTATCAAGGTTCATCTGAATGAAATTCCTTTGACTAACTGGTCTAATTACTTGCTAATCCTGCAATTTACATATAATATTTCGCCATTACGAAGGATGATAGAAAAATGTTCGCGCCCATAATTACTTACATTCTGAATGTCAAAATTAATCGCACATATACATAAGCACTTGTGCTCATATAATTAGGTCATAGCTCATAAAAATTAGGTTCCCTACAATATTGTATGTTTTCCCTGTGTTTGTTTGTTTTATTTTTTTCTTACGATTCTTAACTTCTGTCAATGTCATATGAAGATCATCTAAATTGTTGCTGTCAATTGCAATTGTTTGCAGCGATGTTTAGATGATAGAGATCATGTAATTAAGATATTGAGTTTTATAGAAATAAGTCACTACTTTCCAGGTGTAAAGTTACTTTAACTTCGTTTTATTTATTATTCAATTCGATAAAGGTTTATTTCAGTTGAAATATTGAAAATTTATTTATTTATTTTAAATCCATAACAATCAAGACCTAGGATATTATATTAAGATTGTTCCGACACAGTTAACAACTAAACTATGATATAAAAATATAAGACCTATAATATCAAGGTCCACATGCAAGCGACATTTAAATTAGATATGGGCAAAAATAACAGTTCCTCTCCTTGGGATTATATAGGATGCTTTCAAAAGAGTGAAAGCGTGGCAAAGGTTACCCAAGCTTTGAATTTTCTCCCGGTATTCAACGACATTCACTACTATCAAAAACATCAAACATTTAATAAACTATAGCGGAAAAATCCTAGGAAAACCACTCGAGCTGAAGACAGAAAAATAACCAGGCTAAGCAAATCCGACCCATTATTAACATCCTGGGAGATAAGAGAGCAAAAGGAACAAATTTATGACGTCAAAATTTCTGCCTAAACCGATAGACCGAGGAAATAGGAAGATTCGTGCGATCAAGCTAAGGAAGCCCGCGGAGTGCGATCCTAAAGTCTGGCGTATTCTTCAATAGGCCCAACAAAGGTACAAAACAGAAGCTTAGTGCTGAAGAGATCGTCAAAATTCCTTGAACAATCTTTTAATAAAGCCTACAGGTCGGATCCTCAAGTCTTCCAAGACAATAGGCGAAACTTTACCAAGGCATAACGTCCTGTAATTAGATCATCTAAAAGCCTGACACCCATTCGCCCTGCGGAGTATAGATGCTTTGTTATTCTCCTGAATGTAATTGCCTTTAGTATGACTGCCAGCGTCGTGGCTTGGACATATTGAATCTGTTGTCTTCAATTTGTAAACTTATGCATCATATTCCAAAACAACAACCGCATAAACTCCATGTGCCAACTTTCAGGAAAATCTAAAGAAGTTAAAAATGTTTCGCCCAACAGATTGAAGCCGCCAATTTGTATAATCGAGCACCATATTTGAAATAAGCGACCGCGAAAATTCCGCTAGTTATGAAAAATATTTAAACTCTCGTGAAATCATAGACCGGGATATAAGAACTTTCATTTAAAAACACTATTCCACTTAACATTTATTGTTAAATTTTTCTTTTACTTATGCTCTTCATTTGTGCAAAATTTCAGTTTTCTAGGTCAACCAGAGTATTGTTAAATATTTAATTTCTTATATTGTATATGTCTACATGCCGATATGTAACACGTATAGGTTTTAATCGAAGCCAATACGAAATCAACTAACTTAGAATTCGATCATCTTGAAACTTAGGTTTTTTTTGTAACTATGTCAACTACTCGCAAACAAATTCCTCTCCATAATCTCCAGGGTTTGTTTAAAGGTGTGGCTACCATAAATCATCCAGAAGCGTTTTTTTTTTTTGTAAAGGGTGGTATCCGATAGTAGGGCGAAAAGCTTTGCGAATCAGACTCCACTCATTTGTAATTTCTGAAAATATTATTACAAACACTACTAATATAAAACTAAACCAACCGACAAAATGAAAGCTCGATACACATACATATATGTACTGTACATATAATCTTATACTGAAATACATATGAGTAATATTTAATGATTAATAAGTTTACCGATTTCTTACTCCAACGAATACATAAGTTTTTTTAAACGCAGGTGTGTGAGCTGGACATAATCTTCAATTTTGAAAAAGCCTACTTCATTCTGGACGAGCTACTTATTGGCGGTGAAATGCAGGAGACATCAAAGAAAAATGTCCTCAAAGCGATAGCCTCTCAGGATCTTCTACAAGAGGTCAGTACTCCAGATGATACCTATGACTTGTAAAGTTGACAAATATTTCTTGTTTGTTTTGCCTCTTTGCTGTTAACTTTTGAGCGTTATTTATTCTCCGGAAGTATTATTATTATCACAAAAATACGTTTCTTCACATCTATGTAATGTTTTTTTATTAAGTAAATATGGAAAAATTTTATGGAATGCGCTGCTTTGAGCAACTTTTGTCTTGAGAATGTCTAAAATGGTTTAACCACATATGTTCGTATTAGTTCCTCATTGAATTTAACAAGTTATTTAGTTTTGTACTCTTAGTTGTTTTTTTTTTTGTTGTTGTGTGATTCAGTTAAATTTGTCATGATTTTGCCTGTAAGCTATGTAAGATATTAGAAAATTATATTTATAGTTTTATGCCTTGATCCAATTTTTAATAATATTTTCGAAATCTTAGTGGATTTTTGTACTTTACAATTCTGCTCTTTTACTAACGTTGAAGTCGTTAAATTTGTTGACAACTAACTGATATCAACATTTAAGTTCTTGGAAAAGAGTAGTACGTTTTGAAACCTACTATAAGAATTTTTTCAAAGCAGATACACATTGCATTAACATTTAATTAGTTTTAGTTATTGATGCAATATTTACCGCAGTGTAATGGCGCATACCAACTCTTCATTCGATGTAATTAATATATTGGTTCCAATCATCATCATTCTACGACAGTAATTTTACGTATATGTACTTCTTTTATTCAGCTCTTTAAATTTTTTAATGAAGAGATTATGCAACAAACAAATATTCTTTTCCAAAAACATTATTAAATATCCAAGTATTTATAATGACTTTATTTAAATCTTACATAAAAATACCCAATAAAATGAATCTATGGAACGTTGCATGCTTAGTTTTGCATGCAATTGTAGCCGTTCGTAGTTACCTTAAATAAAAACTAATCGAACTGAAATATATCTTTTAACGCTTTCAATTAACAGGATTTCAATGAATACCTCAATTAGACATTAAAAAATAAATATTTTCAATAAAATAAATGTATAAAAAGCCAAAGGAAACGCGCAGCTAATTAAAGTGAAGAAAACGAAAATAAAACAAGAATGGCTTTGTTCTTTGTATTTGTGTATGAATAAATCTTTGTTCGTCGATATATGTAGATTATATTGACTACACAATTATGGTATTACTCGTCCTTAAGACAATACGTATTTACATTTATACCGACAATTTTACAATATGTAACACCAATTTTCAATGTATGTTATGAGACTAAACTGTTGCGGCGTATACTTAACATGTTTACTAAACAAACAGATATCTATGCTTTCTTTGTATATAACTTATGTATTGTTTTATTTTACTAACTTTTTACTTATTAATTTATCAATCAGTAGAATTCGTAATAATTGAAGCATTTAAATGTTTCTTAAATATAAGGTGGCCTGGGACACAACTTCTGTAGAAACTTTTCATCAAATATAAACATTTATATCTTATCCGCACTTTGTAGTATATTGGTATTTCTTTGAAAGGGAATTTAACATCTTATTCGGGTTATGGGAACGTTTTTTTATCAATATTTTAATGTATTTGTGGACTAGCCAATTTGGGGAAAATTCTCATTAGGAACAATAGTAAGTTTGGGATTTTTAAAATGGCGTATTAACCGTGGATAAACTTGTGATTCGCCATAATTTATGGACGTTGAAAATTGTAAGAATATATCTTTCCTAATATGATTCTGAGCTACTCTTATAATTTACTGCGCTCTCAAACTCATGTTCAGTAACCATCCAATTTTATTAATACATACTAATTTTTTTGTAAAACATTTTTAAAAGTGATTATCTGGATGATGTAATTTTGAGTTCACACAAAGCAGGATATCTAAGTCTCCAGAATTACAGAAATAGTTAAATATGAATTTGCGGTATGTAACAAGATTATCCAACATACGTTAATGTACGTATGCTAAATGCTAGCTAAATTTTAAATAAAACAAAAAAATAGGATTTCCTAAATTGACGTATAAAGTATTTTTTTATTTTTATTAATATAATGTTATGTTTAGTACAAAATTCTTAATCCTACTGAATTACTCTTACATCGGCTCCTTTTCGAATGAAATTGAGAATTTCACTTTTGTAGGAATTTCTGTCCAGAGGTCCTGAGTTGTTACTGTGGACTCGTTTATTTTCAGTTCATTAAAAAATGTTGCCTGTTTAAAGCAAAACTTGTTTTTCCATTTAGAAGCAGGCCATTAAGAATTATTGTGCAATTATCTTGTGTTTCTGTTCCCGATTAAACAGACTTGTTATAAATACCAGTCTATTTTTTTAACGACTGGTTTTGGTGTTTTTTGGGGTGCTGGTTTCTAAAAAGAATATCCAAAAAAACACGTCACCTACAGTTTTTGCATAAAATAGCATTTTGTATTGCGATTTTGTTCAATTAATCTTACGTTAAACGACCGGTCCATCTAACAAAGCTCATGATAGTGGTCATTGTGAGTTTATGCAGATCTTTAGGATCTACATTAAAATCTCCGAATGGACCGACTATTCCGCTGTTTTAGAGTAAGCACACACACATAAGGTGTGTGATAGTCTCATCCTCCAACTTGCATCTGCGTAGCGGTGAATCAGTTATGCGTATTGTGTGTAGATGCTTATTCAGCTTGCAGACACCTGTGATAACACTCACTGCGAGACTGATCTGGCATCTACTGAGGTTAAGTAGACGTCTACTCAGGCCACTATCGACTCGATTTAGAAATAGCTTCGACTGTCTACAATCTTGTCTTGCGGCTCACCTCTGATTTATGCTCTTTTCGAACGAGATGGTGATACACCCATATAAGGCTATGGGCCTATAAATGGTAAGCAGGCCCCTTCTTTTGCCAGCGTATTAGCAGTCTCATTGCCAGTGATTCTGCAGTGGCCAGGGAGATAATTGAGACTTCGTTAGAAGTCGCAATGAGGGCAAGTAAGTTGCAACACTCGCTGAGAATTTTGGACGAGACTACTCTCGAGTCAAGTGCTTTAAGTGCAGCTTGGCTGTCTGAGAAAATTGAGATGCTTTTCTCTGGAATGTTTTTCTTCTGAATCCCGTAGGCACAGATTAAGATGTCGAATATAAAGACAAATTTGCCTAGACAGGTGGAGATGTGCAGATCTTCAGTAAGACCGCACACGCCGACTCCGGCTGACGCGCCTGCAAGTGATTCATCCGTAAATCACACACAGCTAGGTCCGATTCCATGTTTTCGAGATAGTTTTCATCCCACTCCATTCTGGAGGGGACGACCTTCCGCGTTGGCTAAAGCGAGGCGTTTCGTAGTCAGATCATCTGGACGCTACCGTTAGTACGTATCAGTGCTCCACTTGCTGATTTTTGTACGACAGAGGTTATTATAATCGAGGCGCAGAGCAGATTTCATAACCTCTTTTCCCACAATTCCCACGGAGCAAGAGAAAGAGGCAACTCAATTGCTGCAGTTGGTGAAGATCTAATTGCACCCGCAATACATAGTTAAGCAGGCCATTCTTGTACCTTAGAAAATACATTGGATGGAGCTTACGTTAGTTTTATGCCCGGACCAGCGCGCCGTAACAGAGACTGGGTCTGGTTACAGCAGTGTAGATCCAGTGGATGATTTTGGGTCCGATGCCCCAAGTACGAGTGAACGCTCTTCTGCACTGCGCACATAGTCGGGATTGAATGTTGAAACGACTAAAGTGTAAAATTTATATATTTTTTTTTACGATACGATCCTATGCTTGGGAGCTGAGATTACCCTTTTAAGTTGTCGGTATGAGTTTCAATTTAACTATTTAGTCAGAAATTGAAGAAAGTTCAAATAATCATATGTATCGCTTTTAAAAACCTTGAGAGTATTTCCCAACTTCATAAATTATGCATACTAATCAAAATTAAAATTATAGTTCGAATCAAATAGTTCTTCCACATCATCCGACAACACTATGTGAATCAGTGAGCAAAATTTAGCCTTCCGTTCTCAGGTAATATTTTGAATTCCAAATTGAATATGGCACATACCCTAACTTGCAAAAGATAACACCCAGTAACAATTTTTGGGAAATCTTCTTTTACTACTTGCTTTGCTTATACGTTTTGCCTTCTTAATAAAGGTATAGGCTAATTAAAAAAATCATAAATCAAGATAATTCTTTTTCCCTTCACTTTTTTAACAACAATTTTTTCCATTATGTCTATAAGGGCCAGGAGAATGTGAAATTTTCAGGACAGCATTGTCTGCAGACACATTAATTGTCTTATCGTTGGGACATCTTAACGATTCTTTTAAAATTAGGGAAAATATTGGATCAATTTAGAAAAAATCGAGTTTCCATATTTGCGTAGTAAAATTTTGTCGTGCCCGCTACTGATAAATAGGGCTATATATACCCAAGGAGAAAAAGCCGATATTTAAAAAAATTCTTATTCTGTAATACAACATTTGAACTTACTATATTCACTGAACAATTCAATTAGATAAATTAGGTAAATTCTCCACTGAAATTAGCAAAAAAGAACAGTTAGGACTGATTCGTAACTAATTGAGCAAAATAAAAGCTAAATAGAGGCACTTTTAGCATGATTTTAACCATCAATGAACTGAAAACTATAAATATCGTATACTCACAATGCCGTTTGCTGCAGAGTAAAAATGACTGGGAAAATTTGATCTAGACAGGCATCACGATCTTGCTTTGCTTTGATATGAATTTCCTTCTTTGTTGTTGTTGTTCTGAATGGTCTGTGTTGGTGAGTGTTTGTTTCTTGCGTTGGCATTTTGCTTTCATCTAGCTCCTCTCAGAACGGGCTGTTTGGTTTATTGCCGCATTCAGTTTTTTTAAAACATTTGGGACAAATGTTTTGCTCAATGCTTTAACACATACATAATAATGAGTATTCAACTTCGAGAATTAGCGAAATATATCTTTGATTTTCACTTGATCTGACTGCTTCAAAATTATTAACCCATTAAAAATTCTTAAAGATAATGTCTACATTTTTTATCTAATTTAAATATATTTATATGAGTTGAGACCTAAAATTATAGAGAACAAGATTGGACCTAATGCGTAAAGTCTGTAAAAAGAGTGAAGTGTTTTCCCGTTTAGCTAACACGGGGGGTAGATGTTTAACGCTGGACAGAATACATTAGAGGGATAAAGACGGGATGTAAATGACAAGCAAATGGTAGCGCGTAAAAAAATTTCCATTGGGAAACAGAAACACACGCGAATTTTTTATGCCCCGCTTTTCTCGTTTTTGAGAATTTTGGACTGCACTAAGTGTACAACTATGAAAGGGTAATACATATCACAAAATTGCCTCAGCCAAACCGTGTTATGTTTCATCCTCTTCACTATAATCTGAGGTTAAGACCTCGTATTTTTGAATTACAGGTGGCCTATTTATAGTTTGGTATCTATTGTCTTTTTCCAATTGAAATACGTTCGCCTATTTTCATCCATTTGGATAATTGTGTGTAATTAATTCATTTGTTAAGGTCACGAAATTACAAAATTCAGTCTATTTTTAGATCACAACCTCATAATTTCTTGTAAAAAGCGGGTAACTTTTAAATAATATTGGTGTATACTACTAAAACAATGTTTCTAATATTTTCGTCATTTTATTGCATCATATCGCTATATATTTGGAAAAAAAATTTCAATGGCCGGGTGGAGGATACTAAACCCATAAAATCAAAATCAATTTGTTTGCACAGCCCTTCCTTTAACTTGAGAAACTTTTTTTTTCTTTAAAATAGGACGAAGCTGTTGAGGGGGCTTTAAAAGATATTGGACTTCTGTAGCGTTATTGTTTCATAGAATATGCCTTGTGACTAATTTTAACAAATGACAAAACTTTTTCTACCGATTGATATTTCCGTCGTTGTGTTTATTGTTTATTTTATACTATATTTTTTAAACATATATATATAATATTTCTTGCCTTTTTATGTTTGTTTTATAACAATTTTAAGCAGTAACGATGAAAACAATTTTTGTCGAACACTGTAAATATTATATGTGCCAATACATAAAAATGATGATAATAATGAAATGTATTAAGAAAAAAACATTCCTCAAAAAAAGTAAATAGAGACTTTTGATCATGTAGTTTTATACACCGTAGCAAAGTGTTTTATTGGTTAAGAATAATTTTTTCCGCAATAATCGATTATTTAACAATAGTTTACTGGAATTTTGTCACAATTTAGCAATAAACGAATGTTATCAGTTAAATAAAACAAAAAATGGTTTTCTTAAAAGACCCCAAAAACTTTTACTTTTCAAACAGTGCTCTTTCGCTTCTGTTGTTAGAACACTGCTTTGTAGCCTCTCGCGGTGGTCGGATTTCTATCCTCAGCATCTTGTTGGTCTCTTTGTACACTGTTTTTATGCAATGCAATAATGCAAGCATGTACATTAGCTCTATCAATGTATAAAAATACGAAAAAAATAACACGAAATAACATAAGTCTGTTTTGCAAATAATTTCCCAGATTTGTTGAAAAGTTTCTGTTTATAGTGAGTAGTGCTGCACCATGTTATTATGTCTTTGTTGCTATTTACCACTAAACACACGAAATTATTATAAAGGAACCCTAACAAGGTATGTAAAAACCTCCTTACTGCTAATTCATTTGGACGACTAAAACTATCTTGTTTCGGTTCATACAGAGGTTTCTCGTCTTCCTGTTCGCAGATTTTTGGGCAACAAGCTAACATAAGAATATGTTTTACTTCCAGGATGAAACACCACAAGGATTCTTTGAAGACCATGGACTTGGTTAAGGAAGTTTTGTTTATTCTATATTTCTCCCACACGAACATATCAATTCAGTATAAATTCTTTTATCATTGTTAGTCGTCACCATTGCTTCGTTTGTAATGTATTATCTCATCAATATATTTTTGTGATTCATTCCATTCGCTTGCTCATTTTATATCGATTTAGTTAATAGTGCCTACATGTGGTATTGTGTTATCAACGTATTGTAATGTTTTGCTTAAATAAAGAAAGAGGTATTAGCACGAAAGTGTAAATTGTATTCTTTTGAAAATTTCATTCAAGTTCTGTACTTCCTGAACCCTTTTTAAATTTTCTTTCAATTTCGCGTATAGTCCACAATCTGTTGATTGGTGAGACAACATGATACCTCGAAATATTTTTTTTTATATATAATATACAATATATAATTATCTTTGAAATTTCAATTTGAAGGGCGACAGTAAGAAAAATTGATGCCTGGGCATTTCATTTCTTTTTCATAAAGTTAATACTTTTTAAGTTATAGCGCGAAAAAGGTTAAACAATTAGGGCCACAATTGCTTTTTCGCATTTATCTTGTTTTGGGTAACTCGTAATAAAATATATATCCATACAAAAGCTGTAGAGCACAACATTTTCCATTGATTTCATACGTAACATTTTTCACTGCGACAAAATGTTAAGCCTATAGAGAGGCGCAAAGTTGCAAAATCGGCACAAAATGTTCATAAATGATTCCGATTTCAGCCCATTTAGGCGGAGAATTGATCGCAAAAGATGAATTGTACCGAGTTGGTGGACAATATTTTCAGGAAAGGTTCACTATGTTCTGACAAACCTAGATAGATAGAATGGATTGCCTCCCGGCTTCCTGATTGCGCAGAAAATGTGGGAGAAACGTGAATTTTAGGAAATGTTAGAGCATTTGTCCACTTTCTCAACTGACTGTACCTGCGGTCAACATTCGTGGAATTTTTGGAAATCACATTGCGATAGTAGTTGCTTGGCATGAGTTTGATATCGCTGCGTGGATAATGAGTATTCCCAATTTATTAATCACCCTGTAGCGCCGAAAATACCCACTTCGTGTCTATGAGAACATTGATCATGACCGTTGCCACTTTTTCATACAAAGCATGTCTAGAAGATGAGATATTTACGAAAAACGAAAAAATCCCTACTATTATTAACATACCAAGCTTGCGCCATCGATCTGCTCAGGCACACCAGGATTTTTCTTACTGTCGCTGTCAGTACTAACATTTAAAATACATTTCATCCTGTTGGCTGATAGACCAGCTTTTTTGCAGTCAGCTCTTAGATTATAACTATTATACGTTTACATGCAGAGTTGAAAGATCGAATCAAAACTGGGTTGAGTTTTCAACCTGCCGCGAGGGTGCAGTGGTTGAGTCGATATCGTGTCTAAACGAAGTTAAAATGGCAGACAAATGTAACCTGAATTTCTGTAGTTTTGGGTTTGCTTACATACGGGTATGTATTTTTAGAATGTCTTTACCGAGAGAAACATTTATTATAATAAAATATTTTATTGCCCTTGATATTCGAACAAAAACAAAACCCAAACTACCGAGGGAATGACGCCAACTCAACTACTCGACAGGTGTAAGTAATGTACATCTGTATTCGACATTTCAACTCAACCTAGCTTGCTAAGCGGAGTCAACCCGGATCAACGCATGTTGAATTCTGCATGGTGTTTGTCCGTCTGTCAGAGCCTTTTAGCTTATAAGTAAAAAATAGAAAAAGTATAATATAATAATAAAAAGGTCTTTTTACAGATTTACATTATGGAATGGATGGTTAAACGACAAATATGGGAAATGCTGATATCTTCATGAGATATGAAATTTGCTCCACTTCGAAAATGTTCGCGATGCGTTTACATGAGTATTTAAAGTTTGCAGTCGGTGTTATACATAGTTCCCTTCACCATAATTTTTTATGATGGCTAAGATTATGGTATGGGACCTATGCGTGTTTTTACAATTTAAATTACGCAGTAAAATTCACTGTGTTTCCTTAATGCACTTAACCCGTTTCTTCCTGAAATGACCTAAATTTTTCGAATTTCTCATTCGTTGCGGAAAAATCACCAAATCGTTTTGAAAAAACTATATCTATCCTATGTTTCCTGATTTTTTGAAATCCGATCTCAGATTAACGCTATTATATTCCGCCATTTTTTTAGGCAATGGCTATTCGTATCGTCCGTTCCGCATGCCGTGTGTTTAGCATGTACGAACCCGGATTCCGTGTACTCCGTGTACGTCAAATTTACCTGGACACGGACGATGCGAATAGTCACCGCCTTTTCTGGCATCTTAAACCCATAAAAATCGTGAATATTAAAATTGCTTTTTAAATAATTGAGCATAAAACTATGTGCGAATCATGCTACATGTTTTCATCTAGTGACATAAATAGTTATACTAAAAGAAGGTTAGTGAATCGAAATATAATATGGCGGATTCAAGATGGGGTCCATTAAACTCTCATGGAACCGCCCTCCTTGCTCTCCCTTCGATTAGAATGGAATGTCAAAAATACCAGAAAGTCTTAACTAGTCACCTATTACCTTATTTAAGAAAGTTTCGTCGCATTCCGCTTACTTTTCAGCAGGATAATTCGAGAATACAAGTAGGAGTACTAGGGGATGGTTTGCTGATAACGATATTAGCATCATGGAGTGGCCAGTATGCTTCCCAGATTGCAATCTTGCAGAGAATTGTTTCGACGTCTTAACTAGGGCAATTTTTGCTCAAAATTGACAATTTTAAACTGTGAGAGAACTTAAAATGGCAATAAATGAAGCGTTCCATTAAAATGGATATGATATGAAAATTAGTGAAGTCAATGCCAAATCGAGTTTTTGAAGTGATTAATCAAAATGGAAACAAATAAATACTGATTAAAGGCTATTTATTCCCATAGTTTTAAAGTTTTTGAATAAGCACACTTTTAATTCACTTTTACTCTAACTGCGTTTATAATTTTGAAAGGAGGAAAAATTTAAATTTGTAATATACGACTATCTTTATACAAAAAAATCACTAAACAGTCTGTATAACTCAATAAAAATATTGGTGAACTAGTAAAAAGTTTATGGAATTTCCGAAAATGTCTGAAATATGCGATGCGTTTATAATTATGAAACGCATCTTATTTATATATTGCCTATATTATATAATAACTCATTTGATTTCTTAGCACCTTTTTCATCTAATTTCTCTGACTGTCTGACTGGCACCTATGCCCACTAATATTTTGTATTCATAACTTGAAGTACTATAAAAACCCCCTTCGCACAGTTATGCTAGAAGCTAACCGTAATCTGTAAGATAAATCCATAAACATTTCCATCGATTCTCACCAGCAGCATTTAATTGCTGCAGGGGCTGAAATGAACAAATTTCAATATGGAAGTTGATGCCGCGTGTGGAATTGGAAAGCTTTCCCAAAAATAAACTTGTGCACAGCTTTTGAAGCGACTGTAACTGTCGAATTTTCCGCTTTTCCGACTTAAAGTTGGCCACCGTTCGTCCAAGGACGAGTGCCTACTTCACACAAGATTTGTTCCGTGCACCCCATCTTGTGCTGGGAAATTCAAGCAGAGTCACTTTCTGCCCGAGAATTTTCCAGCCGAAAAATATATTTCCCGTGTTTCCTCTCACTTATTACGTTGGTGAGAAAAATCTCACCACGGTGGGATTATGTGTGGGGAGAGCGGACAACAAATCTCGGTAGCCACCACGCATGTTTCCCACACACGAAACAGCTCATGCGCGCTAGCCTGGTGGACCTAGCGATCACTCGGCAGGGAACGATTTTCCATTTGGGAGCGAATGACAACAACAATATTGGGGCGCGCGAGAGCTAACATTTTCGAGAAGGGGGAGCTCGCACGGCCATTTGTATCGAGCGGAAGAGGAAAATTTTCAGTGGTGTGGTGGGCTGGTGTGCCCTTTCTCAGCTGTGAGCTTCGAGCACTCGACACAGTTGTGTGCGGGCACAGAGGAGAGAAATCGAACACCCGTAAAAAGGTGTGTTGTGCGCGAACGATTTTCCAACACACTAGATCTGTGCACCACTAAATTTATGGATAAAAGATAAGAAAAATTGGGCAAAAGTGCTTTAAATTGTGCGAAAAGTGCTGGCCGTGTGGGGATACTCCAGAAACCGATAAAATTAGGCCTGAGCAGCAGCGGAGTCGCGCGGAAAAACCTCGGCAAAATCGTGTGGAATTTTTCCCGAAGGAGTGAAGAAAAAATATGTTAATGTGTGCGTGAGTGGGGGGTCCAGTGTGGTTCTTGTTTTTTCTTGGGTTTTCCTTGACATTATCATTTAGTTGGGTCGAAAACGCTAAATTCGGTCGGATAGCTGTGGATCAACGAAAATAATACTGAACTAGCGAAAATGGATTAGGGATCAGCAGCGCTAGTGGTCCCAGGTAGTCAGTGGCGCCGTGCGGGGGGTAACAACTTTCTCTTCAAATACCTTTTTCGGGTGGACGGCCCGCAGGGGGTGGGAGTGGGAGACGCAGCACATCATTGCCGTTAGTCGAGCTACAAGGCAGAGGCAGCACTCTCTTTACCGTTTAAGTTGGAGTTTCTGCAGCGGAAATTTTTCAAAACGAAGTCCTTTTTCGGGCACAAAAATGGATGATGATGCCGTATCGAGTCGTCCGCACTTGATTCGAGTCGCGTGAAGTCTCGAAAACCGGCGGAATCGTGGAATTTATTCACCATACACATTTGGCACAAAATGGCGGATGGTGGCCATTCGTTTGGGAAGAAGACATTTCATAAGCCTACGTTCTGTCACCATTGCTCGGATTTACTCTGGGGACTGATCGGACAAGGATACATCTGTGAAGGTATTTATTCGCTAAACCTAATTTTTTTTAGAGTTATTCATACAGGCGGTTTAAGTCCAACCATTCGACAACCGTCCGCCACTTTCCACTCGCTCGTAGGTATAGTGTCCGTGATCGATATCGGGAAAAATAAATTTATGTTTTCGATTCACACCCTCCGCGTAGCAGGTCCACCCTATGTTTGTTTTCGGCGACAAAGTGTCCAGTTCTAATATTCGTTGTACCTCCATGTATTTCAAGTTCGTTAATATCTGTTCCAACCTGTTGTTTTCTTATGTTACATTACTTAGTACTTCAATGTTTTAAAATGCAAAATAAATCGGATCCAACCAGAACCATTCTAAATTGCAACGAAAAAATAAGTTTAATGTCGGAATGGCCCAAGAGCCCTTGAAGATCCTATCGCATCTCTAAGGCAAAAATCTTCGCAGTCATCTCCACCTCTGGCACGTCTTTTCATTAAAGTGTTCTCATCTAGCAGAAAAAAAAATTGAAAAATAAGTATGTACCTGAATTTTGCGACACTGAAAGGCTAGGCTACGTTGACGTCACTTGTGAACCAGTTTTGAAGAAGAGTTAAAGTGACCGGAAGTGTTTTGTTGCAATTATTCAAATACTGTTGAACGTGTTTTGCGTCCACCTGGCTGAAGTGAATGAAGTCTTTCGGCTGTAGATAGCTATTTATACCTTAAATGCACTTTTGCTAGGATACCTATACTGGAAAAAATAACCAAATATATTTGTAACATAACAACTTCATTTAGTCATTTCTTGTCAATTGGTGTAGGCTGTTGCCTGCTTAGCTGAAATTACTAGAGGCTTTGTGTGAAGAATAATGTTAAAGAATCTTTAACCCTTATGCCCCAGCTATTCTTATTTATCTTATTATTCAACAGCTTCCACCGTTAAATCTTAACGTGCAATAATCTTCAAGGTATCTAAAAATGTGGACTTGCAAGGGGTGAAAGGTATCAGAACAGCAAGTTATATACAGCAGTGCGAAAAACAAAATTGGGCATAGCTACATTCGAAGTAATTTGGTTTTCTATTATTATGATTTGGACGAGCAATCAATTTGATAAAGATTATAAGTTACTCAATATATTTGAGCTGTATAATTCATGTGTATGCAGATTGTTTGACAGAAAAAACTAAAATGATCAGCTTCATTAAAATCCAATTGGGTTCATGTCAGGACTGAATGGTGGCGATTTCATCAAATTATAATATTTTGTTCCATGTATTCTTGCATAAATAAATGTTGTTTTTATTTCATTCTAAAAGTAATTATTCAAAAAGAAAAAGAGCAAAGCAGTCCTTGAACTAGACGACGAGCATGTACTCCTTCTTTTAACAACCTTTTTCTAACCAGACTTGAAGGAATATTGGTCCCGCGGACCCTAAAAATGTAATTTCTTAAGTTTGCCAACGGCGATTCCTTAGACTTTGGCTCATATTCTAAAAAACAGCCAGAGCTCTGTCAATGTTTATATAGATCTTCAACTTTACATGGCCGACCTGATCTTTTTTTGCATCCTGTTGTTCCGGTTTCACAGTATTTAAAACAAAAGCCACAGTGCTTTTGCAACATCCAAGTTTCTCCACGATTTGCCGAGCAGAGCTCTCGCGTGATAACAACATCATAGTGCTTTTTAACTCCGCGCTTCATACCTAGTTTATACGCGATTCATGCCTAGTTTACACGTGACGAATATTCGGCCGAGACAGTGAATTTGAACACAAAAGTAGCGTACTCGGTCTACGGATAAGACCGAGTGAAATGAGGTAGCGAATGTATAGAAGCTGTTTCTATTTTCTCGGTCGACGTGCGACTCGACTGAGTACTAATTGTAAGCTAGGCATCGCTTTCAAGAAAAATTGAACGATAATTATATCCTAAAACTATTCAACCTATGGTACAAAGGCTGTTCGGACAAAAAAGATGTAAAGGGATATCGCAACGTATGGGTTCCTTAGCTATATAGTCTGCTACGAAACACACTCTTATGGCCGGGTACGGGTAAATTCAAAAACGCCAAATTTCCTTGCATCATAAAGGCACCACTGCGATGATACGCAGCGCTGTACAGCCAAAGCTGATGTCTTGTTTTGATGATTTTTAACATCATTAACAACAACTCCACCCAGCTGATCGATTGATACGTCAGTGCTTCACCCGGCTTTGTAGTGGCGAAGCTTCCCTTTAATATTATAATTAATTCGGTATTTGAAAATCAAGAGTCTTATGAGAATAATTGCCTCAGAAATGCAATAAGAAGAAGCAGAGCTTTGAAAAGTAAAAGAATTTTTTGGTTCAAATCATTTAAATGCCGAAGAAAAATACAGAAATATCAAAATTATTTTATCTTAATAGATAAGTTTCCGAATGGCTAGGAGGACACTTAAAGTGAACACATATGTACTTCATGCACGAGTAATAATAGCATCGAATACATTACCTTACAGAGCTTGGAAACTTATTTAGAATTCATTTAAAAAAACAATCACAAGGGAGGGTTAGATATCCAATAAAAAAATGTTTATGTATTACTCCGTGAAAATTAAATATCTAATTGAGTAAGTTTCCGTGTCATTTCGGATAGATTCAATATAGCCAGTGGCATAGCTAATAGTAATATAAGAATAAATGTTATTTTAATTTGCATAACAATACCATAAACCTGTCGGCCCTGCCACTCGTAAAATAACGTTGCATAAGCGACAATCATGATACGTTCGTTGCTCTGCTTCGACGAAACGCATCAGATGCTAAATTGAATTTTTGACTCACCATATGATGCACAGTAAATGCATTTTTGAACTTTGGAAATGCTTATAAGCGCATCGATGCGTTTTTGAATCTACCCTACATTAGGCATTAGGAAATGAGAAAATGTTCAAATACCTTACTAAAGTATAGCAAATCCAATTTAAATTAAACTGTTTCCATATTTAAATTTATTATGTTAAAATGAAAGTTAGTTGTGACCTATCGCGCTTCTGGTCAACATGCTGTAGTTTTTTCTCTGTGCGACAATAAAACATTTTGTGTTGCCATATATAATTCGGCGCATCTGGTATAGGTTTACACTGACTGACATTTCATAACTACATTGTGTACTACAATAATGTGTACAAACTTAATTTGTTAGCAAATTTAACCTGATGGTTTGGTCGTGGTTTGTTTTCTTATGGAGATTACATATAACTGTTCTATATTACTGTACTGACTCTTTATATAATTCAGAAGTGCCTGTGTATTTGAGTGATATCATAGACAAATAAATATAAAGATTACCCACTTCGAACAAGCAAAACGCGACCAACATTTCTGAGAGCTCCACAGAGATACCTCCACATGTGCGATGGCAACCGGCGAGCTCGACGCAGGGAAAGTCAAGTTGTTCAGCGCTCCCTGCTTTTCTTGTCCTATGCAAGGCGAATTCCAAGAAAGAAGACCAAAAAACAAGGCAAATGAGGGTTCATACGATAGCTGCGCTGACCTACTACCTTGATTGAGCATGGTGACGAAGGGATGCTTGTGTGCATAATTTTATTTTCGTGAACTATTTTGCTTGCCTGATTAATGGGCTCACAATCTGAATCATTGCTTACGCTGCAGCTAAACTACTTACCGCACTTGTTGCACAATATACTATTATGGTTTGATATTTTGATAAACTAAGTTTTCCCCTTATTTTAAATATCTCAATTTGCAATTTTCGCAGCAATATCGAAATCTTAAGAAATCATACATATTTCGAAAGAAAACCAACCAATACTAATTTTTAAATTTGGTGCTTACTTTAAGTAATCAATTCCACATTCCTAAAAATTGCATTTCGGATAATTCTCACATTAAAATGATACATCATATAGGTAAAGTAACGAACAATTCCAGTAGTAATTAAATTTTTCACGCGTGTATCTCTTTGTCAGCTCACGAATCATTTATTTGGTTATTGCCTTCACCCTATCCTCAAGCAAGGCAGCGCAGCAATCGTGCGAACCCCAAGTTGCCTTGTTTTTGTGGTTTTTTTTCTTGGAATTCGCCCGCACAGCACATGAAAAGCAGGCCGCGCTGAACAACTCAACTTATCCTGCGTCGAGCTCGTCGGTAGCCGTCGCACATGTGGAGGTATTGCTGTGGAGCTCTCAGAGCAATAACATAACAATTTTGGTCGCGTCTTGCTTGTTAGAAGTGCGTCTTATATTTATTTATATATAGTAATACGCAGGACATATATTTGTATATATACATATGTTATATAATATAACAAACTTGTCCTATTTAATCTGTAACCTAGAGAATAGAGTAAAGGGGGTTCTACACTATTATCGCACGCATAAGACCAGGAACAGTACGCGATTGCACGGTTTTGACAGTGTGGATCCTACAGACCCTCACTAAATTTGCCGGAACAATTTGGTGAACATTCTAAGGTGATTTCTGGTTCTGCTATTTTTATATTCATTTGTTCACTTGTTCACGAAGTGCGTCTTGCAGTGGTGCTGCTACAAATATTCAGAGATGTACTCAAACAGGCACCACCTTGGAATCAATTAAATTCATTTTCTCACAGACGGTGCATCCTGCAATAAATATTATTATAACCTGTTGTGCAGAACACTAAATTTTCCACAATCTTCAATTCTGTACGATATGAAATTAAAATGGTGTGTACATCATGTGTGACAATATTGATGAAATATATTTTCCAAAATAGCGGCTGAAGTATAAATTTGAATTCATACTTAACGGCGATGGCTCAACTAACAACAATTTGAAATAAAATGGTTTGAATTTCAGTCCAGTTTGAATTACGTACCATATTATTTTTGGGGTGAGGAGTAAACTTTAAAATTAATTTCGGTTTACGAGGCAAAACGTAGATTGTACGACACAACAAACAATTCGTATTAAAATAAACATGCACAAGCATATGCTTTGGAGAAAATTAGGAACCCCGTTAATGAAGTTAGGTAGTGAAATATTAAATAACCCCTGCAGGACGTATTTTACTGTTGAACTAAAAAAAATCTCTTAAACGTGCGTCAAGTACAGAACAACAGAACAATGTAATAATTAACGAACACAAAACTACGATAATATACTTCTGCTCACACGGCATTTGATTTGTAAATCCAAGTACCGTTACGCGCGATCATCTCATACCGGTGTTTTTTACGTGGGATTGTTGCAGCGAAACTTTGCATAGAAGGAAATAAGTATACACCCAGTCGATCTTAAAGACGAGTGCTGTTAAATTGATCGGTTGTTTTTGTGTGAACTTCAAAGAAAATTCACAGTGAGCATCTTTTTTTGTGTGTTGCAATTACATTTACTTATTTCAAGTTGAAGTTAAAACGTTTTCTACAGAAATGCCACGTGTTAAAACTTTTCCAAGGAAGAGATAGGGAAAGTGATTGCGTACAAGGAATGTGGACTCTCCAATAGGGAAATTGCCAGACGAATAAACAGATCGCATGTAGGCATGCGTAGCTGATGTGATAAAATTGGACCCTTGTATGCAAAAACAAAACGTCCAGAACGATCTTCAATTACATATATGTATAAATCCTCCCGCCAAAAACGTGAAATTATGAGAGCTGCAAGCTCGAGAAAACTTAGTTCTTCTGACATTGTGAGCTAGATTTACCAATTTCTACAAGCGTATTGCAGAAATCTTGCACAATTCCGGTACTTTTACTTGGACTAAAAATAAATATAAATAAACCTGAGATGCAACAACGTCATAAAACCGCACGTTTTAAATTTGCGACGTCACAATTTGTCGTGGACCAATCAGTGGGGCCAGGTGATTTTCAGTGATGAAAAAAAGTTTACTCTGCATGGCCCTGACGGTTATAAACGATATTGGCACGATAAGCGCAAAAAACAAGAAGCAAGCTAGCACAGAAACTTCCAAGGAGCCAATATTATGGTGTTGGCAGGATTTTGCTATGCAGGAAAATCACCGATATGCTTCATTACCAATAAAATGAATTCTGCTGGTTACATCAACCTCCTAGATGAAGTGCTTATAACTTTTTTGGATAATTTGGATGATCCACATATGGTTTTCCAACAAGATAATGCACTAATATATAAAGCAAACATTGTGCAAGATTGGTTTCGGTAGAAAAATATTGAAACTATATACTGGCCAGCCTTGAGTCCCGATCGAAGTCGTTTGGGGAATTATGTCTAATCGGATTTATTCCAATGGTCGGCAATATGGAAACCTAAGGGAACTTCGAACAGCAATAAACCAAGTTTGGAGTGAAATATCCATTACTGAACTCAGAAATCTAACTAGTTTAATTCCTAAACTAAAAAAGAAGAAACAATTCAAACCTCTGGGTATCGCACCCATTATTAAACCATATTAATGTATTTTTTTTAAAGTAGCAAAGTAAAGCAGTGTGAATTAAAATTTGGTTTATTTCTTTGTTATTCGCTTAGTGTTTTACATATATATCACGTCTTTAGAAAAAGTGATAAATGGATTCACAAAACATACAAAAGAATGAAATATATTAAGTTTTGTTTTTGGAAGTATATTTATTTTTGGGGGTGTATATACTACATACAGTATGATGGTATCCGCATTTTTTTTAAATTTGTTTAAAGACCAACGACACTAAATTGTAAACCGACCGTAATTACGTAATTAAACTATTCCACCAATATGATCACGATGGACGCATAAATGCAACCCAGTGCTGAACCCCGTGCAATGTCCTACCTAGAGACATTGCTGACTAGCTCCTAATCCTTTTCAATCAACGGATCTTTTCTGACTAACCTTTCCAAAAGGTCAACAATTCCGGCTTTTTACAAGCTTTTATTGAACTTGCAATTTTTGTATTGAAGTCTTCAAAATTTGCAATTTAATTTTCAATTATTTGCTGGCGTACTTGGTATGTTACATTAGTCTAGGGCCTGATGATGGAGTTTTCTTTCTTCTCGAGTGGGTTGTAAGGTCGATTACAGTTGGAGTTGAAAGGTGATGATTAGAACTTTACAGTAAAATAATGCAAACCTGATCAAGATTTTTGCTTTTGCTCTGAAATTTTCCATCACGTAAAATTTTCAAGAAAATTAGAGTTAACAAGTGAAAGAAGACCATTTTTCCTTATTAAAAACGCAACAAGTAGCTATCTTACAAAGTCATCACATACCTTAAATGAAAGCTTGAAGCATCAACTATTTCCTAAAAATGCAGTAGGCCCAAGAGCTTTAAAAAAATTTTCTAAATCTTGAATTTTCGTCAGCATATGTTGGCGCATGTACATGAAAACATGTTCTACTAAAGAAATGTGTGGAGCTTGTAGGTTTATTATATTTTATAGTCATAATTTAGGGTTTGTCCTATTATTTGAGCTATACATTCAATTTATGGATAAACTTAAAATTTTTTAATGAATTCACGAAAATCATCCAAAAGCGGATTTTTTCACTTTTTGACACCGTTTTTCTAAAAAATTGTAGCTAATGAAACGTTTTCGTTTTCAGATTCGTAATCTATAGGAAAAAATACATCGATATCACATATTTGTATTTCAGTACCAAAATCCTTGTCACCAGTGTAATTTTTCTATAATTTCTTAAATTGCCGCGTGGATCTTCTTCGGTTCTTACATGCTACGATCTTCATGTGAATTGAAAATTTACAATCGTTAATAAAGTCTAACAAATCACAAACTTATGGAAAACAATTTTAGAAACCTCTTAGTTTAATATTTTAATTAACGAGAGAAGGTATGTAGTGCCTTCATGTCCACAGAATGGCTCTGTCTTGATCCTCATGCTTCTTTTTCGATAAAAGAAAACTGTCTACAATTTATTTAAGGTTTACAAACGATTACTTGTTGGTAATGTACCAACTTCGAAGAACTGCAAAAATACAAAATTCGTAAGGAAGAAGACATTTTTGCTACTATTCTAGCGGACGACTTGAAACTTGCAAGAACTTTTTGAGCTTTATTTCAGTAAAACCGATTAATTTGCACGAATAGCTCTCTAAAAATATTCACTCAGTTGCAAGTTGCACGCTTATTGTTTTGAGAGAAAATGTACTTGGGTAATCATAGTACAAAGCGGGACTCTAGAAGGGGAAAACGAGAAAGAAGGAAAACTTGTAGTGCAGATACCATGCCGGGTGCTGGAAAGGCAGTTAACATTTAGCATTTAAATTAAAGTTGTTCATTCACCCCCTACTTCTACTTTCTATGGGTGTTCTCAAGTTTGCATCACGAAGTACAATCAGTTCTTTCTGCAGCAACGAAATTTAGTATTGAGGTGGGAGTTGGGAGGATTCGGAAAATGTTTTGAAGCCTTTGCACAGAAAGCAGGTACTCGAATAGAATTGTTGTCAAAGTGAATTTACTGATTACAAATTCTGGTAATAAGCACTTGTAAAGCTTCTTTTTTTCAGAGCTATTTTGAAGGAAGGTACTATCGGCGTACAATAATCTTATTTGGAGTAGTCAATTAACTGAAGTACAGCTACTGTCGATACGATACAGTACAGCTGCTGCGTTCGCATCCATGCGTACGAGTTAACATACTTCAACATTTGGTTTTGTTTTCACTGGCCATTTCGTTTTTCTTAATGAAAATAGCTGTTATATTGTAAGGGGTGGCTTGGGTGTCAGGGTCAACTACCAGGCGGGCCACAGGTGGTGGATAGTGGAACTTCCTAGGGTTTAGCGGCGATGGAAACCCCGGGAGCCTCGGCCTTGCAGGTTACCTCTGAATACCAAATAAGGAGCTCCAAACCAGACACCCGTCAAACTAAGAAATAATAGCATTCGCCGAGGGCTGCGTAACTAAGGGGAAGCTTAGTAGATAGTATCCGAACTGTGGATACCTGGACCTTCGGTTTAAATTTAGCCTTCCCGGGGACACAACGCGATCTCCCCATTGGTGACATTTACTCCCGAGCTCGTGGGTCTTATATCGATAAAAACACAAGTATTACACGAGGTGGGTACTACTTCTGAAATGCCGAAATCTGTGGGAAATGTTCCCCACGAGGAAACCTCCAGTCTCATCAAACCAGTCAGGGCCACATTTGGACACATTACTTGGTGCTGATGAAATTGGGGTTGATATCCTAGACGCTGCTGCGATTCATATTTTTTGATTGGATCACTCAAAAGAAAAAAACTTGAGAATAATTCTAAAGAGTATGCATGTCGCCATAGCACAAACTTAGGTATTTTTGTTAGGACAAACATTGCAGAAGTTATGTGCATACAAAGTTAATGTTAAAAAAATCATCACTTTTTCGTACTTAAAATACGAAATTTCTGCATTATTCAGTTCACGCGATAGATGATCGTGAATGTGGTAGTGCCATCATCACCAATCCATTATCACTAATGGATAGTCAATAGTATTTGCACTACCACTAATCGATTAATGATAATGAAATTAGACTGCACTACTTCTAATAAATTAGTTATAATGAAATAGACTCTGGACTACCACTAAACGTTTATTGATAGTGAACACAATTTCCACTACCACTAATCCTTTAGTTCTAGTGAAAACTGTATTGTGACTAACACTGATCCAGTAGTGCTATTGAAAACAATAAAGCATTGAAAATTTAATGCACTACGCCCAACTCTAAATTATATGCAAGTTCTATTCTTGCAGTTCTCACACGCCATTGAACACGTACAGACCGAGAATAGGCCCTATACAGGTATGTTCCAATAGGTCCCAACATACGACAGACAGACAGACAGATACCGAAGTCTCACCATAAGAGTACTTTCTACCGTTTAGTTACAGAACCCGGCAAACTAAATATGTATAATATATTCAGAGGAATTCGAATCTATGGCTTGTAGTAGGCACTGACGAATATGTTTTTAAAATATTATACGTAATATTGTTTTCCTAATTAAAATCAGGAATTGGTATAGCGATTTTAAAACTATCGGTGCTTTTTTCCGCTATTTGTAATAAAAATTGTAGGGAGAAAGAGTAGTCAACCATTCTCTGAATGATCTTGAACAACTTCGATTTCCGAGTTATAGAATCACAAACGATTAACAGAGAGCAACATTGATAGTTGTATATAAATATAAGAAATAATCGAAAGTAAGTGCCTCAATATAAAAGAATGTTTAATTAAATTCTATCGATATCAATCAAGTTTGGCTTATACTCGTAATTATGTATAATTGGAATATCAAAGTGATTTTCCTTTTTAATTTACTTCACCTTAATTCTGGTAATTCTGTTAACATGATAACAATTGATTATGCTATCTAGAAAATAAATCAAATTATAACCCTTTAAGGTAGAAGTATCAAAAGGTGTTTTTAAATATTATGAATTATGATTGATATTAGCATCCTAAAGTAGAGGTAGGTTGAATTCATCATTATAAAAATATCATCCATGACACCCAGTCATTATTTTTTAAAGACATAGAATAGAGACAAACAAACTATCCCTCTGTAATAATAATTTATTAGACTATCGCTTTCTATTATATTAAAATACTATATAAAACCACATACTCTAGAATAGCAATTTTAATCTTTTGCACTTTACGACAGGCACTATTGTTATATCCTTGGCCCCAATTTTTGGGAACGGGGTTCGAAACATTTTGCTGTGCTAATTAATTAATAAAGGGCAATTCCAAAAGCAGCCGTCGTACACTTAAGCCAACTATTTTGCCCTATATCTCGACAACGAGTCGAGATAGAATTTTTTCATTATTTTTCCGTTAATTAGCACAGCAAAATGTTTCGAACCCCGTTCCCAAAAATTGGGGCTAAGGATATAACATTCTCCCCTTACGATACAGTAGATAAAAGTAATAATACCACTTTTACTTGTAATCTATAATTCAAATTATTGTTAACTCTCAAAACTTGAATTTAATGAATAGCGCCTGCTTATCAATTTTTTTATTATATTTAGTTAATTTCAAATTAAACTTCGAAACCTACACAGTTTTTTTTTAAAATTAAAATTGAATTGAGGTTCGCGACGTGCGATGCTATTTTCGTGTGTCCCTCGAAAACAACCGAAAACAACTCTTTTTTAATCTTTTGCTTACATTTACGTACATTTTGAAATTATCCCGAAATTAGGTCAAAGCACTTCGCACCTCCATTGCACGAAGGGCCTTTTACATGTATATCCCAATAGTCCAAACTTTATGGGGATCAACCAAAATTAGTGCTGCTGGTGTTGAAAGTTGTGGGCATGTATTTTCTTGTAGTTTCTGCGGTTTAATAATGTTCTCAGATGCCTTGTTAATGTTTTTCAGCATACTGTGAAGTACCCGCTTAGTCGACCGTTTTACATGATTTCTCTGAAAATAGCCGGATAGATTTAAAATAGGTACCCCCTGGACTATTAATAGTTTTGCGCACACTAGAAACATGCCGAGAAGTGTCCATCCTCGTAAATTCTGATTCTGAATGGGATTTTTCATGTCAACTCGAGTTTTGCGATTCCCGGCTCAGGAGGCTCCCCTCGTGCGGCGGCCTCGGGACCGAGAGCTGGTTATTTCCCTGCCGATAAATTAATATTTTGAAAATTCAATTACCTTTCACAAAAGCAGATTAAGCAGCAGTCTTTCGTACGGTGTGGTGTATTTATAGATTATCGAAATATCAAGAGCTTCAAAAGATGTTATTCTTCTTCTGTAGCCAGCAGGTCTGGTCACATCATTGTGGTGGTGCTCTGCTTCCTGTACAGATGCAGTTTTTCTCTGCGTGGCCTCCGTTGAGGATGTGCGGAGTAAACTCCAGAGTTGGAGCGATTTTCACCGATCCTAGTGACCTTTGTCATTTTCGTTGTATGACACAGAGAGAGGCAGATTAATTGGATGAGGAAATCCTGCGGGATTACAAAATTAGTTGGCTTTTGAGAGAGGGATTTAACTTCGCAGGGGCGCTCTAGGTGATTCTCCATGAAATTAAATATGATAAGCTCTGCTCATACTAATCCTGAAGAAACGCCGAAATGTAGGTCACTCAGGAAACCCCCTCCTCCCATCGTTATTGGGTGCATATTTTCCAATATTTTGAACAATCCAGTTTCGCCCCGAAATCGGGTTTTCTGTTTGTGCGCCGTGCATGAATTTTCCAGGTACCTATTCCAAACGGTTCTATATCTGGTGATAGTACCAAAGAAGTGTTCCAAGCTATGAACAACCCCCTACTCCTTGGTCTTAGAATTTTTCACTAAAAGCATCGCATGTTTACAGCCTGAATTGCTTTTAACGGGCGGCTAATGAATTGAGGGAAAGACGACTCGAGATTAAAGTGTTGGCTTCTTCTCGCTTTTCCTTGGAAAAGCAGACTAAGGCCAGACCATGCACCCACATTCACCGTCAGGAAAAGCAATATATGTGGAGTTTATTGAGAGCGCCTGCCAACGATTTTTCCACTTTCCACAGTGACGTCTTTAGATTTTTCCTACGTACAGCTGTAGTTGTGCTGGGTGACGACGTAGTAGTAGTCGTGATGTGTTTTTCCAATTTTCCATTACGTACGAGTGAGAAGCGTTTCATGGGTAGCGGAAATAGGAAAACTCCAATGGAAGGTGTTCTCTATTTTCTTAGATTTTCCAATTTTCAGCTGTTTATTTCTGATTGTGAGTATTTGAAGTTCATATAAAAGGGAGGAGAGTTTAGAATATCATGGATTTGTCTAAAAATGCTTCAACGGTAGCAAGATTTATGTTTTGGAAATTTCACAAAAAACTTGTTAAATACCTAGTATTGTTTTAGGCTTACATGGTATTTACTATGATAATAATTGATTGTATTCAAGAATACTTGTCATAATCGTTTGACTGATTTTTGTTATTTATTCCACATCTTTACATTATAAACAAAAAAATATTCAGCATACTCGTATACAGAGTGTTTCATCTATGGGGACAAAAATGAATGGGGTGATAGATCTCACCTAAGCAAATACAAAATCATGTGCTTGGGGGTCAATCTCAACGGTTTGAGAGTTACAGGTCGATTAAGAAATTCGGGATGCACATTATTATTTTATTTTCGTCTGTTGATCTACACAACGCAACGATATTAAACTCACGGAAAAACTCTACTACTACCTTAATGTGCTTTTAAAAAATGCCACCGTTACCACGGCAGGCACAGTCCCTTGAGAAAGTGAAAAATGCTCAAAAATTTCCTAAAATTCACGTTGCTCCCAATTTTCCTCAGAAACTAATCAATACACCTCTTTTTTTATTTAATTGCACATCTTTGGGAGAAAAGCATTTTGGGGTTCATTTAAGTTAAATTTGGTGTAAAATACAGTGTTTTCTCAAATTCCGCAAAAGGTTTTCTACGTATAAAATTGTATATCATCTCTCTACCTGGACGTGTTGTACCTTTTTAGAAAGGCAACAAGACGGGTAATTCAATAAAAAAAGAGGTGCACTAATTACAATAATTTCGGAGAAAAATTAGGAGAAACGCAAATTTTTGAGAATTTTTTCTCTTTCGCAATCAACTGTACCTGCAGTGGTAGATGTAGATCAACATTGGTGGAATTTCTGGAAAGCGCTTTAAGATAGTAGTTATTTGACCTAAGTTTAATGTCGCTGCGTTATTAGATAAAAATATAAAAATAAAATTTGCATCACGAATTTATTATTCACCCTGTAACTCCCAAACGGATGAGATTCTTATACTTATAAACTTTGGTATTGACTTTTAATAATATTATAATTTTTTAAATTTATCACCGAACAGATAGCAAAATCTGGTGTAGAGACTCGTGAATAATGTTTGAAAATTAAAGTAAAAGTGAAAATAAAAAAATACGAAAATTAGGCTTTGGTTTCCGTTTGATAACTTAAATCTCAGTTTGAGCCAACATACATAATTAATATAATCTGACTTAAATACATTACTTTCAGGATAGAAATATATATTTAGAGTTGTCTTAATTAATATTAAAGTCGATAATTTGGTGATATTTATTATAACACTTGGACATTTTAGATATTGGTTCAAAAAATGCATGATTTTTTCGATGACATTCCATATAAATAAATAATTAGATAAGTCACAATCGGATCATGACTAGAATTATTTAAATGTGAAGAATAAGCATATGTGCTTGTTCCATAGTATACTATATACGTAAGGTACACGGTCATAAATGGCAAAAATGCGTACCACCACACGTGCAGTTTAATTTTTGCAAATAATTGCAAATTAACGACGACCGCTTTCCCATTACCTGGGAATTCTAGGGAAAAAACTAGGTGCATATAAGAAAAAAACCTCATTAAAACGCGGTGCATTAGAATAGGCACATTTATTATTTTGTAAGAAAAATTATATCTGTTTACATTACTTTTTGTTACTAACATAAATCATAATTATATTAATTTAAGGAATAAGAAGCATTATTATAAGTACTTTCAATGATGTGTTGAACCTTCATTCTTAATTCAATGAGCTTGTCGGGTATACTGTCAAAAGGCTCCTGATGTAGGTTAGTGGTATTTCGTTCCAAGCAGCTAAGGCATCTTCCTTTAGTTCTTCAACGTTTTCATACTGCTTGCCATTTTCATACACTTTACGAATGACCATCCCTTCCCATTTTAAATAATGTTCAGATTTAAAAAGAAAGGGATGCCCATTCGAGGACGGTGATATTTTGGGTTCGAAACCAATATATTACATGGCGAGCAGTGTGGATAGCTGCATGGTCGTGTTGGAATGATCCACGAAATTGATCCTAGAGCTTCATCAACGTCAGCGGTTGCTCGTTGAAGAAGGCTGATGTACTTCGCAGAATCTTGTCTCCCAGTTAATACTACAAGTTCTAAAGGGTCGTTCTTAGTGATGGCTCCCCATACCACAAGCGATCCTTGTCGATCGTGAAAATAGTAAGATAGTCCATCAGGTCTATCTAATGAGAAGCGTTTTTCGTCAGTAAAAACAACACTATTCTACTCCTGTTTCCAACTGATGTGATTTCTGCCCAATTCTAGGTGAACAATTCGGCGACGTTGTAGAAGAGCCAAATTTTCTTCAGTCGAAGACGTCTCAAGTTAGGGTTTGTCTTAATAATCCGTCAAATATTCCACACACTGTCTGAGGTTCTTGTTTGTATACCAATTTGACGAGTTGAGAAGAGTTTGAGATAATGCACAAAATATTCCTCCGTTATCGTTCTGTAGTGGCTTTAACTCCTCGTCCTTTATAATGTGCTCCATAATCTTCTGGATTTCGCAAGAATGAACAAACAACTTTTGGGCTACGAGAAATTTCTCTACAAGAATATCCTTCTTCTTTTAATGCCCCTATTCTACCAATTTCTTCTTCAGTAAGCTGGTGTTTGCGCCCCATTTTACTTCCACTAGCTATACCGTAAACACGGGTTTCTTTAGCCCTGGGGGGTAACCTTAACCCAAATTGTAACCAAGTTTAAATTTCCCGTCACATCGTAACTGCTTAAGCGAGGTTTGTGATTACTACCGAAAATAGTAATTCGGAATATAGGCGCGTGCCTCACCGCTTTATTGTTCGCGTTGCGTATGTGTATGCATATTGTAGTGTACTAGAAGAATAGGCAGAGAAATCACGCGTATTCACGTTTGCAAACTTTGTTGGGAAGCTTTCATTTCTGTTATTTTGTGTTATAACTGCATTAAAATTAGATTCTACTTTGCCAACAACCTTCTTACATTTGCTTCCCAACCTGTGATAGCGTTTCTTTCGTATAAGATAGTTAAAAGTACAGGTTTTTTCATAAAGCAAAAACCGTAAGCCAAAGTCACCCTGCCGTAAGGACAACTTTGACCCAAAATTGGGACAAAAATATAATGCACTTAAACATAATTTAGTTTTAACTTGCGCATTGTTATTTGTTTAATATACTTCAGAGTTGATATTAAAGTCAATGTAACATTGAGAGGCCAATAATAAAAGAAACCACAGAGTGATTTGTGAAAACTGTTCATACTTATTTTTGGTCAACTCATCCATTATTTGTTATTTTAACTCTACACTGAGAAATAGCACCAAATACATCTATTCAAATGCACCGCATTTTTATGAGGATTTGTTCTTAACTGCTGCTAGTTTTTTTTAGAATTCCTAGGTAATGGGAAAGTGGTCGTCATCAATTGAACATCTTAGAAGAATAAACCTATTTAAAAAAAATTACCTGCAAGTACGGTGTTACGCATATTTGCCATTTATGACCGTGTTCTTATTCAAGTGCTCCACAGTGTATGGGGACCCGGTGGTCTAGCACTCGTGAATTTTAGGCATTTATAGGATTTTTTTTTGAAGGTGAACGTAATGAACAAAGATATTTAAACTTATTATAATACTTAAAAAGCATACAAAAACATTTTTAAAATGACCAAAAAAAATTTTGGTTTTTTAAAAAAATGGCGCTGAAGATGACCCTCTCAAAAAAAGGACCTAGGCGGCGGGTGAGATTTTGGCTCTTTCACTTTTCGGAAAAATAAAAAACAAAAAAATTATCAATCTATTATATATAAGTGTAGTTATCGCCGGAACCAGAAAAAATGAAAACAAAATTTTCGCCGTGCAGAAAAAGGTAGTTTCGATATAAATGAGTTTAAAGTTTTAAGTATGTATCCATTCATCCAACCGTGCGCTACCTGTTAAAAAGGCCTAAAATTAAAAAAATTTAACAGTATATTCTCGAAAAACTACACTTTCGAAATATTAAAAAAACAAAAAATCGATTTTTCGAAACCGGGTCTCCTTAATTTCTCTGCTTATTAGTTTTTTATTTAATAAAAATAATATTATATAATAATGCAAATATTTTCGAAACTATTAACTGTATGATAAAAATAGTTAATACGAAATTTGTAGCTTAGGGCAACAATTTCGGAGATATTACTTATATCTACCTTTCCCGTCTGTACTTCCCGTAATTGAAGGAATTCCGGGAACTCGTTTTAGAGCGGCATTTTTTTATGGATGTTGCAAAAATGCAAAATTAAATCATCTTTTAAAACCGACCGAAAGCATAAGCTTAAATTTATAGGAAAAAATTGGAATGTCTTTTACTTTAAATGCATTTAATTCAGAAATATAACATCTCCGTTGGAAATTCAATTTTTGAACATGTTTCTTAAAGCTTTAATGGCTCGTTTTCTCCATCCATTCAATGTCCTCCTTATACCCTACAATACACCCACTCTTACAATAGTTGCCAATGAGATCCATATACATCAAACTAACACAGAAGTATGCCACATAAGCAACATCCTCCATGAAAATGGCACAACTGAAGCCTCAAGGAGAAATAAAAAACGGCTAAATGGTGAGAGCCTCCAAGGTATGTGGGAGTGCACACTTAATGAATGGCGTTATGGGTATAAGAATGTATTTTCAGAGTGTAAAATCGCACAGCACATCTATACAAGTTCAATTTCCGTGCATTTCTCGCTGCAGGCGAACCACAGGACTATACTTCCTGAATTTCAAACACCTTTCCACATAGGCCAACGTTACACGTTTTCTTTTAGCTGCTGAACAATTAAATTTCCTGCACACGCGACATTGACATGACGGACCGCTATAAATAGAACAAAGGACAAGCGAAACGTTTTATTATGTCTGGAAAATCGTAGAGCTATCGGGCGCATAATAGCAATGCGAAAAATGTTCAACAAGACTATAAAGGTTTTCAACAATTTTTGTAAAATGCAATAGGAAAAAACGCAGAGAATAGTTTTGGTATGTGAGGGCACTTCCTCTGAAGAGCTCAATTGGTTCTTTGTAATTTCCTTCTAAGTTATTGTATTGAGTATATCGGTCATTCCATAAGAGATTTCACACTTTCTTTAATTTTACATAAGTTCACGTGTTTGCGTTAAGATAATTTTCAAGCGTGCCATATTTAGACTTCAAAATAATCATTTTGAAAAAGTTATGAGCATTCAAAAATTTTACGCACGTTGTTATTAAATCAAAATGGTTAAAAAAATTATGAGGGACGAGAAAACTAAATGACAATTTTTGTGTCAAAATGGTTGAATTTTATCAAAAAAATTATTTTATGACCAAAATGTTTATTTAAACATTATATTTAATTTTTCATTTTAATATACCTCGATTTACTCCGTTTTTGCTACCCGGAAAACGCGACGTAAATCTACAGAAATATAGACTTTGGAAATGCAACTGTAGTTATATACGTACTTATATTTTACATATGAATGTAATGTAGCGAAAATGCGAAGACCTTCCCCTAGAAGGGCCTAGGAAGGACAAGTCTACAATATTTTTATCAGAATAGGGAAAAGGCGGAAAAGAGAGTAGATAAATGGAAATAATGGGTGGTAGGGAACAAAATCTTTATTAAGTGTAAATTTCAGTCGTGTTCTTAACTTTATCGGTGTATCTACGCAAGCCGCTCTTATGTAAGGCCTTATATCTAATTGCAATAATACCTTACATCGAAGGCCTTTCGTCTAATATCATACACACCTTCCATAGAAGGCCTTCTCTCTATCTGTGCAAAAAGATATGGACGGCGTTTTCGGGATAAATTTGTGTGCGCAGTGATGTAAAGTTCAGGTGAATAACTCAATCTATTTTGGAGATAGATGAGAAAATCAAAGAAAGTGTACAATCTTTTATGGAATGACCGATGTGTATTCATTATAGTAGATTAACAAATTTAATTGAGGTCAATAATGCCTTAAGGACTTAAATAATAGAATGTTCCTCGTCCCTGGGGATAATGTTCAGTAGTAGTTTGTTAAGTGTTCTGAAGATAAAGTTGTTATTCTAATCTAAGAAGGATTAAGCGCGAGTTTTCTTATATAAAATATTTTTTCTTATATATACGATAGAAATGGACTAATATATAAATTTAGCGATATTCAAAATTCCGAAATACAGAATTTTAAACCCTCTGCTTTTTATAGAAGAAGAAATCAATAAAGTTTGGAAGAATACGGTAGTGGTCGAATACAAGAAGCAATTAACAGCCAATGAAATTGCTACCAGCAAAGAGCTCAAAAATGAATAACAATGTATTCATGCATAGCAAGAGTAGCCGTACTAAAAGACTGATCCTGACATAAGCAAAAACACGCTCATCGAGGATATAGAATCAAAGCAGTTTAAACTAAAATTCATCAGGAGATTACTCTCGAGACAGAAAGAAAGAGATAACCGTGGCAATACTGCGAATATGTCACACTAGAGCAAGACATGAGAGGTTAATAAACAAAAGCTCCAGACCAGGATACGTGCATTGCCAAGAAAACTACACAATTGGAACTAACTAACTAACCCAATGTCCCAACTATATTCTACAAAGGCTACAATGCGACATCAAAGGAACTCTAAATTAAAGGACATTCTAAGCGACAAGCCTCAAGGCCCGCGCCCATAGAATCCGTCGTCCGTCGAACTTCGAAGTATGTAGGTGACAGCTCTACCTTTTGACTACTTCAGCGGAAAGAGGTGGCCCAATGAATGCGTCAACTAATCTGTTGTTCTTGTCCAAAACGGATATTTCCATTTAAAAAACAAATTATGCAAACCACGCCAACGACAAACTTATATCGTCAATTCAATATTTTTCGATTTGACAGTTTATCCGTTTTTAATTAATTAAATTAACAGCTGATAACGCATTTGTCAAAGTTCTCTCACGACGGATGAAAGTTGAACATTTTGTAATTTTTCTCTCCGTCAATATTCCCGCCGCCAATTGGGTCCGTCGGCTATGGGCCTCGTCCCATATAAACGCACGCTTTTCAATCGCGCCGTCAGTTAAAAACTTCTAAGTCCGGCGGACGACGGATTCTATGGGCGCGGGGTTTCACAAAGTTGAAAACCTACTCAAGTTCATCGCAGACCTCAAATTAGAAATTTAAAATGAACAGGAAAAAGGAGCCCTCATGGTTGGAGGGTCCTTAAAAAATCCATAAAAAACTTCCTCCTTCATCTTGTAAAATAATATTGGATTAATTTAAAAAAAGATGAGGTTTTAGTCGGAGCGTTCGAAATTTGTTCGTTTTTTTTTTTTCATTTTAGTTTTATTTATTTTTCAGGGTAATAAGAAGAGTAAAAAAAACCATATTTTGTCACTTATTCATTACTGTTTATTCTATTCATTAAAATATTTTGAAGTTGAAAAATAATACGGCGGCCTCCAGCATGCAAGATCTGCGAAATCGATGTAGGTTTCCCGAGGCTTATCCAAAATAAAAAAACGATACAGATTTTTAAAATAGACACATTTTTGGGATCGCTATGGGCGCTTTTCAAAATTGAAGTTTTTTTCCAAATTTTTAATTAAATAGCGCCAGTTTGAAAAGAACATTGTGCTTTTACATTATTTTTTTTGCTTTACGGCCCGGAAAACTAGTAAATATTTGAATTTTTAAATGGTACAAGCTCCCACAAATGTTATAGCCCTTTAAAAGCCCTTTAATTTAAAAAAAACGGGCGAATCGGTTCAACGCTTTAGATTTTAAAAGTAGTGCTGCTTCAATGTTAGTGGAGGAAACGCCTTTAAAGTCTCTATGAAACTGAAAATTAATCTTTTGAAACCATTCAACGAGAACCTCCCCTTAAGGGGGGGGGGGGGGGGGTAACGTTAATTCGGCGTGAAAAAGGCCCTTTTTCAAGAATTTTTCCAGACGCTACAGGCAATACAAATTTAATTAGTCGATCGCAGCATTATAGTACAACCTGTGAACAATATTTTCCTTAATATTTTAAAACAAAATATAAATAATTAAGCCGACGGCAGCAAATATTCGGAGGCGCCTCGACAAAAAGTTGTTTGTCGGTGAACAATATTACTGAAGAGTGGATCATCTGAATTAAAAAAAAAAAATGTGTCATTAGATAACCGCTTTCCAAAGGTATTCCTGGGAGGAAATTTTTTTTTTTCGATTTTTCAATTTTTGCTGGCACTTAGAAGTGAAAACACCGATTTTCGTCTAAAAAATGAACCTATTTGTTATTGTAAAATCTATAATTATGAAAAAAAAAAAAAAAGCTCCCAGCGTTACCTGGTCATTTATGTACAGAAGCTGTATACAAAATTTCAAAACAATCGGTCGAGTAGATTTTGCTCTAAACTGTTCACCGGTTTTCAAAATGACAAGCGTCAGAAAATCGCTTTAAAGTTTTGCATACCTGAAAATCGAGTAGTATACATGAAAGCAACAAACGCTCAAAGTTCTGTATCTTAGTTAGTTTTACTCCGATTTGTTTAAAATTTTGACACAACAATCTTAAGATGTTGTGCAATCATATGAAACAATAAAAAAAATTTAGGGATCCCGGGAGCACAAAGTCAGCGTGCCACGCACTTGCTGGGCAGACATAACCGTATCGGAGCAACAAACGCTCAAAGTTCTGTATCTTTGTTAGTTTTACTCCGATTTGTTTGAAATTTTGACACAACAATCTTAAGATGTTGTACAATCATATGAAACAATAAAAAAAAATTAAAAATAAAATTTTTTAATACGTTACCCCGCCCTTAATGATGTGTCCATGTTAAATAAATGTTATCAGTTCTTTTTTGTTCAATAAATAAAAAGATCTCGTATATATGCTTGTAAACCGCGGATCATGCGAATTCGATACTCAATTTTTCATTTTTTTAAAACATTCACGGCAAAAAGTCTGAAAATATGCGTTTTTCTAACTGAAGTTTTTGAGGTTATACAACTAAAGCGTAATTATCCTCAGTATAATTTTAGTTTTCTATAACTGGAGAATGAATAATTGCGAAGCCAATGATGGGACTACTCAGCGTTGCAAACCGATCATAGAGTACATTTATTTCCGATATAAATTGGCAAAGCAAATGTAAAACATATCCTTTAGCATTAATACTTAGTTCGTTACAGGCAAATGAATATGTGCCACAGCTGATTTTTAGAAGCAGGGAATTAATGTGTACGCATTAAAGTTACACTCACTCAATACCAAGAGTGAGACAGCAGAAATAGACTAATAAATTGGATATTCAGCAATTTAAACTGAACAACTGATAGTTATTAATATATTATCGAGAATCCCATAAAGCATTGCATTCGTAGCTACAAAACCAAGTCAATCCATACTCAAAATCTTTTTACTTTTCTCTCTTTACATATATAAGCATAAAAAGCTAACCATAAACTTATTTGTATCATCATCACACCGTGAAGAGTAAGCACCGTGAAGATTCCACAATTTTTGTGTCAAAATGGTTGAATTTTATCAAAAAAATTATTTTATGACCAAAATGTTTATTTAAACATTATATTTAATTTTTCATTTTAATATACCTCGATTTACTCCGTTTTTGCTACCCGGAAAACGCGACGTAAATCTACAGAAATATAGACTTTGGAAATGCAACTGTAGTTATATACGTACTTATATTTTACATATGAATGTAATGTAGCGAAAATGCGAAGACCTTCCCCTAGAAGGGCCTAGGAAGGACAAGTCTACAATATTTTTATCAGAATAGGGAAAAGGCGGAAAAGAGAGTAGATAAATGGAAATAATGGGTGGTAGGGAACAAAATCTTTATTAAGTGTAAATTTCAGTCGTGTTCTTAACTTTATCGGTGTATCTACGCAAGCCGCTCTTATGTAAGGCCTTATATCTAATTGCAATAATACCTTACATCGAAGGCCTTTCGTCTAATATCATACACACCTTCCATAGAAGGCCTTCTCTCTATCTGTGCAAAAAGATATGGACGGCGTTTTCGGGATAAATTTGTGTGCGCAGTGATGTAAAGTTCAGGTGAATAACTCAATCTATTTTGGAGATAGATGAGAAAATCAAAGAAAGTGTACAATCTTTTATGGAATGACCGATGTGTATTCATTATAGTAGATTAACAAATTTAATTGAGGTCAATAATGCCTTAAGGACTTAAATAATAGAATGTTCCTCGTCCCTGGGGATAATGTTCAGTAGTAGTTTGTTAAGTGTTCTGAAGATAAAGTTGTTATTCTAATCTAAGAAGGATTAAGCGCGAGTTTTCTTATATAAAATATTTTTTCTTATATATACGATAGAAATGGACTAATATATAAATTTAGCGATATTCAAAATTCCGAAATACAGAATTTTAAACCCTCTGCTTTTTATAGAAGAAGAAATCAATAAAGTTTGGAAGAATACGGTAGTGGTCGAATACAAGAAGCAATTAACAGCCAATGAAATTGCTACCAGCAAAGAGCTCAAAAATGAATAACAATGTATTCATGCATAGCAAGAGTAGCCGTACTAAAAGACTGATCCTGACATAAGCAAAAACACGCTCATCGAGGATATAGAATCAAAGCAGTTTAAACTAAAATTCATCAGGAGATTACTCTCGAGACAGAAAGAAAGAGATAACCGTGGCAATACTGCGAATATGTCACACTAGAGCAAGACATGAGAGGTTAATAAACAAAAGCTCCAGACCAGGATACGTGCATTGCCAAGAAAACTACACAATTGGAACTAACTAACTAACCCAATGTCCCAACTATATTCTACAAAGGCTACAATGCGACATCAAAGGAACTCTAAATTAAAGGACATTCTAAGCGACAAGCCTCAAGGCCCGCGCCCATAGAATCCGTCGTCCGTCGAACTTCGAAGTATGTAGGTGACAGCTCTACCTTTTGACTACTTCAGCGGAAAGAGGTGGCCCAATGAATGCGTCAACTAATCTGTTGTTCTTGTCCAAAACGGATATTTCCATTTAAAAAACAAATTATGCAAACCACGCCAACGACAAACTTATATCGTCAATTCAATATTTTTCGATTTGACAGTTTATCCGTTTTTAATTAATTAAATTAACAGCTGATAACGCATTTGTCAAAGTTCTCTCACGACGGATGAAAGTTGAACATTTTGTAATTTTTCTCTCCGTCAATATTCCCGCCGCCAATTGGGTCCGTCGGCTATGGGCCTCGTCCCATATAAACGCACGCTTTTCAATCGCGCCGTCAGTTAAAAACTTCTAAGTCCGGCGGACGACGGATTCTATGGGCGCGGGGTTTCACAAAGTTGAAAACCTACTCAAGTTCATCGCAGACCTCAAATTAGAAATTTAAAATGAACAGGAAAAAGGAGCCCTCATGGTTGGAGGGTCCTTAAAAAATCCATAAAAAACTTCCTCCTTCATCTTGTAAAATAATATTGGATTAATTTAAAAAAAGATGAGGTTTTAGTCGGAGCGTTCGAAATTTGTTCGTTTTTTTTTTTTCATTTTAGTTTTATTTATTTTTCAGGGTAATAAGAAGAGTAAAAAAAACCATATTTTGTCACTTATTCATTACTGTTTATTCTATTCATTAAAATATTTTGAAGTTGAAAAATAATACGGCGGCCTCCAGCATGCAAGATCTGCGAAATCGATGTAGGTTTCCCGAGGCTTATCCAAAATAAAAAAACGATACAGATTTTTAAAATAGACACATTTTTGGGATCGCTATGGGCGCTTTTCAAAATTGAAGTTTTTTTCCAAATTTTTAATTAAATAGCGCCAGTTTGAAAAGAACATTGTGCTTTTACATTATTTTTTTTGCTTTACGGCCCGGAAAACTAGTAAATATTTGAATTTTTAAATGGTACAAGCTCCCACAAATGTTATAGCCCTTTAAAAGCCCTTTAATTTAAAAAAAACGGGCGAATCGGTTCAACGCTTTAGATTTTAAAAGTAGTGCTGCTTCAATGTTAGTGGAGGAAACGCCTTTAAAGTCTCTATGAAACTGAAAATTAATCTTTTGAAACCATTCAACGAGAACCTCCCCTTAAGGGGGGGGGGGGGGGGGTAACGTTAATTCGGCGTGAAAAAGGCCCTTTTTCAAGAATTTTTCCAGACGCTACAGGCAATACAAATTTAATTAGTCGATCGCAGCATTATAGTACAACCTGTGAACAATATTTTCCTTAATATTTTAAAACAAAATATAAATAATTAAGCCGACGGCAGCAAATATTCGGAGGCGCCTCGACAAAAAGTTGTTTGTCGGTGAACAATATTACTGAAGAGTGGATCATCTGAATTAAAAAAAAAAAATGTGTCATTAGATAACCGCTTTCCAAAGGTATTCCTGGGAGGAAATTTTTTTTTTTCGATTTTTCAATTTTTGCTGGCACTTAGAAGTGAAAACACCGATTTTCGTCTAAAAAATGAACCTATTTGTTATTGTAAAATCTATAATTATGAAAAAAAAAAAAAAAGCTCCCAGCGTTACCTGGTCATTTATGTACAGAAGCTGTATACAAAATTTCAAAACAATCGGTCGAGTAGATTTTGCTCTAAACTGTTCACCGGTTTTCAAAATGACAAGCGTCAGAAAATCGCTTTAAAGTTTTGCATACCTGAAAATCGAGTAGTATACATGAAAGCAACAAACGCTCAAAGTTCTGTATCTTAGTTAGTTTTACTCCGATTTGTTTAAAATTTTGACACAACAATCTTAAGATGTTGTGCAATCATATGAAACAATAAAAAAAATTTAGGGATCCCGGGAGCACAAAGTCAGCGTGCCACGCACTTGCTGGGCAGACATAACCGTATCGGAGCAACAAACGCTCAAAGTTCTGTATCTTTGTTAGTTTTACTCCGATTTGTTTGAAATTTTGACACAACAATCTTAAGATGTTGTACAATCATATGAAACAATAAAAAAAAATTAAAAATAAAATTTTTTAATACGTTACCCCGCCCTTAATGATGTGTCCATGTTAAATAAATGTTATCAGTTCTTTTTTGTTCAATAAATAAAAAGATCTCGTATATATGCTTGTAAACCGCGGATCATGCGAATTCGATACTCAATTTTTCATTTTTTTAAAACATTCACGGCAAAAAGTCTGAAAATATGCGTTTTTCTAACTGAAGTTTTTGAGGTTATACAACTAAAGCGTAATTATCCTCAGTATAATTTTAGTTTTCTATAACTGGAGAATGAATAATTGCGAAGCCAATGATGGGACTACTCAGCGTTGCAAACCGATCATAGAGTACATTTATTTCCGATATAAATTGGCAAAGCAAATGTAAAACATATCCTTTAGCATTAATACTTAGTTCGTTACAGGCAAATGAATATGTGCCACAGCTGATTTTTAGAAGCAGGGAATTAATGTGTACGCATTAAAGTTACACTCACTCAATACCAAGAGTGAGACAGCAGAAATAGACTAATAAATTGGATATTCAGCAATTTAAACTGAACAACTGATAGTTATTAATATATTATCGAGAATCCCATAAAGCATTGCATTCGTAGCTACAAAACCAAGTCAATCCATACTCAAAATCTTTTTACTTTTCTCTCTTTACATATATAAGCATAAAAAGCTAACCATAAACTTATTTGTATCATCATCACACCGTGAAGAGTAAGCACCGTGAAGATTCCACAATTTTTGTGTCAAAATGGTTGAATTTTATCAAAAAAATTATTTTATGACCAAAATGTTTATTTAAACATTATATTTAATTTTTCATTTTAATATACCTCGATTTACTCCGTTTTTGCTACCCGGAAAACGCGACGTAAATCTACAGAAATATAGACTTTGGAAATGCAACTGTAGTTATATACGTACTTATATTTTACATATGAATGTAATGTAGCGAAAATGCGAAGACCTTCCCCTAGAAGGGCCTAGGAAGGACAAGTCTACAATATTTTTATCAGAATAGGGAAAAGGCGGAAAAGAGAGTAGATAAATGGAAATAATGGGTGGTAGGGAACAAAATCTTTATTAAGTGTAAATTTCAGTCGTGTTCTTAACTTTATCGGTGTATCTACGCAAGCCGCTCTTATGTAAGGCCTTATATCTAATTGCAATAATACCTTACATCGAAGGCCTTTCGTCTAATATCATACACACCTTCCATAGAAGGCCTTCTCTCTATCTGTGCAAAAAGATATGGACGGCGTTTTCGGGATAAATTTGTGTGCGCAGTGATGTAAAGTTCAGGTGAATAACTCAATCTATTTTGGAGATAGATGAGAAAATCAAAGAAAGTGTACAATCTTTTATGGAATGACCGATGTGTATTCATTATAGTAGATTAACAAATTTAATTGAGGTCAATAATGCCTTAAGGACTTAAATAATAGAATGTTCCTCGTCCCTGGGGATAATGTTCAGTAGTAGTTTGTTAAGTGTTCTGAAGATAAAGTTGTTATTCTAATCTAAGAAGGATTAAGCGCGAGTTTTCTTATATAAAATATTTTTTCTTATATATACGATAGAAATGGACTAATATATAAATTTAGCGATATTCAAAATTCCGAAATACAGAATTTTAAACCCTCTGCTTTTTATAGAAGAAGAAATCAATAAAGTTTGGAAGAATACGGTAGTGGTCGAATACAAGAAGCAATTAACAGCCAATGAAATTGCTACCAGCAAAGAGCTCAAAAATGAATAACAATGTATTCATGCATAGCAAGAGTAGCCGTACTAAAAGACTGATCCTGACATAAGCAAAAACACGCTCATCGAGGATATAGAATCAAAGCAGTTTAAACTAAAATTCATCAGGAGATTACTCTCGAGACAGAAAGAAAGAGATAACCGTGGCAATACTGCGAATATGTCACACTAGAGCAAGACATGAGAGGTTAATAAACAAAAGCTCCAGACCAGGATACGTGCATTGCCAAGAAAACTACACAATTGGAACTAACTAACTAACCCAATGTCCCAACTATATTCTACAAAGGCTACAATGCGACATCAAAGGAACTCTAAATTAAAGGACATTCTAAGCGACAAGCCTCAAGGCCCGCGCCCATAGAATCCGTCGTCCGTCGAACTTCGAAGTATGTAGGTGACAGCTCTACCTTTTGACTACTTCAGCGGAAAGAGGTGGCCCAATGAATGCGTCAACTAATCTGTTGTTCTTGTCCAAAACGGATATTTCCATTTAAAAAACAAATTATGCAAACCACGCCAACGACAAACTTATATCGTCAATTCAATATTTTTCGATTTGACAGTTTATCCGTTTTTAATTAATTAAATTAACAGCTGATAACGCATTTGTCAAAGTTCTCTCACGACGGATGAAAGTTGAACATTTTGTAATTTTTCTCTCCGTCAATATTCCCGCCGCCAATTGGGTCCGTCGGCTATGGGCCTCGTCCCATATAAACGCACGCTTTTCAATCGCGCCGTCAGTTAAAAACTTCTAAGTCCGGCGGACGACGGATTCTATGGGCGCGGGGTTTCACAAAGTTGAAAACCTACTCAAGTTCATCGCAGACCTCAAATTAGAAATTTAAAATGAACAGGAAAAAGGAGCCCTCATGGTTGGAGGGTCCTTAAAAAATCCATAAAAAACTTCCTCCTTCATCTTGTAAAATAATATTGGATTAATTTAAAAAAAGATGAGGTTTTAGTCGGAGCGTTCGAAATTTGTTCGTTTTTTTTTTTTCATTTTAGTTTTATTTATTTTTCAGGGTAATAAGAAGAGTAAAAAAAACCATATTTTGTCACTTATTCATTACTGTTTATTCTATTCATTAAAATATTTTGAAGTTGAAAAATAATACGGCGGCCTCCAGCATGCAAGATCTGCGAAATCGATGTAGGTTTCCCGAGGCTTATCCAAAATAAAAAAACGATACAGATTTTTAAAATAGACACATTTTTGGGATCGCTATGGGCGCTTTTCAAAATTGAAGTTTTTTTCCAAATTTTTAATTAAATAGCGCCAGTTTGAAAAGAACATTGTGCTTTTACATTATTTTTTTTGCTTTACGGCCCGGAAAACTAGTAAATATTTGAATTTTTAAATGGTACAAGCTCCCACAAATGTTATAGCCCTTTAAAAGCCCTTTAATTTAAAAAAAACGGGCGAATCGGTTCAACGCTTTAGATTTTAAAAGTAGTGCTGCTTCAATGTTAGTGGAGGAAACGCCTTTAAAGTCTCTATGAAACTGAAAATTAATCTTTTGAAACCATTCAACGAGAACCTCCCCTTAAGGGGGGGGGGGGGGGGGGGGGGTAACGTTAATTCGGCGTGAAAAAGGCCCTTTTTCAAGAATTTTTCCAGACGCTACAGGCAATACAAATTTAATTAGTCGATCGCAGCATTATAGTACAACCTGTGAACAATATTTTCCTTAATATTTTAAAACAAAATATAAATAATTAAGCCGACGGCAGCAAATATTCGGAGGCGCCTCGACAAAAAGTTGTTTGTCGGTGAACAATATTACTGAAGAGTGGATCATCTGAATTAAAAAAAAAAAATGTGTCATTAGATAACCGCTTTCCAAAGGTATTCCTGGGAGGAAATTTTTTTTTTTCGATTTTTCAATTTTTGCTGGCACTTAGAAGTGAAAACACCGATTTTCGTCTAAAAAATGAACCTATTTGTTATTGTAAAATCTATAATTATGAAAAAAAAAAAAAAAGCTCCCAGCGTTACCTGGTCATTTATGTACAGAAGCTGTATACAAAATTTCAAAACAATCGGTCGAGTAGATTTTGCTCTAAACTGTTCACCGGTTTTCAAAATGACAAGCGTCAGAAAATCGCTTTAAAGTTTTGCATACCTGAAAATCGAGTAGTATACATGAAAGCAACAAACGCTCAAAGTTCTGTATCTTAGTTAGTTTTACTCCGATTTGTTTAAAATTTTGACACAACAATCTTAAGATGTTGTGCAATCATATGAAACAATAAAAAAAATTTAGGGATCCCGGGAGCACAAAGTCAGCGTGCCACGCACTTGCTGGGCAGACATAACCGTATCGGAGCAACAAACGCTCAAAGTTCTGTATCTTTGTTAGTTTTACTCCGATTTGTTTGAAATTTTGACACAACAATCTTAAGATGTTGTACAATCATATGAAACAATAAAAAAAAATTAAAAATAAAATTTTTTAATACGTTACCCCGCCCTTAATGATGTGTCCATGTTAAATAAATGTTATCAGTTCTTTTTTGTTCAATAAATAAAAAGATCTCGTATATATGCTTGTAAACCGCGGATCATGCGAATTCGATACTCAATTTTTCATTTTTTTAAAACATTCACGGCAAAAAGTCTGAAAATATGCGTTTTTCTAACTGAAGTTTTTGAGGTTATACAACTAAAGCGTAATTATCCTCAGTATAATTTTAGTTTTCTATAACTGGAGAATGAATAATTGCGAAGCCAATGATGGGACTACTCAGCGTTGCAAACCGATCATAGAGTACATTTATTTCCGATATAAATTGGCAAAGCAAATGTAAAACATATCCTTTAGCATTAATACTTAGTTCGTTACAGGCAAATGAATATGTGCCACAGCTGATTTTTAGAAGCAGGGAATTAATGTGTACGCATTAAAGTTACACTCACTCAATACCAAGAGTGAGACAGCAGAAATAGACTAATAAATTGGATATTCAGCAATTTAAACTGAACAACTGATAGTTATTAATATATTATCGAGAATCCCATAAAGCATTGCATTCGTAGCTACAAAACCAAGTCAATCCATACTCAAAATCTTTTTACTTTTCTCTCTTTACATATATAAGCATAAAAAGCTAACCATAAACTTATTTGTATCATCATCACACCGTGAAGAGTAAGCACCGTGAAGATTCCACAATGTTGTAAAAGTGCATGTGTCCTGACCCATAATAGTACAAATTAATATTTCGAGATAGATAGGTCAAAGAAAGCAAGAAGATGCTAAAAAATTAAGTGCCACTAGCATGCATATCCGCAAAGTGCTTTCGGCTTGACGTCACAGTGAACTGCTACTGTCTCTTTTTCGTTTTCATTTCATTTTCTGTGTCAGACAATCTCTTCCCCTGAATCAGTTGACCCCTAAAACGATTTTTTTAGTTAACAGTTGAAAACTCTTCTACTTTTCCAGTTCATACACATTTTTTATAGCTCATCCAACCCACCACACTTTCCACATTCCATCGGGAATGAGATTTGTTCCACATGAGAAATTCCAGTGCTGCAGCTGCTCAATAGTCCCACTCGGTCAGGAATTTGCGATTTTCTTTACGGTGAAAATGTTCTTTTCTCTCTGTACTCGCTCACCATGCCCGAAACAACGAAAATGAACCCCCAAGCCTCTCCCCATTTTCCATGAAAACGAAGATAGTGCCTAGGCTACGTTGCCAAGTAATCTCCATCTTAGCCGAAAGGAAAATTGTAAGTGCAAGTTGATCTTCTGTCCATCCCTCTTTCTCTATAATTTTGATTGAGTTATGTCAAATTTGTTCGTAATTTCACAATGACGTCACTGCTAGGTCGGCGGCCTAATTTTTATAAACTTGCTGTTGCATCTTCTTTTGTAGCACCATTTAAAGTGGATAATTGCGTGGCTGAATCAGCTGAACTTGCAGAGATGCGTTATAATACTTGAGCTATTTTTCGGTTTCATTGATTTTCTCTCTTGGGCGTTTTATATGTATTTATAGGGGTGTGTATAAATATTGCGGGATAAATTTATACTGCGGAATGCACCATTAACTTGGTAATTAGATGATGTGTTATATATGTGCCTCGTGTGTTAGTCAACAAACTTTAATGATTTTAATCTGATAATTTTTTATGTTTTTTTTTTCGCATTTATTAATGGCCCTAATTGCAAGTATGTATTTAAAGTTCTAATATTAGCGACGTAATAAAATACCTCGAAAAGTAAAATTCTATTGAATTAAAATATTAAATCGCATTTCGAGAAGAGATGCTGTAAGTGCATCCGTTGGATTCAAATCAATATCAAGGTCCTTTTAAAATATTATGTTTCGCTTGGCTTGGCAGAGGATATGCGCGCTTTATATATGTATATGTACAATGGAGATAGGGATGCGAATTTTTTATGTTTCACGCAAGGAGGAGGATGTATGGAATTAAAATAATTTGCTAGCTGTTACCTGGGACTGAAATTGATTAAATACAATCCCATTACTCAGATTTCATTTCAAATATCTTGCAATTTCAATTTTAAAAAACCAACGAAAAAGAAAAAGGAGACCAAAATGTTAGAAAACTGAATATATTTTTTTTCAAATTACAGTAGAGTCTCTACTATCTTAAGAAATGCCCAAAAATTTCACACAGAAGAAGATCGAACAGCAGCCGAGTTCAAAATGTCTTGGCTGAAGATCGGAAATACGTACCAATAACATAAAATATAACTACTGTTTGCATGAAAGACGTTTATGTTTGTCAGTGTATTTTTTGTCCCATCGCTATGCTTGTGGAAATTCACAAAAGTGCTGTGTGTAATACATTATGTATCTACATATTATGGCCCATATATATGAATGTGTGTGTTGTAAAGTAATGAAAATCTGGGAATTGGTTATCCATAGGCCCCTAACTTTCCTCAACAAATGTAGGCCTGGGGTTCAGCTCATTGTTAGTCTGTAAAATAAACAACGATTCGTTAAAAACATTCGAAGTATAATATAATTTTAAACGTTGATGTACTTCCATTTATGACCCAACTTCTAAACTTTTAGTTGATTTAAATTCTCGAAAATATATCAGATAACTGATAAATAAAAAATTTCCAAATTGGTATTTCCGAATATTTTCAATGGATATTTTTTTCACGCAAAACAACGCTTTATCTACAAAAATTTTTATATTTTGTGTCAATTTGGAACTGGTACAACTTTTTCGAAAGCTACATTAAACCATATAAACTAAAGACAATTCGTGATAATTTTACTTTCTTAATTTTTTTCCAGTGTGCAACTTCATAGTTCATGAGCGATGTGTAACCAGCGTGGTAACGCCTTGCTCCGGTATAGCTCCGTGCATTATAAAGGTATTTGCCTGTAAAATAAATTTAAAAAAAACAATGTAATTTAATATTGTTTACAGAACCCTGTCGCCCACTGTTGGTCCGAGCCATTGCAACACAAAAAAAGGTTTTGTACGGTATGTCGAAAGCGTTTGGATGAGACACCCGCTGTTCATTGTTTAAGTAAGTTAATAATTTTTTATTAATATTTTACTTTATTACAGAATTCTGAAAATGTGCCATTTATAAATACGAAAGAAAAAAAATTGTTCACATCCAAGAATACATTCACATTGTAGTAAAAATGTAAAGCACTTTTTCTAAAAGTCATTTGTATAATTTTTTATAATTTGCACGTATGTCGTCTATTAAATTACAAGAAGACATAACAAAAAATAAAATATTTTGTTTTGCACAATGAATTATTTGCAATTTTTAAATAATTTCAGTTTGCGATTATTTCGCGCATGTAGAGTGCCAAGATTTTGCGGTCCCAGACTGCAAAGAAAACGCTACTTATGTTCCAGGCAAGGAATTATTAAATGTGAAACACACGCACCATTGGAGAGAGGGAAACCTTCCTCCAACATCGAAATGTGGTTATTGCAAGAAAACATGTTACTCATCGGAATGCTTAACGGGTAAGTTTAGTTACTTTATAGTATAGTATATTTTATTTTGGATGGCTTTAATATAAAAAATTATGTTACATTCTACCATTAATAGTTGAGAAAACCAAAATCGAACCTCATATAAATTTGAAAATTATTTACAGAATAATTGGGGCTTTGTAAATTAGTGGTTAACGGTGCTAGGCTACGAGGCATAGTCTTCTATTCTTTAGCCGTACTTAAATAACGGAAGAGGTTGTGTACATTTTATTTATTTCTCTTCCTGGTTAACTGATGCCTCTAGAATGAATGTACGTTATAGGTACCTTCGTTGTTCAGTAATAATTTTTTTAATAATCACGATAAACTTTCGGTGAGATTATTGCCTCAGAATTTTATCAACAACTTCCTTGCTGGGAAAACGCTGGTTTGATTGAAAAGATTCTTTCATTAGTGCCTCACCTAAACAGTTAGGTTGATTACAACAACAATATATAAAAAAGATACAAATCTTTTATATGGTATTGTTCAAATTCAATTTTTGATGGTGAAGAATAGGTAAATAGCTCATATTAACAAGAATAAGAACAACTAAGTGAATGCATAAAGAGAACTATAAGATATCATGAAATAAAAGAGCAAAATTGCAAAAAAATAATTGGAACAAAATAAGTGAAAAGCAAGCAACAGATTTAAAAAAAAAGACCATAGCATGTGAAGCCCGGTGATTAGTAACAAGAAGTTATCAAGACAAATGTTCGAAAAGCAGTCGTTTGAATGAGGTGTTCGTAATATCTATAATATGTGTAAATAGCAAAATCAATTTATAATTTTCAGACCAACATTTTTGTGTTTGGCGTTTGGTAGATATGTAAAATGTATAAAGTATGTAAATATAGATGTACAAAATTCTGTAAAGCCTAAAGCCAATCCTAAAACAAGTTGACGGGTACTGTTGTCCTTGCTTTTGAATATCATGTTAACCGAGTTTATTTTAAACATAAATTCATACATCTTGTTTGGTTCAGGTTATCGGTGCGAATGGTGTGGAATGACAACGCATGGTGGATGCCGGAATTACATATCAAACGAATGTACTTTCGGCATCCTACAGCCCATTTACTTGCCGCCACATGCTGTTTCAATACCGCGAACAGAGGTGCCAATGGAAGCCATAATTGGTGTTCAAGTGAAATCGAAAAGCACACCGCTCCAAAGAGACTACTCATGTCGTAAGTATAAAACTGTCCATTTCAGATAATCTTCCTGTACAAATTTCTATATATTGTGGCGATGTTGTTTATCTCTTTTGAAACTATTTATCATTTTACTTTCCTTTTTATTTAATTTATTGATTAATTCTCAACTGACTTGAGTAGTAGAACATTACTGGACACTATGTTTTCAATGTTTGAATGTTTTTAATTTTTTTTTTCGAATTTCACAAAATCATGCTCCATCATCCCTCTCTTTATCATTATATGCGTTGAATAAATCTTTCAAAGCTTCTATCTCGGCATATGCAACTTTTTGTGTGATTTCCTTCTCTGCAAATATTTTTGTTCCTACTTTCGTTTATTACTTTAATTTAATTTTTAAAAATTTCATTTAGCGGAACTTAGAACAATAGGCTTGTGCGATGCTACTGAGAGTGAATTGTCGATAGGGCAATCTCACAACAGCAAACATTACAGTAGAAATTTATTCCTGAAACCTACACCATCATCACCATCACAACCGAAATCACCTCAGCATTATCAGAAAACTTCGCCTAGATCAAGCCAGTCTTCATTGCTGAAAAAAATATCGGGTGGCCAAAAAAGTTGGCCAAGATTGTGTAGTAGTGGTGAAGAAACTGTAAGAAATACTGAAGTTGATGATATGAATACTGATATTGGTAGCTCTAATATAGTTAATAATTTAAATCTAAGCAATTCGTCGGTGAGCACAGAAAGAAGTGCTAAAGAAAAGCTAAAGGTCAGTGAGAGAGGCATTTGGAACCATATTAAGATGGGGAGACATAACACTGAGTCAGTTGCCCGGAGCAGGTCATTCCAGGAGCCGGGAGTTCAACTACCTGCACAGAAAAGCAATAGGTTTTTCATGAAGCGCAAAGGAACTGGCTTCAATAGTGACTTCAGTCTAGACACAGTATCGCAGAATATCGAAATAACTGTACAAGATGAAGAAGGAAATATCGATAAAAAATATGAGCCCACCTATGGGTACTGTTCCAGTGAGAAACATATCCGAAGCGGTCACATCCTAGGCCGAATACTACGAAGGATGAGAAAAATTTCTCTCGGCTGGCGGAAAAGTCGATGTAAAAACTATCGAGGTGATTGGGTTTTTCTTTCCTTTTTTGTATTTTCTTTTCTCTTTGATTTTGTTTTGTATTTTCTTTTTGATAACAAACATTTTTCACATGTACACAACATACATTTTTAACGTCATTTTCCATTTCTCCCTGAAATACAACATTTATTGAAGATGCTCACAGATTAAAAATACAGTTTTAAAGATCTAAATTTTTTTACATTGATTTTTTGGTGTCCATAAAGCTGATGTGCATTTGCATGATAAAATTCTTGTGTAAGTCCCTTATGCGCATGTATTTTACTGTTTATATACCTGCTTAAGTTAGAACTGCTTCCAAAAACTGTCTCTTCTTACTGCTGTTTAAGCAATATTTAAATTTTTAAACCTAAGTTTCTAGTATGAGGAATTTTGGGTACAAAGAGCCAACTCGACAGATATTCATGAAAAAAACGAATTTATGTTTTTATGTAAAAACCGTGAAACCGCAGATTTTTTTAAACCTGCAGAAGAAAATTAAAAGCTTTTAAATAGGTTTGTTTTTGTATCAGTTTTGTTTGCTACTTTCTTTTACTAATGTGTAACTGGCTTAGAGCTAATTCAACAATTTGTACTGAACAAGGAAAAGAGCAACATCCAAAATGTTTCTTGGTAGTTTTATAATAATTTTCCAACACAAAACATGGAAAGTTTGCCTTTTGTACTCGCATCGGCCATAGTAAAAACAAAACCTATGTAAACTCATTTGTTATAATTATGAACGTCATATAATTTTATTTTCATTTGTATAAAACATTTTGTTATTATCTCAGTAACATTGCTACTAAATCGACAAAGACAGCAATGAGATTTTTTTAACAATTGGCTTGCTTTTGTAAACTAAATGTGATTAAAAATTTGAATTGATTAAGCACATAACTGATAATTACATTTAAAATTGGTAAACAGCACGAAGTATATCAGAGGAATTTAGCAGTGGAGATGCAGCAAGGTTTCGAGAAGAAGACTATACAAAAGCAGAATCAGCACCCACCGGTAGTGGGGGAAGTGCTTCCTCCCACTTTAAATCAGAATCCACGCATAAAATAGACAAAGACAAAGAGAAGAAAGATCGAGAACGCGAAGAACGAGATGAAGGTGAGCTAATATCTTATTTTTAATAATATGTATTTTATTTTTATCCATTACCGAAGTAAATTAATTTTAATAAATTATTGCTATAGTTATTGTGACCCGTGACCATTATTCTGTCGCTTCCAAGTTATGAGTGCTCATCACTTATGTAAAGTGATAACCCTAACCTATTCGTGGTGCTGTTTTGTACAAATTGTGAAAACTAAAGGGTCCCCAACACATGGAAAGATTGAGGGAAGGAAAAATTTCCCCTACTTTCAGCAAAAAAAAAATTATTCCGCGTTCTGGAGGAGGTTTCCTCCTCAGACACAGTAGGGATCAAATTCATAAACTAGGCTCAGGCTTAAGTGGAGTTAAAAAGGGCTGCTAAGATGTAATTATATCAATTAGAAACATCTTCCCAACATAGCTAAATGTGCTCAGTCGTTTTGAAATCCACTTAAGGGGGAACCTACTTTTTAACTCTCAAAATGTTTGCGTTTCAGGTGCCATTTGGGGTGATGGAGGGACACATGCTACCGCATATATTGAACTCGGAAATACCTGTCGGGTTTATAATGCTCTACCTGAGTCACAACTGGGTGCCTCAAGCTCTGAAAATACAATTTTTCGAAACAAGTTTTAATTTTTTTTCTAAAAAGTTCCTGCGTGCTGTCGATGTTAGTGCTGTATCTTACCTAAAACTTCATATTTCATTCTATAACTTTTAAAATATATATTAGAGTGGTTTAGTATCGATTTACGAAAAAAAAGAGATGTTTTCGGCTCTACAAAATAGCTTTCCCCTTAAGCCATGGGACTAGGATACAATATACACGCTAAATACACCAGCGTTAATACAATACTCGCGATGCGATTTTGTGGCGTTTCAAAGTTTGGTGAAACTATAAACGCGATGATTTCTTTTTATTTTAGTTTGGTTCGAGAAACGAATAGGAACTTAAAATTTGACGAAAATTCATATGTGGTGAGGGAAGAACCCATAATGATGATGCCACAAAATCGCATCTCGTACATTATATCATGCATCACATGGGTATGGTATGGGTAAGTTATGAAATGCATCAGATAGCGCATCGGTATCGTATCAGAAATATTTAAAATTTGAAAATGCGTCGAAAGGGCATCAGACATTCAGACGTCATATAAAGAGTCATTTAAGCATCCAAAATGCGTCAGTATGCTGTACACTGAGCATCTTAAAAATTCGTGATGCTTTATACTGAATCTTGAAATTTAGATGATGTATGATGAACGAGAAACAAATATGTCCTATTATTTTTAAGTAGCTTTTTGGTTGAACATTTATTTGAAAGGTTGTTTTATGTCTTTTATTTATGAAAAATAATTTCCGTCAAATGCCCACCACGGCTGACTTGGCAATAGCCCATTCGTCCATCCAATTTTTGAGTACATTTTCGATTGTTTCGGGCCTCATGTCAGCAATAGCAACTTGAATCTCGTACTTGAGGTCTTGAATTGTTTCTGGTTTGTTGGCGTAACATTAATCTTTCACCGCTCCCCAGAGATAATAGTCCAACGACGTCAAATCGCATCTTCTTAAAGCACGAAAATAGCTTTATTTTTTGCCTTTTACGGAAGTATGTCCCCTTAAGGTAGGAAGGCTGGGATGACTTCACTAGGTTATATTATACTACTAACATCTTCCGTTTCAAATAAGTATCGAGTGAGCACCGCAAAACGTTGTCCCTGTGTTGATATATACATATGATCAAAACTCCTTAGCCCGTAAATAAACCTATTTCAGTCGTTAAATACTACATTTCGTTTTCTAGAGTAGCATGAGTCGACTTTCCGAAATAGTAATGAGTTTTTCGTAAAATACGGTAAAATTAATATGTTATTATATATATGTATATATCGGAAGTCACTTTAAGTAAAGCCAAAGAATATCTATGAACAAGAAGGGACACTCGTGACGTTTTCCCTTATCTTTCAACGAACTTCAGGAAAGAACAGCTATTGACTCCATTGCATTTTGAAATGTTCCGAACTTAGAAATCGCCTGTAAACTCCATTCTAAAAAAGCTAATTTGAAAAACCAAAAAACCCGACTGGCTGTAAAAAAGAACTAAAGAGATGTAGGTAAATTATAATTCATAATTATATCTATAAATAAATCAGTATGTACTGTTAAAATTGATCTAACTGGTCAATATATATTTATTTATATAATAAACTGACAAAGTATGTATAACTAATTGGCAGTCGTAGGCTACGCATATTTTTGTTGGCCTGTGTAGGTAGCCTCCGTAGCTCAGTCAGTAGGAAGTGAACGGTTAACCCATTCACATTAGAATAATCCGGTAACTCATGCTTTTTTTTCCCGGCTGCAAAAGGGTTAATAGATAACTGACTTAACAGTTGTTCAGTAATGAAAGCTTATCCTTGTAATGCGCCCGTACTTTAGTATTATAAATGAGAGCAACTTTATTCAAACACCTGCGGATGTACCAAAAGTCCAATGATTGTCAGTATCTGCCGATAGATAATTATTCAGTCTTGAGTTGTTTGCTGTTCGTGGGAAAAAATCTAGTTTTGATCTTCATGTTATGTTGATATTTTTTTTTTGTTTTTTCAAGAAGGAACTCTTAGCAAGTCACTTCTTAAGCGCGAAATTATTCTAATTGATTTTTAATAGATCAACGGCATATTCAACCGTTTTCAAAATATTAAAATATTAGAGAAATATTTTGTTGACAATATTCACGAATTTCCCCTTTTATATTTCCAGAGTCAATAAAAGTATTCGATGGCAATTGTTCCTTACGACGTAGAATATTTCGAGTTATTACTGTGTCTAGAACATGTACATTAGAACAGCTGCTAACGACAGCATTAAGGGCATTTCATATAGCACGTGATCCAGGCGCATTTTATCTTACCGATCTGTACGCACCGGGCGGTGAAGATATTTCTTTACAAGAACCTAACGCCGTACTGAGTTTAAATCGTATTGAAGGCAAACGGCCGGCAATATTTCTTAGGTTTCACGATAAAGAAAATGAAAAGGGATTCGTTCGCGTATATCCTGGCAAACTTCAGTCACAAGTTGAAGAGCCATTCGTAAGCGTTCCTGTAGATAATAACACTACTGTTAAGGATTTGATTAGAGATGCCCTCGATAGATTTGGTTTGCAAGATAATGAGATTCAGGATTACAGGTAAGGGAATTATTTTATATTGTTTTTTCCTAATAATGAGCCGTCTTTGCGTTACAGATGTTCGGAAGTATTATTAGATCGAGGTGTTACAGAGCGAATTCTCTCGTGGAATGAACGACCCTGGGAGATAATGAAGCAACTAGGAAAAGACTCAATACGGCAAATGGAATTAATGCGGTTCTATTTGCAACACAAACAAGATCCACATGGACCAAATATAGCCCTTTTTGTTGGTAATCTACCGCCATCGCTATCACAAAGAAATTATGAGCAAATTTTAAGTAAATACGCAACTGAAGAAAACAAATTCTCTAGTATAGGTCCAATTTATTACGAATATGGCTCTGTAGTAATTACTTTTGAAGATGCATCTAAAGCTGTAAGTTTTCATTTTCCCTACAAAGTCTAGAAATATCATTTCAACGACTGTGGTTTTTACGAACAGGTTCGAGCATTTTATAATCTTCGAGAAACTATTGTAGAAGATAAGAAACTCTTAGTTCTACTACTACCAAATATTGAACCTAGCATGATACCGCCAGATGTGCGGCCCTTACTTGTTTTTGTTAATGTCAAGTCGGGTGGATGCCAAGGATTGGAATTGATATCAAGTTTTCGAAAATTACTGAATCCCTATCAGGTTTTTGATCTTGACAACGGAGGACCATTACCAGGGTATACTATTTTAATGCATAATTTCCTTTTCATTTAAGTTTCTTATTCAAACTAATTGCAGGCTGTACGTATTTCGCCAAATAAAACACTACAAAATTCTCGTATGCGGCGGGGATGGGACAATCGGTTGGGTATTGCAGTGCTTGGATAACGTTGGCCAAGACTCTGAATGTTCCAGTCCTCCTTGTGCAATTGTCCCACTAGGAACAGGTAAGTAACACATTTCAATTCCCTCAAGCAAAAATTAAATCAGCACCTAAATAAATATAAAATTCCTATCTCGTCAAAACAGGTAATGACTTAGCTCGCGTATTGCGATGGGGTCCTGGATATACCGGTGGAGAAGATCCTCTGAATTTACTTCGCGATGTTATTGAGGCTGAAGAAATTCGGCTCGATCGGTGGACGGTTGTATTTCATCCAGAAGACAAGCCAGAGGATTCAGCGCTGAAAGCGCCCTCCAATGCAACTGGTAAGAAGAAGAAGGTTCATCAAGCACATCTATCACAACAGAATCAGCATCATCAATTACCGGCCATTACATCGAGTGATATATCAGGTCATTTGATGTCTCGAAAAAAACAAACAAATATACAACACAATACTACATTCAATTACTGTGATATACACTTAAAGTTGAAATAATATTTTTGTGTAAACGGTGCTAATGCACTCTAATAGAGTTAAATAGAGAAAATTTAAAAAAAAACTTAACAATGTGACATGCTACTCTATCATGTCGCTCGTTTAAATGTTATGATTGTTGCATGCACTTTCTACAGGTCAAACATTTTTGCTTGCTTAATTTAACAAATTGCTCAAGCCTATCTTTAAAGAATGGAAATCATTAAGTAGTACTTGTGCTCCACTGAGTTTTTTTATAATCATAGATCAGTACTGCAATAACATAAACACAATTGACATATCATAAGCTAGAGCGTATTTGTTGTAGTAAAATAGTATTAGTATAATACAAATTGGATTGAAATCGTCAGCTTTAGTTTTGAGGTTATTCATTACAGTCATGATAATTGTTTATTCCAACCTGCGAATCCTGTTTATAATTTCGAGGTTCTCGGTAGCACAGTAAAGAGCGTGCTGGGCCGAGGATTTGATTCTCAGTTTGATCGATCTTTTTTCTCACGCCAGGCATAACAGCTCTCCTCCTCTTTCACTACATGTTCAAGAATTATCAAATTAAAAGCATCAGTATGTACCCCTTTCAAAGAACAGAAACAGAATAGAACAGATTTTGGGTGAGAAGGAACTGTAAAACTGGTCGGGAATTTTTCTTAATTTAATAACATTTAACTAAATTAAAGGATAAGTACAGTAAAAACTGTGAAAAAAATGTTTCCCTGTTTTTGATAGATTTGATGATTATGCTTTAAATTGTTTAAGCCTACAAAGGATATTACTCTTTTTAACCAACTTTAACTTCAAAAGAGAAAGTTTTCAATCGACCTTTTCTTTATATGCGTTCCCGCATATCTTTGTAACACAATAAAATAGAACTGCCCGGGAAAAGTTGGAAGCCATAAAAAGTATGAAACCGTTTTAACTTAGATTCTTCGATTTCTACTTACAATATAATATACTAAGCTTCTTATTAGGTGATTGAAGTAGATGCGAGAACCTGACTGATATCAATCCCATTGTACCTAAGCAATAAACCCAGTTCATCCTGATCAAACGGGTATAAAGTTAGGAAATATTTGGAATTTTTTTAAAAATGGAAATGATTATTGACATTTTATTATGAAATTTAAAACACCTTAAAACTCCTTTTTATTTTAAAATTTTGACTTTTTCAGAAATAGTTTTAGTCAGTATGAGAGCCGCTTTCCCTGGAACTAGAAAGAATTGAAAACATTACGTCTTTATAGTGAAAATATCGCATTTCACCATTTTTTGCGGAAATTATGATACTAAAATCATTAAAATTTTAAGCTATCGATTCAGGCTAAACCTAGCCATTTATAAAATAGATTTTTTTAACGATCGGCCAACAAGTATTATTTCCTGCACAAATTGAGTATATATCGTTCTTTCGAGAATGCATTCGGGATATTCAAATCTCCTTTAAAATGTACTAGCTACTATTTCTACTAATAGTTATACAAAATGAAAAATTATGAATTTTAATTTTGAAAATGTTTTCGCACACTAATTTTCGAAAAGTAAAATAAAACAAATGTTGATTTTTTTAATATCTAAACCGAAATAACCTCTTTCAAAATCTACTTGTGCAATTTAAAGCAATCAACATCGAATCAATGGCCAGAATTCGTCAAACACCTGTGTGCGTTAATCAGACCTGGAAAAAGTGTACTGTGAATATTTGGCACAGATATTTTGTTCTTTGGTTGGATCATATTTTATCCTGTCTTTATGCATATACTTCTACAGCTGTCTGCACAAATCTTTTAATCATTTATCTTACGAGAACACACAACTTTAGTATCTTTTATTTACACTCAATGTCTTATATTTTTCGTACAAAAGCCGCGATGTGTTTACTGTGTATATATTTGATATCGGCGGTCCCAACTGAGACTATCATAATTAAGCTTAACTGGAAAATAGCGAAGTGCTTTTTTAAGACTATTGCCAGAAACATACATAAATGTATAATACTAAAATCTCAACAGCAATATGACTTGAGTTTAGAAAGTCTTGTTTGGGCCCGATTTATGTTTTTCTTATGTTATTCTATATTAACAAGAAATACAAAGTTTTCAGTTTTATTAATTATGCAGGATGTGTACATTTTGTAAATTGAAAAGATACAGGCTTCAAGCATTTCAGTCATTCATTGTTATTAAAGTCATTGACACGATAATGATAATGTTATGTAGACTAGATGTGTGATCGTTATAAGTTTAAATTAAAATCAAACTGAATTAAATGAAGTAAAAGAAAAACGAAACGGACAAATACTTAACAGAAAAACAACGAGATGAAACAATTGTGAACAGCTTGTGTGGCTTTAAACGTTCGTTAGTCCCTCTGTGTAAAATTTGAAAAGTGTATGCTACTATATATATGTGCACCTTGAAATTTCATAAATTTCATAAAGCGACATAAACCAATATTTAAACAATTATTTATTTCATTAGGTGGTGGAACGCAAAGCGAGGACAACTCACAGATCTTTGTGATGAACAATTACTTCGGAATTGGAATCGATGCAGATCTATGTTTGGATTTTCACAACGCGCGAGAAGAGAATCCAAACAAGTTCAACTCACGGCTGCATAATAAGAGCGTTTATGTGAAAATGGGTTTACGAAAGATTGTCGGACGAAAGACTGTAAAAGAACTGCATAAAGAACTAAGACTGGAAGTCGATGGAAAAGTTGTTGATTTACCACCAGTAGAAGGGATTATTATTCTCAATATTTTAAGGTAAGCATACTTTTCGCGCATCAATTTTCTTTTTTGCCATTCGAGTTTAAAAGGATCTTTTATTGTTAAGTTTAGGGCTGTTCATTAAAAAATTTATAACGAACCCTATTCATCTGTCATAGGTCCATAACTCTTAAACTATTAATAGAAGTTAAAATTTTGTGTAGCTAGTCTTTCAAAATAAAATTAGTATCTCTGATTTCCTAAAACCTAACAGTTTCAAAATGTTGTGCAAATTAGAAATGTAAAGAGTTATTTTAAGATCGGAGATAGATCGGGATAGATTTGCATTATAAGTTCTAGAAGCGAAAAATATTTACTTAATTTTGACAGTCCTGTAATCTTATTTATGTGTTTCGTGCATATATTTTTGCCTAGTTATGTTTGTAATAATTTTAAAACATTATTGAATAATTTCTCAAAACTACGGTACTTGCAGTTAATCTCAACTATTTAAACTATTGCATAACAAATGAAACTGTTTCATGCATTCATTTACGTTAAGAACTTGTGGCCACCATGTTGCATTTTCGATAGCAGATTTTAAATCAGACTCGCAAAGAAAAAAAGGCCTAAGGTGTGTCAACCCTATGTTTTCAGAGACGTCAGAGCGATGTCTTTAGAATGTACTTTATCCCATTCGCATAGCCGCCCGCATCTGGTCGAAAGTTTACGTCCTATGACTTCGCGGTCGAAAGTCCTACGCGATTGTTGTGTGTGAGATATCCACTCCATTTTTATTTTGTTTGAAATATATACATAACATCGTCCATGATGATGATGCCGACGACATCTGGTTCCAATAAGACGGCACTACGTGCGACACAGCGCATGCAAGATGAACATTCTGGTACGAGTGATTTGAGGGTGATGTGAACTGGCCACCGAGATCGTGCGATTTAACTTTAGACTTCTTCCTTTGGGGTTATTTTAAATCATAGGTCTATGCGACAAACTTTAAACAATTGATGCCCTCAAAATCAACATAACGAATGCAATTCAGGAAATTCAGTCAGATTTATGCGACAAAGTCATCGGAAATTGGTCCTCCGGCATACGTGCCACCAACCAAAGCCGCGGCGGACATTTGAACGACGTTATATTCCATATTTAATGCCATAAAATATTCTCTTAAGTAAAATAAAAATGGAATGGATATCTCACAGATAACTTGTTTTATTTACATTTAAAAGTCGAGCGTCCTTATTAAAAGACCCTGTATATTTCCCCATACAAATTTTTATATTACCCTTTACCTTTAGGGTTGTGTTGTGATGAAATATGTTTTCTATTATTTGTGCTGTAGGGGAGAGTGGGACACTTTAGGACATCTTAGTATATTGTTCAAACAAATGAAGTAATTTTTACTTATTTCTTATGTAAAACTTTTTTTTCGACTGATAATGTGTCCATAAACAACCATTAGATAAAAGATTCTGTCCAAAAAACTGTTGAACTAATCTAGTAGTTTTGTGTGGTTTTCACCGGCTATCGTAGTTGTATTGAATTGCAAACGTAAAGATTTTAAAATGAAACTATTTATTAGATTAATTTTATTTGTATGTTCTAGCTAAGATTATATGTTTAACATTGTAATGATCAAGTCAATGATATTATATATGAAAGCGTGCGTAATATATTACGGTTTGTTGTCTTTATAACCGGTTGGGGCAGTTTTGGACAACATGTACGGCGCACATTAGGACATATGTATCTTAAAATTTACTAAAACGCTAAAAATAATAAACTAATTTTATTTATTATATATATTTTTTTCTGTGCATAGTATGACAGACTAAATAAGCTTATTTTTCAATGGAAACAAGGAATTCTTAAAAACCAAAGGATATAAAAGTTTTTTTTCTCAAAAAGTGTCCTCTCCCCTAGGAGTTTATACGAGGTTTCAAGTAAATCGGATCCAAAACATGTCTCGCCGTACAATGTCTTATACCTGCCTTTACCCTTATAGCGGTAGAATTTCCAAACATTCTTTCTTAATGGGTGCTTACGTCAAAAAAGAAACCCACTGTCTATATTTCATATAATTCAGCGGTATCGGCTCGGCGTTGATGAATCAGTCAGGACATGTATTAATTATATAATTATATAGATAACAGTAGCAGCTATCAATTTTTAAGTTAATTTGCATGCCCAAATGTATCAGGAAAGTAATATGTGTCTCTATATGTATGACAAAATGAAAGGAATTCATTGTTGTTACTAAAAGCAAGAGGATTTCCAAACTTTCTATTTTGTAAACGTTCTGTAATTCTATTCAATCTAGTAGCCTAACTTAATATACTTTCGAAAGGAACGTACTGTTTTTTTAATTGAAATGGTTATTAACACGTTTGTAAATTATTTCAGTTGGGGATCTGGAGCAAATCCTTGGGGTCCTGAGAAGGAAGATCAATTCACGAAACCTAATCATTACGATGGCGTTCTAGAAATTGTTGGCGTTACGGGTGTTGTACATTTAGGTCAAATACAATCAGGTCTTCGATCAGCTATGCGGATAGCTCAGGTAATCTTTAATATATAAAGATAAAAGGTAATTTTAAATATTTTCATTAATTTTCCAGGGAGGACACATCAAAATTCACCTTCACTCAGATATTCCAGTACAAGTCGATGGCGAGCCTTGGGTACAAAGTCCTGGTGATGTTGTAGTGCTGAAATCTGCACTCAAGGTCAGTATATAAATGTTTTACTTAATTCTTACTCAACTCAGTTCAGAGAAACTATAAAATATTATAGAGAAAGAAAAAGAAACACACTCAAACACTGTACATGTAGCAATTATACTAATTTTATCAATAATTTCGTCAATTTCTTTAATTCTGTTTCATTCGAATTTTCGAAGTTCCCTTGTTTTGTAGATGATTCAAAATATCTTTCGTTTTGCATGAAGAATTTTTAAGATTTTTTAATCTTTAATATTATTCAAGACATTTGCATGTCGTTTCTTTTTTGAACATTTTTGATTGAATTTTTGGAATCATTTAATCCGCACAAAAATCCCCTTTAATAAAAACTAAATAACAGTAATAATAAACATAACAAAATTAACCACTCCGCCAGTGACGGACAATAACTTAAAATTACATTGAAAATAAATACCAAGTGAAATGATAAAATTAATTAATTTTTCCCTTTTCAATTAATTTGGTGATTTTCACTTGATTTTCCGATATTAACAAAAGACAACACAATTTGCAATTACTCCTAACCAAAAGTTTCGCCAAGAAATTCGCCACACAGTCACACCAGTCCCTAAATATAACATAACAAAGTTCAAAGGAACATGGACATAACACGCCAATTTCTATGTTTTTTAGTTTATTGTCTTTCTGTTGTAGTATTTAGAAGAAGAAGAAAATTCGTTTGTTAAATTTTTTCCTTTTTCTACATTCAATTACAAATCTACCTAGGCAACAATGTTGAAGAAAACAAAAAGTAAACGAAGACTTACGGAACCGCACATATCACCGGCCGTGGCGGGCTCGGCGTCTCAAGGGGGACCGCCAGAAAATGGGGACCGTGAAAGGGAGCCCCTTGGCACATAGAGAACCCGTCCGTCCGGTCCTAGTTTTCTTTTCTCTTGTTTTCTGTAATATCCAATAGAGTACTATTGTCCTTTTGTATAAAAAAATATAACGAGACGAAAACAGAATATATCATGTTTTTTGTTAAAAGAAATTGTGCAATATTATGTTAAACGACTATAAAAAAACAGTACGGATATTTCCTTCCTTGTTAGAATCCATTTTAGTTAGTTCTATTGTGTTTCTTTTTTATTAGTATTATATTGTCCTCAGATAAATCATCAACAATGCAGTATTAATGTAAGAAGTATTTGTTAATTTCTAGTCATCTTTTGTTTATTGTTTTCACATTCTGCCATATTTTTTTAAATGTTTCCAATATTTTGCATTTAAATACTTTCAATTGTAAGAGTTTATATTTACGTTTTCATTTTTATTGCCTCTTGAAGTTATGTATACCTCCAGTTGAAGGAATCATGCGATTGGTACAATACTGCTAACCTAATGCTTTGTGACCGCATGATTTACAATAGATTTTTTGGTATAGTTCGTGTCATTTTTCCTTAGTGTTTATATATTTCTAATTATAACGGAGTTTTGTCTTTACTTAACTGTATTGAATGAATTTAAAGTTATGTTTAATGTCCAACATCGAACAATCGCAACAGAAGAACATTTGTTTCTCAAATCATCACAAAGAAGTAGTGTTACTTTTCTCGAAGAATTATGTCATATGAGTTTATTTTTTTTTTTTGTATGTAATACTAAATGTTATCAGTTTCAAGTTGTTAATATATTTAATACCGATTCATACTCCCTGTACCAATCCATTACAGGTGCCCTGTGATGTTTACCATGGGTGAGGCAAATATCTTCCTCTCAAGTCATTCTTCGAAATTATGAAGAGAAAATAAATACTTGGAACCAAGTCTGAACTGTAGGTAGTTAATATTTTGTTCGGACCTTTTTTTCGTTAAGGACACGAACATACAGTTGCAGCATTGTGAAATAACAACGCGCGGTATTCAAAAGTTATAGTACCATGAGTAAAATACCGGGAACCTTATTGTTATTGTTAGTGAGGTCATCCGTCCGTCCGTCTGTCACAATTTTCTACCTTCTAAGTTATGAATGCCGTGGTCATGATTTTTGAACTATGTACGTAAAATAGTAAGCCAAATCGAATCGTTGCGTTGGGAGATTTCGCGAACATTTTGGCAATTAAGAGAGGATTCAGTACAGGGAAAAACAAAGGAAATATACTTAGCTTAGAGAGTTTATTGCGAGTTGTAAAGTGTTCTAAAGAACATCAATTGGATTCATTCTTTAATTAATTTAGCTTACGAAGGTGGGATTCCAAAGCATGCAGCCTTTGGGCCTCACTTCACATTCAACCACTTCCCTGATCCAGAAATAGGTTTTAACACTAACAGGCCGAATAAACTGCCGTTTCCAACTCATACGGTGCAGTTATCGCAATATGGCTCCAAATCTCTTCACATCAAAAGGCGAGTCTGCAAAGCCTTTTACACTTAAAACAAGTCAGTCTCACATAATTCCATGATTTTCTTTTCGTACACTAGTGTTCACAGGCGCGGGAGAATTATTGAATATTCAAAATCAAGTTGGCATTATTTAGTAAAAATAAATCAGTCTGCAATTTTTCTGTTTATAGTAACTAATGGCTTTCTAGCAGGTTCATTACATAATAAATAGCATTTATAAAGTCAGAAGAAAGAGTTATTTATTATTTAAAGAGACATTCTCTTCCACAAGCTGCTTAAATCTTGTTTGACTTATTTAGTAAAAATATGTTGCTATGAGAATGCGAAAAGTATTTAGTAAAATAAATTCCAAATATTTATTCCAATTCCACGGGCATAGTTTTTCTGAAAATATTCTAAATCACATTAAACCAACGTAAGTTTGACAGATTTCCATTGGAAGTTTCTATTTTAAAATTAGAAGAGTCAATCGCTTTACTCGATACTATGACTTTAGATAGGAGCGGAAAAAAGTCAGGTCGATTCTATTAACATCGACTCTCGCGATAAGGGCCAGTGTCTTAATTTCGTTAAAGTTCTGAAGAATCTAAAAAAGGAATACACTGAATATACGGCACATCACGAAAAAGACGTTACGTTCTTTCCTCTTTTCTCGCTAGATATTTGTTAGAAATCATAAACTTGTGCAAGAGTTTAAACCCTGAGTAATTCCAAATGGATTTAGTGACCGTCGGCAGCTCCCGATAGATACTCGCTTGAAAGATTCTATAACTTTACTTCAGCTTTCTTCACTTAAAATGCCAAAATCATAAATGCAACTTCTTACTTTAACCAACGCGTTACAGTTTTTCCTTCTTTTATGGCCTTGTGTAGCAATTTCTCAGTTTTTCAAAAAAAACGGCCGGCTGGTTTATAGCAGAATTATTTGTTTTCTGTTTTTTAACCATGGTTGTAAGTGTTTTTTAAGTGTGCTGAATATAGCGGGCGAGTTGTTAATATGTGGATACAACAAAAAATATATTTTCGGAAATTTGATAAAATTTTGAAACATCTTTTGTTCTGATTGTCTTATAAGATTTTACAATGAGTTTTTTATGGTTTAATTATAGATTTTGTTCTTTTGCTATTTTTTCTTATAACTTTTAACTCTTTTTACGGAAACCTTGGGGCGACTCACCTCGTACTTTATCAAACTTCTTTTTAATTATTACTTTGCTATTTGCGAGATAACTAACAAAAGCCATTTAATTAGAACCAAAAAATATTCCTTCAACTGAAGAAAGCACTTCCATAAAGGGCAGTTGTTTACTATAGTTTACTGTATTCGTTGTATTTATTCATTCAAAATTTTGTTAATTTATATTAAGTGTATTTTATTATATTGTCAAAATGTTCAATCAAAAAACAAGCGGATTTTTTGATTAGAGGAAGTAGAACCGAAATTATTTTTTTAAGTCAAATATATTTCATCCTTTTTCTCAGCTTAAGATTAAAAGCTTTAATTAATACTTATTTGCTTGTTTTTGTGGGTGTGATTAATAATATGAAAAGTGCTTTTCCTTTTGATTCAATTTACATATCCACTATGGAGTTACTTTTATAAATATTTTGCCTGTGCAGACGAATTGGTTTTATTATTGTATAAAACTTTGCTCAGTATTAGCATTACTCTTTAATTTTGTTTTTCGTTTTCTTTTAATGTTCTGTTTTGTTTTCAAATAAAATAATTCCTACATGAACATGAAACGATTCAAGAGAGAAATAAAAATTTTGAGATGAATATAATAATCTGATATTTTTTAAAGATCCATTTGAAATAAATTCAATTAAGAATTTTTACATTTTCAAACGATATTCATACATTTGTTTTCTTTTTTTCTTTCTTTGTCCCCTCCAATATAACGTAATAATAATAACAAATGTTTGCCAAAAAAATAACCACTAAAATATTAATGAAACAAAACATAAAACAAAAAATACCAATCTATTTTGATAATATTATATGAACAATTACGTTTTTATATATTTAATGCCAATGCTAACGATATCCTAAATATAACGTACTTATATACAATCTATTTGATTATAAACATTTTCACAAAAACGAAACTGATACAAAATTTAATATATTTAAACCAAAAAAATTTCGGTCGTCATTGCAATAACCAAACCAAACAAAATGAAATTTTATGAAAAAATACCTTAAACCAAAAAAATAAATTAAATAACTTGCCATTAACTAATAAATGTTTTGGGACCGGACGGCAGGCAACAATGTTAAAAAAGAATAAAGGAAAGATGAAGCGTCGTAACACGGAACCAACTATGGTCGTTGCTGGAGCATCTGGACCACCAATGACACTAGCCATAGCTCCGCAGGAACAGGACGAGAATAATGAAAATAACACGACAAATAATACAGACTTTTGAATATGGTATAATGAGCGACTAATTTAACGTGCTAATGCTATTACAACAGTTACGCCGTTGAGGAATGCGTTGTGTGTAAATATAATTAATTAATTTGTTATAATATGTAAAATGTAAATTGTACTGGAACGTTGGGGAAATCTTAATTTTAAGGTTAATAAACATATTTTTTTCGAATTCGTAAAAGAAAGAAATTTTTGTACTTAAAACATTATCTATGCAAAATTGTAGTACGATGGATTTAAGTGGTGATGTATGAGACGGAAAAGCAATTAATCCGTTTTCCTAACTATCGAACTTTAGATTGAACAGCTTTGCTGAGAATAATTGTAAGGGTAGCTGAGTCTGTAATTTCCACCAAAAATATTTATAAACGCATCTCTTTTAATACTTTTGAATATCTAACGCAGAAAAAAGGTAGTGCCTGTCGCTGGGTCTGTCTGTCTGTTTATTTATAATTAAGGATCCACTGGGTCGATTTGAATGGGTATATGGCAATATTGCTTAGAAGTTTGCTTCACCGATAAGTTATTTAGAACCGCCTTACGACACCGCAGAGTTATTTCCTTTCTAAAAGTTTGATTACAAATTGAGTAATAATAACAAGTTAGAGCACTGGCTAAAATTGAAAGTTTATTCAAGAGAGATTGAGAGAGTGTTAAAGCCGGAAAATCAGACGAGAAGCGGTGTCAAGGAGAGACATATGATATTTTTAGTACATTTGTCGATTTCTTTAATTGAAATTCAGATCTCAAAATATTTCGGATTTTTGAACTCATAATATATGTAGCTCTCTCTCAAGCGACTACTGGACAATAATAACATAGAAGGTAACGCGGCCAAACATTTACTTTAATTTTTGAAACTTTCGTGAATATTACGTTATATTTAAGAAACTTGTAGAAACTACAAGCTTTTTTTTTTTGTGGTTATGGTAAATCATTCTCGGAATATATTGTTTTGCTTTCATCCATATATAAAAATACTAATAGAATTTGCTTTTCAAAGATTTTACGATCAAAATCCCTTTAAACTACCTTTTAAGAAATATTTTCTTTCAATGTGGTTGCATCAAAGTTTACACTGTCTTCGGATGTTTGTATTTACTGCAATCAAACTGTGGTCATTTGTAGGTTCCATATTATTATCTCCTCGCATAGTTCTTGTCATTCTATTTTAAAATCATTGCTAGATCTATTCGTGTGCAATTTGTTGTAAACCATATGTTGTCCGTCATGCAGGTTTGCACTACAATTCCTTGTGAGAGTGAGGAGCCAAACAACAATTTTTTAGATGTCTGTTTCCCCAGTGCCCCAGTTTCTTTCAGGAATAGGTTAGGCTTCGAATATGTAGGTGATGTCACTTTTAACACATACCGTTCAACTGTGGAGACACAACCATGTATTTTTGCCAAAATTAAACGGAAAATTACGTTTTTTGAATCTTCAGGTACCGATTTAATCTAGTGCTAAGAAAAATGAAGAAATTTATACCTTTTCGGAACATAAATTTAGGCCATAGTTTAAGGTACTCTTAAAATATCCCGATTTTACATTGTTTTTGGATGCCCAGGACTTTAATTCCGAATTTAAGCATTTTAGGTCATTGCAAGGCACAATAAAATCTCTGGAAGGATATACAGGTAGACAGGTCATTGGTTTCTTTTATGTAGGGAACGCTTCATTCATTCAAAAATGCAATTATTTACAGATTTCTCGTGCAAACGTTGCTTATGAAATCATCAAAAAATTATTTCCATTTAAGATATCTTTACAATTTATGACTTTTCTTTTAAAGTTATCATTAAAAGTATTTCTCGCATCCTAAGTGCGAATATTTTTAGCAGTTTAACAACGCTTTTCCGTCTATTACTCACAAAGGGCTATTTCAAAGACAATTTAGTGTATTTGAGAATGCCACAAATAAAAAACTCTGTTTCTATATCAAATCTTGTAATAAGTAATGGAACGTTAAATAGTTGCTCTCACGCTGTTTCCCATCAGTTATATAAAAAAATACTTCTATTCTACAGCGCTATCCATTTTGAAGAAAAAAACATCTTCAGTGTGATGCAATAAGAACACGTAAAAAACATCTTTATACATCCAAGTATATAATACGTGACAGAAATGCAAACACATAAAATAAATCGCTAATCCTACTCAAACAAGAATGCAAGCCACGTGTAGCATATAAAAGAAGTGGAGATGTATGAAGACAAAATATTTATGATTGTTTATAAAAAAATATAAAGCATAGTTTTTTAGTGACTGTTGAACTAAAGTAAAAAGATATATCTATATATACATATTTAATCTCTATTTGTTGTCTTTGATTTCGTATTTAAATGAACGAACGCATTAGAAGACGTTTGATGCTTTATGAAAAAGAAGTCAATATTTTATGAAATTAATTTATACATTGTTATTTATTTAAAACCAATTGATTTAATGATACAAAAACCTTCAATTTCTCTGAATTTTTGTCGTGTTTCAACAGAAAAGTGAATAAGTGACAAAATGTAATTCGAATTAATAAATAAAAAAAGCGAAAATGTTACTTAAAAAAATACTTTTAGAAGAAAAAAAAAAGAAAATCATGTACTTATACTGTATAATGTTTAAAATGGATATGCTCCCTATTAAAGAGAGAAATGTGAACATAAAGCGACTAAAACAAAAATTCCTACAGTGTAGTAAAAGTGAACAGCAAGTGATGAAAAACTGCTAACTATGTCGATAAATTAAAAACCGATATTTATCCCTTTTTCAAACTATATAAAACCAAAAAAACATGCAAAATTAATATATATGTTTAGATTAACAAAATTATACGCTTAATTAAAGTTATAAGATATTTTTTAAATTGCTAATGTAATTAAGAGAGTTTAGAAGTACAGTATATATAAAAGAAAGCACCATACTGTCGGATGGAGTGCAGTCTTTTCAGATAGTTTTTCTATTTGCGAATTCCGCAAAATGACACGGCTTTCTGAAAGGTACAGTACTCTTATTAAAATGATTACAAGAAGCACACAAACAAAAGTTAGTAAATTGTTTAATCTTTACATTTATATTTTTTATAAGGTTTTATTATATTTTTTATAAATCTTATTTCTAATTAAATATGTTTATAAGTACAACAAACAAAGCAACATAAACACAAACACCTACCAATTATTCTCTGTTGTTTTTTGGATTCAATCATAAATAACTTCAGGTTCTTCGATAAAATTCAATCACGGAAATTCTTAATTTTAAGACCTACATATGTATGTAATGAGAAGACATAATGCGTTACATCATTTACAACATTGGCATGTCTGTCTGTCTATCAGTTTGTATTGTAAGCCCAAAGAGAAACATCGTAATCGATTCCGATCGAGTTTTTTGCATTGTCATCAGACTAGTTTCTTTTGGAGAATAATAATCGAAAGGAACAGAGAAGCTAGAATCAAATATCCTTGTGGAGATTTTCCGGAAAGCGAATTTGAATTTTATATTACAAATACAATAGTTATTGAGATCATGTCTGATAGGTCTATTTCTTGAAATCGATTTCCTTTATATCAGCCTTGACAATCAACGCTGTGTGTTCAGATGCATTATTGTGGAGCAGTAGAGGATAGTATACCGCAGTTCACAGTGGCGGTCCGTTTTAAGCGCCGATTATGTGAGAAACCTTCGGATATACATACTATATATGTCATTAGTCGCCTAGGTCTCCTATAGTGTGGTATGTTTACCTAGTGGCGGCTACAGTAGCCAACAAATTTTGAGTCATTCCAAGAATGCAGAAGAAATAGCCTACATCCTAAAAAAAATTAAAAAACATTGACTTTAATATTTGCATAGAAATTCATTTGTTTTGCTGCTGTGTCTTATATAGCGCAAAATTTCTCCTCAACATTAGATATTTGTTGCAAAAAATGACGTGAAGATCTCGGACAACTGCTTCATTATCGAACATTTTGTATGACCGACTTGGTAATAAATGTAAATAATAACACAGTCGACCGATATGGTAGAAAAAAATCCTAACTCAAAGTCTGCATGAATGCTGCTGGGCAGCATTTGATTCTGAAGTATAGTAAATTCTTTTACACTCGCGGAAAAGCTGGTTGACCATCTGACCAAACTGCATAAGCAAGCGGGAATAAGGCTCCCAAAACGCTTCTTTCTCAGGGAACAAAAGTTGCTTGTGATTGAATTCAATATTTTATTTAAAACTATATTTTTAGTGAAATTGCAAAGTATATTTGTACACTGTAATGCTAAAATTACGTTTTGTATGGTATTTTTACCAAAAAAGAACAAGTAACAAAAATAAGTGAAGTATTTCTGAACAAAACTAACAGTTTGATTAAAAAGTAAAAAATATAAATGAAAAACATGTGTAAATTAAACAACAAAAAATATTAATAAAAAGTGGTCTGACGCAAAAAGATATTTTAAACGGATGCACATTGCTTATTTATTCTGTGGACAGGCAGCAAATGGCATAAGGCCGCAAAAGAGCATTCTTATTTCAAGCATAATTCCTAATTGGTCACCATTATCCACCATCGGTCATTGAGTATCACGGGTCTTCTTTATTAAAAAATCAATTTTTTCCTATTAAAAGTATATCGCACCGAATTATATTTTGAACACCTTGAAAGTTATTGGAACTGTTGGTGTGTGTATAGATAACTTTTCGCGTAGGGTTTAGGAAAAGGTTCCACCGACATTAGTCGCGATATTTGAGACTTCAATTAACATTACGTTTTCATAATCTTCGAGTACAATCAATTGAACACAGGCTGTATTGCATATGGCGTTGCTTTGTTGAAATAAAGTAGGGCATGTGTTTACCATAGTGGGATCGGCCCCGTTTTCGACAAAATTTTGCAGGTGCCTTCCATTTGCCCTAAAACGTAAGCATCTGAATAAATTTCTTCGGGGTGGGCTATATTTCCGAAATATTAAACTTTTTTTTTTAAATTCCTTCCTACCTGCATAATTTTTTTGAAATTGAGACAAAAACCTTTACACTACACTTACCACCACGCTTATTCACTATGAATTCCCTAAAACGCTGAAAAAAAGCATTATTAAAAGAAAAACAAGAAGTTCTTGTCATTTTGTCATCGGGGTGATCCCACTATTGTAAACCTGTTCCCAAAGCAGACCCTGTCAATGAAATTGATGTTCTCTGATCTTGAGCAACATTTTTATAAATTGTACGGCAATGTCTTCGACCAACGGTCTATATCAAGATGCGCAGATGTAGTAATCCATTTCCACTATGTTTGTATTTATTTGCCAAAAACCCTTAGTTGTTTAATTAAACCGAATTTTTATTACAATTAATTTTATAATGGTAAAACCATATCTTACGTAATTTAATAATGCTAAACCGAATGCCATTTGCATAAGCACAATTATGTTTGATTTTTTTCATTTAATTTAATATTTGTAGAAAATGGGCAAGTCCGTTCCGCACGTCTTCCGTGCACAAATTGATCGCATCGGTAGCTCAGTGGGCTACCATGGTAAGGTAATGTAAGGCATTTCTGTCCAGCTGCGCTTTATACCATTAAAGAGTACTTTCTAAACTCTGGGTAAAAGAGCAGATTTCAAATTCGTAAATACTCGCACCATAAATTGTCACCACAGTATAGGCTGTCAAAAGTTAAAAATAAAAAGTAGCGGAAGACACAGTATAATAACAAAACAGTCGCAAAATAGAACATAAGTTTTTTCAAAACTTGTTTGTTGCAATTCTGCTTCTTCTGCTGCTTTCTACTTTTAATATGACACGGCCTTAAATGTTGTAATGTGCTACTGTTACTGCAACTTTAATTTAATTAACACACAAAATGGTATGATTTACATGATGAAAAGGGAAACAAAAAATGAAATAGAAACTGAACAAACATTGATAACATTTTCCTATTAAATGTCTATAAAACCAAAATATGGAAAAAAGCATATATAAATATATTTTAAAATAAATAAACTTAAAAATGAAAATACAAAAAAAAACTCTTCAACCTAGTTGTTTAATTCTTAAAATTAAGGAAATGAAAAATTTATCTTTTTATGTAGGGTTTAAGTAAACAAAGTAAAAGAAGTTAAGTGTAAAACAGCGCAACAAAAAACGAAAACAAAAACAAAATCAACAATAGTACTGACAAAGAAGAACTCTTAATAAAAAATAAACAGTTAAAGTAAAAAACACAGTTGCTAAAAACTTTCAGTAGTTTTCTCTGGTTTGAAGATGGTATTGAGCAACGACAGGCCAAAGAGAAACAAAAAGTTTAACACAATTATATAAATAAGGCATATAAAAAAAAGATGAAAATTTATATATTTGTAATAATTTTTTTGATTATATTTTGTAACACTAATACAGAAGAGAAAAGAACTTTAAGTATATATAACAGAACAGTGATGAAATTGCTATACTATACCTACTTACAAAAACTGAAAAATATATTACAACATTCTTATCAAATGAAATAGAATCGTTTAGAAATAGGTATTTAGCGCGAAATCTATTTTGAAATTGGCGCCATACTTAATTTAAAAACAAAATACGCAAAAGTGTATAAGATCATTAAAATCTCTTCAAGTTAACTCTTTAATTATCCAAACAAAAAATTAAGGAAAAATATTATAGTGAGCTACCTTTCGAAGAAAATATAAAAAGCTTTAAGCATCTAAAATACTTTGGTATAGGCATGCGTGCAGTGGGAATCGTTACAAACTGCATGTGCATGTCATAGGAATGATTATACTACGACCCTGAGGGAAGGCTTTCATTAGCCAAGGGAGGGTAGTAATATTTAAAAAAAAAAATAATCACATTTTTTAAAAAAAGTCGATTAAATTAATTAACAAAAAACGAATTGTTTAGGACTGATGCTGCAATAAAACATCAAGAAATTTCTTATCAAAAGGAAAAGCGCTTCAAATTTGTTTTAGAAATTTGAAGAAGAAGGCAGTATTTTGAATATGTGAATGCGAAAATTCAAAACGGTGACAAACCAAGCAAGTAAAGTATCAGTAAAACCAGTTGATAGGACCTGAAAATGTGTAAAAAAAGGTTTATTATGGAAAGTGTTTTGTGCAAAAAACGCAATTTGAAGAGCAATGAGTATTAAGTGAAAGTATAAGCAAGAACTTAAATCATGGATATAAAACCAAAAAGAAAATCTCTACATTCACAAACAAGTGAACGTTTGAAACGGAAAAAGCCTTATAAACACAAGCAGAGTCTTAAGATATCAAACAATTTCTTGTCGAAAAAAGGGCTTTATAAACAATTTAAGAAAAAAAATTTTCCTACCATAATAGTATAAGACGCTTTTCAAAAACCAACTAAACGTTCTTTTTCGTTAAAAAGAAATGGTTTGATATTTTGAAACTTGCCAGCATATAAAGAAATTTTATCCCACAAAAAACGCATTTTGGAAAAAATCAAAATCACTCACATCCGGACATATACGTTAATAAAAAATTGATGACCTTCGCGAGAACTTTGTTTGAATTGCTGAGGATAGCACCTCTGGAGCGACGATTAGGGTTAGCTGTGTAGAAGAAGGGGAAAAACGTAGGAACATGTTAAAATATAAATCAACTGCCGTAAGTTAAAATACAAATTGTATGTCGTGATGCAATTGGATAGTAGAGAAGGGAAGCATAGAACCGGCGGGCAATGGAATGTTAGAAACGAACTATTTTGAAGATTTTAGACGCAATACTTGTGATGTTCCCCGAGGTCATCTTTTAAGAAAACGAATTCGACTGCGGCGTCGTCGTTTTCAGCTGCATTAGTAGTAGCTTTCATTCTATTTCAATTCTTCAGAAATGGAATACTCTTCCAAGCAAAAGACGTGAAAATTATTAAATGAAATTAAATTTAAAATAAGAAAATATTTTAGTTATAAGAGCTCGAAGGGTATTCCATATTTGATACGAACAATTTGAAAAACATTGGGTTCATGAAAGTGATCATCGGTGTAATTTGCATTCTCTTAAAACAACTTGGAGAAGTAAAATTAAACAAAAAAATAACAGAATCGTAGTTTTCAAAAAAAAAAAACAAAAAAAACAGGAATTATAGTAGATACTTCCGTTGTTGGGTGCGACAAAAGTTGGGATGACATGCATAACATTCATCGGAAGATGTTGTCTTAATCGCCAACTTTTATCCAATCTCAACAATTGTATTTATTACTTTAAAGTAAAACTTGATTTTGAAAAATAAATGAAACCCATCCGGATATGAGTTAGGGGCTCAGTGGAATAGATCAACAATTCCGAAATAATTGAAACTTACTTACCACATTTATAGTCGTCACCGTAGGTAAATTTCAATTATGAACGTTGTTTTATTGCACAAAACTCGTCGCCGGATGGCAAATCAAAAAGACGTTAAGACACTTAAGGTGAGATCGTAACAGTAAAATAAATGATTCTATATATACATAAAAAATCCAAAACCAATTATATTACTAACATTACCCCATACATATTTATCTAGAAATTCTATTAGATGTTTAAATAACATAAGTATAAAAGAACAAAAAGTATAATGAATAAAGAAATCCTTTTCTCTCTAAAACTAAAAAAACAAATCGTGTATTTATAGGCAACAAGAAAAGAGGTGGTAATTAAAATGTGTAAAAACAAATAAAAACTCCATTTGTAAAGTCCAAAATATTTTTGTATTAAAAGTAATACAACCAAAACAAATTAAAACAAGAACCGAATACTAGCACATTAGATATAGAAAAGCGTAAACACAACAGACACTTGGTACAAAAATATTTTGTACTTTTCAAAGAAAATATTCATTCCAAAAAGAAAACCAAACAAAGTGCAGTAGAAGACGAATAAGAAAAAAACTAGAAGAAGAAAATGGAACTAATTCAAAGTGATTCAAGTTGAGAGGGGCACACAAGAAGAACGTGAAACAGAAAAACCGACAACAACAAAATGCTATTAGCATTCAAAAATGCTTAACCCAACTAAATAAATATATAAAATTTATGCGGACACAAAACGAAACACAAAAAGAGTAAACAACTGTTGATAGCCCAGGGATCGATAAAAATCGGCGCCTTGAAGATGTCGCCAAATGAGTCCAGTTTATACATATGTAAAGTAATAAGAAAATGGCTTGCGGGATGGTTATTGAAATATGGATCATGTTGTCCGGGTCGAGTTTCATCAATCGTTGGGCTTGTGTGGGAAGAAAAAGTAAAATATAAAACTTATACTTAAATTATTATATGTGATTACATATTAATTATAATAGAATTACACAAAATTGTGAAATAGAAAATAATTATAAAAGAAAATAAATGTAATTAATGAAGAAGTCACAGTTTTTTTATACCCTTCAATAATTTACCTATTTTTTCCAGAATTGAATTAAATATAGCAAACTCCGTAAGTATTAGGGATGTGATTTTTTTTAATGGGAAATATGTGCTCCCTTTTGCTTCGTCACTTTGTCTGGTTAGCAGGAGCAGATTAAACTCAAGAAATGGACGCAGGGCACATATTTGCACAAACCAGGAGTCTATACTTTTGTGTAGTCAGTCTTGCAAGAGACGAAACTCCAGTTGCCTTGTTTGACGAAATTTTAAAAAAATGTGGGAAAACAGCAAATATTTGCTTCTTTTTGCTTCCAGTCACTTGATAAAAATGAGATACACCATGTTGTAGAGGGGGTCACGTTACATGTTATGTGGCATGTGCCATGAAACGTGTCATTACACATGACATCTTTTTTCCTATAAAAACCATGCAATGAAATGGTGTATTGTAGACCATGTTCGAAACCCCCTTCTAAAAGCCTAGTGTATACAGTGTACAGAACCCAGGAAAGCCTGGAAGTAAGTGAAAAATCAATTAAAAATTACTCGCCACTTCTTAAAATTGATTTTTCACCCATTTCCAGGCCTTCCGGAGCTTTCTTCACTCCTCTGGAGTTCTAAAGGGGGGTTTTCGAGAAAATAGAAGTTTAGTCAAGTGTCACGCAACATAGTTTTTTTTATTGCACCGTGTTGTAATGTAAAGGATGTTCGAAAACACTTCCTTAAAAACCCCGAAGAAGTGAACAGAGCTCCGGAAGGCCTGAAAATGGTTGAAAAATCAATTTTAAGAAGTGGCGCATTTCAAATCAATTTTGCAATTATTTCCAGGTTTTCTAGGGCTCTGTTCACCCCTCCGTGGTTTTTAAGGGAGGGTTTTCGAACATGGTTTAAAATACGCTATTTGTAAACACTCACTTGCATGGTTTTTATAGGAAAGTCAAGTTACCTTGAAAGCTGGTTGGCAAGGAAAATTAGTTGGCCGGTGTTTTATTTTCCAAGCTAGTGACCTTCGACATTCACCACGAGCAAGTAACCTGCCTCCTTACTTGTCACGTGTAAACTGCTACTTCCTAATGATAATGGAATATGGGAATATGCACATCCCCATATACATATAAGATAAAAGGTGCAAGTCATAAAGCCTTGCTAGTAATCATTCAAAATATGGAATTGTTAAATTTCACGGTGGACGATGCAAAACAATAGGTCTCTCTTCTCTCCATTGCTGAAACAACAAAAAGTAACCCATCAGCCAATTGGACGCTCCACTACCAACCGACTAGCTACGCAACTTTTGATCTAATCTTTCGAACTGGTGAGAAAATAATTTAAACTAATGAGTGGAGTTCTCAAAAATGCTTCTTTTATTCATAACTTAATCATTTTATTTTATTCACAAACTGAATCTCGGACTGACACAATTATTCCAGTGTCATCTCTAGGTGTTGTTTTATGCAGACTCACCCTGGTTGAAATTCATTTACTGTTAAGTGTTGGGAATGGGACGCTTCGAATTCTAGGAATTGGGTGCTGGTGGGATATTTTGGTTGGAAGAAATGTAATACGAAGCAGTGAATGTGCTGAGGATAGCTAAGTTGTATTCTTAGAATTGAATGTAGGTGGGAATATGACTTGCGTGTGAACGCTACTTGCTTCCCGACTTGCCTGATTCCACTTGGAGCAAGTTCTTGGTCATTTGTTCGTCAACTGGCGACTCGAAGGACGAATTAGATCAACATTGAAATCTCCAGCAATAATAATGTCGTTGAATTGGTCAGATAAATCAGATAAAACCACTTCCATTTCAGATACTGCGTCAGAACTGAATTTAATTACGCACAAATCACAACATATCTACAGTTATTTAATCGGTTAGATACGTATACCGTTACACCTCCCCCCAAAATTCAACCAGGTCTCAATAACCACAATTACATCGACTTTTCGCTGCTATTTTTTTTAATATTGATCTCCAGCGACTGGGCAGCAAGAACTCCGAGCATAGGGCGCACCATGTGCATATTGCCATTATTGGTATTCATAAGGATAAAACAAATACCGAGTGCCACACACTTAAACAAACTATTTAGGTGGAGTAAAGAACCGACTAGATAAGACTCGTCATTATAACTCATTCGAAACAATAGGCATAAAAGTACACCTGCGATATGACATCACAAATGTGCACTAAATAGAAAACATCATAAAAAGTAAGCCTAAATATAAATCAACAGATTAATATAATCCAATACCTGGATAGTAATAAAGAATAAACCTAATTTATTTAAACTTTTTTATATCATTTTCTCAAGCTCTATTATGTATTCTGCTGCTCTCGAGGACAAAGTAGGCAAGGTCGGTCAAATTCGGGATTTGTGGTCTTTTAAATGAACGAAAAACTAACTATAATAACTTTTCGCATTTTGCATGAAGAAAGTGCTAGCGTTCCAAGAACTCATTGATGCCAGTTTTCATTTGACGACAAAAAGACTACACATCAAATTTCGTAAATTCTTCGCAAATGTAACAGGGCAAGTAGGGGTACGTACCCTTTGATGATTTTGGAGCGAAATTATTTTTTATCTCGGATCCGAACGATCAGGTCAGACGAAAGGGAGTGCCTTCCGCTACCGCTAGAGTGTTTTTAGTAATCATATAATTGGGGTAGATCCAGAGGAAACATTTTGAGCTATTTCAAACCACTCTCGAGAAAAAGTGGGACAAGGTTGGTCAAATTCGGGACGCGTACAGACAGAGAGCATTATTAACTTAAGGCATATTTCCGAGGCTTCCCAGTAGAAAGGGAAAATATGCAAATTTAATGATTCAATCGTAGTGGGTGCCACATTCCTGTCGTTTTTTTAATTATTTCCAATTTTACGCCCATGCGACAATGCAAACTAAATCAAAACTACCCACAAGCACTCACAGCGCAGGGTGTATGATTTACTTTCACTAATACTATTTGCATACATATCAGTACCATTTCAAGACTTTCGGAGGCCCTTGTGCAGACTTTATCCGGGGGCTTAATTGGGTTCACAGGATGCCAAGGAGTGCCATGCCAGTCACGGCAGCCAATGAAATGAATCGGAAGCTGTACTCTCTTTAATAAAACAACATATCATTGAAAAGTACTTAGCGGTGTATTTTTAATAGCAATTTAAAAAAGAAACCCATATATATACAAACCGTTGCAAATAACTAAGAGTCGTGCAATCATTGATATTATGGTAACATATTCGTACCTTCAATTAAACACAAATTTTCAAAACGAAATTGTACAGAAAAGGAATTCTTATAAAATATAAATTACTCGACTTAAATCATAAGTTGCAACTTCTTTTCGAACACCACTTTTTACTTTAAATGAACGTAGTGCCACTTGTCGACTGTAAAAAAGATACAAACATTATCTAGTAAAAAAAAGACATATTAAGCTTACTTATGTCTCCAATTTCTTCAGCTTCACAGTCCTCCGGTGGCTCAGCCAGAATCTTATCACCTTCTTCTTGAGGAATCAGGAATGTGGAGTCAGTGACTGTTGTGTTAGCGCTATTTAAAAAACATTTCGATGTAAGTTAAAAATTAGGTTTAAAGGAGGTTTAAACTAACCAAGAAATCGATCCACCATCAAGCTCCTTCCTTACAAGCCCTTGCCAGAATTTATGTGTCTCGGCGACGACGGATGTAGCAAATGCCGAATTCTTAGCGTCACCATTAAATGCAAATTGATTTTCAGGTTTTCCATCCGGAATCTTGTAAATCTACAAGACTTGGCTTTAAAATAAAAACTACACACGAAAGAAATTGGAGAATTACCTTAAACCATTCGATGGTGGCCCTGAGAAGACCAGGGTAGAATTTTTCGACGTCAGCTATATCATTTATTTGGTCCGCAAGAGGATCGTTTATGTCAAGCGCGATAATTTTCCAGTCTGTTTCACCCTCGTCAATGAGAGCAACAGTTCCAAGAACTTTTACTTGAAGAACTTCCCCACGTTTAGCCACACGATAGCCAATTTCGAGTACATCGATTGGGTCATTGTCGCCTTTGGTCAATATTTTTTAAGAAATTACAGTCGTTTTAAAACACCACCCGCATTTACCTTTACAGCTAGTTGATGGCTCGATGTGGTCTGGATTCTCCCAGGTCTGTGGGAGAGCACCATAGTTCCAGATGTAACCTTTGTGGGGGAAACAATTAGCAACAAAACGTAATTTGCCCTTCTTAACGTCTTGCTTAATTGGATTTAATGGCGCTTTCAAACTAATCTATAAATAGACGAAATTTAGTTTGTCTAGTCATGTCTGCGTGCCAGAGAAAGCAAATTGAACGTAATGAACGATATAAACGCTTTATATTTATTGGAAGCAATCGTTCCTCTTTTATTTTCCTCACCTCCATTTTAGCATTGGTCCACCTTGGAATTTCCACAACCATATTGTAAACGGTCTTAGCGTCATTTGCGAAAAGGGGAATGTCATGAAGTGGTGAAATGGCAATTCCAGCTTCGTTTTCTGGAGTGGAAAAATTTTGTATTTAATTTGTTGATATACTTATGTACAAAATATTCAGTGAATGAACTGATTGACACAAGAACAATAAAAGTAAAAACGATATGTTTATGTTTTGTTTCTCAATTTCTTTTTACAAATATGTAGGTACTGAAGTCCAGACATTTCTTATAATGGGTCATAAAACTCCGCTATATATAAGTGATGGGCTTGTACAAGGCATAGCTCGTGCAATGATATAGGAGATGGATAAAGTTATAGGGTAAATTCAAGTGTCAAATTTCCTTGCATCATAAGATCATCACTGCTTATCACGACCGCATCATCGCGGGGAAGCGCAGCGCAACATAGCTGATGCCTTGTTTTGTAGTTTTTCAACGGCATTAAATAGAACTTGTTTCTGCCAGTTTCTGCCAGTTTCTGTGTCATTTCGAATGGATTTAATATAGCCAGGGACACAGTTCTATAACAATATAATAATAAATCCTTCATTTTCATTTCTGCCGGCCCTGTCACTAGTAAAATAACGATGTATCATCGACAATCATGATGCGCTCGCTTTGCTTTACAAAAATAACAACAATATCTAATGCAATGTTTTAACCAGTTTATATGGCCGGGTATGCCCGTATTGTAAAACTAAAGAAACTTGAATGAATTTATTGCTCCAATTTTTGTAAAATTAGGAAAGTTAATAACTTTCTTGTTAACAATATAATAATATATACATAAATAGCTTAACTATATTTGTAATGCAGCTAACAAAAGGACATATGTATTAAACTAATCAAGTACTGCACAAGTTTCAACATCTTCCTAATGTCGAAATAGCACGCAGTATGGCTGTTCAAGAAAGAAAGTTATTAACGCTATTCCCCCTACGAAGAAACTGGGTCCATTCAAAGCTAAATAGGTAAAGTTCGTACTGCACCTAAAATAAAAGATTGAAAATTGAACGGAAATTAAACGTAAATGTGTCCGTAAAAGCACAATTAAAAATCGTTTACGTGAAAAATATTGTTCGGGCACATTGCGAGAAGCAACCCACTACTGTCGAAACGCAATATCGCAGGACGTCTGCAATTCGCCAAGAAACATGTACATAAAGATATTTCTTAGTGGAATAATCTTTTATGGAGCGACGTCTCCTGAGCAATAGAACACATGCTAGGGCTTCGGACAACGGGATGAAAAAAGTTACGCCAGAGGGAAATGAGCTGCGGGGCCTCAATTTATAGGGTTCGTAACAAAATGGGCTTTCAGTTTAGGCCGGTTTTGGCTGTAGTTTTTTTGTGTTTTGGGCTAGTTGGGGCAGTCCCTTTCGTTTGACACCACAATCGTTAGAATCCGAGAAAAACAAATTCTTTTGACCAATTCTTCTTTTTGTTGAGCTTAATTAAGATGCAAAAATATCTTATGTAAACAGGGCGTTGTTAGTTGGGGTTGAATTTTAAAAATATTCCAAAGTGCAGCTGTCTCCTTTTTGCAGCGGACCATTAAATTCATAACTGTGATTTGTCATATTTTAAATGATGAGACTTACATGCAGGTACGGTTACAACTAACATATGTATGTAATCAATGAATCGAGCGCGGGAATTTCGTAATATACGAAATAGGCGACTCTTTCTTCCCGGGTGCCCTTAAATTTGAAAGCAAGCTTCGAGGCACTTTGTTATTCTAATCAACGGAAAATTATTTAAAAAATTCCTACTCGCCCTGTTTTCGAGATATTTAATAAAATAGGTCATACTTTAAACCAGGGAGTCTATTCTGAGATCTGATTCACGTGAAAACTACTTCCACGGAATTTTCACTTCGCTCATATTGAAAATTTTCACTTCAGGCCAATATGAGAATAGGTTCTACCTACAGTTCCGCATAAGAAACCGAACATGTGGAACATTCACACTAAATGATGTTAGCATAGGATAATGGAATATGTGCAATGTGAATCGGATCTCAGAATTGTCCCCAAGTATTAAAAATTGCAACTGACAATTTATTTGCCTTTACAAATTGTTTACTTTCATTGTACATGTACACAGTACCTGCGATAATGTTTTAGGGAACAAGTTAACGAGCGCTGTTTTTTGGAATTGTCCTAAAACTTTGTGGAAATGTTCCATTTATGGTCGGAACGAGTGAATTAGGAAAGTATTGTGTGTCGGAAAACAATACTTTCCCAAAAATTAGCTTCTTTTAACACCAAATATTGAAAATTTTTTAAAGGAAAATAATCTGTCAGAAGATATTTTTTAAGAAAGGCAAATTTTTCTTACGAATTATTTTAAAATTTATTTACCATATATATGAGCGCAAATTTGGATTGTATAAAGCAAGGACGATGCGAATAGCCACTCTGAATTATTTTATATCTCGAAAACGAGACGAGATTGATTTTGATTTTTTCAATTTTTGGTGTTAAAACAAGCGAAAACAAGCTAATTTTTGGGAAAGTATTGTTTTCCGACAACAATACTTTCCTAATTCACTCGTTCCGACCATAAATGGAACATTTCCACAAAGTTTTAGGACAATTCCAAAAAACAGCGCTCGACAACTTAAGCCGAGAAAACATTTGCTATCAATCCGTTTTCCGGACGCTATTACTATTATGCCTACATATGTCAAAATTAGCACTTCTGAATTCAGGCAGAGATTTATCTGAAATTAAGTGCTTTTTTGTGGTCGGCTCCAATCATGCAGGTCGATGGATACCGTGTTTTCATTTATCAAATCCCAGTTGCAGTCAAATTTGCAGCTACCTTTTTTCTTCCCTGCCGAAATTCAATCCGTTAAGTCGGCTTCTTGAATGACCTTTCAGAAAACAGTAGTTGGCAACGGCACCTTTCACCTTCAACATCCACTTCCGTGATCTTTGCACCCTGAATTTCACAGTTACATCACTTCTTTCATCGATGCACACAAAGTACAATAAATTCTTATCAGCAAATCAGTCAAAAACCTCCAGCTAACAAATAAAATATAGTTGCAGCGCACCTATTATCCGATAAAATGTGGCTAACTGCATTTGCATAACCTTAAAACGGTGAACTTACTGAAGTAGACGCTGTAGCCAGTGGAGTTTTTAACTCCTTTCTCAACGATGCAATACTTTCCGGACATTTTTTGCTTTACAAATTGTGGAAATTGTCGCGAATTCAACGATCGACAGCCAACTACGGAGCCAGAATTTGGAGCAGCACTTCGCGCGGCCGTCAAACACCCTGACAGGAACACGTGTGACAGCGACAACAACCGACCAAACATCCTGCGACATCTACTGTCCGGTTCCAATGCGGTGAAATTCTCACTCAAATAATACATTTCTAGTTAAAACTTGCCGAAAGCTTTTAACACGTCTGTGGTTTTGCACATTAATACACATCAAATCCAACAGCAGCTCAAAACAGTACCTGCATTTTGTCGAATAGCAATTCGGTTCGCAGCTTGGATAATGCTCAACATGCAAAAATTTAACCGAAGATGCGAACCGAACTAACGTTCATACAATTTGTCGCATGATATTCATTCGCAACTTTCCCAGGTGGCTCGCCAAGCTCCAGCAAACGTATGTCTTTTAAGCGGTAAATACAACAGGCAAAAAATGTGAAATAAATCCCATCACCATCACCTTAGGAAGAAAAAGGAAGGTGGAAAATATAGACGGCATCTTAAAAATCAAAAATATGGCACTAAACAAGTGCTGTGTCGAATTTAAAGACGCGGGTTGTGCAAACCTTTTTTTTTACAAAAACAAATTTCGACTCCCAGTACAGGGTTGGAATTATATATCATGTATCTTATTTCGAGATTAGTAGAAACGACTAAATTTTATGTACATATAGGATTCCTATAGTTATTTTGCATAGAATTCAGTTATTGAATTTGTTGCAACTAACTCGAAACAAGATACATAATTCCACTCCAAATTATATACATATATCACTGCGAATGGTTGCTAGGGTCGGACTGAAAAGGGGAATGTATCCTGAATTGACGTCGAGTGAAGGGATATGCTAATAGACAATAATCCAAATACGAACATTTTAGAGGCTTTTAGAGAGAAAGTGACTACAATAGAGGGCGATAAAAGAGTTAAAATCAATACTGGAAGGGCCAATATATTCTATAAGGGTTCGACTGTCCCGGATAGAGTCACGTTGGAATTCAATCCTTTTAGAGCTCTTCCCTGCATTAACAAGACCATAAGATGCTATTGATGTCAAAGATTTGACCATATTGCCAAAGAATGCAAGCAAAAGAGAAGCACTTGTGTGATCTGTGGAGGGTTCCATGAAATCTCTGATAACAAATGTGAGAGGGCGGCCAACTGCTAAAATTGTGTAGGCTCGCACCCAGCTTACGATCGTGATTGATATGTAGAAGGGAGGTGTGAATGTTAAGGTTGCAAGAAAGGAGTTTCAAGAAGAGGTTGCCAGCATGTCGGATGCCCGTGTGGGAACCGATTGGGTGGAGAGGGAAGGGCGGAGGCCTGTGGCAATGGAAGATTTCGGAGATATTACTTGCAACCCCTTCTCTGGTAAAACACCAGAATATCAGAAACATGAAACAAATATGACTAGTCAAACAGAAGTCATCAACGCTAGAAGTCACATCCAAACTCGGCTTGGTGTGATCCCTACTCGAACGGAAAGGAAATATTCCCCAAATAGGCTAGCAGGTGAGAATCCATGCAGAGACATCTCTCCTGTAAACACAGCTCACTCCCTAATATTTAATGTTCTCATTTTTGAATGCATGTCGTCCGTAGCTTCTGATAGAGTGGAAGTTTAATCCCCAATAAAGGTTACGGTGGCTGACCGCCAACAACAAATACGGTCTACAAGAGAACTTGGAAAAATCATGTCTCAGGAGGCAGGCAACTGAATGAGATGGCCGAGAATTTTCCAATCACGCTGGACTGAACCACCTAAACTCAAACACAATTATCATTTGCGAACACCTGAATGTATCTAGATGTTTCATGGTCATATAGCTATATGTAATATAACAACAACAACAGCTGACGAAAGAAAGAAGACCCATCTACAAGAGGAAGATGCGCACAATGAAAGTTTGATAGAAAGCATGGAGTGAGGAAAGCACGATGGACCGCGAGACTCATCGCAGAGGTTGAACCCTGGATCGAAAGGGACCATAGAAAAGTTCATAGAGAAGTTGGGTACTACCTGATCATAATCCTGAATGTTCATGGTTACCTACCTACATACATACCTCAACCGGATGCGAAAGTCGAAGTCCACAGACTGCCTGACCTATACTGCCGGTGTCCAGGCACGAAAGACTACGCGAAGCACACGGGAATACGAATTTCGAGATACAAGGTACGAGGTTCAAGATACGTTCGAGGCAGGAGGTTCGAGATACGTTGTTAGAAGTATGAGGTTCGAAGGGGTCACTTACTTTTAAAGAAGATATTTAAGAAAGATATCCGTGCAACGCCGGGTATGCGCCAGCTCAGCTAGTTACATACATATATATAAGTTGTAAGTAACTGGAGCAGAGGGTTCTAGTGCGTATAGATCTCTTGTGCCAACAAACAACACTTTTATTAAAGTAAAAAATTTCTACTAGATGAAAGGAAGTTACAGATGGCGTAAAGCGTAATCGGCAGAAGCCGTCGTAATGAAGTGCTCTAGTTTTCTTCCCAAAATAAATAGCGGAATTTATTAAATATTTATTAGCTTACGAAAGGTAGTTACGTATATAAATTAATTTTAAGTAATTTAAATGGATTTATAAAAATATTAAAATTTAGATGTTTAGCAAATACTTAAAGCTTTTCGTACGAACACTTGTTTCTTTTAATACAAATTAATTCTTAAGTGGTAACGGAGGCGAGCCCGTTTTAGGGATTATCTCAGCACGGAGCGAAGCAGGCTGGAGCATAGAAGGACCAAAATGCAAGGAAGTATGCTGTTGCTTAAGTGTGAACTTTCGCCTTTAAGCCGATATTCATGTTCAGGAAGGAATTCTCGAATATGCCTCGTTTTGTTCATCATCCAGTAGAAAGCCTGCATGTTGCCTTGTTTTTTTAATTCGTCTCCAACAAGTCGTCGTATTTTCGCATTGTATCCATTCAACCAGCGTTTCTATAAAGTAATCGACAAATTAAATTTCTAATGAAACCAGGTATATATAAGTTATAAGTCTGACTCACTTCTTGGGCACTCAACAACGTTTTGTCTATGAGTTTCGGTTCGTAAGGGACCAAAGTGATCTCTGTGAATGCTAAGAATTTTTCACCTGAAGGATGTCGATAGCCAGTGTCCATCACTTGCAACACATTCCCTAAACGGATTCCAAACGCTCCAACTTTATAGTAGCCGGGTTCTGTAAGTGTGTCACATAAAATACAATGGCAGAACAAATTCTTATTGCGGAACTTACCATTAGACAAGAAGTAGCCCTCATCGAACGTGAATTTTTTCTCATTCGTATAGGAAACATCAATTGGAGCTAAAGGAAAATTGTTGATTTATGGTCATATTTTACAATTATTTCATTACCCTCTTTAACCGACAAATACGATCCAATTCCATGACCTGTTCCATACGGATAGTCACTCATTGCATCCCAAACGGGTGTTCTGGAACAAATCACATTAGGTTCTAACAAGAACTATAGATTATGATAAAAAGTAAGTAATACCCTAGAAGATAACTAAATGAATCTTATTTCTTCTATGCTACTTAATATGAACCGCAACGCCGAAAGCCACATTTAGAGAAACAAAATTTTTTCGTAAATAACAGGAAAGAAAAACGGTCCGTGGATTTATTTCTTGGGTTATTCTTTTGAGGGTGGGGTATTTCAAAAACTTTGTTTTTTAGTCCTGCTGTTTTTTAACGAGTAAAAAAGACCAAAAAATCCTGCAACAACACACCGCACCAACCTTTTTTTAATATATCTCAATAACTAATAGAGAAAGATACTTTTTTAACGGATATATAAAATCAAACTGGGCCAAAATCAGATGGTAATTGCAGAAGATATAATACAATTTGAACGCTTGTAACTCACAAAATACAGTTCCAGTGGACACAACCAAGATATTGGCGTGAAGGGGAAACGAGTACCTTACTAGTAGTACACATTTTAGGTTGGAGCAGTGTGTTGTTGTAGGATTTTTTGGCCTTTTCTTGAAAAAAAGCTAAAAACAGGTATTTTGCTAATATCTCAAAAACGCTTCTTTGGAAAAACAAATGGAGGTCATTTTCGCATTTAGCGACCCCAAATTAGTCTAAAAAACATATTTTTCTTGAGGTACTTTTTTCTTGTAAACTAGTCGGTTTATTCTGAGAGAAAAAAAAGCAAAAATATAAGGTGTCCCAAATGTTAAATATTTTGGGAAAAATTGAGGGGTTGCATTTAAATCACTGTTTGGGGTTTCAATAGCTTTGGAGATTTTCATCGATTTAGAGCGCGCTAATTTTGAGAGAGTTTCTGTCCCGCATATTGGTAAAAGTATGCTGATAGCTATCAGACACTTTCAAAGTCTCAGCTGTTGAAAATATGGAAATCTCGAAGGATATCTTACAACAAAAGCTTTTTTTTGAGGTAGGTTAAGGTAGTTTTAGTTTTTTAAGACCCCATTTTTGTCTATGTTAATTAATAAGTCCTACTTTAGTTCTATTCCTTAAGTTCTTATGAATGCATGTATATATCCATGTATGTTTGTATAGCTTGCATTAAGCTGAATTAAATAAATAAATAAATTAAATAAAATAACTTCAAGAGTACTGTGTGTACATATGTTGTTGCTAATGCTTAGATTCTTTCTTTGTGAAACACATATTTTTAACACCCTTTTGGTGAGCATATATACGTGGGTCCTGGTCCACATGCTAAGAGTCGTGCTGCAGTCACTTGTGACCATTGAGAGAACTGGAGTATTGCTGCTGGTAACTGCCAGCATCCCAACAAGTCGATCCTCGTGTCGCAGCATCTATCTGAGAGAAGTTATGGTTATTCGGTCACACCTTCTGTTGAAGATCAAATTAAATCCAAACAAACAACAAACAAACAGGAATGCGTTTAGATATTTGCTTCCTCGCAAAATATTCTTCGCACGGACTGCCCGGTCACGCTAGTTTTTTGAAAATGTTCTGCTTTCTTCATTTTAGAATGCAGAACACTAAATAGCAAATCGTCGTTGAACGCTTGCAAAATTATTTGTTTTAGCAAATCAGTGGCAACTACCTACAAAGGTTCTACTTTAATGAAATTTAATGCTTTGCTGCTCAAGCGAAAGTTTAAAATGTATTTTTATTGAAGGAGTACTGCATGAGCACTCAATAAATCAACTTTTTATTATCCACACCAAAAACGAAACTTAGCTATAAGCAGGATATTGTCAACATCTCGATATGGTTCTAGCAAAAGCTGTGAACTTATCCATGAAAATCCACAAAAGAACGCAGCTAGTGAGGACCAAAGGTGGAAGAAGTTATTTCCCTTTTGCCTGGTGGGTAGTGGGTAACATTTTCCAACCCGTATTTCCATCCAATTGTACTTCCCATCCATTTTTTCACACTTCTTGAACTTTTCAATTATTTTTTTCTTACTGCACTTATTTTCCACTTCAATCCTTTAAGGCAATCATTTATTTTGTTTTATAGTCATATTTTAGGTATTCTGATTTGTTTGTTGATTATATTACGATTTCAAGAGCGAGTCTTCTTCTCTGCAGAATCCCGGAACTTAATAATATTTTTTTTTTCTCGACGTATTTTGGTTTCTTTTCCTTTTACAAATAACTTTGTAACAACGACATACTCCAGAAAAGTGAGTGGAATTATTATAGGAACAAATTTCCAAAATCACTATTTTCGTAAAATGTATTTGCTCTAAGTCAGGAAAAAATAACTATAAAAAATAATTTGTTTAAAAAGAACCTTTTATTGAAGTCAAATGTACTAAAAAATAAAAAAATTTAATAAATATTACCTATTCTATCACCTACCTACTTATGAAATTTCAAGAACTTTGGGAATTGCACTAACTGTAACCAATTTTATTAAAATAAATTATTGTATCAATTGTTAATATTTTACAGAAAAGCTTGTTACGATGTGGGATGAAAACTCAACATGTGAAAACTCCATATACCACATCGCAACAAGCTTTTACATCACGAAAGGTAATCCGCCATATTGAATTTAGAATGACGTCACGTAGTTTACCGTATACTACTCCTCGAAAACTTTCATTTGATACCCACATTAAGGGGGTTGTCAAGAAAAAGGTAATCCGCCATCTTGCGTGGATTTAGAAGGATATTGGATATACTATATTGCATTGTCATCGGACTTAAACCCGCGTGCAAAATTTCAAGGCTCTAGCTTAATCAGCCCTAGTCGAAATTTTGATTGCAATATTTGCAGCAGACAGACAACAAAGCAAATTTAATAAAAACTTGTATAATAAAATAAGACAAACTATGTTTTGGGTGGATCATGAAACAATTGCACTAAGAGAGAATTTCAATATTGCAAGAATTACCTGGACAGCGCATCAATTTCCGAGGGATGTAAGTTAGCAGGAAATTTCAATGTTGATAACGTGATAATGCTCGCTAGAACACTGGTGTAAGCGTGCTTTTGCTCCTCCGTTGGTTGCCCAAAATGAAACGTTCTGGAAACGTCGGTTGTTCCTTCCAAGTACTGTCCACCGGACTCGATCACCAAAATATTCTTATCTGTTACTTCAATATCCGTAACATTGCTAGGCGTGTAGAACGGCATAGCACTGTGTTCGCCAAAGGCCGCCACTGTTCGGAGAGATAATCCTTTGGAATGTGGTTGGGATAACCTGGATCGATCCACTTCATACTTGACTTTCAATTCGGTCCACTTTTGGTCATAGAACTTTTCCTCGAGATTAAACATAGCTTCGCAGAATGCAGCACCATCTCTTATATGAGCAGTTTGCATCCCTGCTTGTTCTACATCGTTTTTCTGTGCCTTCATGAAAATAATGGGGGATATCCTCTCCATAACTATATTGGGTGCTATCGCTGAGTATATCGCCTCTGACACTCCTCTGTCGAAGACACATGGTGCAGGTACCAAAATCCGCCTCCAAATTTGCTGATAGGTACGCAAATCTCTCCATACTTCTTCGTAGTTTTTGATACTGTTCAATATACATATTTAAGTTAAATTTGTTGGTAAAAATGTATTTTTAAATTTAATGCGCTTACTTTACGCACAAATCATTGTGGCACAAATCTCCTTTCAGATGTAGAAAAACTCCCAAAGGCACTTTGGATCTATCCGTGTAGAAAATGAGTTGGTTATGGGTAACTAAAAGATATCCCTGCACTAAAGAAGTTTTCGAAAGTGTTCCTGCTCAAGCCAAGAAGTACTTACCTTAACCACAGGGATGTATGGAATGTCGCGGCCACGTATGTTCAATATATAGGCGATTTCAGTGAGTGATGTCACAATGATCGCATCACAGAAGAGCTCCTTTAACGTCTGACGTAGTGCCTTGACCTTTGATTGCCACCGTTCGCCGGCGAACCGCACTTCCTGCACTTTTATTGTGACCTGCGATGGGGGCGGCCTCCCATTTTTCCATATTAGGTCAACAAGATTGTTGTTGACCTTCACCAAACTAATCGACACATCACGTAGTTGTGCTTCCCACTTTTTCCAGACATGATGAGGGATAATGTGAGGGTGAGCCCCAACTCTGCTCTCTGCTGGCAGTCTTGTCTGCAGGGACAGTGTTTAAGGATTTTAAAATTATTTAATAAGTGCCTCCTACAGCCAGCCAATGCGTCAAGGATATTCGATGCTTTAATGGATAAATCTGCCACTCACAGTCCAGTTCGCCATTTGCCTGTTCTAAGTACCTATCCTCTGTCCAAAATGCTGCACTGTGAAGGGTTACAGCAACAAGTCCTGCAGTCCCTGTAAAACCAGTCAAATACTGCATTCGCTGGTCATGGGCGGCTATTTCGTCATTTAAGTGCTCATCGTAGGACGGCATGATGTAGGCGTCTATTTCAGGACCTTTTATGCTAGCACGAATTAGCATTTCCTGTCGCAGAAGATGGAGGCGGTTCCGCAATTCCACTGTCTGGTTCTAAAATTTTTTTAAATATTGTTTTATGTATTTTCTCATACATTGTTTAATGAGTTTACTCTGAAATGAGGACATGATGCTCTTTCAATACCCCGTGCTTCTTCTGAGGAGTTTGCTGTCAGAGCAGCTGAAACAAAACAAAAACGTTTGAGAAAATGTAGATGATAGTTAGTTAGTTTTTGCTATTGAGTAGTTGAGGTTGTCCCCTTTGCGATGTAATGTACCGGCGCGTTCACTGAGACACATTGACTCCCTAAGAATTCCGCAGCATAGAACTAAATATGGATCTCACCAGCTGATAACAGCAATGTCTCGATGCTTTAATCAGTTTTTGAATATGTTAACAATAATCTTACAGTCAACTTTTCTGTATTCTCATTAATTGATTAAAAGTTGTCAGTCAGTCTTGATTAAAAGTTGTATATAAATAAATAAAAAAAACCTGTTTCGGGGTAAATTTTTATTTACATGTATTATAGGTGTAGAAGCGACCGTAAGAAGTGGAGCCCATCGAGATGAGCTACGAAATTTTCAGGAAAGGTTGCTTATGCTCGGAGAAACCAAACTAGCATAGTTTGCCTCACCCCCTCTCTGATCCCGTCCCCCTATCTCCTATGCTTTATATCCTTATATATTATTTTTCCGTCTTTCGTTTCGCTTACAGCGCATCAAAATACATAGGAATAGTAGGTTTCACTTCAAAGATTGACCATTTTTTTTGGTCTGTGTTATAAGTTAATAATATGTATCCTCAGTAAACATTGTGACTTCAAACCTTATTCTCCAATTACACATTTTTATTTATATATAATTATATAGGCATAACTTATTTGATATAATACCTAATATTTCGACAATTGTTAATTTTGGATCACTTTCGAACAGTGACTTCAAAATGACGTCATCGAATTTATATAGACTTCCGGATATTCGGGCATCCTGCAGGTTCCTGTCGCCAGATTTCAATTTTCAACTTTGCAACTTTTACAAGAATTTACAATTTTAGCAATTATTTGCTTCCGACTCCTGGCCTTTTTCTATAAACGAAAATTAAGGGAATGATTTGAGAACAGCTTTTAATGGTAATTTTTACTACTAACGCGACTATTTTAAGAGAATGCAATTATTTTTCCCTGAGACATTTTTCAAAGGAAATTGTTCATATGTATGCAAAATAAAAATAAAAGTAACAAGAATTTATTTCATTTTCATCTAGACCTGATTTAGATAGTAAATGTGTTTAAAGAAAATATAACTTTTAACTAGACATGACAAACACCATGACAAAATTAAATTTTCTATTTTTTCGCTAGAAAAGAGGAACGCTTTACTAACCCCCGTATAATCACAAAAATAACTTCTCGCAAAATGTACATGGAAGAAAGTAACATGTGGAAACAACTGCCGTTAAGTGGTACAGAACAAACAATTTTTAAAATTCGATTTTTCTCAGAATTACGTTTAATTTAAACCTGTTCTCATAGCAATTCGTGTACAGAACAGAAAAATTAAATTGTTTATGCAGCGGACAGAGCACAATTTATAGCTTCTGAATTCGACCTCAACGTTTTTTCGGCGATTGGCATCGACCTTGCACAACACGTTGGGAGCCATTCCCATCACATGCGATTTGTTTATTTTCTTAGAGCTTTATCGAAACACGCTCTAGATTTAAGGATTGCGGCAGATCTCTCTAATTCTTTTCTCCCCGACGAGACGGTAGCGTGCTGGTGCGAAAGATGCAATAGCCAGCTAGAAGAAGTCCCAGCCCAGCACCCGCTGAGCCGGGCGAAGCATTTTCTGCTTTCGAGCATAGGCAGCACAGGGGGCACGTTAATCTTGGTGTTGCAGTGTGCTGTTCGAGCGCCAAAATTCCTCGGGGGGGTAGCCATCAGTCTATTTTTTATCCGTTATGTAATTGGCGACTATTTTATGATCAGACACGTGCTATGAGTGAATTTATTAAAAATAAAAAATTAGACTATGGCGCTTGCCTAATTGTTGTTTTGCTTCTGATTACAATGATAATGGATTCATGTTCACTAGCGGGAGTTACTAAAATCATTTGATGTTTTTGCTCATTTGTTCCTGTCAAAATGTCATGATTGCGATGGATAATAAAATATGTGTTTGGGGTAAGATGAATGACTGCCTCAGTATTTAGTATGTTCTTAAACTTTTACATGTTATTCAGGTTGTTCAACTGTTCCCACAATTTTGGCACAGACCGAAATACTGAAGGCTAATAGGTTACAATGAGTGATGATGCTAATGACTAAAATTATTTAAATACTGAATTGAAAAAAAACGAGAATAGTTGTGCTTTAATGTGATTTAGGAAAATTCTTGGATTAATTTAAGTATTACTTATCCCATCAGCCTATGAATATCGTTGTTTTAAACCAAAATGAAACACTAGGACTCTAAGGATGCACCTAATATTTTGTTTCTTGTGTTTTCCTAAACATTGATCGATGCATGATGCAAACTTAAATTGAAACACTTTTATTTATAATTCTAACCCTTTTCATTTCTCGGCTTCATGGCTTCAATATTATCGCCTTCGAATTGAAGCTCAAACGCTTTTGATCTATTATCAGGATCTCTTAGGTTCTCATTAGTTTCTCTTGATTTTTCGCCACGAGGGTATCTGGAAATCAATGGGGAAATCTGTGGACTACTGTTATAGAGGTCTCGGGTTCGAACCCCACATGAATCAGATTGGTTTGCTTTCAAAAAGGTCAGATTATATGTATCTGTTACAACTTAACTAAGATGTATCACATTGCTAGTGTAACAAACTAAAAATACAAGTATCTCGGGTTCGAATCTCATCGGGAACCACCGAAAAATCAGAAGACAACATCAAATACAAAACATTTTCGAAAACTAGTATAACAAACATTTTTTTTCGTGGCTTAACATCTTCAAATTAAAAATGAAGTTCATTTGGTTGTCAATATAATTTCAAAGAGAAATCATGTTAAAATCGTAGTCCAAATAACATGTTCCCCGACCCGCAACCATCCCTTCCTGCACTTTGGACGTATTTATGAAGAGGGTGCTTAAAATCAATCTTTTTTTATCTGTATATAGAGAAATACAGCTTTCATTTGAGTCCCATTGCATGCTTCCACTTGCATCGATTTTTTCTAAATCTACAAAAACAAAATCATTGTTTGTTTTTTAGTGACAAAAGTAAAATCCCGATTTTTCATGATTTTGGATCAATTTTGACCTCTAGTTTGAAAATTCGCCCACAAACATCCTCACTAAAACGAAAGGTGTCGCGAGAAGCAAATGCATAGGGAGAAATATCATCACACGGCGCGCGCACTTCGACGCTCTAACTCGGACTACTTGAGGTAATTTCATGATCAAAACAGTTTTTGCGTATTTTTTTGAGCGCTACAACTGCAACTGCAAAACTTTCCGAAAAACCGATCCACAGTGGACTGAAATAGCGAAAAACTATTTTTTAGAAACTTCGGCGCCCTCTACCGCTTGAAATATCAACTTCTCGGCATCGCAGTAATTAACGAAAATGTGTATAATTCTACTATTTTTTGTTCAATAACGTTTTCTGTGCGACCCATAGAATATGAGATAAAACGATTCAAATATTTTTCAAGATGGCGACTGAAGCGATAGGGAGGGGAGGTCACCTTTATGGGGTTGGACATTTTGAGTGGTCCTGATAACACTGACAAAGTCAAATTACGGTGTGCAATTTTTTCCAGGTCGAAGTACTATTTCACTGTACTAACAATTTCAAAGGTTTTTTTGAAATGGCATCTTTGGCACATTTTTTGCACGGGCCAAATATGTAACCCTTTCACTCCCATTTCCAAAAACTAATGTAAACGCATAATAGTAAAACATCTGGCAAACACTAACAATTTAGACACCGTATTTTGGAAACAGTAATTTTTTCCATGAAGGCTTGCTCGATTTTGTCCGTATTTTGTAAGGAGTTAATATTAAGCAAATTAATAAGGGAATTGGTCATGTGCAAAAAAATACAGTGATTTTTTTAGACGAGACAAAAATCAATCGATTAGATCCGGATGATTGCGAGTTGGTGTGGAGAGCAAGAGGTTAACGTCTGAAACAAAGAATTATTAGTGCTCTCTCGAAACCTATAAATAATTGATACATATATTTCATTCAATCTAATGAAAGATCATTTTTGCCTATATAAAAATCGAAAATAGAAATAAATAAACTTTTGGAGCCAGCACGTCAAATTTAGATTTTTTTATGGCAGACATTAAACAAAAACTATCGAAGCGAAATGTTGACATTACATAAGATTTATTTGTTCCAGAAATACCACCACTTTGAAAACAATAAAAAGATCATAAAATGTAGCAAGGTGGGGGAAATAATTCATGAACCTGCCTTGACTTTCATCTACGCACAAAAAACAGTGAAAATTCAGGAAAATCGAAAATCTTATATACTTCCGCAGAAAACGCGTGTGGTATATATTTTGCTCGGAGAATGTGTTTTTCACAGTCAAATCATCCACCTGTCAAAACAGTGCTCTATTTTTCCTAATTAACTAAAAGTCTAGGAAACATCAAATTCTATTGGGGCTTATTGTGAAATGTGGCAGATTTGTCAGAATCAGAATAGAATTGATTTCACTTGCTCGAAGAGAAAAAGTTTTAAATTTAGGCGCAGGAACTCACGTGTTTTTAAATCACGAGCTATTTTTGAGTTTATGATTCGTTAACGTTAAGGAAGGTCAAGAGAATTTATTTTATGTGGGACGCAGTCTGATAGCTTTCGCGTGGTAAATCTGATAGAGCTTAAGCCATTTCTATTTTAGGAGGTGCTAATTTCTTTCTAATTTGCCTCTAACAACCAATCTTCATTTGAAGAATCATGCCACGGCTCAAGTCGAATTCGAGCGACCTCATCAAAACGACAAGAATTTGTTGGTATCGATTCAAGTGATGGATACGATTTCGGCCCAATTGTTGGACTTCAATTGCTACGGGAGACACAAACCTGAAACCGCAAACAATTGATGTGATACAAGAACAAGACACGTTTCGGCACTGAATGCCGAACACAAAAGCCAAGACATTTCTGAAGTTGCGCTGATAGGGTGAAGAAAATTTGCCACCGCAAACCACATCTGGAAAACATCAATCAAATCGGCGTGAGCGATATTTTATCGATGATTGCACAATGGTGATGCATTGACGACAGCGCGCTCGCACCATCATTGAAGACACGGCTTCAGTTTCACTTTCTTTAGCAGGTTACAGGATCAGTTGAGCAGGGTTAGTGCAAAATACATACATGTGAAATGGATACAGCTGGTTTACTCACCTGTAAATAATACTATTAGGCACAATCCGCTCCTTGAGATGTAGTATGTCCCCATTGCTGCTTGTCCTAAATATCGTCTTTGAGATGCTCGATGCGTTCCAACTTTGTGCTCAAAGCCCGTTTTTCACCCGACTAAAAACAAAAAGCCTATTTAATATTTCCTTTAGACAATTGAGTTTATTAGCAGTGGGTGCTTATATAATTTCCCAAATATAACATTTGCCGCGTGCTGTCGACAATGATTAATTAATCTGCAACTGCGAAGCTCGAAGAATCTTCGCTTCAGAAACCTGACTAAAATACAAAGAACGGAGCTTGTCTACCTACGTCTGCGCCGACGAGAGTTGCTTATTGTGCTGCAAAATGGGCCCATTGTGGCTTTTTAATGGGCGCTTGTGAAAGATCCGAAGAGGTCTCTTTGGATGTGAATCGAGGAAGTTTGGAAAATTCTTTTTGACCATAGTCGGACATGTATATTGTATATACACGCGGATACTCCCAAAAGCATACGATCAATGTCTACACGCCATCCACAACGCGAAGTCAACTTTTTAGATGTCTTATTACGTTTTCCCATAGAATGCCAGTTAACGTGGTCGTCAGATTATTCACGGCCATTCAAGTGTGTCCGCAAATGTGGCGATTAATTATATACGCCCAGTGATGAGGAAAATTATCCATACGACAACCACGTCTCACGTGAAGCTTTGGTGTGTTCTTGCGTAGGACTTCACTCGAGAAAAGTAGTTCAAGCGCGAATTTCTTAAAGGCTATTTAGATTTCTTACCTTTTATTTAAAATGCCTAATTATTTTTCCACCTCAAATTTCCTTTTCAAAATTTCACGAAAACAACTTTGCTTTTATTGTTTAGTTGAAAAGCGATCTTCATTGTTTTGAACGAACGACAACATGAAAATATGTAAAATTACGTAATTGACAAAGAGACTGCAGATGCTAGAATTATTGTTTTACTTTTATTGTGTAATTTCCTAAAGTAGGTATGCCAATTTTGAAAAAGCAAGATCTCAAATCTTTAGTGTTCTAGTTCTTCAAGAAAATTCGAGATTTTGTGTTCGATTTGAATTTACTTTTATCGAATTTACAACAATGAAAAAGTTGAAGAGATTTAAATGACTCGACGACATATACATAGGTTTACAATCAATAATAAATTAAAACTAGTACGCTTTCGATTCCAATTTAAGTATGGCATTGAATGGGTTTTGATGGTAGCGATCGCAAGGGTTAACAATAAAAATGTAACTGGCAGTTCAGGCTAAATAATTAAAAATATTTTGGTTGGAAAAGTCTAAACCCTGATATGGTACGAGAGATACCGTAGTGTTTTCACGGGCGTATGAAGACACATACACACTCGACACTCGAAACACCATTTATATGCAAAATATCTTAAAAAGTCTTAACAGCCCAGGAGTTTGCAGTGGATGGTCACGCAATTGGAACGCATTGGATAATTATGACCATTTCGTTTTTAAGCATTGCTAGAATGAAAACTATTGTACTTGTTACATGATCTCTTTTTTATTTATATTTAGTCATAGCATAGTTTAGCATAATATTAATGATATATTTATAAAGACAAAGGGGTTAGTTGCCATTCTGTATTAGGCCACATATGGAAAATACATCCCTAACTACGATGTATTGGTCCTGTCGCATAGTACCCTCTACAAAATAACGCGGGTCAGGTCCTTTCGCAGAGATTGCTGAACCATCACCCCCGGTGGATGTTTTAACCGAGACTGAATGCAGGACGGATTAAGGTTTTCCCCTGGTCTCCTTCGCACGAACTGTAATGCAACCGTCAGGACGTGAAAGGAGCGTTAAAAATCGCACTGTTGCGTTTGAAGAAATAATGTTTTCTTTTGTGACAAAAAAAACAAAATAAGAGATAATTACATTATTCCAATACACTTTGCTCCTGTCCTTGTGGATTTTGTGAAGTTTAAGTGGGTTGCCTTTATGCGGTTTGTTAGAAGGGGCTTTTTGTGGGACGGTATCCTTGACATTTTTTCCGCAGCCTTCGTTGCAAATTTGGATCCCATTTACATGAAACACACGTAGAAGAAGGATCTTCCGATTCGCCGTTACAGTGGAGGTGGTGAGGTTTTCCTACGCTTTCCACGTTGAGAAGGGCTGGTGCCAAATTCTGTCAATTCAGAGCATTCCAACGCCAAATTTTTAGCCAGTTTAGAGACAACTGACCGACTAACACCAATCCAATGGTCAATTTCAGAAAAGAAGTGTCCCCTCCATTGATAAAAGCCAAAAGTTACTTCTTTTTGGCCACTCCGACATCTTTTTTGGAACCCAGAAATCTAGAAAATGACGAGTTCATTTTATGGCCTAATTTCACGATAAAAACTTACATGCCGAAAAATTTAGCTCTATGAATTCAATAATATATAAACTCAACAATTATTTTTGTGCACCTTTACTTGACCAAGTGTCATTTCGAAATGATATTCAGACAATTTTGACGTATGAATCACAATTGTAATGATCCTTCTGACTGGTAACATGCCTCTAGTAGTAGCCGAGAAGTATTTCATGAATATAAATATATATATATATAAACTTCCCAGACTTTTCCAGACATTTTCTCAAATTTCCAGGTAAAAGTAAAGCAGAGATTTCATGGAATGTGATCTATATATATTCATTCATATAAAAAACATTGAAACCATCATATTGTTGTTTTACGACAACTGACAACCTCATAAAATATTTTTATTAATAATTTCATAAATTATAATTTTTAATGATGTTTAAGCTATGGAACAAGACTCTTATATTTGGAGTTCAACCTATTTTTAACTTACTTAAAAAAAAGGAGGAGGTTCTCATTTCGATGATTTTTTGTGTGTGTATGTTACGCGACGTCTTCGCCGATTGAGAACCGATTTTCATGATTCTGTTTTGTTTGAGTAGGCTATATCTCGACATCTCAACGGTAGACCCATAGGCTGCAAAAAATTAAGTTTTTTTGTTTGCCTGTAAAACTATTCAAAAATATTCTCCTAAAATTTCAAGTTAAAATTCTAATTCACACAAAACTTATAAGCGATTAAGTGAGCGTCTCTCGTTCAAGTGTCGGAGCGCGTGGCATGTAATACGGAGCGGTCGAGGAGGTAGTCATTCACGTACTACCTGGAATGTATTTGGAAGGGAGAAGAACATTGGGAGATATTCTTTTATTTCTTTTCACAATAGAAACCTTGGATGCAAATTACTAAAATTATTAGTATTCTTCTAACAAAGCATCTGTTTTAAAATTCGTTTAGAACCGACTTTCATAGCGTGCGTTTCAAATTTACAGATAAAACTCAATTTCTCGATACGACTTTTTTCGAATTTGTGTGCACTCTAGCTTAAAAAGTTTTCAACCGATCATATATTTATATAATATAAATACGCTTTGAACCTAAATCCTAAAAAATATCTTTGTTTAAAGTTTCCTTTTATTGTAAGAAAAGGTGCGAAAAAATGGCAACAATTCATGAAAAAAATAAATTCTCTGTGCAATTGATTTCAGATAAAAATTGCGGCCTCAAGTTGTACACAAACTGCTCAGTCAATGGGCGACCTACAATGCGCGGTGCGGAAAATTTATATTATTATATAATATTTATAACGATTCTGTATATATAGATATACATGCAATGTATTTGGGAGCACTTGGAGTGCTCCGAGCTTTCCTTAAAAAACAAAAATCGGTTAGAATTAATTTTTCCAAAAAATTCCAACGGGATACCTAAGTTGAATGGATTTGTGATTTTTCTGGCTTGGTCCGATCAGCGAAACCCGTTTGTGAAAAAAATGGCGCAAGTTGCAATTAAGGAAAAAAAAAAAAAGTGATCGTTAATTACTCGAGAAGTAATCGACCGATGACGCTAAAATTATTCATGGATGTTTGGGTCCACATACACATCATTTTTGAGAATTTTCAGCCATCTGTGTGCGGTAATTGTTTAGTAAAAAAATAGTGAAAAAAACGTGTTTTTTTAACTTTCGGGGCTATTTGCAAGTTAACAATTGCACTTAGCGACCTCTGTCAGGGCTCATATTGTAGGAAATTTCATAAGGAACAACTTTCTCAATACATATGCTATACTAAAAGTCAATAGGAACGAAGATATTAAAGGAAATAGAGAAAAAAACACTATTTTCGTCACTAATAGTTAATTATAAAATCAAGCACACCAACAATTTGTAAGCAAACTCAGGGGGTTGAACTACACCCTAAAACGAAGCGATTGCAACAATAATCTCGCCTGTGCCCGAAAAATACACCCAAAATTCCTCGCCGTCTAGCCTATAAGCTGATCTTGTGAAACGCAGTTCAGTCAACCCAATTTAAACTTAACCGCCGGTGGTGGTCGTACCCAGTGAATGTTTCGTGGATGCTGACTTTAGGTGGTAGGACCGAAAGGGTTGGACAGCAAAATGTGTTCTAAGTCCTTGGGGCCTGGGGTTATGCATTGCCGACAACCCGAATAGATATATCATCTCTGCGATCAAACTAATAAAATTAAATTGAGACAGTTTATTATTTAGAAAAGGTGTAAATATTATATATATATTATTATAAATAAATTAATAATAATAATCTCATTTTTCTAAATGCACAATGTAAACGTTCGCAATAAAGATAACTATATAGTCTAATGTTTTCTTATTTTGGCATCTCCCAACATTTATAATCTTTTAAATAATATGAAAGAAAACCCTGTCCCACATGACATGTCTCCTCAATACTCTCCGCGTCTACCATTACTGTAGCAGTGCAATTATTCAATTAATAAACAATTCTGCTGAATGAATGATTCTAAGAAAGCCCATAATCCGCTTATCTGCAGTTCCTGATTCGTGGCCTTTCGGGTCAGTTAAAAGCAACTCGTCCCTAAGCTAAATATGTTCAATTTATCTGCGTAATTTATTTTAATTAGAGCCCACTTAAAACGGCACAACAACCCATTTGGAACAGGCCTCACCGAGACTGATTTCGCCAAGCTGCCAAGAAACAAGCCTCCTGGCCTAGAGGCAATTGGTAATCGAACCGATCAGCACAATTGGACTAATTACCACAGTCGCCTATTACGAAAAGAACAATCGAAAATGGAAAACAACAACACCATAGAATTTAATTCACAAATCACAAGAAACTGCTCCAGTTCAGTCCTTGATTCAGAGCTTATTTTCGGCGATCGAGTAATCTGCGATAGCAGAGGATCAAAGGTCCGCGTTGCGCTGCTTTATTTATGACTAAAGTGATTCGCGCACCTCGAATTCACCCCGACCGTTTTCACTTTTTGTACGTTCAATTAGCACTATGGGAAAATTCTGCACGAGTATTGCTGGCGGTCTGCACCAATTATGTACTGGTGCTGCAATTGAAAAGATCAGCTCTGTAGCTCGAGAAAGCTCCTCAGAGACTCTTACGGGTGCTCTAGAGCCTCGAACATCACTAGGGGGAAAACTTGGCGACTTAACGCGTCGAAATCAAAATCAAAACTAGTAAAGCGGCCCCGAGGAAATAAAAGCTTACGGGAAAATGGAGCAAGTTTTCCTCCTCACTAAAGTTTTCTTGATTTTTTTTCATCTCTTAAGATTGAACCCTGATTTTCTGCCTTATAATTATGACCCACCCATAGAAGCTTTGATTATATTATCAGCGACTGACTTTGAGATTTGCATAGAACAGCCGGACGTGAACGCTTCTTAGGGAAAACAGATGGCGGGCGGTCTTTAGAAGTTACTTTTTTCCGCGATTTGCGTATGACGACAGCAAGCTGAAGATGCTGCCGTTTACAGCGCGGAATGTGGTGAGGAAATTGATTAACACATGGTTGCGAGAAAAATAGCATTTCCCTCTAGAAATAATATTATGAAATTTTTTCCTAAATTTAAATTGGTGCTCACGGGTCAGGGGAGAGTAATTAAGATCAGATGGGAGCCTGACGGCACTGTGGGCGGGGAGTGACCACCAAAGAATTCATTCTTTAACTTCACAACAAAAAACAACAACAAAAGTTAGCACAGAGGCTGGCATTGTTATCGTTCGATGTCACGAGTGATAAGGATGACTCATGGCTAAATAAACGCGGAAATATTCAAATGGAGTATGGGGGTTGTTCACACTAATTTACACGTCTGAACATTTACGACGGCAGCAGTTTGTTTTTAAATCTTTGCAGAAATACCAAGCGACAAGATTTTCTAATACATATGTATACATATCTCACATTTTGACTAACGAGCCTCATACAACTTTAAGATGAGTACCAAGGCCAGTTTGGATGATGGCATAGAAAATAATAATTTACGATCGACAACTGATAAACTGTCCTTTTTTTGGACATCACACAGAAGGTGGACTCTAAAACTTTTTAGGTTTAGAGGAAGTGTTTAACGCTTATGCTTTGCAACAACAATAAATTTCAATCTATCTCTATACCATTTTAGACTAAGACAAAATTTTGGAGGGGGTTTTGCTGACATTATAATTTCGCTACTATAATAATTGCTAGTTTTTCGTTTGGCTGCTTGCCGTGGACCGCTGCATTCTAAGACATGTGGCGGCTAGTATGAATATCTCGCGGTAAAATTTCAGTGCACAAACTACGGAAATTAAAAATGACATTTTAATATCATATGTATATACTTTTTCATTCCATATTATGTATGTATGCAGTTATTAATAACTTTTACCAAATGAATTATAAGTTGTATAATAAGTAACACGCGATTTGTAAGGAACACTTTAAACTCAAAAACAGTTTATATTTTATAAAAAAGCAAACAGCACACAACTTTTAACAAACTTTTTGTTGAATTGCTGAAAATTATAAGATATTAACCAGTAGTAATGTTATAACAAACTTAAACAGCCAAGTTAAAATAAACCAATTCATGTTGCTTGTGGCAAACAAGTTATTTTTAGTTCTTCCATTATTGTTGTATTAAACTACCTTTTTGGTAGAAAAATGAAACCAGCCAGTTTTGTTTAATTTATCAGTTTTATTTTCTCAGTGAATAAATAGAGATATATTTCAACTCTGTTATTTTCTAATACGATATAAGTTGTACTAAACTTATGGCTTCCACTTTTTGGCAATACCTTTACAGCAAGAAGAATTTCGAATCATGTAGTAGCTCAACACATTAAAATTAAATATTTTTCGCATGAAATAAAAATAAATACTAACACTTCATGATTTTAAATTCTGGGTCGGCCTACTTTCAATTTGATTCGAATTTATTTGAATTATAATTTCCCAATAACAAATCATTCACCATAGCTTCCGCAGTAAAGTTGAGGAAAGCTCTCTTAGATCTAATCACATGCCTCAATTAAGCGATATCACCAAAAAGCGTAGGTCTGGAATAATGAAAAGATACGTCAGGACAAAACAGTGCGGCGAGATTGGCATTGGGCAGCGTTTCAATTTGACCATTTGCCAGTTTGAGCTGTTCTAATTGACTCTACAATAAGAACACTCCTCGGCGTCAATTCGATTTCAAGTGAAACATTTAGCCTGGAATTATTAACATAAAATGTGCCAAGCAATGGAGACGCTGTAGATGGTGCTCTGGTTATTTTAAAATTGGCACTATCCACACTTATACTTCTGAAGAAGAAGTGTTGAGCTTAAGAGGAGAAAAAGTATATGAAAAATTGTTCCTATATCTTCCAGTTCATAGATTATGGGGAGGTTTTTTTTTAAGTTTCACAGTTCAGATCCAGCCACATAAGGTTTCTGATTTCAGAAATTCGAATTGATCTATTTGTTTAAAAGATATAACAATTGATGCACAATCGTTCATCATTCAGACTGAGGAGAAAATGTTCCCTTTATTAATTTTTAATTATTTTATTAAACCTTTTTTTTTAAAGAATTTATTGCTGTCTTGATAAAGTTATAGCCAGTTTTTATTACTTATGAACTCAATCACGATTCGGTTATTTAAAAATATAGAGTTAACACTGATTAAGCTAGTTGGGGTTCTACGAGACCATAAAAGTACATATGTTACATATAATAAAAACAACGACAAGCTTAATTCTTTGAGGGCGCCAGTCTAAAAACTGAACTACTCCTTATCCTTCTAAACGTAAAGTAGCGTATAGTTGATATTTCCGAGACTGCAAGACTTTGGTTAAGCAATGTAAGCGTAAATGTTTTGAAGAATTATAAGAATTTAGAGACAAGTTGAGACTGTGCTGAAAATAAATCGGATTTTCAAAGTCCTGTGCATGTATGCTGAACACTCCACGAGAATATTTTGTGCGTCTAATCAATAATCATTACATAATCCAGTCCCTTTTTTTCCTAGACAAGACATTTTTGATGTACAGAAGTATAATCTTGTACCAGACTGCTAGATTGTTGAACGCTCTTTTACAAAAATTGCCTCTCCGAAATTCATGCAATCAACACACCCCTTTTTTATTTTTATTTAATTGTCCATCTTGTTGCCTTTCGAAAGAGGTACAATACATATGTATGTCCAGCTAGAGAAAGAGTATACAAATTTATGGGGAAAAAGCCTTTTACGAAATATGGAAAATTCTAAATTTACAAAAAGAAAAAAAATTCAAATTTAACATTTCATTAAACTATCATAACTGTAATAAGTTCATAATTTGACAAAAAGTATTTTGGAGTTCATTAAAGTAAAATTTGGTGTGAAATGCAGATTTTTTCAATCTCAATCTCCAATTATTTTACGACGTAACTTCGACGGCGCAAGGCTGTGTACAAAGAATATGATAGACAATATTATTGAAGCACAAAATAATTGCAATCAGTACTTACAGGAAATGGAAATTTTATACCTCGGATACCACTCATTCCGACGGATCTCCCTTTTAATTTTAAGAGTTTGGAATTTCCAGTGAGGCTTGCGATCGCGATCACGATCACGATCACCAAGGCACAGAGGCCGTCTATTAAGTACTGATTTCAGATCGCCATGTTTCTCCCACAAACAACTTTATATTGCTTGCTCAAGAGTGGGCTCTTCCAAGAATTTATTTATTGTTGCTCCTGCATGTGAAACTAGAAATGTTGTTTATAATGAAGTTTTGAGTTGAATTAATATTATTTCTATGTACATAATATTCACTAAAGGATTGTACATTATAAGGTTAATACTCTAGTAACACTTTTAATTACCTGTGAATAATATTACCTATTGCATTACGTAGAAAAACGGGCAACACCGGTACTCAATTAGTTGTTTTTAAAAGAAAGTATTGATTAGAAAAATAAAATCTTCGATCGGGCACTAGTTTTAAAATATTCAGATTATCCTGTATAAATTTAATTAAGATCTGTTGAGTGGCTTTTAAAATATCGTGGTCACCGTCTTTGAAAATGTAGTTTTGAGTAAAACGCATTTAAAGTTTCTCTGCTATGTGCTAGATATGCACATAAGTATGTGTGAAGGAAACGAGGAACATTTATGACTCTGTAGGTTCGCTCTTTCAACCAAATTGACTTGAAACTTTCAGACAATATTCTTGAAATGTGCAACTTTTAGGAAACAGCAAAATCAAAAATTTTTTAATTTGAACTGTACTGTTCTCCTAGAGATATAGGGTATATGGCTAATATCACATAAGGATCCACAATAGATTTTCCCTTTCATACTGTCGACATAATTGACATTATTTTATGGTGAAACTGCTCTGTTGTTTTTGCAAAGTACGATTATTGTTCAAATAAATAACAAAAAGGGGGGAGGTTCTTGTTACTCAGGCCCCAATTTTTGGGAACGGGGTTCAAAACATTTTGCTGTGCTAATTAACGGAAAAATAATGAAAAAATTCTATCTCGACCCGTTTTCGAGATATAGGTCAATTCGCGAGCCACCTATCGTTCGTAACTTTAGGGAAAATTCTATTATATATTATAATTTCCCTTTTATAAACTGCCGGTGGAGTTAATTTTCCTTTTACAAACTACCGGTGGAGTTAATTAGCACAGCAAAATGTTTCGAACCCCGTTCCCAAAAATTGGGGCCTGAGTAGCAAGAATCGTACCCAAAAAGGCATTACTACTGCCGTCGAAGTTTTATTGCACAGTCATTTCGCCTGTTTAGAAAAATATGAATGCTTTTTTTAAACGAGCCCTCTTAGTCACTATCTTATCTGGCAAGACTGCACAAAGATACCATGGTCTTACCAGAGCATATAAAATGAACTTTGTCATCATTCAGCATTTTAATCGTTGTTAAGTCTATCTGACCCAGGTCGTAAAATATGGACTTGAGATTTCGAAATAAACAAATTAAATGTTAGTAAATATACGAATGGAACATATTTACCTCGAAACATCAATGATGTCTCAAAAAATGTTCCCAAAAAGTCGGAGCGCACAAGAAGCAATACAGAATTCCAACTACAGCAACCCCTGAAGCATGTAAATTCACACCGTACCCAAGTAAATTTCCTGGGACTAGGGATGGGAAAGCCCACCCCGCTGAGAAAACGTGCTTTGGTCCATTCAAACCTTCCGACATGTGTTCAGCATCCGAGCATCCATTGAGGCTCGCATATCAGCAAAGAAGTGCAGATGTGTGAAGACGCCACGCGGAAAAACCCTCCAGAGCCTGATGGTGGTGGTGGTGCTCGGTAAAAAGACTTTCACTGGGCTGATCTGAGAAACGTGCGCTGTACGGAGATGCTTTGCGCTGTATATGCTATCACATAATTGCAAGAGCTTCTCTCTAGCTGTATTGAGGGATGCTGTGGATGCTGTGAGGTCCAGCGCGACTCCAAATCAGTCCGAGTCGAGTCCCAAGTGCGACAAGTCGCGAACTTTTGTCGGTCGCTCTCTGATCTACTGATAAACAAAGAAATATTGTGTTGTAAGTGGTGCGTCCAATTTTCCAATTCAAATTTCACCGATTAGTGGCTCACAGGGAGCATCGGTCCATCGGTCCTAGGGCGGCTTAGCGCGACCGGAAGTACCTCGGAAAACGGATAGGATGCCGCGACCACCGCTGAGCCCTATCTGCCTGGGTTGGTTGCTATTCAGTGCTCTTTTGTGTAAGTCTTATGTTATTATTTCGATTCGCCCTCTCTCGTGACCCCTTAATTGGTCGCGGTCCCAGCTCTTCGGGTCAATCGACCCCACGACTGAACAATCGACTCGACGCAAAGCTGAACTTGACCGAGAGTGCGGCTGGTGTACTTTCACTTATCGCTCTGCACCAGTCGTCCAATTGAAATCGCAGCCGCCCTGCCGGCCAGAGACGGCCTGTGAGCGGGCGGCGCGGTACGGGATATGTAGATGGGGTCCCCGGGGTGAAGTAATCGTTAGGTAATCAGAGGTTTGTTTACAAACACTACGAAGGTTCCGGTTAGCTGTGGAGATAATTGCTGCGTGAGTGGAGCCGAAGTCATCCAGAAAAACAGCGAGGGTCAGGTGAGAGGAGGGCGTTCGGCGAGGGGTTGAACGACTTCTACAGTAGAGAGTGGCTGCGACCAGCAATCGATTGGCGCCCGGCTTTAAATTAACGAGCACCACCATTCCGTCCGAGCCCCCCACTTTGAGATAGGAGAAACACAAATTACTTTTCAGCCGTTTGGACTGCAGTCTCCCAGCCGGTTGCAGAATGCAGAGCTCTATTTGCGACCTGAAGAAGATGTCATTGATAAGGCTGAAGTGATCGCCTCAAGCGGAAAATTAAATTCCTTTCCTTAGCAGGTCAACTGGGTTCAGCCGGCGCTGAAGGGGTGCAAGTCCAATACTAAAGGACTCGAACAGTCTCAGTCTTTCAGAAATGAGTTAGGTAGAGTGGTAGCTGGCGCCACATATTTGTGCGGTGCATCGGCCATCGAATGCAATGCGTTCGAATTCAACCGAGGGGCTGGATTAAGTCAATTTAATCCTGCAGGATGCGGCGACGGGGTGCTGCTGTTCCCCCCTCACTTTTCCGTGACACTGTATGGCTCAAATGATCGGTCAGCATTTGCATAGATCAAAGTGTTTCCCGCTAATTTATATCGCAGAAGGGTTCTGCTCAAAGTGGCGTATGGGAAAAGTACGTATTTGCACTTCTCGTTTTATTGATTATGGGATGTGGGATTAATGGTGGCGGGGTTGTTGGAGTAGTAATGACTCAATTGAGGGCAACTTACCAGCTCTGTATCACGATAATTGTACATACACTCAAGCTGAATAATTTATAAAATTGCTCCCCTTTTATAATATTCCATATACAGAGTCACATATGTAGGTAAAACGTACTACGACCACACAAAATCATTTTTTTATATTAAAACTATAAACTAAATGCTTAAAAAATGTAGAAGGTAAAGAAAATTTCCTAAGAGAGTCCCTCAAACATCGTTCATCTGGAATATAAACCTTCGCAATTATCCTGGGTTTATTTCGTGGGATCCGCAACACCGCGAATGTGTCCAAACAGAACCTTATAAGTCTCACAGAAGTCGCCGTCCTTCCGTCTAGCTGCTCATAATTTAAGAAATATACAAGCTTGAAATTTTGCCCAAAACCAAAAATCGTGTTTAAACTTTTATACGATGATTATTTTTGGGTGTTGCGTGCATGTAAGAAAATGATGGTTTCGTTGAATTTAACAGGGCTTTATTTCTTTAAACATTTTTAAATTAAAAATGACGCCAAAATCGTATAAGTAACATGGCTTTAAAAAACAGGGTCAACCATGACTAACCCCATAGGATTTTCAAATAATTGTATCTCTGCAATGGAAGCTGACGCACAAGTAGCCTACATATTTATTAATTTTTGTAAATCGTTTGACCGCATTAATGATGACATTTTGCTTTTTAAGCCAGCCATGCTCGGCTTTCCAACTCTGTTTATTAATTGGTTGTGATCTTACTTGAAGTCACGAACTCAACAAGTATCATTTCGGGGATCGTTATCCTATGACTATGATGATGACTAATACTTCTGGTGTGCCTCAAGGTAGCTATCTCAACTATATATAAGTAACTTTCTGAAGTTGCTTTTAATTTTATAAAAGGGTGTTAATCTGTGGTAATAACCTGATCAATTTCACGAACAAGGGAAATTATTAACAGAGACAGCAAATTGAGGCCTGGTGTGCTAAACCACGGATTCTTCAAATTTCTAGAAACCACTTAAAGGGTTGTAAAGATAAAATAAATGCTTTGACGAATTATGCGCATGTTATACAGTTTAATTTGTGAAAGCCGCATGTATCAATTATCGTGAAAATCTAATGAAGCTTGGTACATATGATCCACTATTTTGAATTTTCATTCTATGGCTTATTTTGAGATGCTACTGGTGTTATAGGTACCAAAAAGAGCAAAGCCAATATGACTGATCTCTTTTGGTGCATCTTCTTTAAATAGAAAGCATAAACAGATTTACGACCGACGTCCACGTCTCTCTGTCCCTTTACACATCAAATAAATTCGGGCATCTTGCATGGAAGCCAATGTATCCTTTTATTGAATCCGAACGCCTCCTTGTGTGGCGAGGGAATTAATAAGGCCACAATGTTCGAAGTACGAAATCTATTAGGAATTGAAATACTGAATGAATGAAAGGAAGAATAGTGGAAATATAAATCCGCAGTTCCGTTGCTGTGTTATTAAAAACGTGAGTGCGAAGATAATATTGTTACCACGGTTGCCCACACAAAAAATAAAGGTACCCTGACTTGGTGCAAAAGATTCGAAACACACTAGCACAACGACCACATCTATTTAGATGTACTGTATTTTCAGGATGCTATGCACACTCTGCATATAATGCATCTGAATAACATCCACGAAGGATTTATCGATAACCTGATGAATTGGCACATAATTACTTGAGTGAAGCTACCTTTAAAGGCAATGTATATAGTTATTTCCGGTCTTCTCGGATCTTATAACCTACATAATTCCGATACGATTTAATATTCCTGCTTAACCGACCCCTTACAATCTAGGAAGCAGAAAATTGACTTAAAAGCTAATAACCACCGCATTAGGAGACTTCATTTGATCTTCCTCGCTGCCAGTAAATCCACTCTGGAGAGATTATGAAATTAAAGCAGAAGGGTATTATGGAGCCCTCCTTAAAAAGTTACAACTACTACCAGTTAATTTTCGGAGTACCGTACAAAAGGAGAAAACGTGCACCTCCTCCCCAAACTCTAACTCTCAGTTCAGAGTCGGTTCGGTGCGATTATGAAAACAAACATCAAAGAATATGTCAAGTGTACGACGGAGCTCCCTTTGATCACTTTGCGTCTGAAAGGAAAGGAAGGGTTGTCGGGGTTGCCCCCAAAAAAGTATGAAAATTATGAGTGAAATGCTGCGGAAGTGGAAACTGTTTGTTTGGCCTTTCATGTGAATTTTAACTGTTTATTTGTTGAAAGCATTAATTAGCCCAGAACACGGAAGGGCTTTTAATTGATTTTATTTGAATATTTTGTTAAAACAGGCCGCGACCAGTATAGGTACCGAAAGATTATTTACTGGGTTTAATTTTACTCTGCAGAAAATCTAAAATTCCCTCAATAGTATGGCAAAAATGGGGATGACAACCCTTAACTTAAAAATCAATTTTCTCCGAAACTGTTTAAATTATCTCAATGGAATTAAAACTGTTTATACATATATAATTATAAGTATTATATTAAATATTTTTTATAGAATTACCAAAAAATTTAGTATAGTCGTCCATTGTTTGTTAACTTATTACATATAAAAAATACAGGGTGGTCGAATTGGGGGAACATATTATATTAAAAAAATTGAAATTCAGTGCTATATGGGTAACATACATAATATTCAACAATTTCGAACAACTTTGCATCACTTTGTCATCTCCATATTTTCCTTACTTTTAAGGGTAGAGGTCTGAAATTTGGTGTAATAATAATGCTTCAGGCAGAAAACAATGCATTTAAGGTATGAACACGTAATCAGACGCTGGTGTAATTTTTATATGCTTACCCGGCTAGGCCCTTTAAAGGCGTATTCACATAAAAATTTTATGTGTTTGGATTTTGTTTTTTTTCATATAAAATTTGAAATGAATCGGTTATTTGAGAGACCTCATAAACCATCGACTTAGTTTTCATGTCGCTTCTTGTCGCAAGTTTGACATTGACTACGTACTACATATATACCATGACCAAAGCAATGACTTGTGCTTAGTGTAGGCCAAAGTCATAGCTAACTTTACCGTATAAACACGCCAGAAATTCTGCGTAGCTATTGTTTTACAGAGAATCAAATTCTCTAGAATTCTTATTAAATACCTAACTTGTTCATGTAAAATTAATAATAAATATGTTAGAAGCCGGAAAAGGTCAAAATATTTGATCAACAAATCTTTGAGACGCTATAACTTTTGTGTTTTAAATTTTACAAAAAAATGCATCAGGGCTTTTTCCTAGAGCCAACCCAAAATGCACAGATGGCCACTTTTTTCCGACTATTTGACTGGAAAATATACGTAGTCACTATCTTATTATATGTAACATACATATATAGAAAGCAGAGGCGCATACATTAGTAGAGCACACCTCTCCTTATAGCCATGACTAACGTGGCGTTGGCTCCCAGTTGCCTTGGTCATATCTGCTAAAGACAACGAACAATTGAATTTCGCCAAATTCTTGACTATGCGTTTCCCAAATAACCGAAAGAGCACTATTTCTGTAACTAATTTTAAGCGTTGCGGATAGTCGATTGTTTTAGTTTTTATTCAGGCACTTTTGTGGGATGGGGAAAATATGCAAAAACGGGAGGCAGTTTTAATAAATGTTCACATTAGAGCGATTTTACTTTCCATTTGCCACAACTCACAGATATCGAGGTTGTGATTTTGCAGCATTGACTGCACCTAACAAATCCTGCGGTCTGCCCTATAAATGCTCGCCCGTAGCAGTTGCTCCAATTATTGCTGTGCAAACAATATAATTCGGTTTAAAGACTTTTTGTGCTGGTTTAAAGCCATGCTATAAAGAGAGTCGTTGCCACCGCATGAATTGCGACTGGGAAGCCCCCCTGGAATTCTATTTGGCTAAGAGCACGTATACGCTTCATTGGCGCTTTCAAAGGAGAAGTGATTTTTCCCCGAGGAGCAGCAGCATCCATCTATTGATTCGAATGGCTTCAATTCGATGTTTGTTTCTACGGAAATGCATACCTTTTCGCAAGGGTAACAATAGGAAATTCATTTGAGAAAAAAATCTACCCGAGCTCATTACACGTAACCCCGCCGCCGGCGTCCTTGTCTCCAGCACTATACTGGGTTCAATGCCCAGGAGGGACATGTTTTAAAGTTTCGCATCGTGAAGAGAGGAACGCCAGGGAACCCATGGATGGCTGAGGAAGCCGCAAAGTGATATTACGTAGGGTGAGTGCGCCTATGACAAAAATAAACACCACCTCCAGACTTACCCTTTAACTCATTTTCTGGGTGATACCCGCGCTGTGTCGGGTACAGTTCATAGGAGTCTGTACATTTACACCTCTGCACACAGTCACATGCCTTAATAGTTTGTGGGATGTGAGTGCACTTTTGGGGATAGGTGGGAAGTCCTTTAGATCCGGGAACAGCTGGGTGTTGCTGAAGTCGAGATATCGCCCTTCTGACTTTCCCAGTCCTCTTCAGAAAGTTATTCGAGACAAGGGCGCCGGAGAAGTCCTGCCTGATTGCAGCTCAAAGCCCCCCACTGACTGTTGATGCGCTTGCATTTTACAGATT